>CM028689.1:46836926-47436926 GCA_016771965.1 Brassica carinata
ATCCATTGCCAGAGGTTGGATAGAGGAGTCGAGGAATACAGAAGACAATAGGGGAGATTTTGTATCCAAGATTACTAATTGCCGACACGAAATCTCGAGATGGCGTAAAAGTAATCCCCCGTACGGAAAAGAAAAAATAGCATAATTACAAGAAGCATTGGAGGAAGTACAAACAGATGATAATAGAACTCAAGAGGATATTCTGGAAGTGTCTAGGAAACTACAGGAGGCTTATAGGGATGAAGAGGACTATTGGCAACAGAAAAGCAGGAATATGTGGAATACGGCAGGAGATCTTAGTACCAAATTTTTTCATGCCTTGACGAAGCAACGACGAACTCGAAACCGTATAGTGGGCTTATACGATTCTAATGGAAATTGGGTGTTTGAGGACAAAGGAATAGAAAAGGTGGCAGTTGATTATTTTGATGAACTTTTTAATACTACATCACCTGCGGAATTTGATGTCTTTTTAGAAGAAATCAAACCAACCATATCTCAACAAACGAATCAGCGCTTAATTGCACGTGCCACAGAGGAAGAAGTGCGACAAGCACTGTTTATGATGCACCCGGAAAAGGCACCGGGGCCGGATGGCATGACGGCACTTTTCTTTCAACATTCTTGGCACATTATCAAACAGGATATTTTGGAGTTGGTCAATAATTTCTTGACAACAGGGAAATTGGACGCACGGTTAAATATTACCAATATATGCTTGATTCCTAAAACGGAAAGACCAACTAGGATGACAGAGCTTAGACCAATAAGTCTATGTAATGTAGGATACAAAATTATATCAAAGGTGTTATGTCAGAGGTTAAAGGCTTGCCTTCCCGCGCTTATTTCGGAAACACAATCAGCTTTTGTGGCTGGAAGGCTGATTTCTGACAATATCCTAATTGCACAGGAAATGTTTCACGGACTAAGGACAAACAAGTCCTGTCAGAATAAGTTTATGGCTATAAAAACGGATATGAGTAAAGCTTATGACAGGGTCGAATGGAATTTTATTCGGGCTTTGCTTCAAAAAATGGGTTTTGATCCTCACTGGGTCCAATTGATGATGGAATGCATATCTTCGGTGCAATATAGAGTTTTATTAAACGGGCAACCAAGAGGACACATTATTCCAAATAGGGGATTACGACAGGGGGATCCTTTATCACCCTATTTGTTCATTATGTGCACTAAAGCACTAATAGCGAACATTAAAAAGGCTGAAAAGGAAAAACGGTTGACAGGGATAAAAGTGGCAAGAGCTTGTCCTGCAATATCTCACTTGCTTTTTGCGGATGATAGTATTTTTTTCTGTCGAGCGCAGAAAGAGGAGTGTAAGGCTATTATGGTAATTCTAAAAGAATATGAAAAAGTTTCGGGGCAACAGATAAATTTTCAGAAATCATCAATTCAGTTTGGGCATAAAATTGATGAGGCAACTCGCCAGGAACTCCGAGACATATTAGGGATACAAAACTTAGGAGGAATGGGAACATACTTGGGCATTCCAGAAAGCTTGGGAGGCTCTAAAGTCCAAGTATTTGGTTTTATACAGGAAAGGCTGAATAACAGAATAAATGGATGGACTTTTAAGTTTTTCTCTAAAGGGGGAAAGGAAGTGATTATCAAATCAGTGATAACTGCTCTTCCCAATCATGTTATGTCCTGTTACCGAATTCCGAAAACGGTGGCAAAAAAACTTACCAGCGCGGTAGCGCAATTTTGGTGGAGTTCTAGTGGGAATACAAAAGGATTACACTGGAAATCATGGGACAAGCTTTGTACACATAAAGATGATGGAGGGCTAGGGTTTAAAGATCTTACGGACTTTAATACGGCTATGCTTGGAAAGCAACTCAGGAGATTAATAGAGAAACCAAATATCCTATTCTCTCGTGTTTTCAAAGGTCGATATTTCAGGAAAGCTTCACCCCTGGAACCGATCAGATCGTACTCGTCATCTTATGGCTGGCGAAGTATAATCTCTGCTAGATCTCTGGTTAGCAAAGGACTAATCAAACGGGTGGGATCAGGATCTTCGATATCAGTATGGAATGATCCTTGGCTCCCAACCAACCGCCCGAGACAAGCAAACAAACAACAAAATATTCTTTTACCTGACCTTACGGTGGACTCTCTTATCAATGCCTCCTCGCGAACTTGGAATTCACAGGCATTACAGGAATTAATGGATCCTGAGGATGTGAACATTGTTGAAAGTATTCCATTGAGCAGGACACAAATAGTGGATAGGGATGGCTGGCATTTTACGAAGAATGGAAAATATACGATTAAATCAGGATATCAAGTGGAGAGGGCTTATCCAGACAGAGATAGAGGGGCCATAGAATTTGGTCCAACGGTTACGGATCTTAAGGATTTTTGCTGGAAAGTGCGTTGTCCACCTAAGATGAAGCATTTCCTATGGCAGCTGGTGTCAGGGTGTATAGCGGTAAAGAAAAATCTGAAAGCCAGAAAAATCTGAAAGCCAGGGTGTGGAGCACCGGAGGAATCTATAAATCACACCTTCTTTGAATGCCCACCGGCAATTCAGGTATGGGCTTTATCGCGGATCCCATCGTATCCAGGTTTATTCCCCGGACAATCTTTATTTGCAAATATGGACCATCTGTTCTGGAGGATCAAGCCAGCAATGAATGATCACCATTTCGCGTGGATACTTTGGTACATATGGAAAGGGAGAAATAATAAAGTTTTTAGTAATTTGAATATGGATCCTAGAGATACTCTAGCCTTGGCTGAGACGGAGTCTTTACTTTGGGCAGAAACCCAGCAATCGGTGGCTCAAAACCGGACACAGGTTACACCGTCAGTTAACGTAGGTTTACCGATTAGATCGGGTCGATGGTGTTTCACGGATGGGTCATGGAAATCGAAGGATACCTTCTCTGGACAAGGATGGTATAGTACTTTAGAAGGTTTTGAGGGCTTAATGGGAGCTAGAAATACAAGGGCTAGTCAATCCCCTTTACACACAGAGGTTGAGGCTCTAATATGGGCAATGGAGTGTATGCGGAATCTACGACAATATTGTGTTACATTTGCAACGGATTGTTCTCAATTGGTAAAGATGGTTTCGGAACCAGAGGAATGGCCGGATTTTGCAAGTTACTTGGAAGATATCAAGATCCTCAAGGAAAGTTTCCACAGCTCAGAGATTATTCATATATCAAGGACGCATAACAACAAGGCGGACAGCTTAGCACGTAGTGTGAGGCAACAATCGTCGTTTACTGTCCATATGGATACGGAGCACCCGGTTTGGTTTACAGAGTCTATATGAGTCTGTCTTGTTGTTGACAAAAAAAAAAAAAAAAAGCAAACTACATTAAAAAGACTTATAAAAGATGTTAGGCCAACTACAGAACTGCAGTCCCCACAAGACTAGTGTCCCGAAAATATTTGAGTTTGAGTTGTCAAATTTAATAACATTTTATACTTTTTTTACTTCGACATATTAAATTTAGTAAGACAAAACAAATAAATATTGATGATTCGTCATATCTCCTGTTCTAAAACGCACCCATAGAGGACGATTAGGCGCCGCTACAACGCTGATCGGAAGATCTCCGTGGCGAATACACCCTACGCGGCCAGAAAAATCAGAATAAGAAAAAAAAATCTGTTTTTGACCTTTTCAAACTTGAAACGATGTTTATGTCATAGATCTATCATAAATCGATATTTATAACAAGAAAACGAAGCTGAAACGAGGCAAATCATACCAAAAATTGATGTAAATTGTTGAGGAATGAAAAAGCTGCGTGAAACTAGGTCTGGAAGTGAAGGAAGAAGATGAATGTGAAATTACAATAACGCCCTTCATTAAATAAAAATAGGAAAAAAACAAGAAAACTGTACCTTGGGGATTCAAAGTCGAAAAGGGGAGGACATTTTTACTTTTCCTAACCGCCATGTTACATTAACTTTGCAGTCTTCATCTCTAAAGTATATATTTAGTGTATATAATAGTTAAATATATCAAAAATCCCGCCTCGTGTACTTCCCGAGTTTATCCCGTTTTTTTGTTAATTCGCTAGACGTAGGTCAGTCGCACGCGTTGCGCCTAACGAGTTTCCGAATAGGGTCATATCTATACTCTATAGTTCTGAAGCACACATAAAATAAAATTTTATTTTTCGAATTAAATTCCTACCTACAAAAAAAAAAAACTGTTATGTAAGCACACTACTTTAAGAAGCAGAGTCCTTTGATCAAAAAAAAAAAAAAGAAGCAGAGTCCAGGCATGACTAGTGTCTCTCTACCCAAAAGCACATTAAGTTTAATTAATTCGTATTGATACCCAAAGATTTTGGTTGAGTTGTCAAATTTTAATAACGGTTTCCCACTTTCTACTTGGATTTGACCCTCAAACTTTAATGCAAAGCCTTATCTCACTCTCCTTGATTGCAATCACTCATCACGCCTCGTGACCAATACCCTTTTAGCTATATATATATATATACATCTTCATACACAAAACACAAAACACAAACACACAAACAGGTAAGAAACAAATCTACTAGAAGACACACAACACGAGTTATCGGCAGATCAACTGTTTTCCTCATTTCTCCAAATACGTGTTCATCAATGGCGTCTTCTCACTAAACCCACTTGTCCAGTTTCATTACAAGACGCCCTTTTCTACATTCATACCCTCGTCCACCATGGAACCCGTCAACGGAGGATCCGTACAGATCCAGAACGGGAATGAATCTCGAAAGCTTCCCAATTTCTCACAGAGCGTGAACATGAAATACGTCAAGCTCGGTTACCATTACCTGATCACAAATCTCTTCAAGCTTTGTCTGGTTCCGCTAATGGCCGTCCTAATAACAGAGATCTCTCGTTTAACCCCAGACGACTTTCACCAGATTTGGCTTCATCTCCAATACAACCTCGTCGCATTCATCCTCCTCTCCGCTCTAGCCGTGTTCGGCACCACCGTCTTCGTCATGACTCGACCCAGATCCGTTTACCTCGTCGACTACTCCTGTTACCTCCCTCAAGCGAGTCTCCAAGTCCCGTACAAGAAGTTCATGGATCACTCTGCCCTCATCGAAGATTTCAACGAGTCTTCTCTCGAGTTCCAGCGCAAGATTCTCGAGAGATCGGGTCTGGGAGAAGAGACGTATCTCCCCGAGGGCTTACACTGCGTCCCTCCTCGCACCACTATGGCGGCGGCGCGCGAGGAGGCCGAGCAGGTTATGTTCGGTTGTCTCGACAAACTTTTCGAGAATACCAAGGTTAACCCTAGGGATATCGGTGTGTTGGTCGTGAACTGTAGTTTGTTTAACCCGACACCTTCTTTGTCCGCCATGATTGTTAACAAATATAAGCTTAGAGGGAACGTTAAGAGTTTCAATCTTGGTGGGATGGGGTGTAGTGCTGGTGTTATCTCCATTGATTTAGCTAAAGATATGTTGCAAGTTCATAGGAACACTTATGCTGTTGTCGTTAGCACTGAAAACATTACTCAGAACTGGTATTTTGGTAATAAGAAGGCGATGCTGATACCGAATTGCTTGTTCCGGGTCGGTGGAACAGCGCTTTTGCTTTCCAACAAGGGTAGTGATCGTAGACGGTCCAAGTACAAGATGGTTCACACGGTTAGGACTCATAAAGGTGCTGATGAGAAGGCGTTCAACTGTGTTTATCAAGAACAGGATGATAACAGTAAAACCGGTGTTTCTTTGTCCAAAGATCTTATGGCTATCGCAGGGGAGGCGCTTAAGGCGAACATCACTACTTTGGGTCCTTTGGTTCTTCCTATAAGTGAGCAGATTCTGTTTTTCGTGACTTTGGTTTGGAAGAAGGTGTTTAATGCTAAGCTGAAGCCTTACATCCCTGACTTCAAGCTTGCCTTCGATCATTTCTGTATCCATGCTGGTGGTAGAGCTGTGATTGATGAGCTTGAGAAGAATCTGCAGTTGTCACAAACGAATGTCGAGGCGTCGAGGATGACCTTGCATAGATTTGGGAACACTTCTTCCAGCTCGATCTGGTATGAGCTGGCTTATATTGAAGCCAAAGGCAGGATGAAGAAAGGGAACAGGGTTTGGCAGATTGCTTTTGGAAGTGGGTTTAAGTGTAACAGTGCGGTTTGGGTGGCTCTGCACAATGTCAAGCCTTCGGTTAGTAGTCCTTGGGAGCATTGCATTGACCGATATCCGGTTAAGCTTGATTTCTAATTCAATCAGAAAACCATTTTAATGTTGTCATTGTGGTTAGTCCTAGTCTACTACTTCACTCTGTCTGCCTTATTTATTGTTTTCTTTTTCCTTTTCTCTTAATTGTTCTACTGTTCTTGTCCTTTGAATGTGATGCTTCTTGGATAAATACCCTCACAATGAGTTCTATGGCAAGTGGACCGATATACCCAATTTGTATCACTTTTTGACATGCTCGTCGGAGCAAGAATACGACTTTATGGACCTGATTAGTTTGCAATAGGTGTATACTTGAGTACTTGCTAGGCTTCGGGAGCATAGAGACCACATACTACAATAAGTTTCCTTCAGAAAAATAAATAAAAGTTTGGTTTTTGGACAGCATTAGATTCATCTCTATATCATTGAGGCTTCGTGAAGAATGCATCTGAAAATTCCTTTATTACGTTTTTACATCTGAAATTTTGATTAGATTGACGCAGAAACAAAATACTCTGCTTGAATTACACACTTCAAAGTAGGTTTTGGACTATTGAATTAAAGACTTCAGATTAGCTTTAATTTGGAACTTGCGGTATGGGATGAATTCATATTCATTTTGCATGCTTTCCCTTGCTATGATACTATTTCTGCCTTCCCATAACAAAAGAAAGCTCCTCAGAATCCTTTTGGAACATCTCCAATAGTTTATTTTACTTTCTAGTCTAAGAATAAAGTTTTCTGAAAACAGAAAAGTAGTTTGATTTAAAAGTTCCCTCTCTTTTTACTCTAAAACATACTAGCATAATACCATAAATGTGTCAGTTAAACACACTGAAGATAAATGTTGGATGCAATACTAGCAACCAACCAACTCTTCAATAGGTCGAAACAATGTTTGAATTTGTTATGAGAATGTGTTTAGCGAACACTCCTCTAAGAGCACCCACATCAACAAGCTTTTATAGAGTCTCTCTCTTTTATAGAGAGAGAGAGAGAGAGAGAGAGAGAGAGAGAGAGAGAGAGAGGTGGCCGGTGGTGGTGATAAGAGTGAATGGGGCCGAGTGGGAGAGACGGCGCGGTCATCGCTGGGCATAGACCTGGTGTGTCGGTCTCAATCCTAGCGCGGATGGTTGGCAGGGGAGAGATGTTGCTGGGGCTGGGGGTCGAAAGTTTTCGTTTGAGAATACTGGGTCTGATGGTGAACCTCTAAAGGAAGAAGAATGAAAGACAAAGAGATGAGATCTCTTTTTTTTTGTCGACAAAGAGATAGATCTGTGAAAGTGATTTTAGGCCTTTAGATCAGAAATAATCAATGGTCAAGAATTGTAATCCTTATCATTGAAAGTTTGACCAATAAGAAAAGAAGAGGAAGATTAACAAAAGAATGA
Source organism: Brassica carinata (assembly GCA_016771965.1). NCBI lineage: Eukaryota > Viridiplantae > Streptophyta > Magnoliopsida > Brassicales > Brassicaceae > Brassica > Brassica carinata. Next base: position 46,844,491 of record CM028689.1, read on the forward strand.
TTTATAGCCATTAGATTAAAAATATCAATGGTCAAAAGTGATCAATCAATAACTGTTTTATTTAATAGTTGGTTAAATATTATAATTTGATTGTTAAGTAATTTATCTTTATAAAATTAAATTATCATTTATATTTATAAATTTAATTATACATAAATTTAACAAAGTGATTAGATTTTATTTTTATAAGAAATTTTATTAAAAATGTATTTATGTAAAGTATATTTGTAGATAAATTTAAGATATATAATAAGTGTTAACTACTACATATGTAAATAAATTAATATTTTTATGATTTACAGTTTAAGATTTGATGTATTAAGTTTTAAAAAGTTTTGATTTAAAGTTTGAAATTTAGAATAAATGTATTAGTATTGAAATTTAGAATAAATGTATTAGTATTGAAATTTTAGAACTATCAAATATGAAGTTTAGGATTTTAGATTTAGAGATTATGCATGATATAGGGTTTGGATTTAATGTATATAGGTTTGGTGTTTAATTTTAACATATTTAAGTTTATAATTTTATATATAAGATTTTGAGTTTAAGTTCTAAAATATTATAGAGATTATTACTGTATTAGTGTTTAAATTTTGCATTTTTATAGTATAGGGTTCAGAAGTTTATTTAGAGTTTAGGGATTCAAAAAATATGTTATTATAACATTTATTATTTTTAGAGATTAAGTTCTAAAATATTATAGAGATTATCACTGTATTAGTGTTTAAATTTTGCATTTTTATAGTATAGGGTTCACAAGTTTATTTAGAGTTTAGGAAATATTTCTATATAATTAGTGTAAAGAACATATATAAATAAACATATATTTATGATTTATAATTTAAGATTTGATGTATTAAATTTAAAAAGTTTTTATTTAGAGTATATATTTAAAGTTTAGAATTTAGAATAGAGGTTTAAAGTATATGATCTGAGAGTTAAAGGTTTAGAGGTATTGAATCTAAGATTTGAGATTAATTTTTTAAAAAGATTAATCTTTGAGTTTATATTTAAGATTTGAAGCTAATTTTAAGCTTTGGTGTTATAATATTAGAGTTAGATTTTGTATTTAGAGTTTAGGGTTTAAAAACTTATTTAGGGTTTAGGGATTTAAAAGGAAAACATAACGTTTAATTATATTTTGCTATTAAATCATAAGTTATCATAGCGTTTCTAAATATAGCACTCTATCATAGCGTTTTCGAAAATACAAAAGCTATGTTAAAACTAGAGGCATATCAATCATAGCACAATCGAAAAAAACGCTATGCTGCCATGCTATTAAAACGTAATTTTCTTGTAGTGGTTGTGTTGATGTTTGAGTGGTTTGTACTTTTTTTCTTCTCTATGCTGTTGAATTGCTAGTTGATAAGAAAGTTTTGTTCTTTTTGGGTGTCTGAGTCCACAAAGGAGATGGTACTGTCTCTGTTTGTTTCTCTGTATGTTCAGTTGTGTTGATGTTTTAGTGGTTTGTATCATAGGTAGGAAGGGTATGGACAGATCACAATATATTGAGGTTTGATATATCAAGGATAAGAGAAGCGTTTGCAGAGATTGGACATGATCCACCAGAGCCAAAAGGCACCATTGACTCGTTGAATTAAACCTTAAATCTACACTGTATATCTAATATTCCTTACAAACTTAAACTCTACATACAAAATCATAAATCAAATCTGTACAAACTTATAATATAAACTTTAAATTTAAACTCCAAGTATATTCTAAAACTCAAATCATATTCCTAACCTAAAATCTTAACCCTACCCCTAAACCACATATCTCAGTCTAACATATATCATAAACATTAAATTTTAATTTAAAATGAATTATAGATCCGTAAATAAATTAAAATTTCAAATACAAAAATTAGATTTCAAATTTTATATTATGATCTCAAAGTATTTAATTCTTAATTAATTTTTATGATAGCTATAAATAAATAAGAAGACAAGTTGTATTGTTTTTTTGAACCATTGATTGATTTGAATCAAAGGTCCAAAATCATTCTTGTATCAATCCTTACCCTTTTTTCTATGGGAGAATTGCCAAGTGTGACTAAAACTTGGAGTCAAACCCAAAAGAATACCCCAACATGGGTCAAAGGCAAACGTAACCTAAAAGGCTATTGAAATTACAACTATCCCCTTGTGAACAAACAAAAAAATGGATTTTTTTTTACGTTTCTACCCCTCGAAAGTCGTCTGGACAGTTATTCTTAAACATAATTTAAAAATTTTGTAAATAATATTTTGATAAGTGAAAAATGGGAATTATGTAATTAACATATGTATTAAGAGATATAAATTAAGATATAACAAATTTCAATTGTTTTCAGCATAGATGAGTGAAAGTAGTGAGTCATGATATTCTTTAGTTTAACTTTCATCAACATATGTTGTAGTATTGTATATGTTCTTAGGGTTAGATTTCGGAAAGCATTAAAACCGTTTTTGAAAAATTTAAAAATTACATAAGCGTGTTCATTTCTGTGTATATTAAACACTATTGAAGTATAATTTGATTTTATAACGTGGTTAGTTAGTTAATTTAGTCATTTTAGTTTAGGGATTCATTTTAGGTGCTGGGCGACTTAATATTTAGTCTTACGTAAGCAGGCGACTAAATATTTAGTCTTCGATGTACATTATGAGCCGAATAAGTCGCCTAAACCGACCAAAACTTAAATTTTACCAGCGTACTTTTAAAGCTAACCGGATTATTTACCCAATATATAAGGTGATTTTTTTTTTGTTCATTTTTCGCTAAATTTAGAAACCCTAACCTTACAGTTCTCTCTCACCGGCGATATCAAAGCGATTTGAATTCCACTATTTCGAACAAACCATTGTCCTCAACGCCGGCTATCTATCTCACTTCATTCTCACCGTTCTGCCGCCGCTTCTTCAATCCTAGCGGCTTCCCAAACACAAGCCGCCGGCTTCCACTATTTCGAACAAACCATTGTCCTCAACGCCGGCTATCTATCTCACTTCATTCTCACCGTTCTGCCGCCGCTTCTTCTAAACCTAAGCGCCGCCGCTTCCTCTAAACCTAAGCGCCGCCGCTTCCACGTCGCCCTCTCCACCGTGCTCACCAACACTATCTCACCGCCACTTCCTCTAAACACTAAGCGCCGCCGCTTCCTCTAAACCTAAGCGCCGCCGCTTCTTCTCTGTAAACCGTAGCGCCGTTTCTCTGTAAACCCTAACGCCGTAAGTCATCAATCTCGAGGAAAAGATGAACATAAAGCGTTGTCTCTATCAATTTACTCATTCTCACCGCTTTCACGCTTATTTTTCAGATCTATAACCGCAATGACGAGTACTCCTTCTGCTACTAATCAGGTCCGCTTAATTTTTTCTTGGAAGACTTGTAATTTAAGTCGCCGGAAGGTCTTCCAGCTGGGCGACTTAATAGGCGACCTAAATATAAGTCGTCGGTTGGAAGACTTTCGGGCGACTTAAATCTAAGTCGCCTACTAAGTCGTCGGTTGAACGACTTTCGGGCGACTTATATCTAAGTCGTCTACTAAGTCGTCTGGAGTTACAATTAAGGCGTGATTGATTTAGCTTGTGTTCTGACTTTTCTGTGTGTTCTTGTTAGATTTAGCTTGTTTAGCTTATCTCTATTGTTGTCTTTGATTATTTTGCGGACAAAAGATTCCAGAACTCCCCGTAGGTTATACACATTAGGGAAGAGCCGAAGCCCACAATAGCATTTCGTATCATACGGATAATAACAAGTTGCATACTGCTCTTAGGGAAGCTCTTACTGATGAAGAATTTGAAGAGCTCAAGGAGTCGAGTTTGGGAGTTTTCATCAAGTTCAAGGAGCAGGGATTTGGTTGGGCTTCAAGGCTGGTTCACTACATGCTCGGCCAAGCTGGACATTAAGAAGAAGTATGAGATGTGGTCTCGTTGGTCAGAACCTTTGAGGTTTTCACTGTTAGAGTTTGAAAACCTCACTGGTCTAAACTGGCGAGTACATCGAGGACCTTGAGACACCAAAATGTGAAGTTACCAAAGAGATGGTTTCTTTACAGGCGTCTTTGGGAGTTCATCCGAAGCTGGGCCAACTACGATCAGATAATAGCAGCGAAGAGATCGCGAGGATTGGTCCACGGAAGATCATGGCGGCTCGCGTACCTTTCCATCTTCACCGGATTCATTGAAGGGAGAAAGTTTTCAACCGCTACACGATCTAGTCCGCAAGGCTAGTGATGGATTTAAACGGTTTGAGAATTATCCATGGGGAGAGTCGCGTTTAAGGTGCTGATGGACTCTTTGTGGAACAAAGATATTACTGGCTGTTACACCGTGGATGGGTTTATACAAGTTCTTCAGGTCTGGGTGTACACAGCTATGCCGGAATTGGGTGCTAGTATTGGTGGTCCCAGAGAAAACAGTCCGTCTCCACCGATACTGGCTTACGGGGCAGCAGAGGCCGCAGATCAATGAAAGAAGCTATCTTGAGACAGGTATCTACTTAATTAAATTAGATGCGGAAGGTCTTTAAGCTGGGCGACTTAGTAGGCGACTATATATAAGTAGATGCGGAAGGTCTTCCAGCTGGGCGACTTAGTAGGCGACTATATATAAGTAGATGCGGAAGGTCTTCCAGCTGGGCGACTTAGTAGGCGACTATATATAAGTCGATGCGGAAGGTCTTCCAGCTGGACGAATGGGAGGACGACTATATATAAGTAGATGCGGAAGTTCTTCCAGCTGGGACTTCGGGCGACTTATAATTAAGTCGCCTATTTAGTCTTTTCAAATATCTAACTTCGATTCTTCTATTTACTGCAGACCCGCGTGATCAACTTTGTTGAGAAGGACATTAGTGAAATGTGGCCAAAATGGGACTCGAGGTTGAGGGCGTGCCCATGGAGAATATCATTAAAGTCATGTATGATCGGAGACCGTGGAAGTGGACCAAGGATTGCTGGGAAGTCACTGGTACTAAGAAAACCAAAGAGATAGAGATGGTTGTGGTGGAGGAGGAGGAAGACAATCCAAGACCTCTCAAGAAAGCTCGTAAGGGGCTCCTAAAGAGGCTCCTAAAGAGGCTCCTACAGAGGCTAGAGAAGAGGCTAGAGAAGAGGCTAGAGAAGAGGCTAGAGAAGAGGCTAGAGAAGAGGCTAGTTGGGTGACTAGAGAGGAGTTGGAAAATATGTTCAGGGCGTAGTTGACAGCATGAAAGAAGGGCTAGTTGACTGCATGAAAGAAGGGTTTAGGAAGTGCATCAAGGAGATTAGGAAGTTGTCGATAGGGTGGAAGCTATGGAGAAGAAGGTTGGTGTCACCAATCAGGCTACCCCTCAAGAGAAACAGCCTACTCCTCAAGAGAAACAGCCTACTCCTCAAACCAAACAGCCTACTCCTCAGCGAAACAGCCTACTCCTCAAGAGAAACAGCCTACTCCTCAAGAGAAACAGCCTACTCCTCAAACCAAAAGCCTACTCCTCAAACCAAAAGCCTACTCTTCAAAAGAAACAACCTACCCCTCAAGCCAAACAATCCGAGGTTAGTATCAAATCCTCTCCCAACAAGAATTAAGTCGTCCGGGGTTAACTAGTTTTCGGGCGACTTAAATGTAAGTTATGCGGGCGACTAGTTGACCATGGGCGACTTAAATGTAAGTTATGCGGGCGACTAGTTGACCATGGGCGACTTAAAATTAAGTCTTCCATGGTCAACTAGACGCCCGACAACTTTTATTTAAGTCGCCCGTGGTTAACTAGTGCAACTTTTAATGCAGAGAGAAATTCGCGATGAGGCTAACGCGGAAATAAGATCTTGCGGATAAAGCGGATGGTGTCTCCTCCAAAGAGATTGTTGCTGTCACTTCCACTGACCAACGGCGTCGCTTCCACCGATCAACAACCGAAGCCGCTTCCACCGATCAACAACGGCGTCGCTTCCACCGATCAACAACGGCGTCGCTTCCACCGATCAACAACCGAGCCTGGTTGTATTGGACAAAATAGCTCCCCTGCTTCTGTGTGCAAGGAGTGAGCGGCGAGGAAACCTTCTCCCACGCAGATATCTCCTTATACGGCGAGAAAAATAAAGATAAAGTGGCAGCCTATAATCCATTTCAGCCGATAAACAAACCTAAGTTGAAGGAACTTCGCTGGTTGGTTGAAAACTGATCCGTAAGTGACTACTTTCGGGCGACTTATATTTAAGTCGTCGGTATCTTCTAACTTGTATTATTTTATATGCAGCATATAGATGCTTGGATTAATGTGCTGAGGCAGAGGTATCGGAGAACCCACAAGCTTCGGGGCGGCGAATGTGCTTCTGGATCACAACTTTTCCCAGTCTTGGAGAGACCAGTATGAGTTCTTCAAATTATCCGCACCGATCACAAAGGTTTAGGAAGAGCTCTACCTGGTGGGCGTGGAATTTTTATGACGGATCAATACCCTCATTTTGCCAATCAAAGAAGGTGTGGGGAGGACATTGATGATATCTATGCCAGTGAACTTGAAGAACGCTCATTGGGTTGCTATTTGGATATTGATCCCTAAGAGGCACATAGTCGCCTGGGACAGCATACCTTCAGCTACGGCACGAAGCATGGGATGAGATAATGCAGCCTTTTCTCGAGATGGTCCCTTATCTGCTTGTTGAGTGCGCTGCCACCATCGAAATACGGTCAAATACGGGTTGGAGCCATACACATATGAGAGACAAGATGTACCCACGGCCAACAATGGTGATTGTATGCACGCCTAAAGTACATTGAATGTCATGCTCTTGGAGTCCCCTTTAACTCTAAAGACTTTGCTAGGGCCAACGCCAAGAATATGAGGGATAAAATGGCGGTGGATATATGGACGAGCTTGATCAGCATTTGAAAGAAAATGTGGATGGTAATAAGTTAGATGGCATGTATGATTAGATTCGTGGGCATGTATGTTATTGTAGTGTTTATCGATTAGTGTAAAAGATATTACATTTAAACTTTTAAAGCTTTTATGATTTTGACTAAGCTTTTAAAGCATGGGACGACTTACAAATAAGTCGCCCGAAGGTCTTCCAGCTGGACGACTTACAAATAAGTCGCCCGGAAGGTCTTCCAGCTGGACGACTTACAAATAAATTAGATGCGGAAGGTCTTCCAGCTGGACGACTTACAAATAAGTCGCCTGAAGGTCTTCCAGCTGGACGACTTACAAATAAGTCGCCCGGAAGGTCTTCCAGCTGGACGACTTACAAATAAGTCGCCCGAAGGTCTTCCAGCTGGACGACTTACAAATAAATTAGATGCGGAAGGTCTTCCAGCTGGACGACTTACAAATAAATTAGATGCGGAAAGTTAGTGCAAAGTTGTCCAAGTAGACTACTTTCGGGCGACTTAAATGTAAGTTATGCGGGCGACTAGTTGACCATGGACGACTTACAAATAAGTCGCCCGGAAGGTCTTCCAGCTGGACGACTTACAAATAAGTCGCCCGAAGGTCTTCCAGCTGGGCGACTTACAAATAAGTCGTGCGGAAAGTCGTCCCGTGGCGACTTTCGGGCGACTTATATTTAAGTCGTCGGTATCTTCTAACTTGTATTATTTTATATGCAGCATATAGATGCTTGGATTAATGTGCTGAGGCAGAGGTATCGGAGAACCCACAAGCTTCGGGGCGGCGAATGTGCTTCTGGATCACAACTTTTCCCAGTCTTGGAGAGACCAGTATGAGTTCTTCAAATTATCCGCACCGATCACAAAGGTTTAGGAAGAGCTCTACCGGTGGGGCGTGGAATTTTTATGACGGATCAATACCCTCATTTTGCCAATCAAAGAAGGTGTGGGGAGGACATTGATGATATCTATGCCAGTGAACTTGAAGAACGCTCATTGGGTTGCTATTTGGATATTGATCCCTAAGAGGCACATAGTGGTGCGGGACAGCATACCTTCAGCTACGGCACGAAGCATGGGATGAGATAATGCAGCCTTTTCTCGAGATGGTCCCTTATCTGCTTGTTGAGTGCGCTGCCACCATCGAAATACGGTCAAATACGGGTTGGAGCCATACACATATGAGAGACAAGATGTACCCACGGCCAACAATGGTGATTGTGGCGTTATGCGCTCTAAAGTACATTGAATGTCATGCTCTTGGAGTCCCCTTTAACTCTAAAGACTTTGCTAGGGCCAACGCCAAGAATATGAGGGATAAAATGGCGGTGGATATATGGGCCAGACTTCTTGATCAGCATTTGAAAGAAAATGTGGATGGTAATAAGTTAGATGGCATGTATGATTAGATTCGTGGGCATGTATGTTATTGTAGTGTTTATCAGATTAGTGTAAAAGATATTACATTTAAACTTTTAAAGCTTTTATGATTTTGACTAAGCTTTTAAAGCATGGGACGACTTACAAATAAGTCGTCTGGAAGGTCTTCCAGCTGGGCGACTTACAAATAAATTAGATGCGGAAGGTCTTCCAGCTGGACGACTTACAAATAAGTCGTGCGGAAGGTCTTCCAGCTGGGCGACTTACAAATAAGTCGTGCGGAAGGTCTTCCAGCTGGACGACTTACAAATAAGTCGTGCGGAAGGTCTTCCGACTTGCACATTACAGGGCGACTTATTTGTAAGTCGTCTACTTGGACGAATTTGTAGACGACTTTATTTTCTAATATTTGTAGACGACTTTAAATTCTTTTTAATATATTAATTTCGATTAGTAATTTGAAAAGTTTATTAGGAATGTGAAAAGACATGACTCTTCGATCACATCCTCTTCTATATAAACTGTATAGTTAACAGATTTCATCTCTTACTATCATCTCTCTTCTTCTCCAATTTAGTCTCTCCCAATATTAGCTAAGTAAGTAGATCTATCCTTTTTCTTTGTATCCGTTTTATATAAATTTTGTTTAGATCTATCCGTTTCTAATAATTTCGATCTATTAACATCCAGATCAAAATCTCAGTATGGCATTCAACAAAGACCTTAAACTCAAGGCTCCCATGGTTGAAGATCATGGTTCTTCTCTAGAAGAGGCATTCAACAAGGGAGTTAGGCACTCTTGAGCATTACCAACCAAGCTCTTTATGTACAAGCAACTAAATGATGCCATCGCCAAGAAACATGTTGAAGAGCTTGAAGTGTCGCGCATACAAGGTAAGCTGGAACTCATGAATGAACTTTTCAAGAAGAACCCATTTAGCAAAGAGAAAAAGAAGCAGCTAGATTTCGAACTTGTCTTGTATGAGGCCAAGGTGGCTGATGTTCAGATTCCTTACATCGATTGGTATAAGTTGAATGAGCCACAGATGTTTGATTAACGTCTTTGCTTTCTTAATCTCTTCAAGTTTAATGTTTTTTATATTATGGTTATGTCTTTTGAAACATATTTTCTGGTTTTTCAAACCAGTTTTCCTTTGATCTTGGTTTTATATTATGTGATTCTTATTGTCACAGCTTATAATTGTCTTTCATGTTTTGGTGAGATGAATATGAATTATAAGTCGTCCAGAACAATTATAAGTCGTCCAGAACAATTATAAGTCGTCCAGAACAATTATAAGTCGTCGAACAATTATAAATTAGTCGAGAACAATTATAAGTCGTCGAGAACAATTATAAGTCGTCGAACAATTATAAGTCGTCGAACAATGGCGTAACAAAGATCTACATTTTGGAATATGTTATCTCTCGGTAGAAGGTAGTCTAAAAATATGTTATCTCTCGGTAGAAGGTAGTCTAAAAATAAAATACAACGGGCGACTTAGTAGAAGGTAGTCTAAAAATAAAATACAACTGGGCGACTTAGTAGAAGGTAGTCTAAAAATAAAATACAACTGGGCGACTTAGTAGAAGGTCGTCTAAATATAAAATCGCTGGTAGGCGAAACACCGGACGACTTATATATAAGTCGCCTGAAGGTCTTCCAGCTGGACGACTTACAAATAAGTCGCCTGAAGGTCTTACAACTGGGCGACTTAAATTTAGGTCGTCGGACAACTAATCAACTGGTTGTGTACATTGTGGCCATTATGGCCGGTTCCTTGCGGTTTGAGCATCTCCTTGCCTGTGTTTCTTCACGGGTTTGTGTCCTCTCATCTAGATAGCTCCAACCAAGATTGCCATCTTGATTTCTTACATCTCCCGGACCGGCTTTCGTGCGGAGGAAAGCATTCTCGTTCCTCAATATGTTGTGACACGATAGGATATATATTCTCTCGAGTATCCTGCATACAAATAATTCTTTGAGTACCTGGACATACAAGTGTGGAGATATGCAAGCGAATATGTGTTCCAGCAGCTATAGCATGAGAGCAAGGTATTTTCTCCACTCCATAGACACCACAATCACACTTTGCATGTTCCAAATCAACCACACAGTCCATTTTGCCACCTTTGACAAAGAATCGCCATCCATCAATTGGTTGGACCGTCATCATTATCCGCTATCTCTGTTGAACAGCAAGCAAGTATTCAACACCCGGCTATGTTGAGTTGTGAGACTCAATGCATCTTGTCTCCTTTTCAATACCATTTTCCTAAATTCGCCTTATGAACTCTAGCGAGGAGCGAATCGGAAATCCTCTTGCTTTCGCTTCAGTGCGGAATTAATAGATTCAGCGATGTTGCTTGTTTTTATGTTGTACCTGTTCCCCTTACAATAAACCCTTGACCATAGGCTGGCGTCGGCATTCTCCAAATACGTTGCAAGTTCCGGGTTTGCACTCCGTATCTCAGCCATGTACCGGTCAAAATCGTAAACCGTGTGAGCATAAGCAGCCCCTTTCACCAAGTACATGAGATGTTTTCCTTTAAACTTTTTGACAATGTTATCTTGAAGGTGATAATAACATATTCCTCGAGTTGCCCAAGGAAACACCTTATCACACGCACTTTTAATGGCCGCGTGCCGGTCGGAGACTATCACCAGAGGCTTGTCATGAGATATACAACTAGCCAATTTTGTGAAAAACCATTCCCAAGAAGGTTCATCTTCAGCATCCACGATCCCAAAAGCCAATGGGAATATCTGAAAATTGCCATCTTGTGCGGCTGCAACTAACATAACACCTCCATACTTTCCACTTAGGTGAGTTCCATCCACCACAATGACCCTTCTCTGATACTTAAAACCTTTTATAGAAGCTCCAAAAGAGAGAAATAGATACTTAAAACTTTTCATAGAATCAAGTTCTATAGCCGTGATAGAATCAGGATTTGCAATGGAGATTTGCTTTCGAGATATGATGCGGGCGAATACCCTTCTTCTCGCTGATCCTCTCACCAATGTTTGTGCATATAACAGTGCTCGTATGAAGTGGTGTAATCAAGCTCCATGCCAAACATGTTCCTCATTGCATCGGTGATATGCTGCGGAGTTATCCCATCAATGATTCCAACACGATCAATGAAAAGACTACCAACATACTCGAGTACGTGTCTCCGCTGAGCGATTCGGTCTCCCACCGAGTATAAATGTTTTTCCACATACTTTGTTACCCAAAGCGTGTTTGTCCCATGTTTCACACTTCGCTCGATCTTCCATCCACAACCGCTAACCCGACATGTTGCCACAAGGAGAGTTTTCGTTGATTTGTATATTCTGAAGAAAACACCTCACTTGCACCAACGCGCTCACGGCAGTGCATCCTTGCTAACAAAACTCTGGTTGACATAGATCTTGGTACCATCCGATTTTCCTCCTTCAATAGCATTTGTCTTAGCATATGTCTTTTCCATTTCTTCAAAACAAATATTATCATCATCTTCCTCGTCCTCATCTTGAACCTTTCCATAAAGACTGTAATCCCCACCATTCTGATCCGTTTCACCAACAATAGAGTTATCAGCATCCTCCTCCCATAAAGACTGTAATCCCCACCATTCTGATCCGTTTCACCAACAATAGAGTTATCAGCATCCTCCTCCCCATTTTCCTCCTCCCCATCTTGATTTTCATCTTCAACAAACTCATTATCACCAACATCTTCTTCCCATTCATCAGCTTCATCATTATCACCAACATCTTCTTCCCATTCACCAGCTTCATCATCACCAACATCTTCTTCCCATTCACCAGCTTCATCATTATCCTTTTCTGCGAAACCGTTTCCACCTTGCTGCGGCTTGATACACAAAGACATACTCTATCGTTTGAGTATCTCGAGCAAGTTCGAACTTGTCTATCACTTGTAACATGAATGGGAGGACTGCACGGAGCCATCATCATTTCTGCTGGTAATGAGTAGCTAATCTCCACGATCCTGTTCTCATGTCCAGGTTATAATCTTCTTGAGCCATTGCAACAAGTTCAGCATGTGTTGAATCTTCATTCAATAAAACAATTTTGCTCCTTTGAGATCATCAACCACAAAATCCCAGCGGCAATCTCTCAACAACCATTCTCCATAAACCGCATGTAACCGACAAATCATCTGCAAATATTCAAAATAAAACACATTAGTAAATATAGAAAATGAAGAAGTTCAATAAACATTGCCTTGACGACTTGAAATAAATTAGTCGAGAAGACTTAAAGGTAAGTCGCCTAAAGAGGTCACTTTTGCAATTTAAAATTAAAGCGGGCGACTTAATTCTAAATTAGATAAAACTGTTGTTAAAAAACTCGGGCGACTTATATATAAGTTAGATCTACCAAAAGCAGGCTAGTTTTGCATTTGACCGCTTCGTGTCGGATCTTTGACTATTTCGGGCGACTTATAATTCGTCGTCTCGGGAAAGTTAAAATTTCAATATTTTATTCAAACTAGGCGACTTACGTGTAAGTCGTCTTAGGTTAGTTTTGTAATTGAAAAATAAAACTTGAAATTTTAACTTTCTCGGGCGACAATTGAAAGTCGCCCAGCTAGACGACCTAATTTAAGGTCGTCAGGGATAAGCAAGGTTTGACCAGAAAATTGGGAAAAATTACGGGCGACTTTGCTTTCCGGACGACTTTAAATTAAGTCTTCTGTCGGGGCGACTTTATATTATGTCGCCCGGTAAAAGTTAAACGATGAAGTTTTATTTTTCAATTACAAAACTAACCTAAGACGACTTACACGTAAGTCGCCTAGTTTAATAAAATATTGAAATTTTAACTTTCGAGAGGCGGTGAATTATAAGTCGCCCGAAATAGTCAAAGATCGACACGATTCAGTCAAATGCAAAACTAGCCGTTTCGTGAGCGACTTATATATAAGTCGCCCGAGTTTTTTTAACAAACAAAGCGGACGACTTAGTTTAAGTCGTCGTTTGACCGAAGACTTATCGGTAAGTCTTACATCTGAATGACTTACTAGTAAGTCTTCTACGAACAGATCTTGAAAAAATTCAAATTAGTACCTTAAACTAGGTGAGATGACTTACGTTTGCACCGGGGTCTTCTCCAACCACCTTAACCTCAAACGAAAGCAACCGTAAGTCAAAGCGAAAGAAATATGGCTCTGTCAACCATAAAATATTTTGAATCAAAAGCTTGAGTTTTTGGATGAATATGGAGAGAAAATGAAAGAAATGTTGTTTTTAGTTCATAACAATTGAAACAGAGAGAGTGTAAAGAGATTTACGTGCATTAAAGGGCATTAAAAGCTCCAAACAGTTAGTACAAGGTTGTTGAACTATTCATGGTAGTGGCACTGTTGTAAATAATTGAAGAAGATGAGGTTGAGACAAGAAAGAAGCCATTTTGAAAAACAAAAAAAAGTTAATGGCATTTTCAGATAAAATGCAGGTGTGGGGTGAAAATCTCAAAAAAAAAAATGAGTCAAAAGAAAAGGTTAGTTTTCTGTTTGACTCCAAGTTTTGAGTTACTTTTGCAAAAAGCCCTTTTTCTATTGGTTACTTTTGTTTTTGACTTGGATCACCATATGCACCCTTGGATGATATTGAATCAACGCTTGAGATTAATCATTCTTTTATTCTTTTTTATTATTTTATTCTGAGATTTACGACAGAAGCAAGAGAGAGAAGAGATGGAGTTGCAGATCGTAGAGAAAGGAGAAGACGCGGGCCGGTTGTCACCACCACCACCACCACTCGTTACCACCACCACCATCTCTCCCATCCCCCATCGCTCATCCCCACCACCATTGCTTCTCTGCTATCGTCTGGTACTATCGGTTTCCCCTCGTATGTGTTGCTTAAGTGATTTGGTTTCTTCTCAGATTTAGATTGAAGAGTATTAGCGGAAGAGGAGGAGACGAAGCCACGAAGAGATGCTGCCGGAGTTTCAGTGACTGTAACCAACTAAAACATTTCAATTTCTTACTGATTTTGGATTCAGATTCATCCCACCAAAGGAAGAAGACGAAGATAGAAGCGATAAGAACTCTAGTTTAAATTTAACGACTTTCAGTTTCAGCTTGCTTGAGTCCCTTGAGAACCTCGGCAAAGAAGAACGGCCTAAGGTAAATGTAACGACTTTCTTTCAGCTTTGTGTCCGTCTGAAGTTGAGGCTTTTTACCTTTGGGTCCTTAATTTCATTGCAGGGAAGAACAAACGAATATGTCTTTTAATGTTAGTCCATATGAAGTTGTACGGAGCTTGTTATACAAGAACCACAACGATTCTCTCTTCACAGTTTCAGTTTATACTTCAGACAATTTTGGGGTCTATTTCTCTTGGATAGTTCGAACTAATATATGTTTCTTGGTATTTTCAAATGTTAGGTACATTCTGAAAGGTCAACCAGATTTAGGTTTGCCCTTTTTGAGTCTGCCAAAATATTCTGAGTATGTCAAAACTATCTCCCAACGTTTGCAAGGTATTGTTTTCATCATTCTGTAATTTTCATGTGTTTGTTCGCTACATGCTCGCAAGAGACTCAGCTTGATCTTTGAAAAGTGCTCTGCTTGCTTCAATTTTAGTCAGAGACCAATTGGTTCACTGAAATATCCAGTTTATATATTTCTACTTCTTTCATCCAATGAAAATTGTGTTTTAATGTTCTGTCGTCTTTGTAAAACATTAATTTCGTACATTGTTCTGTTGTTCTAATGTTTTAATGTTCTGTCTTCTGATGTTCGACTTTTATAGTTGTAACTATTAGTTGAATATTTGATTGTATAGGATGTATGTTCTGTTAAGCATTGCAGTAAGCTTGTCTCGTTGACCTGAAATCGTGATGCAATGTTCTATTAAGCATTGAGATTAGCTCTTGTTGACTAGAACTCTAGATGCAATGTTCTGTTAAGCATGGTTGTAACTCTAGATGCAATGTTCTTTATGACTAATGCTTGACTATTCTTATTGCAGGTGACACTGTCTATTTTTGATTATTGCAGTTTGATGAAGGTTGAGGAGGCATAGGAAGTTTGAGGAAGGTGGAAGAGACCGATGACCCTTGAGGAAGGTCAAAGAGAAACAAGGAGCTTGAGGAAGGTGACGGCATAGGTTTAGATTTAGGGTGGTTTGATGGTGTTGATGGTTTGTGTAAACAAGGAAAGGAAATGTATTATGGTTTTTTTAAACATTTGAAAATTTGTTAGTTTTTATAATATGATTAATTGTTTTTATTACAAATATTTGAAATAAATAATACATTTAAAAAAAAATCAGTTTGTAATTATATTTAAATAAATATTCGGATAATTAGAAACAATTTAATAACATGAAACATTTGCTATCTTTGTATAACAAACTGCTATAGGTAAATTCAGATTAACGACCATTAATAATAATTATAACACGTTATTATAAATATAAACAATTCTATAGGTAACAACGCTATTGTTGTTTACTAAACTATAGCATACGCCAAAAACGCTATCGAAAGTGTCGGTCCTACGATAACGGGCGCTGTGAGAGCGTTTAACCAAACGCTATTGAAACGATATAATGGCGATTAACGGCCGCTATTAATACCCACATTTCCTGTAGTGTTTCAGTTTGATGCTATGTGTAAGGAGAATGAGATTGTGAGACACAAGTATATTGCTTATACTGCTACAAAATGGAGTTGCAGAGCGCATGAATAGAACAATAATGGATAAAGTTCGGAGTATGTTGAGTAAATCTGGTTTAACTAAAGAGTTTTGGACTGAGGCTGCTGCTATTGCTGTTCACTTGATAAACAAAACACTTTCGTCAGCCATTGGTGACAAGATACCAGATGAAGTTTGGTATAACAAAGATGGCTTAGACTATTCATATCTCAAGAAGTTTGGATGTGTGGCTTACATACATACTGACGATGGGAATTTGAACCCTAAAGCCAATAAGGGTATTTTTTGGGTTATCCTACTGGAGTTAAAGGCTATAAGGTTTGGCAGCTTACTGAAGAGAGGTGAGCAGTAAGTAGAAATGTGGTCTTCCAAGAAGATGTTCTATTCAAAGCTTTGTCTAAGAAGAATAGTAGGGATGTTGAGAGTGGTGAAAATAGCAGAGTGGTGGAGCTTGAGATGAATTCAGAAGAAAAACATACTGAGATGGGAGTGGAGCAAGATTCTTCTGAAATAGATAGAGAAGCCGGTGGATTGTTAGAGGAAGATGAGACTGATGAATCTCCAATGTTTCAAGATTAACTGTTGGCTCGTGATAGAGTGAGAAGGGAGATACGGGTACCTTTGAGATTCACCGAGAATCATAGTGTAGTAAGTTGTATGTTGTTGACTAATGATGGTGAATCAAAAGAACGGTATGATTATGCTGAGGCTTTGAAGGATAAAGACTAGGAGAGATGGAATGCTGGTATGGGAGATGAGATGTTTTCTCTTGAGAAGAATGGTACTTGGATTGTTGTTCCTAAACCGAAGAATGTGAGAGTCATTGGGAGTAAATATGGGTTTACGCCAAGAAAGAAGGTATCCCTGGGGTTGAGCCTCCTCGGTTTAAGGTAAGATTGGAAGCCAAGGGCTATTCTCAGAGAGAGGGCATATATTACAATGATATTTTTTCTCCTGTAGTAAAGCATGTCTCGATCAGGATATTGTTGCAGATTGTGGCTGCAGAGGATTTAGAGCTTGAGCAGTTAGATGTAAAAACATCTTTTCTCCATGGTGAGTTGGATGAGGTGATTTACATGAAGCAGCCTGAAGGTTATGAAGTGGAAGGCAAGGAAGACAGGGTCTGCTTGTTTAAAAAATCGTTATATGGACTGAAGCAAAGTTCTAGGCAATGGAATCAGAAGTTTAACAGCTTCATGGTGAGCAGAGGTTTTCAGAGGAGAATTGTTGATAGCTGTGTGTATATGAAGCAGAATGAAAACGGTTCTCGCCTGTACTTATTTTTGTATGTGGACGACATGCGTGTTGCCTCTAAGAGTATGGTTAAAAATTGATAGCCTGAAGAAGGAGTTGAATATTGTGTTTGAAATGAAAGATCTTGGTTCAGCTAAGAAGATATTTGGTATGGAGATCAAGGGAACCAGAAGAAGCTTAAGCTGGAGTTGTCTCAGAGGGGTTATATTGAGAAGGTTCTGAAGCTTTTTCAGATGGAAAAGTCTAAGCCAGTAAAAACTCAGATTGGGATTCATTTCAAACTTAAGTCTGCAACGGAGAAGAGGAGCAATCTGAAGAGATGAAAAGAGTGCCTTATTCAGTTGGTATAGTGAGTTGTTTTATGGGAAATTCTATCATGGAACACTGACTGGCAGTGAACTGGTTGCTCAAATACTTGAGAGGTTCAAGTGAGAAGAAGTTGATATTTACTGGTGGGTTATAGCGAATCTGATTACTCTGGAGACTTGGATAAAATAAGATCTGAGACTGGTTTTGTATTCCGCTTTGGAGGAACAGCAATCAGTTGGAAGTCTGGCCTTCTAAAGGTTGTTGCATTTTCAACTACAGAGGTAGGATATATCGCCTTATCTGAGTCTGCAAAAGAGGCGATCTGGCTAAAGAACTGGGTAAAGGAGTTCGGGTGTTCTCAAGAGAAGGTGGAGATATTTTGTGATTCTGAAAGTGCTATAGCACTGTCAAAGAACAATGTTCATCATGAGAGAACCAAGCATGTTCATAATAAGTATCACTTCATAAGGGAGAAGATAAAAGAAGGGATCATTCGGGTCACCATGATTGGTACTCTTCATAATCCTGCTGATATCTTCACGAAGGTTGTGCTAATTAACAAGATGGTTGAAGCTTTAGAAAAGCTTCGTTAGCACTGAATGAGTTGCTAAGGATCCGGGATTGCAGGAGAAGCTTTGGAGGGAAAGGAGTGGCTTGAACACTAGCGTTTGCCTTATAGCCATTTGGTGGAGAATTTTTGAAATGGGCTATAAGGTTAATGGGTCTAAGGTATTGTTAAAGGCCCAAAGATGAAGCGACGTCGGTTTGTTCTAGCTTCATAGAGTGATTGTTAAGTGTGCCAGCTCAGCTCGGTTCATTGTAATGACTCTGTAACTAAATTTACAAGTTGAAGAGATAGAGCGTGAGAGAAGACGACGAAACCAAGATAGAGATATCGAGAAGAGGGTTGCGAGAGAGAGTGAAGTTCTCGTTTGATTTGTTCTTTGATCTGTGATTCGTTTGTAAAACTTTTTCCTCCGGTGATAGTGGATTTTCCGGGAAAGCAATCCCGGCATGAGTAGGCTGCTGTCATATTGACAATGGAGGCTGAACACGTTAACATCTCACTAGTTTCCGCAAGAACAAACGAGAGTAGAGAGAAAGCGACTGAGAGCGATCTAAAACCAAAAACAGAGTTGATTTACAACACCATGTATCATAACGAGAATGATTCTTAATTTTTTTTTTTTAAAAATAAGTTGGTTTATCTAAACATATATTATATTTTCATTAAACTAATTATAGAATTAAATATTAATGTATAAAAATATTCTTCACTCTTTACTTAAATAAAAGTTATGGAATTACCTTATGTGATTAAAATATATATGCCAAAAATAAATTAAAAATTATATTGACTATATAAGAAATTTTTTTTTCTGTATATGTTATATTTTAAATTTTTAATAATTACTATAAGTTAATAACACTGTTAAAATCTCACATTGAAAATTTTTGAGATCAATGGTTAAATTTTGTTTTATGACAAGATACAAATGATCATAAGACTGTATGAGTAGGAAGTCTCATTTAATAGATAGTTAGATAAAAAGTATATGTATATCTATTTTAATATCATTTAAATGAAACTATACGCATTATAAAACTACATAAATATTTAAATTTTAAAATTAGCATTGAACAAGTATTAAGAATTTATTATTTTAATTTCAAATTTTTCAATTAATTTTAAAAATGATTGCAAATTATTAAAACTATTAAAAGTCACATATTGAAAACATTGTTATCAATGATTTAAAAAGTTTGTTATAAAAATAAAAATAATGATAAAATTACATAAATAGAAAATTTTATCTTATAAATAGTCATATTAAAAATATAATATCTGTTATTAAAAATTAAGTTTAATTATATATCATATAAAATAGATAAAAGTGATTGTTTGGATTTATTTACCAGAAATTATTGTAAGTAAATTACAATGATTGTTGTGGTTTATATGTCGAACAAATTTAATTAAATATGTAATAGACTAAGGGGGGTGTATTGAATCTGAAATTTGAAGTGATTTGATTTTTAGTGAGTTTTTAGATGTTTGTAAGAGAATTTGAGATTTGGTGTAATTTTTGTTAAATAACTCTAGAATCTCATCTAAAACTATGAGATTTGAATTTTTATTTTTATAACTAAAAAGCTTCTCTGAAACACTCTAAAAACACCTAAAGCACTCTGAAATCTTCAACTTAAATTTTGTTCAATAACAGTGGATTTTAGAGTGTTTTATGAAATAACAAGTTCAATAACACCAGATTTTAAAGTGATTTTAAAAATCCACGTTTGAATAACAGTAGATTTGTCATTTTAAGACAAATCACCTCAAATACTTAATTGAATACACCCCCCCTAATAGTTACTGAGAGGCCTCTCAGTTATTTCATATATATTTATTATTTTCTCTTATTTTATAATACATAAAATAATGCAAAAAATAGAAAAAATAATTGTCAGCTACACTAAGAATACACCATCACATGGCTACACATTTGGACAAAAATAATGTGACGAGAACTACACAAACTATATGATTCACATGAAAACATCCATGAACTATTACATATTTGATAGGCCATATATTTTACCCACTTTTATCAATGGTTTATGAGTGTTTTAAGATATATTTGTTATGTTTTGAAGTCTTTTTAGAGTTTTTTCAGGTTCAGATACGTTCTGGAGAAATATGGTGATTTTGGTGTCTTTTGGAGCCTTTTGAGTTTTGAGTGCAGGACTGCACAGACGTGTCAGATGTTTAGCTATGGACGGAGACCTTTACACCGTTATATTGAGCCTATCTTTTGACACAAGATAAATCTTTGAGTTATCTTTCCAATGCCACTAGTTTGGGGTCAATCAGCATCCTGTAGCAGAAGTTATGCCCATTTTACTGAAGAGTGGTCAGTATGCCTTGCGAGAGGAAGCTGTCGAGAAGAGGAATGCATATCGATCGATGCAACAGAGCGTATATCGATCGATATGGATCTCACAATATGGGCCAAGCATATTTATGACCGATTGAAGCCCAGGAGCCACCACAAAGTTACCAAAATACCCTTGGACGACCAGAAACCTTATTTATGTGTTTTCTAATCCATTGTTGACGGCTACGCTTTCTTTACTTCATTGTTCTATTGTTCTTAGTTAGGAGAGAAGGGAGGAACTTCTTCAGAGTCATCCTGGAACTCCATTGGTTTTTATATCTTTTTCTATTTCAATTTAATATCTATTCATCTATGATTTCTTTGACAAACTTCATGTCTGAATAGATCCACCTGTTGGATTTAGGGTTCAGATAGGTTATGTGGGATTGGCCCCAAATATGAATACTTGAGCATGTGATATTCATCTTAGAAGATTGTTCTTAATGCTTGTGTAGGAGTAGCTAACCTACACATGAATACAGAGATAACATCCTTGGATCTATCTTCTTTGAGCTAGGAGTTTGCTGGGAACAAGCAACAGCTGACTTGGCAAATCTCTAGTGAATTGTATTCAACCACACGCTTAAGGCTCGCTAGTAGCATATCGATCGATACTCCTGTACAGTCATCGATCGATACACGCGAGGCATTATTGATCGACACATGCAATGGCAGGTCGATCGACGCTTTTCGGTGATTCCCAACGTGGGGTCTCATTGATTCTAGTGTTAAATAGTCGGCGACGACAGTCGGGCTATTGCATCGTTGGGTTCTTTAATATCATTCAAGCATATCATATAAGCATCCATACTATTATAATCCTGACTTCCTGAATAGAAACCTTAGATCTAGCAAACCATCCTTCCATCAAACAACTCTCTGCCTTGTTGAATAATTGTTTTGTTCAACTTGTTTACTATTTTATTTACTGCTTTATTTATTTATTTATTTATTTATTTACTGTCTTATAATCTATTAGCCTAGCTTAATCATATAACTATTAGATCTAGTGTGTGCCCTAGCTCCTTGTGGATTCGATCCCTAAGTACTACAACTGAACCTCTTATTTGAGAGAGTAAAGTCACTCCTTAGGGTAATTTGAGTGATACCAAATTTGGCGCCGTTGCCGGGGAACTTTGATCGCCATTAGATCTTGTTTAGTTAGATTTAGTCTAGTTTTTACTATTGTTCAAAAACTGATAAATTTTTTTCTTCTGTTTCAGGTACATACCAGGAACAACAATGAAGAGAGGATTTTTAGCTTCTTCAAAGAAGCAATCTGCTGGTTTATGCATGATCCGTAAGTCTACGAGGGATGAATCAATCGACACCCTCCAAGCAGCATCGATCGACATCGTTAACCAAGCATCGAATGACACTATTCATCATGTGTCGGAAAACACTATTCATCCAGGTACTGTTCATCGCGGCACTGTTCATCCGAACACTGTTCATGCGGATACTGTTCACCCCGGTACTGTTCATTATGGTACTGTTCATCAGGACACTATTCATCAAAACACTGTTCATCCGACGCCGAAAAATATTATTCATCAAGGGTCGACCGATACAACTTGTGTGGAGACAGAGAAAGTCAATGTAATCATATTGAGATTCGATGAGAATGGGATGCTAAGAGACGAAGAAGGTCGCCCTCGCAATAGTACATGACAATTAATTAATGCAGATGGAGCTGTAATCCCTGATGTGATTGTTGTTGCTGAGACAACCGAGTTTGATCTGAACCGCGAATGGTATGATTGGGGAAGTGTGGACCCTTTCCGAGGTCTTCCTCATGAAGATCCCAGAGACCATATCAAAAAGCTTGAGGAACTAGCCTCAGCAAGCGAGCAGAATGAAGTACCTGTAGATCACATTATTTGCAGGATCTTCCCATACTCTATCTCTGGAAATGCTTTCAGCTGGTTAAGTCAATTACAGCCAGGATCTCTGACCTGGTGGGAGGAGATTAAAAGTGCATTCCTCAACAAATTTCCCTATGAAGCTGCAGCAACTCGACAGAGGAAGTTTGATGATATGTTGGACCAGATGACTAAAGGTCGGGAGAAGGAATTGATGGCTAGATTAAGTCAGGTGTTGGGTGTATACTACACTGAGCCGAATGGAGAAGTTGAAACCATGAGCACTCACATCAAGAAGCCAGACATTCAGGTTCAACATGCATATGAGGATACACAGAGGGAAAAACTGAATAGAGGACAGCTAGTCAACCATTATATAGTAGAGGGTGATGAACAACACAGATCTGGAGAGCTGAGAAGAGTAGAAGAAGCTGATATTAGTGACAGAATCTCAGCATCTATCGACCCCATGACCTCCACATCGATCGACTTTCAACTTTCAACATCGGTAGACAAACAGCCTCAAGAATCGATCGACACGAAGCTCGCAGCATCAGTCGATATCCTCCAATTTTCAGAACACAATGGGACTAAAAAGTCTAAGTTTGGGAGAAGGACGAGGAATAGGAAGAAGAAAAAGAAAAGGAATGCAGATACACATGTCCTATCACTTGTCCCTTCACAATGTCAAGAAGAACGTCTTAAGTATAGAGTGCGCTGCAGAGGAGGTCCAAAACCTTTTGCCAAGGTTAGAGTGCTATGTGATCTAAAGCTGAGCAGAGCAGAGGAAGCTGATATAAGTGATCCAACTTCAGCATCGAGCGACAGTTGTTCTTCCGAATCGATCGATATGGGTATTTCAGAAACGATTGATACAGATTTTTGTCATCGATCGATACCTCTCAAAATCCCTAATACTATTGCTGTTGCTGAGAGAGATGACTTTGAGATGAAACCTATCTATGTCACTCTTATGGAAAAGCGTCCCTTTCATGGCTTTCCTCAAGAGAAACTGATGGATCATATCAACATGGTTGAGGAATTGGTCTCGTTTATCTTTGATGGAGTCACTGAAGACCACCACTTCTGCAAACTCTTCCCTTACACTCTTACTGGAGAGGCAGCATGTTGATTCAGGAAGTTTACACCACGATCTCTCACTACTTGGGATGACATCGTGAACGTCTTTCTCAACAAATATCTCTATGATGCTGCAGCAAATCTAGAGATTGAGATAAAATCTATGCTGGAATATACGGTAGAGGATGATGAACAACATGGATCTGAGCCGAGCAGAGTAGAAGAAGTTGAGACTAGTGATCCGACCTTAACATCGATTAATACCACAACCGCGACATCGATCGATACCAGCACCTCAGCATCGCTCGATACTAGCACCTCAGAAACGATCGACATAGACTTTTGTCATCGATCGATACCCCTCGAGATCCCTGAAAGATCGAGTTGTCCTCAAGACATTGAAGAATCGACACATAAGAGCACTGATGTATCAAGCTGTTATCTTGCCCCAAATGTAGAAAAAAAGATCACCATGAAAGATTTCTTGGAGCTAGAAGAATTCTTGGAGTTAGAGGATGGAGAACAGCTTGGAGATTTGGATTCAAGTGAAGAAGTAACTATGGAAGACTTCTTGGAGCTGGAGGAATGGCTTAAAGATATGGATCAGAACTCGAAGCAAAAGGTTGATGACGATCAACACACTTCGGGAAAAGGTCTGGAAACTTTGCCAAAGGATGACATCGATCGACATGAACCTAATGAGATCGATCGATATCCACCTGAGAGTATCGACCAACACCACTCATCTGGAAAGCATCGATCGGCACCGACTTGATGAGATCGATCGATATCAACCCTCCTTCGTCAATCTACACCCACCCGATTGCATCGATCGATACCCATGGTTGGACGAGCCGCCAGGATACACCATTGAACCAGGACCGATTAAGGACAAGATGTACATGTCTAAGGCCTCACACCTTGCTGTCCCTAAACATCAGAGACCACCTATATGGACAGAAGAAGCTGTTGGGTTTCACAAAAGAGTGAAGAGGATACATGATCCTGTGAAGATTGTGGTTCCATGCGCTGTATTTGAAGCTGAATCTCCTATCCCACCAGATAAATGTGCGCATCTGAGATCTTACATTGAGGTAGTGGATGATCATCAGCACGTAGAAGCTTCTCAGAGAGGGTTAAGATTTGGATATGAAGTTGATAAAGGTCCAGGAGAAGCAGTAACGAACGACATCAACAAACTAACATCGATCGATATAACCACTTCAACATCAATCGACAACCTTCGCAAATCAGAGCAAGATGAGTTTGAAGTGTGTCAAAATCTTCTTGATAAAGACACCAACACGCGATCAGACAAGTCTGGGGGAAAGAAGAAGAGGAACTGGAAGAAGAGAAAAAGGATCAAGGGAGACCCTCAGTTATCATTGATTCCTCACTTCTCAGATGGTGTCAGAAAATCCAGAGTGCGCAGCAGATGCTTCTCACAACCATTTGCAAAGCTTAGGGCACTCCTTATTGCTGAGATGATAGATAAAGGAGAAGAGTCCATGAAGGAGGCTTTCACACAAGAATGATAAAGCTTCAGAGAGTAGACATTGAGACTTGGTTTGGAGCAAGATCTCATTCTCATCCGGACTGAATCAGATCTCCAAAAGTCAAGCTAATGACTGAAAATAAGAGCTGAGTGGGAGGCAACCCACTGTTAGGTTTGTTTTAAATTTGGTTTTAATTTCATTTATTACTGATTCTTGTCTTTAGTTATTGCAGGTAAAAAAGGTGAACGATGCTTGGCGATCTTGTAGCAAGCGCCTTGTAACGGAAAATCGATCGACACTGTAGCAACACCATCGATCGACACTGTAGCAACACCATCGATCGACACTGTAGCAAAGTTACTGTAGCAAAAAAAAATCTGGTTTTATTTTTTTTAGTGTTTTATTTATGTTAGGAAAAAGGAAGAAGATTCAAGGAAGACAGTTTGCACAAGAATCGACAATGGCTAGCTAGCATCGATCGACAGAGCATCAGGAGTATCGATCGCCACTTAACTGTGTTGATTGACACTCATATCAAAAGCAGGTATACCGTTTTTCTTGTTAAATATCGTTCATATGATCTATTTTTCCACCAATCATAGACTATATAACACTGGTGAGAATGTTGTATAAGTCTGGGAGAGGTCCTACTGATATTGTATGTTAGTTAGTGAAAAAAAAAAGATCCGAGTAGACGATTGCTCAGCGCATCGACCGATGAGACCAGCTCGATATCGATCGACGAGACCAGCTCGATATCGATCGACAACACTTCAGCAACAACGATCAATTGTTCTTCAGTGTCAGACGATTGCTCTTGCCATCGACGGATGAGACCATGTCGATATCAATCGACAGAACTTCAACAACAACGATCGATTGTCTCTTCATTGTGTCGCTCGACCGCGAGCAGGTTATCATTCTTACTTGTTACATTGAGTACTTATGGTTTATGCTATTCCCTTTAACTCCGACTAAATTTACACTGAGGACAGTGTATAATTTAAGTCTGGGGGAATGTTTTACTAATATTAGTTTACTTTGTGAGTCTTATCAAATGTTTTTCAAAAGTTTTTATTGAGTCAAGAAGGGGACAATGAACTTTTTCAATCTTTACTTGTTATCTAACTACTCTTTAGCACCATTCTTAGATTTGTTGACTGCAGAATGTACTATAGATGCTAAAGTGGATCACCTGTCAACTATGACCATATTTGCTATGAATGTTTGAAGGAACCAGAGCTGACCTCCAACCTAATACTGACATTACTTGCTTGTCTTGGGGCTTGGTATACATTGGATCGGGTTCCTCCTGTAAGTCTGGAAGGTAAAAGTCTGTGTGTTTCTGGTTCCCTTCTCTCTCTCTCTTCAGCATCCACCAAAAATAAAAGATTGAGATGATTTCCTGAGATGCAGAGGGGTAGGTACATTACCAATGACCCCATTATTCTAATTCAAAGGAATGATCACACATTGTTGGAAACGAGGGATAGGTAAACTACCTGTGACCCCATTATTCGCCTACACTTTGTCAAAAGAAAGAATCAATAAGATGAACAAAACTGTTCATTGGCATTGATGTTAAAAGAAAAATAAAAATAAAAGATTCAGAGAAGAGAGAAAGAGGGAAGAAAGGGATCAGAGAAGACTACATGTGTGTACAGAAACTTGCTTGAGTAAGAACCCATGTGTCCTTTGATCGATACTCCCAAGGTAAAGCCTACACTTTTATTTATGCAAAGAAATGAGGTTAGTAGAGGGGTTAGTCAGACAGGATTTGCTAAGTTGCTGGCTAGATGAATTTGGTTGCTAAGCTAGGATATGATACATAAAGTATTTCTAAAAGTTAGGAGATATTTGATGTGGCTTGCAACATTATAGAGGTGATGATTCTAAGTTCAAAGATTTTGTGAGTCCCTGCTGTTTTCAAACCTCTTTCAGAGAGACTGCCTGTTTGTTTTGCTTGAGGACAAGCAAAAGGGTAAGTCTAGGGAGTTGATAGGCCATATATTTTACCCACTTTTACCAATGGTTTATGAGTGTTTTAAGATTTATTTATTATTTTTTTGGAGTCTTTTTAGAGTATTTTCAGGTTCAGGTACGTTCTGGAGAAATATGGTGATTTTGGTGTCTTTTGGAGCCTTTTGAGTTTTGAGTGCAGGACTGCACAGACGCGTCATATGTTTAGATATGGATGGAGACCTTTCCACTGTTAGATTGAGCCTATCCTTTGACACAAGATAGATCTTTGAATTATCTTTCCAATGCCACCGGTTTGGGGTCAATCAGCATCCTGTAGCAGAAGTTACGCCCGTTTTACTGAAGAGTGGTCAGTCTGCCTTGCAAGAGGAAGCTGTCGAGAAGAGGAATGCATATTGATCGATGCAACAGAGTACATATCGATCGATATGGATCTTAAAATGTGGGTGAAGCATATTTTATGACCGATTGAAGTCCAGGAGCCACCACAAAGTTACCAAAATACCTTTGGACGACCAGAAACCCTATTTATGTGTTTTCTAAGCCATTGTTGACGGCTACGATTTCTTTACTTCATTGTTCTATTGTTCTTAGTTAGGAGAGAAGGGAGGAACTCCTTCAGAGTCCTCCTGGAACTCCATTGTTTTTTATATCTATTTCTATTTCAATTTAATATCTATTCATCTATGATTTCTGTGACAAACTTCATGTCTGAATAGATCCACCTGTCGGATTTAGGGTTCAGATAGGTTATGTGGGATTAGCCCAAATATGAATACTTGAGCATGTGATATTCATCTTAGAAGATTTTTCTTAATGCTTGTGTAGGAGTAGCTAATCTACACATGAATACAGAGATAACATCCTTGGTTCTATCTTCTCTGAGCTAGGAGTTTGCTGGGAACAAGCGACAGCTGACTTGGCAAATTCTCTAGTTAATTGTATTCAACCACACGCTTAAGGCTCTCTGTAGCGTATCGATCGATACTCCTATAGTGTCATCGATCGATAGACGCGAGGCATTATCGATCGACACATGCAATGGCAGGTCGATCGACGCTTTTCGGTGATTCCCAACGTGGGGTCTCATTGATTCTAGTGTTAGATAGTCGGCGGCAACAGTCGAGCTATTGCATCGTTGGGTTCTTTAATATCATGCAAGCATCTCATATAAGCATTCATACTATTATAATCCTGACTTCCTGAATAGAAACCCTAGATCTAGCAAACCATCTTTCCATCAAACAACTTTCTGCCTTGTTGAATAATTGTTTTGTTCAACTTGTTTACTATTTTATTTACTGCTTTATTTATTTATTTACTGTCTTATAATCTATTAGCCTAGCTTAATCATATAACTATTAGATCTAGTGTATGTCCTAGCTCCTTGTGGATTCGATCCCTAAGTACTACAACTGAACCTCTAATTTGAGAGAGTAAAGTCACTCCTTAGGGTAATTTGAATGATATCAATATTATGTTACTAACACCATCAACATAATTCTAATAACTAAAGAATTTGTCGGATTTAGAATCCATCATCAAAGTTTGAAAACCAAACTCTTAGAAATGGACCATAATACGCATATAAAAGATGAGTAAACAAAATAAGGAGGTGTAAGTGGGAGTTAGATTTATATAGAGTTTGTTGATTTTAAAAGTTGATAGATTTGTTAAGTTTGGAAAGACATGCAGAGATTTTTGTATATTGTGGAAAAACTATAAAAATAAATTATTATAATAATTTTAAGAATCTATAGGATATATGGAGTATTTTTCAAATTTTGTTTCATGAATTAAATGGTGAAGAATACAACTCTCAATAACACTAACTTTAATATATTTATAAAATCATTAGAATCTAAACTTTTTGAATAACAAAAGATTTTGTATATAGCTATAAATCATCATACCAATAACAGTAGATCTTAGTGAGCATGTGAAAATCTATGAACCAATAACACTAGACTCTATAAATTTTTAAAATCATTAGAAATCTAATTCTCACTAACACCCCTAAATACATAGATCAAACATTCAAATGCAATGTTGTACAACCAATTTTTATTTTGAATTGTTTACATTTGTTTTAGATTCATTTCTAATTATTTAATTTTTGTTTCTAATTTATAAAATACCTTTTAAACAAGAAATATAATAATAATCTAAACTACTAATAAAAATAAATGTCTAGAAATCAAAATTCAGATGTTACAGTGGCTGTTCAGTCGTTCTTCATTAAAGTTTTTTTGCCAAAGGGATTAAACTCCACCATTCTTACCTTGATACCGAAGAAGGAGGAAGCAAAACAGATGAAATTACTATAGACCTATTTCATGTTGCAATGTGCTATACAAGGTAATATCTAAGCTAATAGCAAACAGATTCAAGGTTATATTGCCGAAATGTATTGCAGTGAATCAACCTGCATTCATCAAAGAGAGATTATTGATGGAGAATGTTCTATTAGCAATAGAGTTGGTGAAAGACTATCACAAAGACTCTATCTCATCTAGGTGTCCAATGAAGATTGACATCTCAAAATCCTTTGATTCTGTGCAATGGTCTTTCCCTATCAACACTTTTAAAGCATTGGGAATCCCGGAGAAGTTTGTTCATTGGATCACCCTATGCGTTACTACTGCTTCATTCTCGGTGCAGATTAATGGGGAGTTAGCAGGGTACTTTCAGAGTAAAAGAGGGTTGAGATAGAGATGCTCGTTATTGCCATATCTCTTTGTGATCAGTATGAATCTATTATTAAAAATGTTAGATGAAGCAGCGGTGAAGGGAGTAATAGGTTACCATCCGAGATGTAAGAACACTGAGCTTACTCATCTTGGTTTTGCTGATGATCTAATGGTTTTTGCGCATGGAACAAAGAGGTCAGTTGAGGGGATTCTAAAAGTGTTTGAAGATTTTGATAAGATGACTGGGTTGAAGATCAGCTTGGAGAAATCCACATTGTTCATGGCTGGTATTTCGAATGAGAAACAAGAAGAAAATCTTCATCACTTTTCTTTTGCAACAGGATTACTCCCGGTACGTTATTTGGGTCTTCCCCTTTTAACTAAGAGTATGACAGTATCTGACTTCGTTCCTTTGATTGAGAAGAGCAGGAAAAGAATTAGCTCTTAGAGAAATAGATTTCGATCATATGCAGAGAGACTGGAATTGATTAATTTTGTTATAACAAGTCTGTCGAATTTCTAGATGGCTGCTTTTAGGCTCCCTAGTGCTTATTCTAAAGAAGTGGAAAGACTCTTTTCAGCTTTCTTTTGGTAAGGGCCGGATTTGAATGGAAGAAAGGCAAAAATTGCTTGGAGTGAGGTTTGTAAACCGAAGATTAAAAGAGGTGAACTTGGTATGCTGTCTAAAACTTATCTGGAGAATTCTCTCATCTCATTCGCTTTGGGTCAATTTGGTGAAGGCGTATCTTATAAGGAAAGACTCTCTGTGGCAAACAGGATCTTGGATGTGGAAGAAGATATTAAAATGCAGAGAGATTGCTAAGAAGATGTATAAGGTTGAAGTTAAAAGTGGAAAGAAGGCTTCTTTTTGCTATGATTCGTGGTCTTGTTTGGGTTGTTTAAAGAAGGTTTCAAGGTTACATTGACATGGGAATCCCAGTTAATGCAACAGTTGATGCTTTCAGAAATCATAGAAGGAGACACCAACAGATTCCTATTTTTAACCGAGTAAAGATGGAGATTAAGAGATACAAAGCTAGTAGAAAGATGTTTCTATGTGGAAGAATGGAAAAGGGGTTTATAAGAAGTCATTCTCAGCTAAAGAAACTTGGCAAGTTATAAGAGAGAATTATCCAAGCTCTCACTGGTATAGAGCTGTGTGGTTTAGGCATGCAACACTGAAATTCTCCTTTATATTATGGACTGCAATGCATGAAAGGCTCTCGACTGGTGAACGAATGAGAAGATGGAATGGAAATGTTGATGCGGCTTGTGTGTTGTGTCAAACCCCTTTGGAGACATTGAGCCACTTATTCTTTGGGTCTCGTGAGCGATGAAACTTTTATTTTGTTCCTTTCTTTTCTTGGTTTATCGTTTCATATACTTTCAGAATTTTTTCATTTGTTTTACACACATTCTTCCACAAAGATTTTCTGAAAGTTGTTTTGCATAAGATTAATTTGTGAAACTCTTTTTATGAAAGATTTTTTGTTAAAATATTCCGAAAGTTGTTTTGCGGAGGAATACTTCGTAATTTTTACTTTACAAAAGTTTTTCCCCGAAAACTTTCCGACTGCCGTTTTACGGAAGATTATTCCATAACATTCATCATTTCTCGCAAAAACGTTAACCTTCTGAAATAACGTTTTCTCAATTATCTTATGTTTGAATAGAAATTCTCTTATTTCTTGTCCGGGATGAAATGTATAAAGTTTCTCATTGCATACTTATGCAAATAGGCTCGGCACATGTGGTATATTTTTCTCGACATTTCTGATTCATATTTGCTTAAGACACAATTTCGCCTAAAATTTTAGCTGTTGATTTTACAATGACCGAGTTTAACCCCGTCAGTGACTACTTAGAATTTGGATCTGAACTTCGATTTTTTATGTTCATGTTTGTATTGACTAATAAACATATAACTGAGGGTTACTCTTTTCAATGTCACTTTGACACTTTTTATAGAGATTAAGAAAATTATATAATAGATTAATATTTCTATTTAATGTATGATTAACTAATTAAATGAGAATGACTTAAATAAAAATTTATTAGTTATTCAAAAAAGTAAAAAATGGATTTAGTTTAATCTACAAATACATTAAGATTGTAGAATGATGCATATTTTGAGAAAAAATAAAAATGACAATTATTATGGAACAGATTAGCCGTTTAGATAAGGATGTTAACTATTCTTAACTGTATGGGAAGAGAAGATATTTGCAACCTGACACGTATAACAAAAAATATCTAGATACAGGTACAGTAATTGTTGTTGATATTATTGTGCCCATTTGCACTAAACATGGCAGGAAAAGGAACACGTCATTTTTCAAATTAAATAAGTTTTGAATTTAATAAAAAAAAAGAATTCGAGAATGATTGTAACTCGTTGATGCTATACGAAATACGAGGTTTCTTTTTAACGCCTTGTTGTATATTGGTGACATTCGTATCCTTTTGATTGTTTTTCTCTTTCTTTCTTCTTTCACCTAGAAGAAGAAGAAGACACTGTGATAGATTGAAGTTTTAAAACTTTTCGTTTTCTTCATTGAGAGAGAGAGAGAATAAATCAAACTTTTTTATATTCGTTATTTGGACAGTGTCACTCCACGTATTCTAGTCGTCTCTGGTAATAATCTAAACCTCAGATCTCTAAATGGTAAAATCTGCTCATCGCTTGCATCCATTTGTATGTTCTGTAAGTGAAGTTTATGCAAATTGCTTGTCTTTTTGATTGAGATTATATGTAATCCTCGATGAAATTCGAATCAAAAGTGTACATCTTGAAGCTTGAAGAGAAAAAAATGAGCTCTTATAAGTATTTGGAATTTACTTATAGGTGATTTGATTTGGTCAGAGTCTGAAGAGGTTAATGTTTATGGAGGACAAAGGAATGAGCAAGACTTCTTCAGTAAAAGAGTATGAATCTTCTTGGTTAGGTCGTTGGACTCAGCCAGGTAATGAAGTGATGTTTCATGGTCAGAGTAATAATGGTGGTGACTCCAAGGACTTGATCAGGCCTGAAGATAACCAAGAGGTCTTGCCCTTTCCTATGTTCAAGGTTTCTCAGAAGAGAGGTAGTAGTAGTACTAAACACAACGTGGGTTCAAGTTCGAAACCTGTGGGGGCTAATAGGTTGCCTTGGATGAATGCGCATGGAGACAGAGAGAAACTCAGTTCCAGTAACCGTCTTGATTTCCCGGTTCAAGAAAAGACTACACGGAACCTGCTAGAGCTGATGAGACCGGTGAGGTTTTACGCAACGGTTGATTCGGTTCAAAGAGTCTCTGGAGAGATCAACTTGCCAGAGGAAGATGGTCACCAGCTGTTGAAGGGCTCCAAGGTTTCCATGAAACTGAAAGGGAAGATTTTTGGTGGGTATCTTGATCTGTTTCCTAATGAAGATCACCAACATAGAGGTGGGGTAAGGCTGCAGTCTCTAGAAAGCTCAAGGGATTCAGAGGAGAATGGGCCGAGACAAAATGAATCATCTGCAGAGACTGATATCTTGGAAATGGATAAACTTCAGACAATACATCTTTCAGGTATATTGAAAGTCTTTCTTTTCATTAGCTGCTTACTTTGTCTATTCTCATACGTTTCTGATTCTTATTCTTCTTGGCAGCCTCCATTTCTTCATCATCAACTAAGGTATGCATTTCTTCAATCTACTCAAAAAGCCCATTTGAGACCATATTTATTGGTCTTTGAAAATATCTGTAGGGCAAAGGAAGAAGAGGCGTTTCAGCCATTCCTAGAACTGAAATACCTGACATGAATGAAGAGCCGCCTCTAGTTCTAGATGGAGAGGGTGAAACAAGCAACTCGGCTACTCAAAGTATGAACGTGGATCACTTTCTCTCAAGAGACTGCAAACGAGTGCGGTTGGAACCAGAGATGGAACCCAGCAGTAGATGGGTGAAGCGTCTGAAAACAACAGCCGCCTCGGATTCCAGCGGACACGGTGAAACCAAGAGCCTGATGAAGAATGAAGTAGCATCATCACGGGGCCAAAAAGGGAACAATAATAATAACCTGTTCCTTGAAATCTTGAAGTCTGGGATCAACAATCTTCAACCAAGAAATCAAGAACCCGTTACTCCAGAAATCAAGAAACTGAACCAGGGAGGAGAAGACGTTACGCTTCTGCATCCATGGATCCAGAGATGGTGCAAGAAGAAAGCTACATCGACAGATCAACCAGAAGGGCAAGAGGTTAGCTTTGAGCCAGAGAACCAAAAGGAGTTGGAGAAGAAACAGTATCCGAGTATTGCAGCCATGGCACTGATGGGTAAGGCTCTGAGTGGTTTAAACCCTTATGGTCTTAGAAAGACCGACTCTCTCATGGTTTGGAATGCTCGGGATTTAAGGTAGGAAAAAAGAAAAATCATCATCCGGATCATCCTCGCTATCATTACAACATAGAGACAAGAAAGCCATGACTAAGATATCAGAGGCTTCAGTTGGATTCCATACATGTAAGATTTTGACAGGACTTCTTATATCATCTAGTCTACGTAGACGACGGTCTCATTATTTTTATTATATATGTTATTTGCACCACAAATTTCTTGTAGATATATAGTAGAACACTATTCCACTTTGTTATTGGTGCAGCTACTACCTAGGCAATCAGCATATCACATTTCAGTTAGCATGTGTTATAAATTTCTCACTATAAGTAGGAGTGATTCATGTCAATAAGATAACTGCAGGTAAACCCTTTTGGATATTATGATAGACTATTAGATCATGATGTTTTGAGTAGAGGAGCTTCAAGTGTAGTTTTGAAGTCAAACTTTTACCCTGACGTTGGCTCTCGACGATTATTATTCTGTTATATTATTTGGTCAAGTAATAACTAATCTACATATTAATTTCTGGTTTACTTTCACAAGAGAATATATATAAATACACCTCTTTATTGTTATTCTTCATCAAGCTACAAAATCGTGAAACAATTGTCAAGGGCCAAGCTGGTGCAGGCGGTTGACGGAGTTTAAGTACTGTAAATCATTTCCAGGGATGGGTACATCGACGCGAGGGTCAGAGTTCTGAATTCCCAACGTTAAAGACATCCCACCACTACCATGTCTTGTCATCTCGGTCACCGTCATGAACCGATCACCAGCATGTGCCACCGTGTTCTGTCCCATGCTACTGCTTGCCCCAACATTGTTGGAACTAGACTCCATTTGCTTTACTTCAATCTCGGTGGTTTCAGGTGTGTTTCTGGAAGACAAGCTGGGACCATTCTCGATCAATGCATCTGTGAATTCTTCCTTGTACATCTCCTCCACCATCGGCTTCCAGAGACGCACTCGCGCATTAATGAACCAGTTCAACACCTTTAACAATCATCAAACAAAACCATTGAAAATGAACACAACAAAAAAAAAACATCTCGATGAGAGAAAAGGCACTAAAGCTAAACAATGCAGTACCTGGCCTCTAGCTCAACCCTGTTTGTCTAGCTAGCATGATCTTGTCCGAATCCTTTGGATAACTAGTGTTATTTGCTTATTCAGCTTTTACACAAAGTACTTGCTTATTCAGCTTGTCCGAATCCTTTGGATAACAAGATTCCTCTACTTAATGTACTTGCTTATTCAGCTTTTACACGTCTAGTGTTAACACCCTAATACACACTACTGAAAGATTCATAAGCTACTCGTTTATGTCTTTCCTCCGTCAAATACTTCAGCCACTACTTCAGCACGAGCCAAGAACACCTCCAAGAGCTTCTTTCTCTCTATAAGATCAGCCTCCGTGTCTCTGTCTCTCTACAGACAACCCCATAACTATTTTATATTAGTCTCCTGTTTCCGAAACCCTAGTCTCCAAGGAACCCACAATATGGACATCTTCCATATCAATAAGTGCAACTTTCCTTTTCTTGGAATACACTTATTCCTCTTTCTTTAAGTCATAAACTTGCTCCTCAAATTTATTCCTCTTTCCATATCTCTAAGATATTCCCTTGCTCTCCAAGTCTACACGACTCCAGCTCAGCATCTCGACTCCACATGGTCTTCACCACTTAGCACGACGTCTGCTACGGCAACTACGTCAGCGACTACTACAGGGTGGACATCTTACATCAACAATCTCTCCCTTTTAGCTTTGTGTGTCGATCAAGCACTACCTTCTTCTGATTCAACAACCACGTTCCCCACCTGGAAACTTCCACGCTAAATGTGCTTTTTCTCCCCCATGAGATGTGCACCACAACATGCTTTTCTCCCCCATGAGATAAGCACCATCTACCTCAAGACGTCCATCACCATGCTCTTCTCCCCCATGAGATATGCACTCCTTGGACGAGAACGTCACCATTCTCCCCCTGCTTGATTGCATACTAAGCTAAAACAAAGATGATTAGATGTCAATCCTACAGACCCAACCGCTCGCTTCTTCATGTAATCGTGACGGGCTCGACGCACTGCCGAACTACATTCACCCACTTCGATGAGGACCTGGCTTTCTTCATGCGCCGCCTCCTTGACCATGAGCCCTCCTCATCCACACCGAGTGCCCTCGCGACTGTTATTGTCTTGGAGTGATTTCACTATCACCCTCCTGAAGATCCTCTCGCGTCACTTCCTGAAGCACTTCGATCTCCTTCCCCTTTGTGCTATGAACAACCTCGTGTCCTAGCCCCAGTCTTGATGCTTCTTGACCTTCCTCAAGATCACTCTTAACAGAGTCGCACCCTTCTTCTGATGTCTCATCCTTGATCTCATCAAGTAACCCACTCTTGGCTAAGAGCACCTCTTCAACCCTCTTGGGTTTAGTGAAAGCCTTGTTCACCTTCTTGGCCATGTTTCTGCTCTTCTCACGAGCAAAACACTCCACCTTCTTGTCTCCAACCTTCCCACAGAACCAACAACACATCCGATGTTGTTTCAGATGGTTCGACACGCTTGCTGATGCACCGATCAGTCTCCTTCCTTGTACCAGCTGCACAACCATGCCTCAGAACCTCCTTTCTGACCTTCATGTTGTTGCACTGATGTACCACTTTCGGCTTGTTACTCATAGCCCTGCGCTGTAGAACTTCCTGTCATACTTCTTGTCGCACGTCCCGACGTACTTCCTGACAAACTTCTTTGGCTCCACTTTTTGATGTGCTTCCACGCACAAATTGTGACAGCCCCTTCTGTACTTCCTTAGTACCCTCAGCTCCTCGATATCCCAGTCCCCAGTTCACCTTTGCTGGTTGTCCCATCGAG
Organism: Brassica carinata; assembly: GCA_016771965.1. NCBI lineage: Eukaryota > Viridiplantae > Streptophyta > Magnoliopsida > Brassicales > Brassicaceae > Brassica > Brassica carinata. Next base: position 46,881,264 of record CM028689.1, read on the forward strand.
AGTATCTTATCCAACTCCTTTGATCCACTATTGAGCATCCTAATCTGTTTGTGATTGTCAGCCAAATCACGTTCCAACATCCTTGCTCTCTCTTGCTCACCAGTAGCAACTTCCCTCAGTCTGCTAACTTCCTGCTCAAGAGACTCATTCTTCTCATTCACAGCCGCAAGTTCTTCACGAAGTTCTTCAAGCAACTCGTTATGCTTCTGAGCCATATCCTCCAATCTCAGATTCTGATCCTTGGCCCTCAACCACTTGTTAAGTAGCACGTGATACTCCTCATCATCTGTGCTGAGATCTGAATCAGAGGATTTAATATATCCCTCCTTGCGTGCACCAAATGCAACCATATTCTTCACCACCTTTCCATCATCATCAGACTCTGAATCATTAGACGACTGTGATGGAACACCTTTACCCTTCTTTGTGTTTGGACATTCACGCGTGTGTGTCCAACACCTCTACACTCAGAGCACTTGAGCTCCTTCACAGCAACAGACAGTCAGCCCTTATATGACCAACTCCTTCACACTCATAGCATCTGAGACTTCCTCTCCTTTTGCCATTGCCACGATCACCTCCCTGGCGACCATATTGATTCCTCTCCTCAGAGTGACTCATCCCCTTGCCAAAATTCCTAGCCAACATGCCCACGGCATCTTCAAGCTTAAGAATTCTATCTCCATCTTTGTCAGATACAAGCGCGATACTCTTTGATGCACCACCTGACGTAGAGACCGAGCTACTTCCTGTCTCCATCTCTTCTGCCTTCAGCATCCCCACAAGCTTGTCAAAATTGAGCTCATCCGTGTTTGCAGTCATACTCAGGACCGCCTTGTGAGTTCCAAACCTCACTGGAAGACAATGTAGTAACTTCTTTACCAGCTTCTTCTCCTTGTACTTCTTTCCAAGTACACATGCTTCATGCGCCATAGCACTGAGTTTGGCACTGAAACTTACCACAGTATCCATATCCGACCACCTGAGATTCTCAAACTGCGACCCAAGATGATCCAAATGTGTCCTCTTGACACTATCATCTCCTTCAAACGAATTCAGCAGGATCTCTCACGCCTCTTTAACTGAAGTACTCCCCTGAATCAGCTGAAACTGCTCTACTTCAACAGCTCCAAAAATTGCTGACAACGCCTTTGCATTAATTTTGATGCATTGTGCTCTGCCTCTGACCAATCCTCTTTTGGTTTAGGCTTCTTCCCATCTGCTGTGACTATGGTAGGCTCCTCCCAACCATTCTCCACAGCTGTCCATGCATCTTCATTGATTCCTCGAATCAACTGCTTCATGCGATCCTTCCAATGACCATACTGGTCCGCATTCAACATGATTGCCTTCTGAACAGAAACAACCGTGTCCATCTTCACCTTTAGGATCACACCAATAACTTAGGTGACCTGCTCTGATACCACTTGTTAGTGCAAAGATGACACCACAGTAAGTAATACAGAAGGTAAACCGAGAGTCAAATTACACAAGCAAACACCAAGCTTTTATTAGAATCTCCTTTAAACAATCTTTACAAGACTTGCTTATTCAGCTTTTACACGTCTAGTGTTAACACCCTAACACACGCTACTGAAAGATTCCTAAGCTACTCGCTTATGTCTCTCCTCCATCAAGTACTTCAGCCACTGCTTCAGCACGACCCAAGAACACTTCCAAGAGCTTCTCTCTCTCTATAAAATCAGCCTCCGTGTCTCTGTCTCTTCACAGACGACCCCATAGCTATCTTATATTAGTCTCCTGTTCCTGAAACCCTAGTCTCCAAGGAACCCACAATATGGACATCTTCCATATCAATAAGTGCAACTTTTCTTTTTTTGAAATGCACTTATTCCTCTTTCTTTAAGTCATAAACTTGCTCCTCAAGTTTATTCCTCTTTCCATATCTCTAAGATACTCCCTTGCACTCCAAGTCTACACGACTCCAGCTCAGCATCTCGACTCCACATGGTCTTCACCACTTAGCACGACGTCTGCTACAGCAACTACATCAGCGACTACTACAGGGCGGACATCTTACATCAACATAGCTCAACCCTGTTTGTCTAGCTAGCATGATCTTCTCCGAATCCTTTGGATAACTAAGTTCAGAGTTTTCATACAAATTTGTCCAGACAGAATCTCTCTTGTGATGAATCTCAACAGTGATCACAAGTGTAGTAGAGAGACTTACGGGTGGAGGAAATGCTCATAGAGCCAAGCACGGAGAATCAAGACAGAGGAATCAGGTAAACCGCGTTGAGGCCTCCAAGTGTGAGGTTGCATGACGCCTAACCGCTGCAACGCTCTTTGTTGCCTTACCTGTTGATCAACATTCCTTAACCTGCTTATCCCAACTAATCCATCATGTTCCCCTCCTAAACTCTTTCTTATCACCAAGATCTGTCCCGATACCGCATCTCTTAAGCAACAGAAATGCCTCGAGATGGTCTGGAGCGCAAGGGCCGTGTATGGTTTAGCTGCTCCACATCCGGCTATTACATTGAAAGATGACACAACTATCTGTATTTGATGGCAATACTGCTTGTATCTTCTATCCACCTTTAGACAAAACAGAGACAATCACCATTTACATCAATCATTAAGAGCGTAGATGAGATGTTTTAAAGCTTATTTATCTCGTCTAGTATCGATAAGAGTTTTGTCAACCTGCTCTGAAATTCTTGTCTCTCTCCTTGAGGTATATCAGGATTCGTGCTTGATTCTTGAAGTTTATTCTCTTTCTCTTCATCAATATTTTCTCCCTCTCGCTGAAACTGCTTCAAAGCTTTCTTAACATTAACAGCTTCATCCAGAAGCTCTTGAGCAGCCTTGAGATACTTTGAGTGGTGAATGGTTCGAGTAAACCTGGTAACAACCTGCGAGCTGAGGCCAAGGGACAGTCCCTGTCCTGTGGTAGGTAGCATCATCACCGGGAAGCAGTTCCTGTAATTGTCTTCTTGATCTTCTCTCCAAGGACCAGAATCTTGAATCTCCAACATTTGTGAAGCTCCTTATTGGAAAACAGAATAATATGGAAAATATCTTCATTAAGAGATTAATCTGTACAGTGTTCACTATATATACAAGTGTTTAATTAACTACTCTAACTACTCATTTACAAAGTATCAAATATATTAATAGTCCCCCTCAATATGGCGTTAGAAGCTGATGAAATCCCATCTTGGACATGAGTTTGTGAAACAGAGTAGGGTAGAGTGCCTTAGTGAACGGATCTGCAAGTTGATTCTCTGAATGCACATGAAGCGTCTTGATCTGACCAGTTACCAGTCGTTCGCAAACTGAATGACAATCCCGTTCGATGTGTTTAGTCCTCTCGTGGAAGACGGGATTCTTTGCAATGTGTAACGCGGCTGTACTCTCACAATAAAGAACTGGAACTGTAGGTTCTGAAACCTCCAAATCATTAATCATCCGGGATAACCAGATGACTTCTTTAGTTGTGTAAGCCATCGATCTATATTCAGTTTCAGCGGATGAATGAGAAACAACATCTTGTTTCTTGGATTTCCACGAAACCAAAGAGTTACCAATGAACACGCAGAACCCTGAGATGGAGCGTCGAGAATCTGGGCACTGTGACCAATCTGCATCACAGAATGCCTTGACCTGAAAGTCATTATCAACAGGGTAGAACAAAGCCTGACCAATGGTGCCTTTGAGATAATGCAGAATCTTGTGAGCAGCTTTGATATGAGGAAGGCAAGGAGCAGATGAATATTGACATAGCTTGTGAACAGCAAAGCATATATCGGGACGAGTGATGGTGAGATACAAGAGTTTACCAATCAAACGTCGATAGCCTTCAGCATTAGGAATGAGCTCACCATCTTCTGAAGAAAGTTTGAGACTAGGATCCATTGGAACAGGTGAAGGACGACAATCAAGCAAGCCTGCATCAGTCAAGAGATCAAGAATATATCTGTGCTGACACAGAGATATTTCTGAAGCTGAGCGAGCAATTTCAATGCCCAAAAAATATTTTGGGACACCAATGTCACGAAGCTTGAAGCAAGAAGACAGTTGCGTGATCAACGTGGTGATAGAAGCTTCAGTGTCGCTGGCAATGAGAATATCATCTACATAGACAAGAACCAGTAGAAACTTCTCACCAGAATGAGACCAAAACAGAGTGTGATCTCCATTAATCTTTTCAAAGCCCATGGTGAGGAGAGTAGAAGAAAATTTGATGAACCATTGGCGGAAAGCCTGCTTGAGTCCATATATGGACTTATGAAGCTTCAAAACTGCATTCGGTGGCAGATTGTCCCCCTTTCTTTCTGCGTATCCTTGAGGAATATCCATATATATATATATATATATCTCTTCAGACAGATCACCATTGAGAAATGCGTTTGAAATATCTAACTGATGTAGAAACCATCTCTTCTTGGCTGCAAGAGAAAACAACATCTTGACAGTCACCATCTTCGCAACTGGAGAGAAGGTATCAACAAAACCTACTCCTTCTCGTTGTGTATACCCTTGAGCAACTAAACGAACTTTTGGACGCTCAACTGTGCCATATGCATTGAGCTTAAGTTTGAAGAGCCATCTGTTTCCAATGGTCGTTTTGCCTTCAGGTAGAGAACATACTGACCAAGTGCCAAAGTTTTCTAAAGACTCAAACTCGTCATCCACAGCTTTACACCAAATTTTGGACTTCTTCGCCTCAAGAAAAGTGGAAGGAGCAGTGAGCATAGAAACCGAATAGTTGATAAAAGAGAGATATGAAGGAGAATATTTATCATAAGAAAGGTAATCTGAAAGAGGATATAAAGAATGAACAGAATTGCACAGAAAGTCTTGCAAATAAGCTGGTATTTTCTTAAGACGAGATGTAGTTGCAGAAGGCAAACCTACATCATAAGGTGAATTGGCAGGAGCCAACGTTTCACCGGAGGATGATGGTACAGAAGGTACACTATCATCAGAGAGTGCAAGACAAGGAAATAAAGCTTTTGCTGTATCAGAAACAGAGGAACCAGCAAAAGGAAATATTGTTTCATGAAATATGACATGCCGAGAAATGGAAATGCTATTAGTTTCAAGATCAAGTAAACGATAACCCTTATACCCAGTGGGATAGCCTAAGAAAACACATGCTTTGGCTCTAGGATCAAACTTAGTTCTACCCTTAAGAGAAGTACTCTTGTAACAAAGACAACCAAAGCTACGGAGTGATTGGTAATCAGGTGTCTTGTTCATAAAGATTTGAAAGGGTGATTTGTTTTGAAGAACTGGAGTGGGTATACGATTTATGAGAAACACTGCAGCCATGATGCATTCCCCCCCCCCCAATAAACTAAAGGTATATGGGATTGAAACAATAAAGCCCTAGCAACATTTAAGATATGTTGATGTTTTCTTTCTACAACCGAGTTTTGTTGAGGGGTTTCAGGGCAGGAGTGAAAAGAGAGGATGCCTTTGTCTTTAAAAAGGGTGGCAAAAGATAACTCAGGAGCATTATCAGTCCTCACAGCTTTGATGGTTTTGTTAAACTGAGTTTCAATCATTTTAATGAAAGCAGGGAACACAGACAAAACATCAGATTTGGCTTTTAACATATAAATCCAAGTAGCACGACTGTGATCATCTACGATAGTTAAAAAATATTTATAACCATCATGAGTTTGAACAGATAAAGGATCCCAGACGTCAATATGAACCAAATCAAAGCAAGCAGCACTTATGTGATTATCAGATGGAAAGGATAAACGTTTTTGTTTAGCAAGCGGGCAAACATTACAATGAAATGATTCAGTTTTCTTGGACTTGTTAAGGTGAGACAAAGTATCAGTCTTATCCATAGAAGGATGACCTAAACGAGTGTGCTAAATATGACTGTCTATGTAAGATGCACAAACTATATTGTTCTGATCATTATTAAAAGAAGCAGGAAGCAAAGAACCTGAATCAAGAACATATATGTTGTAAACTTGTCTATCCTTGCCAATCATCAACGCCCGAGTAAGATCCTGTATAAAACAAGTACTAGAGGTGAAACCAACCATAGACTCGGTGTCTTTAGTAAAGGAACTAACACTCAGTAAATTGAAATGAAATTGTATGAACAAAACATTTTCCAAAGTAATGTTACTATTTAAAGTGATAGGACCAATACCAAGAATGCTCTCTGAGTTACCAGTTGGTAAAGTGACGAAGGTGTTAAGGAGGGGTTTGATGGAAGTAAAAAGGGATCTATTGTGACAAACATGATGAGTCGCACCCGAATCTATAACCCAAGAATCACTTGAAACTAAAGCATTTCCGGAAAAGAGAGCTGAAGGCATGCCAATGAGGGAAAAAGTATATAGAGGAAGGAACGTACCAGACGCTTTGCAAGCCGATGGTACAATTGAAGGAGAAGGAAGAAGACCATCCGATGTTGGTGTATCACTCTGGTGTTGGAGCTGAGCACTAAAGTAAGCAATGAACTTGTTCAGTTGTTCTGTAGTTAACGAAGCTGGCATGGAGGTGTTGACAGGTGGAGAAAGCTTAGTGTCATCAGTAGAGTCTGTAGCAACCACATTTGCAGAGGCAGTTATGTGTTGAGATGAAGCTTTCTTTGGAGGATAGCCTCTGCCTCTCGACTTGAGACCCGGTGGATAGCCATGAATTTTGTAGCATCTGTCAATGACATGACCATAACCTCCACAGTGAGTCCAAACGGCACGCGGTTTTGCAGAGACTTGAAACGCACTTGCGTCAACACCAGTCTGAGAAGAAGTTCTTGCTGAACGTTGGCTGTCTTCCTGATCCAGAATGTTATAGACTTCAGATAAGGATGGCAGAGACTTCTTCATAAGGATCTGAATTTTAACATGATCATAAATGTCATTGAGCCCCATAAGGAAATCAATGATTCGGTTATTCTCGTTCTGAATCATGAGACCTTCGATTGTCTGAGCTGGAGCGTTGAGCCTGTTGAGTCCTTCCCATAACGACTGAGTTTTGGTATGATAAGCAGATAGATCGATTCTCCCTTGACGAAGAGATTGAAGTTGATGACGAAACTTGTATAGTCGTGGAAGGTTCGACTTGTGAAAGCGTGTATGCAGATATTTCCATATGTCAGCAGCTGCTTTGAAGTACATAACGCTCATGTATATCTGTTTCGAGACGCTATTGAGCAGCCATGACTTGACCATACTGTTGCATCAACACCATATCTTGTGAAAAGGATCATTCTCAGGAGTCATAACAATGGATCCATCAATAAAACCTAGCTTGTTCTTTGCTTCTAAGCTGGTAATCATAGCAATAGTCCAAATGATATAGTTCGTTCCGTCTAGAGCCTCAGATGCTAGTACTAATCCAGGATGATCTGAACTATGCAAGTAATACGGACTATGTATGTTGTCAGGAGAGTTTGATACCTCAAACGGCTTAAAAGGTTGAATCACAGCTGGATTGTCATGAGAAGGAAGGTTAGCAGCTAGATTTGAAGATCCAGAAGCTTCACGAAGGTGATCAGAAGCTGGAGGTGTATCGCGATGAATCGGAGACTCGAGATTTGGAGTGGAGCTCCTGTATTTGGAATTCCACTTTCTCTTTCCCATAGTTATGGATGAGATGATCGAAGAATAAGAAACGTATGATTGAGGAAGATGATCGAATCGATTCGAGAAGATCTGAGAGATCGAATCGAGTAAAGAGAAGCCGAGATGGCGAGATATGTAAGAATGGATGGATCGAAGAGGTCGACGATGTAGTAGAGATCGACGACAGGAAGAGAAAGTGATGATCGGAGATGAATGAAGACGACGATCGGAGAAGACGATGAGCTTAGCTCATTCGCTCTGATACCATATTTGGAAACAGAATAATATGGAAAATATCTTCTTTAAGAGATTAATCTGTACAGTGTTCACTATATATACAAGTGTTTAATTAACTACTCTAACTACTCATTTACAAAGTATCATATATATTAATACTCCTCCATCAAAATTTGACAACACTTGAATCTGTTTTGAAGCTGAGACATTGTTAGCTTCTCCAGGCAACGTCTCTGGGTAAGAAACCGCAGGATTTGTGTAGATCATTGCGTTTGCAGGGACAAAGTCAGATGAAATTGGTCTGGAACAAATGTCACTTGAGCCACTACTTTTTGTAATAAGTTGCCATAGTCACCCCTTATCTAAAACAGCTACGGTTTCGTTTACTAACGCGGCGCTCTGGTTTCTCTCATGATCACTTTGATTACCATTTAGGGTTGTTAGTCTTTGGTATTCTATAGTTTTTTGTGCCTGTCTCAAGCTCCAATCTCTAGCCTTTGAGTTCTGAGTAGTCATTATGGTTTCGTTTGTGAATCTTGGTGGCTATCCAAAACGTCTCAGGTTGATTTGGTGTCTTGCTTAGTTTCTGGGGTGTTTTCTTTAGCAACCGCCAGCTTGTGGCTTCGGGTTTAGATTTCATCTAAATTGTCGACTTAGTTATCTGTGTCTTGGTATTTAGTTCTGTTGTTGTAGACTTGTAACCACCCTTGGTTGCGTCTGTAATGTTTCAGAGTTGTAATCACCCATGTTTGGGTTTGTAATGTTGTTGATCAATAAAATTCTAGAAAGGTAAGTGTCGCCAAAGGAAAATGACAGAAAGGATGTCTGAATTGGGTCAGAGATGGCAGAATTTGAGAGAGAGGGACAGACTTGGTCAAGGTCAGCCGGTAACAATGAGGGAAGAGTGACACACTTATATGTACGACCAACCAACACTTGTTAATAATAATGATACGAACAAATAATGTAAGCGATAGAGAAAGAGAATCTATTTGGTTGGGTTATTGAACCTGAGATTTTAGTGGTATCTTCATCATCTCATGTATATTAAAAGAGAAGCATTGTCATTAAATTTTATATTACATTGGGTACGTGGTAGTCTCACATTGATTTCAATTTGAATATGCTGACAGGTTGGTCTCACAATCATTTGACAATTAATGCGTTCACATTCTAATTTTTTAACTCCACCACATAGAATTTAATGTATTTACACTATTTTTTTTAGTCAGCTTATATTTAGTTTATGCATTTTTAACATTTGTATTAGTGATATGAAAATCTCTCCATACAACTACTGAATAATATCATTTTGAAAGAAAGAAATTACAAAATCATTAAGATTCTCATCAACTAATATAGTAGAATGATAATTCTTTTAGAATTTGAAAGTTTCATATATTGTCGAACTTAGCCATGGTTGAGGCTTCTGTACACGAATGTAATAAATAATTGTGATTGATTATGAATTAAGAAAACTGAGGTAAAGAACACCACACACACAAAATCGGATCTTTAATAATATTAATTTTCTTTACGGAATTTTCACATTAACCAAAAATAGAAACATAATCAAATTACTAGAAAAAAACAGAAATCAGAAAATCTTTAAAAAAAAGAAGAGATTTGTGAAATCGATTGAAAAACATAATTTAAGTGCCGAGTGTAGAGATCACATTATTTTCCATGCATCTGTAACACTTTTTACTCGATTGTTTTGTGTTTTATTATTTTAACCAAGAATTTTTTATAAGAAAATACACATTAGTGGTTATAGAATACGTCAATTTTCCAACATACCCAACAATATTGACATAACGGCCAACCATTTTTATTGGTATTATTAAAGTATAGTCCAATAATTATGTATGTTAAATAAGCCGAAAATATTTGTTTTGAATTTATTTTATTTTGCTTAATATTGGTACAAGAAAGAAAGTTTGGGTAAAATATCTGGATCCTTAGAACCAAACCGAACTAAATCTCAAACTAATATTAAACACAAACTAAAATTGATTAAGTACTCAAATGGATTTAAAAGTTTAATATCCTTTGAGTCTGTATAAGTTGATGACAAAAAAAGGTTTAATATCCAGATAAACAGACCCGAATATTAAAATATTTTGGATACCAAAAATACCTTAAATTGTAGTTATATATTTAAACATGTTAATTATATTAAATTTATATCTATTAGATATTCAAAAATATGAAAATATCTAAAAACTATCAATATATTCACAAATATATATCTAAAAATAACAGAAAATGTTCAAAATACTAAAAATATTTATTTGTTCTCTATCCAAATATTTAAATTCAACTAATTTATGTAAATTTAAATATTTAGTCTTACTCAATTTTGTGTGTTTATATTATTTTCTTTTCGGATTTTGAGGATTTAAAGTATATTCGAATTTTTGTTAAAAATACATAATTAAAATGGGTATCGAACTCAAATCCGAATCGAACCCGCAATAATTCAAACTAAATCTAAACCAAAATTTGTAAATATCTGAATACAATTTAAATTTCTAACTCTAAAAATCCGAAATCCTGATCAACTGAATTCGAACAGATATATAAATACACATCCCCAAAAAAAGATATACAACAAATTCTTCAGTACAACATACAATAATTAATACAATAAACTATTTCACTCCGTGCATAGTGTGGATTACTACCTAGTTGGATAATATTTTACAATAGGGTTCTAATCAGTAACATATAATATTTTTAATAGAACTCAATGATATAACTAAATCTTAATTAACTAAAGGAAAAAAAATTGTTATCTACAAGAAGGATAAACCACTATTTGACTACATATCTAGAGGTTGCTCAAAAAAAAAAAAAAAGACTACACATCTAGAGAAAAATAATAGAGTGATTTACATCTAGGGGCAGTTTCAAGTTTTCTTTTACATCCCGAAGCAGTTTCTGCTACTAGGACAGTTATTTGGTGAAAAGACTCAACTTGACCTTCATAAAACGTAATTGGTTCCTTTTTATTTAGTTAGTTTTTTTTTTCTTTATTTTAATTGGTTTGGTTTTTGACAGTGTTCTAAAATACAGCGTACAGTCCCGTATATATGTTGTATATACGCTATACCGTAGTGAACTGTATTGTTTTTTGGTATATGGTAGAATAATACGGTCATAGTGGATACGGCGTTTATACAGCGTTTATACGCCGCATAAAACAACATTTATATACCATATATGCTGTTTTATACAGCTTTTAATGTACTTTTTACTTACATTTTTAAGAATTTTTTTTTTCTAATTACATTTTTGATTCTTTTGATTTATAGGTACCAGCTAGTTTATGTTTTCTTTTCAATATTCCATAAATAAATATAATGTATAATCTATTTAAGTATGTTTACTATGTATTTTATCGTTTACATGTAACTTATGTAATTATTTTATTTATTATTATGTTATTTAGTTAAAATATGTTTATCGTATATACTCCGTATATACATCCAGGCGCTATACAGTAATTCACCGTCCCGCTAGCGTATAGCGTATTTTAGAAAACTGGTTTTTGAATTTCAACACTTTGGTGGTGGGCCCAGACTGGTATTTACTTTCACCACTTATCTAGGTTTTGTAACTGTTACCGAGGGTAAACCGAGAAACCAAGACAGAGAGATAGCGGAAGCGATTTCTGTGAGATAGAATCTCAGCGAACTTTCTAATGAACGATGTCGGGGAGACAAAGCCTGCGTCTGAAAGCGAACGACGGAGGTGAGTTTGCCGAGAACTGATTGGTTAATGATGGGTTTTTTAAAACAATTGCTTATCTTTTTTTTCGTAAGGCGATGAAGCGATGGAGGTTGAGGATATTACTGTGTCACTGTCACTGTGTCGTAACGTTCCTTGACGTCACCTGTGTTCGAAAACGCGGCGATGGTGGCCGGAAATCGAGGAATAAACACTTGGTGGACATGGACAAAAACATGTTGGTAATAATCGGTTAAAACTCAATATTTTTTGAAAAATCTCGTTTCTTTAATCGTTTTTTGGTTAATCTAAATAAGATTTGTAAGCTTTTGTGTTTAAATCGCAAAGAAAATGATGATTAAGTGAAAAGAAATTGATGGAGGCTCGAATAGAAAGTTGTAGAGTTCCCTGTAACCTAAAAGGAAGAAGATAGGTTGTTTAAAAAATTGCCACTCATTAAAAAAAAATTGCATAGTGGTTGTGAGCTTTAGCGATGTGTACACTCTTGTAAAGATATAATTTTGTACACTGTTGTAACTATATCTGTGTACACCATATGAGGTTATACGATTTGGTTGTGTACACAATGTGAGGTGTACATGTGCATATGTAAGTGAATCAAAAGAATAGTAGTTGTATGTGAGATATGAACAACACATCAATGTTGGTGATGAATTTGTACTCATGTGGGTGGAATGAGAAATTTTTTTAGGAGATGCTTTTTAATTTGAGAAGTCTTTGTTTATACATGTATTAAGCTATCAATGTATCAAGCTATATACATGTATGAAGCTATACATGTATCAAGGTATACACACAGACATATTATAGAAACACAATTCATCTCAAAACACATATAGCTACTTTTAGAGAGAATACATCAACAAATTGAAATTATATGTACAAATTATAAGAACACTATTATAAGAACACAGTTCATCTCCACGTAGAGAGTACATCAACAAATTGGAATTGGACATATTATAAAATCACTGTTCATCTCAAAACACTGAAGTACACCATACACATGTACACTAAGATTCGTTATCCACATGTACATTTGTTTACCAATATCGACATGTACATTTTCCATGGTGAAACATTCAATTAGACATTTACGAATTTGTAACATAGATTTACAAGTTTCAGCATTGTATGATCAAATGGTGAATATATGTACACAAAATGTATGCCACATGAGAATTCAAAGCAAAGTCTAAATTGATTTAATTATGTAAATTTTGTTTCTTTCAGATAGAGTTGGAGATGTACATCATGTTCGTGTAAAATTTTGATTTCTTCGGATAAAGTAAACAAACTCCATGTTGCATTTTTCTTTTTATGTGCATCATGTTCGTGTACACGAGTATATTGAGTAACCACATGGATAAGATCTTGGCTCGACATGTCCACGTGTTCCTGTGTTTAAAGGTACATGTTTTAACAATGTCCACATGTACACTGTTGTAACGATATTCACCTGTACACTATATCTGAGAATCTGCTCAAGTCGTAACTATTTTTAGGAAAAGTATGTTAATATACCAAGCAGCCAAACAAATTTTATTAAAATTTGATTCAAAATCAAACTTTACGAGAGGAATAAACTCAAAAGATGTGACAAACATCAAATGTATCATCGATCATATGAAAGAGGAATAAATTGATTCCAAGATCGGAACTTTACAATCACAGACACCAAAATCTTCAAGTATTCACAGAGGAGGTCATCATCTTTCTTCTTCAAGCCTGAGCAATCTCACCATCTTTCTTCTTTTCAACTTATCAGTAAATCCACTTTTGATACATTTGAACTGATTCCAAATAAGCCCGTTCTCTTTAAAAGATCAGCTACCTCACACTTTTTTTCAGAAGCAAGCTTCTCATACTCAAGCTTCAGTTTTCTTATCTCTGCTTCCAATGATTTATCATTCGAGTTACCATTTTCTTTCTGCAAATCAAAAAGAAGAAGCTTTAGTTAAGAGTTTCTACAACCAAAAATCCCCAATAAAGAGTTTAAAGATTCAAACTTTTACCTACTTTTGTATTCAGAGTGAGGAATCAAATCGAGCCTTGAAATCAAAACTTTTACTTACTTTTGTATTCAAAGTGAGGAAATCATTTGTTTCTGCAATTCCCCTTAACACAAAGAATAAGAAAAATGAAACTTTGATAAGAAAAGAGCGAACTTTAGAGTGAAGGTTTTTGGTTTTGGGAATTTTCTGGAAAAAAAAACAGACCGATATAGATGATGTATTATCTTTCGAAGATAAAGATGATAAAGTGGGATTAGATGATAGAATGAATCTGAGCCATTCATCGTAAAAGTACTGCAGTAAATCCAAGAGTCAGAAATTAAGATTAATCTTGTCCAATGAGTTCAGATTTAATCTTGGTCGTTGGATGGGAAAAGAGATGTACGGTTGAGGTAGCTTCCCGCCTACAGTCTTGTTTGGTTAGTCAGATGCATAGTTAATAATAGACTAGTTTGGTTAAGAAAGAGGGAAGCTGTTAGAAGGAACTGCATTTGTAGCAGAAACTGCTCTATTGTGTTATAAAAAACATAAAACTGTTTCTCAATGTAATATTTTCAAAATAATATATCAAAACAACACGAACTATATGATCACATGATAGTGTCCCTGAACTATTATATGTTATGTTACAAACATCATTAAATCCACATTTAAGGTCTATGCAATATATATTATATACACCAAATAATATAATAAAATTAATATAAAATTCAAATTTCATAAAATAACAATTGATGTCTAAAATTAATATAAATGTCAAATTTCATAAAACAACAATTGATGTCTATACACTTAAAATATTATTCTTATCATATAATAAATATATCTTAAACTAAAAATAATATATCTTAAAATAAAAATTCTAAATAAGAAAACTTTTATAAATTAATATCTCTATAAATTAATAAAATTTCAAAATTTCACATTTATTAATTAATAGATGTTCTACTGTATCGATTCTACAAGTACAGTTGGATTTACAATGTACTCTCGGGATGATCCAGGGGCCTTTGGACCATTACGCAAAGAATTAACTTTCCGTTGCTAGAGTTCGAACCAGGGTCTCCCGGATGAGAGCCAATTATCCTGACCAGCTGACTACAATGGATTATTGTTAATTACTCCCTCTGTCCCACTTTAAGTGGTGTTTTAGGGTTTTTTTTGTCCCATTTTAAATGATGTTTTCTTTATCCTAGAGAAAATTAAATGTCAATTTAAATTTCTGACCAATTACAAAACATTGTATCTTTTTTAATTGGTTGAACTAATTTTATTAAATGATATTTTTATGCAATCAAGATAAATTATATAAAATTTTGTATTTTCTTAATCCTTGTGAAAAAACCTTAAAACCCACATAAAATGGGACAAAGGGAGTATTAACTACATATAATAAAACATTTTTAATTTAATCTCCTTAAGCTTAAGATGTTAACTACTAAATTATATGATGGTATGAGAAGTGTAGTCTTCTATTGACTAGGTTATCTTGATTTGTACACAATCTCTACCAGCGGAAGAGAGTCCATGCTTAGCTATGGACAGTCCCATCCTCAACGTGTCTATAACGTGTCCATAGATGATCCAATCAATCGAGAATCAACTTCGAAATTTTCACAATTAAAACTTATAAACGAAAATTCACACGGATAAGATTAGCGATACAGAGATGAAGCAAGAAACCAAAATCCTTTCCTGGCAAAACTGGCGGATTTCGATTCGTTTATAATGATTTATAGACAAACCTCATGAGCTGGTCTTTGCTCTTTTCCACACAATAACAACACCGTAGAAATCAGACGACGCTAACAAGTTCTCTCCATGGTTCCACGCAACGCACATTACTGGGAACCTGTGACCCTGTAGCATCCCCAATTCCCATAACTCGTGAGTCTAGTTCCTATGTAACTTTCGATACATAAAACAAAAAGTTTCAGATGTTAACAAAAGAATTGTCTCACCTGTAGCTTGTTTACACATGTGTGTTTCGGTTTGGTTAGATCGTAGAAGTAGACATTCGAGTCTTCGCTCCCAGCAACTATAGTTTCAAACAACAGGAAACGCAGAGACAAAAAGATGAGTTGCAGTTTTCAAGAGACCTATGCATCCTCAATAGTTAAAACTATAGGTAAGTGAACGGTTGGAACTCAGACCTATGTACTCTCCTTTCTCTAGGGATAAAAGCGGGCAAAACGATGCTTGGATTCTGTGTATTCTCGGGGCTAATTTGAGGGAGCAACGTAATGTCAGGTAGCCTTTTATCTGAAGCGCGACACTGAAACACCAACGTACAGCAGAACATTCGAATTATTGTTACAAGGGTGTCTATAAGAAAAAAAGTGGGCAATCAGCAAAAGAAAAAAAGAAGCAAAACAGTTGGGTTGCTGAACCTGAAGAAACACAAGTTTCCATCCTGAGTACATGTGAGAAGTACAGGACCTGATGCCAGGAGGGAGAAGCTTCGATACTTCACAGTTGTGACCGGGGATTTGTGATTAGTACGATGGCGATGAGACCGGGATAATGAACCTGTATGAGAATCCATGCTCACTGAATATACAGTTCCCTGCAATTTGTTTCCAGTACCTTGTAAAAGGACGTTCAAATGCAGAAATTTTTTATGTATTTAATGGTCAAAGTCACCATATCACCCCCCCTTATAGCAAACTCAACAATGCAAAAGTTGATTTCATATTTGACCCAACATAGGTAATGGGCATAAAACATTGGCATATCTACCATAATAGACCATCTCCCTAGTTCATATATTTTTGTCAATATAGAGAAAAGTTACCTGTCCATCACCACAGAAAATGATTTGGCCAGTGTGGTCATGGTCCATAGCTGTCACCTCACCGTCGAACGACAGTGTTTTAATAGTTCTCCCAGTGCTGAAATTGAACACCTAGTTTGTCAAGCAGAGAGGTGTTAGTTCTCAAAAAGTTCAACAAATGGAGAACACAAAAGCAATACACTAAATATACTTGGCTACAAAGTAGGGTGGAGTTACCGTGACTTCCTTGTTTGCATTTCCAGCAGAAAGGAAATTGTTATTAACCTGTTAAAAAAATCATAAAAAATGGAATAGCTTCAATAGAGAAGCAAGAGAAACCATAAAGTTCCTAACTCGATATCTTATCAATGAGAAGATCTTCACCAAGAAATGAGGAAGTACGGCAAAACTTACAGGGTGGAAACGTATACAAAACTGTGCAGAGATTCCGTATATAACTCTAATACAAACACCTCTTGACAACTCCCATACTCGTATTGTCTTATCAAGTGACGAAGACGCAATGTACTGATTGTTTGACGAGAAATCAAAATCTGAAAAGTATTTTAGAGAAACAGTTAAGTAAGATACTCGAAGTATAATTTGACATAGGATCCAATAAAATTAATGTCATAGATACACCGTTATGATCTATCCCATTACAGATAATTTCTTTTACAATTTCCAACACAAATCTTACCCCAAAACAAGCCATGAATTTCTAAGTAGCAGGCAGGTTTACCCAAGATAGAGAAAAAAGGAAACAATACGAGTGAATCGAACCTGTGACATCCTTTGAGTGCCCTGTCAACTGCTTGAGGACAGAAGGCTCTTCTGAGAGACTGCAAACAGTTAAGGTTCCATCTGATGCTCCATATGCAAGTAGATCAGAACTCATATGGCCAAACTTCAGAACAGTAACTACATAATAGATACACAAGACTTCACTCACACCAATAAAAATCACAATAAATCAAAAAAAACAAGATGTAATAAATACCAGAAGATTTGCATTGGTCGAAGATGCAATGCATTCCCACAAAAGAATAAGCATGTTCAAAACCACCACCACCACGACGAAAGGAATGATCACCATCACTCAAACTCGAGCTGAAACTCAATCTTCGGCTCGAAACCTGATTAGCACTCCGTAAATCCTATGAATCAAACAAACACCTGATAAGTTAAATGAACTTCCTTTTATAGTTTCCAAGAAAATGAAAAGTCTACTTACTCTACTAGAACTGAAGCTCTCGGCTTCATATTGATGGGAGAGTGGACCTGGTGAAGGTAGCCATCGACCACTGATGCATTGACCAGTAAAAATTCACCAATTTACAGCGCGAAAACAAAAAAAAAACAACTTTTGGTCAAGTAGTGGAAGAATCGAACCTGTTCCCTGGACTACTTAAGAGGCTTGGCGTTCTCAGATTCTCCCATTTTCTAGGTCTGCTTATGAAATTACGATACGCAACGTATCCTTTACCATTGCATCTCCAATCCTTCAACGAAACACACAAAAACAACAATCAGATAGCAAGCTCAACGGTTTTGAAGTGAGAGACTAAAGAGAGCTCACATAACGACGAGAGATAGCGCCGGATTCGGATTTCCGGTGGAGAAGAATTCGGCGGATTCCAATGTACTGTGGATCTGATTCGGCTGTTGCCGGCTGCATCATACAGCTCAAAAACTCGAGATCCTTTGATTGTTTCGGCTTCTCTTCATCTTTGTCGTTGATGGTAACACCGATCTCTCCGTGTTTCGCAACGATCGTCTCCTTCTCCATTCGAAGAATTCTAGATGAAGTTTTACATTCAGAAACAAAATTAACTGAAAGTTAACTCGGACTCGATGTTCCATTAAATTAATTATCGGGTCCCTCCATCATCACATAGATAACAACCCTGTACTTCTTTTTTTTTTTAATCTTTTTAGTTTTGTTGTGAATCAATGAAAAAATTTCTTATTATTTCATAGCCTAAAGTCTCTATATATATATACAAGGTTTAGACCATCATAAATAGATTGTCATGAGATAAATAGAAAACTAACAATTCCTAGTCTAACTAGGAAAAGGTAAATACAAATATGGAAAAGTACAAAGTAGATAATTAAAAGAAAAACATAGTATGGGCCGTCTCTTCCTTCCTCATGTGGTTATAGGCCGTCCACCATATGATTTATAATACTCCCTCTTGGATGCCATAACCGTTCAAGGTTCGTAGTATGCTTAATGTTGCCTCTTTAAAACTTTACTAGGAAAATCCAGTGGGACAAAACCATGGTGAAGGAAAAAGAGTACAACACACACTACTCCCCTTGATGAATGCATCATCAAGGTCTTTCACCGACGATCCCAAGCTGATGTATTAGTTTCTTCAACGCCGCGGTTGGTAAGGCCTTAGTGAATAGGTCGGCTGAATTGTCACCGGATCGGACTGTACCACTTGACTACACCGCCTTTCGTATCTCGTGTGTAGAAAAGAATTTGGGCGAGAATGTATTTCGCCCCGCCCCTTTGATGTATCCATCTTTGAGTTGAGCAATACATGCTGCATTATCCTCATACATCACGGTTGGACCCTTGTCTTCGTCATCCCACACCGATCAGATATGTTGGGTCATCGACCTCAACCGGACACACTCACGGCTGGCCTCATGTATGGCCAATATTTCGAATGATTTGAGGAAGTGGCCACGAGTGTTCGCTTCATTGAACGCCATGAAATGGCGTTCCACCATGTGTAAACACATAGTCCGTCGAGATCTAGAATTGTATGGATCCGAAGGTATCCAAGATCGAAATCCAACTAAACCATCTTTGTTTTGTTGGTATAAAACGAACCAAATCTTTCGCTCCTTGTAGGCAGCGAAGAACATGGTTTATCCCGTCCCGGTGCCTTTTGGTCGGACAGAGCTAAACCTAGACAAGAGGTTCACGGCAAAGCATATATCAGCCGTGTGTGAGTTGCTAAATACATCAATGCTCTATGGCGAGATATGGCACCGGGACCAAGGACATCCTCACCGTCCTCCTTGGGACGAAATGGATCCGTGTCCAAGTTCGAGATCTCACGACCATAGGGTTGGACAAAGGGTGAGACTCGGACATATTAAATCTCTTGAGTACTTTTTCTGTATATGCCATTTGATGCATAAGGATTCCATCATTTATGTACTCAAGCTGTAATCCCAAACAGAATTTTGTTTTGCCTAAGTCTTTCATTTCGAATTCTCTCTTTAGATATTATTTGTTTGGGAAATCTCTCCAGAGGTTCAATGATGTTTAAATCATCAACATACACTGCTATAATCACAAAGCCCTTATTTTCGAATTTCTTTATGAAAATGCATGGACTGATAGGATCATTTCTGTATCCTTCTTTTACTAGGTACTCACTTAATCTGCTGTACCACATCCGGCCAGATTGTTTTAGTCCATAAAGTGATTTATTCAACTTTATGCAGTGTTGTTCACGAGAGCTCTCTTTATTTTTCAATTCAATATCCTCTGGGACTTTCATATAGATTTCATTATCCAGTGGGCCATATAGATATGCTGTAACGACATCCATCAGTATCATATCTAGATTTTCTCTTATGGCCAGACTTATTAGGAATCTAAAAGTACATCCACCACAGGAGAATATGTTTCCTCATAATCGATTCCTGGTCTCTGTGAGAATCCTTGTGCAACGAGTCGGGCCTTATACCTCACGACTTCACCATTCTCATTTCTCTTCCTCAAAAAGACCCATTTGTATCCCACTGGTTTTATATCATTTGGTGTTCGGATTATTGGACCGAAAACACATCTCTTCTTTAAAGAGTTTAACTCCACATTTATGGTTTCTTTCCACTTAAGCCAATCTTTTCTTTGCATGCATTCATATATAGACGTGGGTTCTTGATCCTCATTATCCATTAGTTCGAGTGCTACCTCATAAGCAAATATATCTGTGATGTCGACATCTTTTCTATTTCATTGTTTTCCAGACAGGACATAATTTATTGAGATCTCATTATTGTCCGGACCATCAGTACCATGAACCCCGGCGTCCCGAGGATCACTGCTTGGTACGTCTGGACCAATATCCATTTCTATGGATTTATGTGCGCTCTCATCTCGGGTAAGATCGGCCACTTCCTTGTCTGGGGTTCCAACCTCGGATATAGCACCTTTCTTTTTTCGAGGTTTCTTATCTATGGAACCAATTGGTCTACCACGTTTCAAACGTGTTTTGGAATCTGTAGCAACTTGATTGTGTCCCTCTTGAACATCAATCCGAACTGGTGCATTAATAGCTGGTACATGTGACTTAGTCACTCTTTTCGGGTCAGCAAAGGAATCTGGCAATTGATTAGCTAGCTTTTGCAAATGTAATATTTTCTGGACCTCAAGATCACACACTTGGGTCCGAGGATCCTGCCAGTTTATGGATGTCTGATTCTATGATATTTCTTTTACCAGCTTATTATCTCCCCCTAATGCTGGAAGTTCGAATTCATTAAAATGACAATCCGCATACCTGGCCTTAAATAAATCACCCGTAGTTGGCTCAAGGTATTTTATAATTGTGGGAGAGTCAAATCCAACATATATTCACATCCGGCTTTGTGGTCCCATCTTTGTTCTCTGTGGTGGAGCAATAGGAACATAAACCGCACGACCAAAGGTTTTTAGATGGGAGACGTCTGGCTCATGACCCGTTAGTAATTGGGATGGAGAATATTTGTGTTCACTAGATGGCCTGATGCGTATAATCTCGGCCGCATGAAGGAACGCATGTCCCAATGCTGAAACCGACAGCCTCGACCTCATGAGTAATGGTCGGGCAATCAGCTGTATTCGTTTTATTAATGATTCAGCTAAGCCATTTTGTGTATGTACATGTGCCATGGAGTGTTCCACTGTTACCCCCATGGACATACAATAATCATTAAACGCCTGAGAAGTGAATTCACTAGCATTATCAAGACGTATAGTCTTCAAAGGAAAATCTGGAAAATGAGCTCGTAATCTTATTATCTGAGCTAGCAATCTTGGAAATGCCAAGTTACGGATCGATAGGAGATAGACATGCGACCATATGGTCGATGCATCAATAAGGACCATAAAATATCTGAATGTTCCACAATGTGGGTGTATTGGTCCACAAATGTTTCCTTGTATTCTTTCCAGAAAATTAATAGTTTCCTTTGTCACCTTAATAGGTGATGGCTTTACTATGAGTTTCCCTTGTGAACAAGCAGTACACATTAAGTTTTTAGGGATAACTCGTTTTTGTTTTAGTGAATGGCCGCTGGTATTATCAATCAATTTACGAATCATAGTTGACCCGGGATGACCCAGCCGGTCATGCCATAAGGTGAAATTTTCGATGGCTGTTTTGTTATATGTGGCATTAGCTTCAATCATACTGATTTTAGCATGATAAAGACCAGTAGAGAGTGCGGGTATGGATTCTAAGACTTTCTTATTGCCTTGGGCGATCTCATAGATTTTGAAGGAATTCTTTGTCTCATTCGCCCTTAGTTTCAATATGAAAGCCATTCATTCGAATGTCTTTGAAGCTTAATAAACTTTTTTTTTTTGACATCAACACATACAGACTCATATAGACTCTGTAAACCAGACTGGTAACGCTGCATCCATGTGAACGACGAAAGACGATTGCTGTCTGACACAACGTGCTAGACAATCCGCCCTTGAATTCTCCGTCCGAGGTACATGAATGATTTTTGAATTCAGGAAGCTTCCTTGTAAAATCTTGATATCCTCCAGATAACTTGCGAAAGCGGGCCACTCTTCTGGTTCCGAAACCATCTTCACCAACTGAGAACAATCCGTTGCAAATGTAACCTGAAATTGTCGTAAGTTCCTCATACACTCCATTGCCCATATTAATGCTTCCACCTCAGAGTGGAGCGGTGATAGGCTTGCCCGAACATTTCGTGCCCCCATCAGTCCATCGAAACCTTCCAGAGTACTAAACCATCCTTGTCCAGAAAAAAGATCTTTATCCTTCCACGAACCATCTGTGAAACACCATCTTCCTGGAATCGTTGGAAGATTCCGTTCCTCTGTTTGTACTGTATGTCGTGAATTCATATCTTGTGCTTCAGCCCATAGAATTGATTCTGTTTCTGCCAATTAAGAGTGTCTCTGGGATCCACGTCCAGATTACTAAAAACTTTATTATTCCTTGCTTTCCAAATATACCATAAAATCCATACAAATGGATGATCATCCATCTTTGGTATGACTCTCCAAAAAAGATGATCCATGTTTCTGAACAATGAGCCTGTAGGGAAAATTTCTGGATTCGATGGAATCTTAGATATCGCCCAAACTTGCTGCGCCGGTGGGCATTCAAAAAATACATGGTTTATTGATTCCTCTACGTCCCCACATCTAGCACAACATATTTCCTCTTGCATCCCTCTCGCTTTGAGATTTTTCTTTACAGCTATACACCCTGATATAATTTGCCATAAAAAATGTCTTATCTTCGGGGGACACCTCACCTGCCAGCAAAACGCTTTCAGTAAATCCACCGTGGGTCCATAAAACTCTGGTGGTTTATCTTTATTTGGGTAGACCCTTTTAACCTGATATCCTGATTGGACAATATATCTTCCATTATTAGTAAAATGCCATCCATCCCTATCCCCCAGTTGACTTTTGCTAAGTGGTATACTTTCTATAAGCTTTGCATCTTGAGGATCCACCAACTCTCGAATTGCCTGTGAATTCCAAGTTCTCGAACCCGGGTTGATAAGAGAATCCACTGTAAGTCCCGGAAACAAATTATGATGATTTTTATTTGCTGGTCTCGGGCGAGTGGTTGGGAGCCAGGGATCATTCCATACAGAGATAGATGAACCTGTTCCCACCCGTTTAATTAGTCCTTTGCTAACCAGAGATCTAGCAGATACAATACTCCTCCAGCCATATGACGGGGAATATGAACGAATCGGTTCCAGAGGTGAAGAATTCCTGTAGTACCGTCCTTTGAACACTCGAGAAAACAGAGTATTCGGCTTTTCTATCAGACGCCATAATTGCTTTCCAAGCATGGCCGTATTAAAATCAGTAAGGTCTTTAAAACCCAATCCACCTTCATCCTTAGGGATACACACTTTATCCCATGATTTTCAATGCATACCTTTTGTACTCCCCCCAGTACTCCACCAAAACTGTGCTACTGCCCTTGTCAGCTTTTTTATAGTTGCCTTCGGTAGCCTATAACAAGACATTACATAATTTGGTAAAGCCGTAATCACTGACTTAATAATAACTTCTTTTCCTCCTTTAGTAAAGAACTTAAAAGTCCATCCATTAATCCTGTTATCTAACCGATCCTGGACAAATCCAAATACATGTATCTTGGATCCTCTTAGATTCTCCGGTAATCCCAAGTAAGATCCCATTCCTCCTAAATTTTGTATCCCCAATATATTCCTCATCTCCTGCCTTCTGGATTCTTCAACCTTATGTCCAAATTGGATTGAGGATTTTTGAAAATTTATTAGTTGGCCCGATACCGCCTCATAATCCTTTAAAATCCTGAGAATAGATTCACACTCATCTTTTTGTGCCTTACAAAAGAAAAGGCTATCATCCGCAAAAAGCAGATGTGAGATTGGTGGGCAAACTCTTGCTACTTTCATCCCCGTTAGTTGTTTTCCATTCTCAGCTTTTTTAATATTTGCAATCAGAGCCTCAGTACACAGAATAAAAAGATATGGGGATAAAGGATCCCCTTGCCTTAGTCCCCTTTGTGAGGTTACGAGCCCCCGTGGTTTACCATTTAGGAGTACCTGATACTGAACTGAAGATATACACTCCATAATTAATTTATTCCAATGCGGATCAAACCCCAACTTTTGAAGAAGAGCCTGAATGAAACCCCACTCCACTCTATCATATGCTTTACTCATATCCGTTTTGATCGTCATATACTTATTTTGACAAGATTTATTTGTTCTCAATCCATGGAACATTTCCTGAGCAATGAGAATATTGTATGATATCAACCTCTCCGGCACAAAGGCCGATTGTGTTTCCGAAATAAGACCTGGAAGACAAATTTTCAGCCTCTCACATAAAACCTTAGAGATAATCTTGTACCCTACATTACAGAGACTGATTGGTCTCAACTCTGTCATCCTTGTGGGTCTTTACGTCTTTGGAATCATACAAATATTAGTAATATTCAGCCTTGGATCCATATCTCCTGAGGTACGAAAATGATTCACCATCTGAACCAAATAGTTTTTAATAATATGCCAAGATATTTGGAAAAAGAGAGCTGTCATTCCATCTGGTCCCGGCGCTTTTTCCGGATGCATCATAAAAAAAGCCTGTTTCACCTCCTCCTCCGTTGCTATCCTCAATAGCCATTGATTCATCTGAGAGGTAATAGATGGTGTTACCTCCTCTAGAAACCGATCAAAATCTGATGGAGAGGTAGTAGTAAATAAATCCCCAAAATAGTCCACTGCCACCTTCTCCACGCCCTTTTCATCTGTTATCCAATTACCCGCCTCGTCGTACAGGCCCACGAATCTATTACGAACACGTCTTTGCTTTGTTAATGCATGATAGAATTTGGTGTTAAGATCCCCAGATGAATACCACATATTTCGACTTTTCTGATGCCAATACTCCTCTTCATCCTTATATGCATCTTGTAATTTCCGAGAGACCTCAAGAATATCCTCTTGGGACCTATTGTCATCGGTTTGCACCTCCTCTAGAGCTCGCTGAAGATCTGCAATTTTTTCCTTCCCATATGGTGGGTTATTTTTCCTCCAAGCAGCTATCTCATGTCGGCAATTACTAATTTTTAAAACAATATCTTCTGGATTTCCTTCATTGTGTTCCGTCCAACCCGTAGTAATCGATTCTAAAAGACCTTCCTAGCCAATCCATCTCTTATCAAACCGAAATTTTCCTCTTCTTTTAGGGACTTTATCCTCCAAAAAGGCCACAATCGGGCGATGATCAGATCCTACCATCCCTAAATATTCTGTATAAGAACAAGGGAAAAGAGTATGCCATTCCTCATTTTTTAGAGCGCGATCTAGCCGACATCTAATCATCACAGCCCCCTTTCCCTTTCCTCGTCGTCCCTGCCATGACATTTTATTTCCCCGAGCCGGAAATTCTAGAAGGCCACTATTCCTTATCATATCATTAAAAGGAATGAAGGAGTTTGCGCTCCGTAAAGGTCCTCCCTCCTTTTCATGATTTCCAGTAATTTCATTTAACTTCTTTTAGAACTGGGAGAATACAAAGCATCCGAAATTTCGAGATGTGTTCCCATAGGCTACAAAACGTTGGCCTGGCCGTGGCCCTCTATGAGACTAGCTATACCCGCAATGGTGGAAATGTTGGCGTTTTTAAGGGTTAGATTTATGAAGTATCTTTTGTCTCTTAAGATCGTGTGGCTCGACCCACTATCCACCACGAATACATCCTCTTTCATTTCTAAAAATGTAGGATGATACTTAGAGACTTCATTTTATATAATTTATATAAGATATTTTATTATAAAAGTAATTCTTATAAGATAATTCATAATAATAAAATTCATTCCATAAATAAATTCCAAGAAATGACAATATAAAAATAAAAACACCAAATCATAGTATCAAAGCAAATAAAACAAGACAAATGTCGAAATCAGTCTTTTAGAATATCTGAAGTTTCATACTCCATAAGATCATCTTTTTCATGATCAAAATCGTTCTCATCATCGTGGATCACCATGTGGGCTTCAGGATTCTTCCCTTTCATACTTTCTGTGTATAGCTCAACTAGATGCTTGGGAGTCCTACAAGTCTTTGCCCAATGGTTGCTCATTCCACACCTATGACATACAGATTTGGTCGAGTTGTTTGACTGCTGCGGTTTGAATGAAGATCCGCGGCCTCGACCATGACCTCGTCCAAACGAGCGTCCCTGATTCTGTTCTCGACCAGATTGGTTACCTCTTCCGCGGCCATGTGAACTGTATTGACCACGGCCACGTCCTCTCCATCTACCACGGCCTCGACCGTGTGGTTTACCATGATGGATGTGGTTAGCCTCTTTATCAGCCTCAGTGGCCGCATGGGCTTCAGGTAATGGTGTGGATCCTGGAGGTCTCATCTCACTGTTCATCATCAGTAACTCATTATTTTGCTCAGCAAGTAATAAGCATGAAATCAAGCTTGCATAAGTCTTGAATTCTTTTGCACGGTACTGTTGCTGAAGCAACACATTGCTTGTGTGGAAGGTAGAGAAAGTATTTTCAAGCATATCTTCCTCTGTTATATCCTCACCACATAGTTTAAGTTTAGAAACGATCTTAAACATTGCTAAGTTGTATTGATCCACAGACTTAAAGTCTTGGATCCTGAGGTTTTTCCATTCGTGTCTAGCCTTTGGTAACAGGATCATCTTTTGATGATTGTATCTCTGTTTCAATGCATTCCAAAGGTCTAGAGGATTCTCAATGGTTAAGTACTGATTTTTGAGACTCTCAATCAGATGATGGCGAATAATTAATATTGCCCCATAACGATCTTTTTCGTTGGCACTGTTATTCTCGGTAATACTGTCACCGAGACCCTTGGATTTTAGAATGATCTTTGTATCAAGAGCCCATTGTAAGTAATTGTCTCCAGAGACATTAAGGGCAGCAAAATCCAGGTCATTGATTTTCGACATCTGAAATCAAACATATATATACTTTTAGAAATTTTTTTATATCTTTATATCAATACTCTATGGCACACGCATTAGTAAAAAAAAAAATTCTTACAAGTATATATGATGCAAACAATATGATCAAGGTTATAATGCATTAGGTCACATGACCATTAGGTCACACGACCATACTGGATAAAGCCACACGACTATAATGAATCATCAATCCTAACGCTTGTTAGAGGCGCATCGATCGATACTCCTATAGGGTCATCGATCGATAGACGCGAGTCATCATTGATCGATACGTGCAATGGCAGGTCGATCGATCGACCTATTGATCAAACATGAATGCAATATAAGCCACACGGCTACTGTATTGGACAATCAGATTCTATATGATTTTAATGCAACCGGATTTTAAAACACCTTAGCAATCACAATTTCTAAGTGATTTATGAAACAAGAAACGTCGAACAATTTTTAGTTAATTCAAAACAACAAACTTCGGATGAGATCCTAACAATTTGTTTCAAGGTGATTCAAAATTCGGATTTAAATAATCAAGCAATCATTATCAGGATTTTATAATCAATAATCAATTAAATCAATTCTAGCATTAATCCTAATCAAATTCTGATCAATCAAATTCGGAATTCAAAACTTTTAACCTCAATTAAAACCAAGCAAACAATCAATCAATTTAATCAAATAGTTTCAATTTTTTAGGGTTTTGAATTGTTCCATGCATGGCATGCGGATTGCATCCATGCGGTTTAGGGTTTTAGGTTGATCAATAGATCAAGGGAGGGTTAAGCACATGATTTGATCATTAGATCATAGATTTTGAGATTCAAAACCATTATGGTTTCGATTTTAATTGTTAAAACAATCTCGATATGGAATAAGGAATAATTTGTGCTTCTAGCAACCTAATAACCATTGATCTATCAACCTAACAGGAGAACAATCTAAACCAAAACCTACTTCCACAAACTAGGGTTTCTATTATCCTAGATTAGGGTTCATCAAATTTTTAATGGACTTAAACCTTTAACAATCAACCAAATTCGATGATGGGTGTTTTTAGGGTTTCAGATCACGAGCTGGTACCGGCCGCAAGAATGGAAGCTCCTTGGTTGGATTGCTATCGGACGGAAGAGCTGGTACGGCAGGCGGCTGTGCTATCGGTACTGGAACTGCTCGGATGGATGCAAGTCGATCGATGTGGAGTGAAAACTGTTGCTTGTATCGATCGATATGATGACTGACTGGTCGATCGATGTTGGATGAGTAGGATCGATCGATGTATCGGTATTGGTGCAAGTCGGATGGATCTCGATCTAGGGTTTATGGGATGATCTTGAACCATAAAAGGAAATTAGGGTTAGGGTTTATGAGAAAGTAGTTGGTGGCTTGATTAGGGTTTAGAGGTGGTCAATTTTTAGCTAGGGTTTTTAGAGAACAACTCGTGCTGATAACGTGTTGTGAATCAGTGATAAAACTTCTTATTATTCCATAACCTAAAGGCTCTATATATATACAAGGTTTAGACCGTCATAAATAGACCGTCATAAGATAAATAGAAAACTAACAATTCCTAGCCTAACTAGGAAAAGGTAAATACAAATATGGAAAAGTACAAAGTAGATAAGTAAAAGGAAAACATAGTATGGGCTGTCTCTTCCTTCCTCATGTGATTATGGGCCGTCCACCATATGATTTATAACAGTTCTCTTTTGTTCAAACTATCTTTTTAGTTATTTCTTGTCTGATCTAATCAGGTTCAGAGTTTTGCCAAATTTCCATAAAAGTCAAACCGGTTTGTTATTGTGAAATTGTAAACCCCCCCTACACTAGGGGTGAGCACGGAGCGGATATCCGGAATTTTAAACATATCCGTGATCCGATCCGATCCGTTCCGTACGAATAATCAAATTTCTGATTCGATTCCATCCGTAATCTTTTGGATATTCGCTGCTATGGATATCCGAAAAATTAGTATATTTTAT
Source organism: Brassica carinata (assembly GCA_016771965.1). Taxonomy (NCBI): domain Eukaryota; kingdom Viridiplantae; phylum Streptophyta; class Magnoliopsida; order Brassicales; family Brassicaceae; genus Brassica; species Brassica carinata. The sequence continues at coordinate 46,910,321 of CM028689.1, forward strand.
CGGATATCTGATTCAATCCGCCGATCCGGTAAAAAATAATAATAAATAATAAAAATTAATTTCTTTGAAATATATTAAAAGAAAATAAATTTTTAAATATAAAATAATAATATTTTCATTACAAATTGTTCAAAACTACATACTCTTAAAAATTTAATGACCAAATAATAATTTAGTTAATAAAATAACTAAAAATCTATATAGATATATAAAATAACTAAAAATTATATATACATGTATATGCATATGTACATTACAGATCGGATCGGATATCCGTTTTTTAATGAGAATTTGTGATTTGCTCCTTATTTGACGGATATTGAATTTTAGTATATGCTTCGATTCGTAAAGTTACGAATATTCGGATTTTTCGGATCGAATCAAAATGGATAACAGATCGAATCAAATATTAAGGATATTTTGCCCACCCCTACCCTACACCACCCGTCCCAACTGGCCGTTTTTTGTCAACTACATTAAATTTGGAAGATTCTTACTTAGATCATTTTCAAAAGACACTCTATAACTTCAAATATGAAGTTTTTGCTCTCCAAAAAGAAACTTCAAAACTTCAAATTTGCAGTTTTGAGTAGTGAAACTTCAAATATAGAGTGTCACTACTCAAAAATTCAAATTTGAAGTTTCATATTTTTATTGCATTTTGGTCCTTACATTTACATATAATATTTATGATTCTTAAATATTTTATCCTTTAATCTTTTTAATCCTTAAAAATTTTATAACTCATAAATATTTCAAATTTGCTTTTATAAAAAAAAAATTAAATAAAAACTCCGAAATAAGTTTTTTTCAAAACTTGATTTAGATAACAACAATATTAGAAAAGAAACTTAACAAATGCACTAATTGAACATATATGAAACTATTACGAAAACAGTTTTATAGAATAATGTAGTATTTAATTATGTATTTTCTAATTTTATATTTTACTGTATCATTTTGTTAATTAATATTTCTATATGTGCTATTTATTATAAAGATTTATGAATTTAAACTAAGTATCATAAATATAAGGACCACAATATAAAATATAAAATTCTTTTGAAGTTAAGTTTGAAGTTTTGCTTTTGGAGAAGACTAACTTAAAACTTTAAATATGAAGTTGAGCAAACTTCAAAATAGAGTATCTTTTTGGAGATGCTCCTACATGAGATAAAAAAAACAAAGAGTTTCTTTTGGATACAGAGTTCATACATTAGTACATATGTAGAATCCTAATACCAAAGACACACGCGCCATAATTTGACGATCTAAATGGTGAAACACATAAATCTTCTATCGACAATCTCGTCATTAGGGAGTCTTCGCCGGAAGATCTCATACCTCACCGATGAGATCTCTCGTCTCCTATGCCTTCTTCACAATCCGAATAAACCACCTTCATCTTTGTTGAATCACAAAATGAAATCTCAATCCTTGAACTTCGGAGTCGTCTCCTCTGAAGTGTTAGATTTGAAGGTTGCTTCCTGACACTATGTGAAAGGTTGTCCGCCCTTGAATTATGCGTTCGGAAAATATGAATGAGTTCTGAGATGTGGAAAATATTTTCCAAATAACTTGTAAAGACTAGCCATTCTTCTAGCTCTGAAACCATCTTCACCAATTGAGAACAATCCGTTGTCACTCTTCTGGTTCCGAAACCATCTTCACCAATTAGAGTGGTGATTGACTGACCCTAGTATTCCGCGTCCCCATTAATACTTCAAAACCTTCAGTGTACAATACCACCCTTGTCCCGAGAAACTTTATTGATCTTTCCATGAACCATCCGCAAAACACCATCTATTTGGAATGACCGGTAAAGTTTCCTCCTCCATAGATCTATTCGGGTTTGTCCTCTGTGTAAGTGAAGCTTGTGCCTCAGTCCAAAGCAATGATCCCATTTATGCCAATTTGAAAGTATCTCTAGGATCAACATGTTGCTAAAAGCTTTATTGTTTCGTCATTTTCATATGTACCATAAAATCCATGCAAAATGGTGATCTTCCATTTGTGGGGAGACTATCCAAAATAGATGATCCATGTTTGCAAAAAGTGACTGAGATGGAAAATATATGGATATAACGAGATCTGTGAGAGTGCTAAAACTTGAACTGTCGGTAGACATTTAAAAAACACATGATTTATGGATTCCTCAAGTACTCCACATCTGGTGCAGAGTATGTCACCTTGATTTTCTCTCAATCTTTAATTTTTCTTAACCGCTATGCATCTTGATACCGTTTGTCATAAGAAAACATAGGCATAACAACTAGGCATAACGACGACATCACTTCTATGTTACGACGAAATCTCTAATCGTCATAAAAAGACGTAAAGTTATGACGAATTGATTTCATCGTAAAACAGAGGTACATTTACGTCGTTCTTACGACGACAACAAGTCATCGTAATGTTTTTGTTAAAATTACGATGACAACATCCAACCTAAATCAGTTAGAACTGAAATTAATTTGGATGTAAATTAAAATTAGGATTTTGTCTCTCTTTGTCACGGTACAGAGACAACGACAAAGAACAGAGAGAGAGAGAGAGAGAGAGAGAGAGAGAGAGAGAGAGAGAGAGAGAGAGAGAGAGAGAGAGAGAGAGAGAGAGAGAGAGAGAGAGAGAGAGAGAGAGAGAGAGAGAGAGAGAGAGAGAGAGAGAGAGAGAGAGAGAGAGAGAGAGAGAGAGAGAGAGAGAGAGAGAGAGAGAGAGATATATATATATATAGAGAGAGAGAGAGAGAGAGAGAGAGAGAGAGAGAGAGAGAGAGACTTTGGAAAAGCAAAATTGGATTGGATAATTAATCCATTATTATCCATACCATTTTGACCCAATTCATTAAACCCACTAACTCACTAAAACCATTAATCCATTACTACCCAAATCTTCAACCCATTAGAGTCCATTGATTGGTTTGGTTTGGATAAACTCAGTATTTCTAACCCATTTTGACACCCCTGGATTGGTAAGGTTTGGATAAGCCTTACTTCATCTTTCCCTTGAGTAAAAGTTCCTGACATTATAACCATGCATTAGTTTTCTTAGTTTAGTCAATAACCATTAGATTCAATAGGTCACAAACAATGTCATACCTCCTCAGCACTCATGTTATTCTTCTTTTTTTTAAGAAGCTTACAACCTTTTGCATTATGGTCAGCCTCACCACACTTTGAACAATCTTACCTAGCAACAAGATATCGTCGACGCTCCTCTGTAATACCAACTCAAGGTTTAAACTCGGGTCGGGCAGCTCGAGTCGGGTTTCAAAATGCAATTAACTCCATATAATCGCATTTTAGAGCTTTAACATTGATTTTGAATTTTTGATTACAGAGGTTTAATTGAGTAGAGTAAAAATGATTATGAAGCAATTTATATGTACATGGGATTTAGTAATGAGCTTAGTAGTCTAGGTGGGAGTACGCAGTAGGATTGTAGTGTTTAGAGGGGGGGGGGGAATAGGCAGTCATCCTAAAAAAAATGAAAACAGAGAAAAAAATGTTTCATGTTGGCAATATCTACTAGCTTCAGAGTTGGATGTATGCACATAAAAACTTTGTGGGAGTAATGATAGACGAATTTCACAACAGAGCAGAGCTATTCATGTACCAGGCCGGAAAAACACCTCTCACGTATGAAACATGTAAATTGTTCTGTCTCTGTTGTAAGTGCAAGAATACCAAGTTTGCTTGTAGTGAAACGGTCTGGAAACATTTAGTAAATAGAGGATTTACCCCACATTACTACGTTTGGTTCCACGAGAGGGTGTTAGTAGGAATGAAGCTAGTACTAGTACTCACATTGAAGATGGTGGTAATAAGGAAGAACCGAGTCATTTGCATCTTGAAAGTAGTTACCCTGAGGAGGATCATGTGGTAGATCACATAGGATGCATAATATGGTTACAGATGCATTTCATGAAACAACCTCAGCAGTTGCTGCAGAAGTAGAAAATATAGAGGAACCTAGCTTGGATGTGAAAAGGTTCTATGAAATGCTAGACGCAGCCAATAAGCCAATTTATGAAGGTTGTAGAGAAGGTCTTTCTAAATTTTCATTGGCAGCTAGGATGATGAATATCAAAACTGATTATAACTTACCTGAAGTTTGTATGAATGCATGAGCTGAGTTGTTTAATGAGTATTTGGTTGAAGATAATCAGTCTGCTAAATCTTATTATTGAGATTCAGAAACTGGTTCATAGTCTTGGCTTACCTTCAGAGATGATAGATGAGTGTATAGACAACTATATGATCTACTGGAGGAAAGATGCGGATTTGTTAGAGTGTCGATTTTGCAAGAAGCCACAATTTAAACCGCAAGGGCGTGTGTAGAATAGGGTACCACACCAGCGGATGTGGTACTTACCTATTACCGATATGCTGAAGAGATTATATCAATCTCAAAAGACTGCAGCAGCGATGAGATGGCATGCGGAATATACTCAAAAGGAAGGCGAGATCAATCATCCCTAAGATGCAAAAGCGTGGTAACACTTGAATTCGGTGCACCATGATTTTGAAAGAAACATTCGCAATGTTTATCTTGGTCTGTGCACAGATGGGTTTTGTCCTTTTGGAATATCTGGAAGACAATAATCGCTTTGGCCAGTCATCCTGGCGCCTTACAACTTTCCACCAGAGATGTGTATGGAAAGAGAATTCATTTTCATGAGTATATTGATACTTGAGCCTAAGCATCCAAAGCGATCCCTCAATGTTTTTATAGTCTTTGATAGAAGAATTGAAGGAATTGTGGTCAACAGGGGTGCAGACATATGATTGTTCAACGAAAAGAAGCTTTACAATGCAAGCAGTTCTTCTGTAGACCATCAGTGACTTTCCTGCATATGGGATGTTATTAGGTTGGACGACGCATGGGATGCTAGCTTGTCCTTATTGTATGGGAAGCACAGATGCATTTCAGTTGAAGAATGGTAAGGAGACATCTTGGTTTGATTTTCATCGGAGATTTCTTCCCATTAACCATTTGTACATAAGAAACAAGACATTGTTTCGGTCAAAAAAGGGTTTTAGGGACACCGCTCCACCATATTTATCTGGAGAGGAAATCGAGAAGGATATTGATTACTATGGTGCACAAGAAACAGTACACAAAGGGGGCAATTGGCATACTCCAGCAAATATGGCTGATGGTAACAGAACTGAGCATAATTGGCACAAGAAAGGATATACTTTTGCGACACAATCTTGATGCAATGCATATAGAGAAGAATTCAATGGCAACATCATCAATACATTACTGAACGTCCCCGGGAAGACAAAAAATAACAAGAACTCAAGGTTGGACTTGCCTGCATTATGTGCGAGGAGTGAGCTGCATATTAAAACAATGGCCAAATTCAGGTTCCCATTTTCAGATTGTCAGCAGAAGCGAAGGCTGCGTTGTTCAAGTGGGTGGCATCAGATGTAAAGTTATCTGATGGGTACGTTTCAAATCTATCGAGATGTATTGAGCAGGGGCCAAAGTTTTCAGGGATGAGGAGTCATGACTGCATTAATTATTAAAATTTATTTTATATATTTTGTTTCCAAATTTGTTTATTTCAGTTATTAATTAATGACTTTTTTTTGCAGCAGAAATGGAATTGGTCTATTGCCATCAACGAGAAAGTCAAAAGGGCTTTCAACCATAAGGCAATGGAGTGTCTTAAGAACAATTTTGGCAACTGGAAAGAGAAGTGGAGGTTTCAGGGGATGCTGCAAAACCGACGTACATCAGCGAGTACGTTTGGACAGGCCTTAAGGCCTATTGGACTCAGCCTTGCAATGTTTTTTTGTTGAAATTTTTAATTGATTATCAACAAAAGAAAAAAATTACAGGCAACTGGAGTTTATGGTTTCAGGAGAAAAACAACAATTTGAAAATAAGAGTTGAGTCTCATTAAGGAGAGGTCCTACTGAGCCAACGTTGCATCATGGTACTATAGAAAGCTGGTTTCCTGCTTCTCAGGGAAGAGATCCTGTCCCTGATAATTTTATCCACAAACCGAATAATGTATTCCGCACTTCTGGGTACGTCTTGGTGCCGCCTACTGTTCCTCTCGCGCCATATCGTATAGATTGTGGCCTGGAGTGCAAGTTTTAGGAGACAGGTATCAATTTCCTGTCTGCGAGTAGAGAGAATGGTCGCAACGGTGATAGACCAGTCAGGATTTACTTGGGAGCCAAGTAAGAACCCCACTAGATCAGTCCATACCGTAAACGAGTATGGACAGGAAAAGAACCGATGGTCTCTGGTCTCATCTGGATCTCCGCAAAGAATACAAGGCTGTATACAGCCCCAAGCTCTGCTGCGTGCACCTCTGGACAATCTATCTTTGAACGCCAACCAAGTTATAAAGGAGAAGTGGGGAATGGCTTGTGGAAACCAAACCACTTTGTTCCAAGTAACTGCAGGATAGTGTGGTCGAATCTGTCTCCAAGTTGCTGAACTAGAGAAGAACGGCCTGTAACATCCTCCCCATGACGCCAGAGACGTCTACCAGCAGCTGCAATCTCCACCGGGGCCGGAACAGAGTTGATGGAGGCTATCATCGCCCGTAGGTGATAGCCCCGACATCGACGAATGTTCCACTGACCAGCAGAGGCCACAACTGAGACCGACGCATAGCAGGGGATGCCTAGAACACGAGTACCCGAGTCGCCTGTGATGTCTATTAATCATCCAACACCCAGCCAGTTATCAAACCAGAACAGAGTTGCCTTGCCATTACCGATCTCTGAACGAAGAAATTGAGCCGCTTGGTTTCTAAGCTTCAGCAACTTGCGCCAAATCCAAGAGCCAACATATCTGTCACTAACATCCCAAAAGCTATGAGTACGTAATAAATATCTCTTTGTCCATGCCACCCATAGTGAGCCTTAGTTCGTGAGAAGCCTCCATATCAGACTCAATGCAAAAACCTTAGATGTATCTCTGAGACGTCGAATTCCCAGCCCTCCTTCTTCTTTAGGCTTACATACATCATCCCAAGACACTTTAGCTTTCGTGTGCGTGTTCGGTGAACCAGACCAGAGAAACGCGCCACAAAGTCCCTCTATAGTATCTAGACAACGTTTTGGAAGGCGAAAAACTGAGCACCAAAAAAGTTCATTATGCTTCTAATGACTGTCTTGATAAGCTGCAATCGACCCGCGTATGAGAGTGAGCGACTGGTCCAGGAGAGAAGACGTGTGCGGATCATGTCTATCAGAGGTTCGTAGTCGTCACGAGTCATTGTCTTTGTGGTAAGAGGGAGTCCTAAGTAACGCATAGGCAGTGACTCAACTGGTATACCTAGGCATTGGACCTCATCTTTGAAAGCTTGACCCATCCTGCCAGCCATGAAGATGGATGATTTGGCTGGGTTTATCACCAAACCAGATATGCTCGCAAAATCAGAGAGCACAGTGAAGATCCCCGTAAGAGAGTCAGCTGCACCATCTGTAAATATCATTAGGTCATCCGCAAAGCTAAGATGGGTTAGATTTACCTCTCGGCATGAAGGATGGAACCCGATAGTTCCCACATTTGCCGCCTTGTTCAGCATACGAGATAGCACATTGATGGCTATAACGAATAGGTATGGTGATAGAGCACACCCTTGTCTTAGGCCACGTTCACTTCCAAAGAACCCTTCCAACTCACCATTCACTGAGACGGAGAACGCAGCAGTAGACAGACAAGTATGGATCCAGTGCACAAACATCTCCGGAATGCCCAGAGCTCGAAGCGTATCAGTTATGAAAGACCAATTTACTGAATCAAAGGCCTTAGAAATATCCAGCTTTAGGACACTCCTCGGGTGAATAGATTGCTTGTGGTAATCTTTCACAAGTTCTGTTGCTAGGAGAACGTTCTCAAGGAGTAATCTACCCTTCACAAAGGCACATTGATTGGGCTCGATCAGCTCCGGTAGCAACACTTTCAGTCTGTTTGCTAAGATCTTTGAGATCACTTTGTAGAGGATGTTGCAGCAGCTAATAGGGCGGTAGTCTTTCAATTCTTTAGCATCGTCATGCTTCGGTATGGGCGTTAGTATGGTAGCATTGACACCTCTGGGAAGGAGACCATACATGAAGAAAGACTGAATAGCAACAACAAAATCATCTTTTATAATGGCCCATGAATCACGGTAGAACTCAGCCGGGAACCCATCAGGACCAGGGGCCTTGTTGGACGGCATCGAGAACAGTACATTCCTTATCTCAGCCTCAGATCTAAGATGGATGAGCAGCTGAGCGGTATGGTCTGGACACCGGTAGTCAAGTAACTCAGAGAGGTCAGGAGCATTCATGGAGACCACTGGATTGGCGTGTTGTTTCAGAAAATTTTCAAAGTGCGAAGCAGCAGCCGCCTTTATCAACTGAGGATCTGTAATTGTTTCACCAGACAACATAAGGAGCTGTCGGATTTGGTTAAGGGACGTTCTGCACTGGACAACCTTGAAGAAAAACAGAGTGTTTTGGTCTCCATTCTTCAACCAAGTGATACGAGACTTCTGATACAAGAAGCTCTCTTCTATACCCACCCAGTAGTTCCATACGGTCATGGCCTCAGCTGCTTCCTCAAATGAGCTTGCACTAGGATTCTGGAGAGCTTCCTTTTGCTTGTCACAGAGTGCGTCAAAGGCCTCGCGAGTACGCTGAGGAATATTACCAAACTTTGTTCTATTCAACCTTCGTAAAACAGGTTTCAGCAACTTGAGCTTACGATGGAACCTATACAAAGCCGACGTGGAGTGATAGAGAGGCTCAGTAGATTCCCAAACTGTGGCCACAGTATCTGAAAAATCTGGGTGGTCCACAAGGAAGTTAAAGAACTTGAAAGGCTGCTTGTTTCCAGGTGGTGGGGTATCGAGATGCACCCAGCAGCGAGTATGGTCCGAGACACCCGGTGGCTCGAAATTTTCGTATGACTGGGGATACTGATTCATCCAGCTATCGTTCACAAGTACCCGATCCAGCTTCTTGGCAATAGGATTTCCTGATTGCTTATTTGTCCAGGTAAAGGTAGGTCCAATAGAGGCAAGATCAGTAAGATCACAAGAGGTAACCATTGATTGAAAAGCCAGCATTCCACGCTGATGCGGAGCTGAGAGAGCGCCTGATGAGTGTTCCTAGGATGCCAGGATCTCGTTAAATTCACCCATGACAATCCAGGGAGCACCATTTGAGGCAAATTGCGCCCTGATAGACACCAATTCCCTCGAGAGACCCTGTCGCTCTGAGACAAAGTTCGAGGCATAGATACATGAGCAAATAAATTGTTCTCCGGTTTCTGAAGTAACCCAAAATGTGATACACTGAGCACTCTTGAAGAGAAGCAATACTGAGACATTTCCTGCCCAGCAGACCCAAATCTTGCCGAGGCGATGATGATCATAGTTAGCAATGAAGTTCCAGTTAGGAAGCGCAGAATTTAAAATAGAGACACTGTTGTCTTCTTGAACACGAGTTTCAATTAGACAGCCAAAAGATGGAGTAGTAGACTGAATCCAAGAACGAAGAGCCGTATGTTTGCGCATTTTGTTGAAGCCCCGGGTATTCCATGCAAAGATCGATATCATCATATCAGTGCCTCCGTGAGGAGGCGTGATTTGCTTGTTTGTTCTTGGCACCTTTTCTTTGATCCTTCTTTGCTCCAGCGTTAACGTTGGAACCATTTTTCTGAGATTTTTTACTTTTCCCAGCTTTAGTCTTTTCAATCTGCCTTTGCTTCTCCATAACTGCCTGCGATTCAACTGAGCTTTCCTCCTCAGAGATTTCCTCTTCTACCTCTCCTTCCTCTAGCTCAGTGCTAAGCAAGTGGAATCTGGAGGGTGAGGAGTTAACTTCCGTGCTCTTTCCCACTGTCTCAAGTGTCTTACGCCCTTGTGGTATTTGCTCGAAGGTTTTGTCATCCACTCTGTATTTTCTGCAGACTCAACAGCTTTATCTTGTCCTACCTGAGTCGAAGCAATTCCCATGCCTACATCTTTTGAAGCACTCTGCTTATCTTCTGATCCTTCCGTCGAGATATGTGGCGCGATTACTTGCTCAGTACTCATGTTCGCCACTTCCAGTACCGGGTCCGCAATATCAATAGACTTTTGATTGTTAATGATAGTATCTTCTAGACCAACAGAACCACCATTCTTTTCTTGAGCTTTGCCCGAATGTTCTGCATCTTGGATCTCCTTGTTCAGCTTATTCTTAGAACAGTTTTTATCATTATGACCCCACTTCTGACATCCATGACAACGAGGTGGGAGCCACGGATAGCTTACTGCGATACGTTCCCCTGAACCACGAACTGAAATGCATTCAGGTAGAGGTTCCTCTAGATTCATAACAACCAGCAGGCGGGCGACGTCAAGTCGAACACAACGTTCTGTACTTGGATGGAGTTTTACTGTCCGTCCAATTGTGTCCCCAAAGAAAGTAAGACCATTCTGGGAGAAGAGATGATCTGGAACACCCTTGAGGTCTATCCATAGCGGGACAGCGGTAAGATCAGGTTGAGCAGAGGCCGTCTTTGAACTCCACTCACGTAGAACAATAGGTATATCTGCAATATGCCAGAAATTCATTTTGAGAACTCTTGCTCTAAGTCTTGGATTGTCGATGCGGAACAACACTGTCCGAGCACTTATAAAGTGTGCATCTTTCTTCGCAGGATTGTCTGGAAAAGACCAGATTCCTGTTGACGATCGCGTGAACCTTGCCAATATGGGGAGCATCACCCATGAAGTGTCCTACAATATAAGCAGACCAAAAAGGCTCTGAATCAGATAGGAGATCTTCCGGCAGATCCACAGTAGCGACTCCCCCTTGCAGATCAGCCAACGGGAGAGTAACGAACAACATTCGGTAACTGGTCTCCGAAGGCTCGGGAGCCCTGGGACGCGACTTGAGAGTATGACTTAGATGGAGCAGAAGGGAGACCTTCCCCTTCCGGCGGAGGTGAGGACCCCATGTCACCGGCGGAGGCGGAGGCGGAGGCCAGATGCGTGGGGTGCAAGGGACGGCTAGGGCTTCTTTTTTCTCTCTAGGGCTATCGCTAAGAGCGATCTTCTCCCTTGCAATGTTCACACGTCCAACAATTGCTCGGCGGCCCGGTTGATGCTTGATCCTGAAGGAAATATGTCGTTGCCCCATACTTCTGGACAAATTCCACATGACGGAGTCGCTCTGAAGGTGATATGTGTTAATTATTTCTTAATTTTTTTATGTTTGGTTTAATTAATAAATAGTTTAATTACTAATGCATGATTTTTTATAATTTTTTACGTCGGCCGCTAAGGAAGGAGAAGCACCATCCCTTGCTCGACTTTACAAGAAGACACACAGCTATATAGATAGCACATTTGTGGATGCTCGGACAGAAACACTACAGGATATAAGGGTAGTAATAGCGGTTTTCGTTTATGCTATAATTAACCACTAGATTTTGACTCGTGCTTCGAAAGCGTGGGTAATTTTGAATATAAACATAGTTTAATATAAATAAGTATTTTGAAATTTTTATATATTTATGTTACAAAATCTTATTATTTAAAAAGTGAATATGTTTAAAACTATATAACTTATGAATTATTGTATTTAAGATTTTTATATATACATTCTTATGTAACTATTTTTAGGTCTGTCATATTATCCGGATCCAAGAAAGAAAACCAAATTGACTTGAAAATACAGATTTGGTTCGGATCGGGTCCAAGTACTGATTATTTTTTTGGACCTGCGGGTCTTGGTTCGAGTCTGGGTCGGATCTCAGTCCGAGTTTGTGTCGGATCTCAGTTCGAATCTGGGTCCTGCTCGAGACCAAAATATTTAAAATATTTTGTGTATAATAGGTAATGAGTATTTCGAATATGTTTTCTGCATTACAAATATTTTTTTTATAGTTTCGGGCTTGTTTTAGGTATAGTTTTGGATTTTAAATTTTAAAAATATATTTTTGATATTCGGGTAAACTTTTGAGTTTCTTTTTGTGCTCCTCCGTCAGATTTTGGGTAAAAATATTTTGGGAGAGGGGCAGGTTTTCATATTTGAATATTTTCTGGATTTTGTTTGGCTTTAAATGTTTAGGACCTAAAAAATCTGGAACCAAAAGGAATCAACCTGTATTCCAAGACATGAAAGCACATGTCTACTCTCTCAATTATATTTTGTTTGCATTTTATAAGAGTTATTTTTGTTGAGTTGATAAGACTTAAGATTTATCTGGCTGATTTAATGGTATAGATTTATATGATTTTTAATAGTTTTAAAATTTTTCTTCAATATCAATTTTTTTATATTATAAATACTCTTTATAAAAATCAATTTGAAATATTTAGATAGGAAGTATGTCACATGAAATGAGGAGTAATATGATTCTATTAACAGTATTGAACATATTATATAGTTAAATTAATTAATTATATGACCAAAAATAATTATGCATGTATCGAACAATATATATGTGATATGGCATGGAAGTTATATGTATAATGATATTAGTGATTAGTTAAAGAACAGGGAAAATTATAATTAATTTGAATCATTCCAAAATTAGTTTATTAGATACCTAAATTGTATGATTAAATATTAGGAAAGATTATGCTTTTATTTAATATTGATATATTTTTAATGATTAAGGTAAATATTAAATTTCTAGTGAAAGGGTCCAAACAACCTTTCACAAGTAGATTTTTTAAGACTCCTTCTCTTTTAATAGTATTGATACCAATATATTTTCTCTACACCAATGGATTTATGTCTTAATAATTTGTTAAATCTATCTACTATACTGAAAGGAGGATATCAAGCCCTCTGAGCGCGTCCACATCGTAAAGAAAAATCAGCCAATCAGAGAGCAATAACTTGCCATGTCATCGTCGAAATTGGTCTTTTATTTTGGGCTCACTATTCATTATTAAACTGCCTAATTAATAAACCCATATCGCTTTAAGTGTCTAAGGGGTATAGTTTTGCTCTTCCCCGACTATCCCAGTTCGTCTTCACCGATCAGTAACCGTAACCACGATTCATAATAGTTTTAAGTCTTCTTAAATGGTTTCGTTTCACCTCCTCTTTTTCCCCTTCTATATAAAGCATTCCATCTGATTTTCACTCAACCCTAATCGAAAACCTCCACTAAAGAAGCTACAACTACGGCCATGAAATCCACCAGAAATTTTCCGTCACCACCGCAAGTCTCCCGCCGACAAATGTCACCGAGGCTTCTATTTGCCTTCAGGTATTTATTATGTGAGATATCCTTACTGAGTTTATTTTTCCTTTCTTTGTCTCTTCGTCTCTCTGGGTTTTTTTTTTCCTGGAATTTTTCGTTCTCACATTTTTATTTGTTTGTTTATATTTTTGTTGAATTTAGTCGTTCTATTGTGATGAAAAAGGGGCAGGCCTACGGCTGCTACCACCAGAACAACATATGCCTCTCAAGAATCTTCCATAGAAGCTCCTTTGGCAGAGTATTTTTGTATTATTGTAGATTTAAAGATAACCTTCTTATTTCCTTGAAGTTTTTTTATTTCTGAGTTTTGAATTGTTTGTCTTTTATTCTACATGCAGAGACAGTATGCACTTATTTCTGGCAATTTGTTTGTTTGAGCCGAGTATAAGATGATGATCTTATTCTTCACGAGGCTGATTTATGTCTCTGTGTCTCTTACAACAAGACGAGAATGCAATTGAGAAAGAGGCTCTTTCTCGGCCGCCAATGTTCTAGGCGTGCTTCTTCCGTAAAACCTTGACCGCATCAGACACAAGTACTCATGGTGGGTTTTATGTACTTAGGCGGCAAGCGGATGAATGTCATCCATCCCTGGTTTGTGTTTATATCTACTGTAACACACGCTGGGTTTTATTCACTCTTTTGTTTCCTCTCTCAGGGTATCCTGCCAATCTCCTACTCAAGAGTTAGTTGCAAAAGATTTGCCTGTAAATGAGTGGCGTTTCAGAATCTTTTATATCAACGTTCTGTGGTGATTGATGTTTTTGATGTTGTTATTACAAGATCAACCACAGTCGTTTGCTTCACAGTGGATAAAGCATGTTTATCAGCTCCAAGAGGCTAGTTGCATTTATTTTTCTAAGGTTTGTGGATTTCTTTGTCCATTATGTTCTTTACTACAGTTATATATGTTTGTTTCATTGATATGAAATATCTAACTCTTATGTAAGGGTGAGAATGGATAAATACATGTGGGTGTAAGGCGTGCAATATGACAGCAGTTAAATGTGTCATCTTCTGTTATATCGAGCCCCAACTTGCATCTTGGAGTATTGTCAACCGGATGGCACACCATTTCAACAGGTACCATGTTGACAGTATATACTGTAAACCAGCAAGATCTATTTTGGTTAGTTTAACTAACATGACAAGTGACAGCTTTGATTCTTTTATGTATTTTTCTATGTTGATGTCTGAAAGGTTACTTTACTTAATGTTCATACATTGTTTTTTTTGTTAAACTGGATGTTTGTACGTTGTTGTTTTGTAAGAGACAAGTCCATCAGAGTGTTAAAGTAGCTACTCCATAGGCAGGAGATTTAAAATGATATTTGACGCGAAAATGTTTGTACCTGTTCGATTTAAGATGAGCTTCAGCCTGGTATGAAATTCCAATGTTCAGCTCCTGTAGTAGCTGCAAGAGCTGCGCTTTCGAAAACGGCTTTGGTTAAAATCCTTTAGCCTTTACCTGCAAAGATGTTCACGACTGCTCTCATAACGTGAGACGTGCCTATTGGTGTTTGTAAAGAACATATCATCAATTTTTTTGACTTCATGGTTAGTGGCGGTTCATGCTATTGTGCCTTTCGTACCACTGTGCTGATGCCTAGAACAGCCATGGCTATAACCATCAGACCTTTGATCTTGGGAAAGCTCATTAGGCCAAGACCTGAAAATCACCGCCTTGCAGCGGCAACTGCGAATAAAGTTTCCCAAACGTCTACTGTTACTGGTTCTGGATACAACAATGTCGGTGACGGTTCAGGTTTTGCTAAAGGAAATTGTGGTGCTGGGGAAGGAGTGACGAATGTTTATTACACTGTAATAGTATATATGCTTTGACCACAAGCTTTAATTGTTGCAAAGAAGAAATACAATGAAATGATTTTCTCTGATTTGTGTATTTTTGTTTGTGTAAATGAGGAACCCAGATGAGTAAAATAATCGATGAAGAGGCTATACAAAAGGTCAAATTATATATTTCTCAAAGGTGCGAGAGTTAAGCAATGTAAAATAAAAAGAAGCATGAGTAAATATTTTCTTAACTCTAAATTTATTAAACTGTTTTATCAATTAATATAGACAAATAAAGAAAATGTACACAATTTTAAAATAATTAAAAATATTTAAAAATTAATGATAACAGACAAGATAGATAATGATGATTTTCTTTCCATCACATCAATGCGTTATTAGACTAACATTTTAAACATATGCAATTTGCTAAGCATGTATTACACAATATTTAGAGTCCAACTAACAATTGAAGACATAAAAATGATAAAATTTTGTTTAATCATAAATACTATTTAGTAATTATGTTAAATTTATCATAAATACTACTTAGTAATTATGTGAAATTTGCGTATATTTATTATCTTGATTTGTACTTCTTATATTTCAAAAAGATGTATGTTCTAGAATTTTTACACATATAAAGAAAATATATGAAATTTTAATTACCAACATTATTTTTATAACTATTTTTTTCATAACTTTTATCCAATAGAATTTCAATAACTATAATTATGTTTTTTGAAATTTATAATTTACCCAGTAATTAATACATTGATAAAGTAAAAATGTATCTTTCTGAAACAAATATTTTTAAAACATGTATCTTTTCGGAGCGGAGGGACTACCATTTTGAAAGTTGAAAAATAATTAGAAACTATTAAAATTTAAAGTTTAAAGTATAGTAGTTAGCTAATATATCTTGGAAAATAAGCAGAAAAATGTAGTGTTTACTTTGTTTTCATTTACATTATAAAACTAATATTCAAAACATATTTAATTTGATAAGCGTATATACCTAAATAAAGCACATAGAGTAATTTGGTTTTAGCTCACAGCTACCAATTGCTACAAGAGTTCCTAAAGAATATAAATCTGAATAAAGTATATAATATGTAGCAACTCTTATAGTCAACTTTGATGCTTAAGTAAAGTATCTAGAGGTTAGGCTAATGGTGCTTGAGGGAAAAAATCCAATCCGACATCCGCAGTTTGATTTTCGTTTGTCATCCAGAACGTTTTAAATAATAAGAATACGTGTGGATCCTGCAGGCCTCGAGGAATTAGTCGTGCCAAGACCTAGAACCCTCTCGGTTAACAAAAAAAAAAGTTAGGGAGTCACTTTTTTAAATACTTAACGATCCAATCTCTCAAACGAATTGTTCTAACTTTTAAATCTTTTGAATGTTTTCTAAGAAGCAAGCTCTTGGATGATGCTCTTTAGCCGTCAATGAAGCGGACGCCAAGTCGAGGTACCAGATCCTCGATAACGATGAGCGTGTTACAACTTTCAAAGTTCCATCAAGACAAGTTACCTGCGAATAAAAAAATCCCAAGAATCAATATTTTGTATAGAATTTATTTTCTTGTGGACACTACAATACAAAATTGTAGTTGTGTTTAATCTTCTTTTTTTCAGATTTTGTATATCTAGATTAAGTATGTATGTATCAAAAACAGTGTAAACAATAGATAAACTCGGCTACCTGCGACACTTTTCGGAAAAGTGTTCCAGATCAGCCTCAATGTAACAACAATTATCAAGTTGAATATTCGAGAGTGACATGTCGTACGGTATTAGCCAGGAAGATGAGGTTTCTTAATTTCAATCATCCACCTCCTTGTTATCTTCTCCTCATCTCTTCAGATGAGAAAATTGACACTTCTTTGAGTTTCATGGCCAGCCGTGGATATAAGGTTTTTCTCTCATCTCCAGATGGCAACACTTCCCTCCGAGAAGATTCAGAAGAGTTTTGGTTGTGGCAGAAATTGATCCTAGGAGAAGGTCCTTCCACGACAGAGAGCAAGTGAAAGATTGAAACTCTACGTAGTTATCGTTTTTAGTTTTAGTTTAATGCTTTGATTTGTAACTGCATCTGTGAAAATCTCTCTTAGTTTAAAAGATTTAGACAAATTCAATTTTCTCTTTTTCCTTTTACTTTCTGCTTGTTCTTTGTTTACAATTTATCAGCAGTGCAAGTATGGTTTATTATAGAGAAAATATAACTGCCCGGCGTAATAATTATCATAATTTGTATTAGATAACTCATTGTTAAAGATTTAATATATGAAACTTGTAATGAACAACCCAAGTGTATAGTGGATATCACAGAGGAAGCCTCTAATTACAGACACTTCTTTCAGTGTTTTAGATGTAAACCCAGTTTTCTCATTAATGATCAAATGTGTCAGTTACAACTATATGTAACTAATCCCATCTAAACCAGAAATTACCAACATGGTTTTACATCATAATTAAATCAATAAACCGGACATTACCGAGCCCTTATACTATTATGTACAAGTATGATTCTAACTAAGCTAAAAGCCCCCCCTCAAGATGGAGATATGAAGATGTTGTTCATTCCCATCTTGCGAATAAGGTCTCGGAAAGGTGCAGGATGCAAAGCCTTCGTCAATGTATCAGCTAGCTGATTCCCTGTCTTCACATACATCGTCTTCAGGAACCCACTCTCGATGGCTTCACGTGTCTTGTAGCAATTTAACTCAATCCATTTTGTTCTCTCATGGAAAATGGAGTTATTAGTGATGTAGATAGCAGATGTGTTATCACAATAGAGGTAGACTGGTGGTTGAAATGGAGCCCGAAACTCAAGAAGTAAACGAGCTAACCAAATCATCTCCTTTGTTGCCAATGCCATAGCTCGGAACTCTGCCCCTGCAGTGCTACAAGAAACTGTGTCCTGCTTCTTAGAACGCCATGAAACCAAGGAATCACCAACAAACATACAAATGCCACTAACTGATCTTCGCGTATCCTTACATGCTGCCTAATCTGAATCCGAAAATCCCCGAAGATCAAACTTATCATCAGCAGGATAGAACAACCCTTGACCAACCGTGCCTTTAAGATACCGCAAGACTTTGTATGCAGCATTAAGGTGAATATCTGTAGGCGCATGAGAGAATTGGCACAAGGTGTTCACAGCATAAGAGATATCTGGTCTTGTCGTATGAAGATACATCAACTTCCCAATCAACTTTCTATAAGATGATGAATCCTGTAAAGGAACTCCTCCTTAAATAGAAAATTTAACGCTTGGATCCATCGGTATAGATGATGGTTTGCAGCCAAGAAAACCTGTTGTAGACAACAACTCCAAGATGTATTTTTGTTGACAAACAGATATCCCTTTCGATGATCATGCAATTTCCAGACCAAGAAAGTATTTGGCTGGACCAAGATCTCATAGTTTGAAATGTGACTGCAACTCTTCAACAAACCTCATGATCATACTGTTGTCATTACTAACAACCAGTATATCATCTACATAAACCAACACGCCCATGATGACACCCTCCTTGTAACTCATAAAAATGTGATCTTGTGAAACCCATCCCTGTCAACGTAGAAGATAGCTTGAGAAACCATTGTCTCGAAGCTTGCTTCAACCCATCAATGGATTTATGAAGTTTACACACCGCATTCTTAGGTAGAACTTCACCCGTGATCTCTTCATACCCTGGTGGAATTTTCATATAAATCTCCTCCGTGAGATCCCCATTCAGGAAAGCATTAGAAATAATATCTAGCTGATGTACAAACCAGTTCAGTTTTGCTGCCAAGAGAAGAAGCATACGAACTGAAGTATGTTTAGCAACGGGAGAGAAAGTCTCTTCATAATCCAATCCTTCTTGTTGGGTATAACCCTTCGCAACTAGTCTTGACTTAGGTCTCTCTACCGTGCCATCATCCTTATATTTTATTGTATTTACCCATTTGCAACCAATCGCTTTCTTGCCAGGAGAAGAGTAGTGATACTCCATGTGTTCGTCCTGTTCATAGCTCCAATTTCCAATCCCATCGAATCAACCCAAATCTTATAATCCTTGGCCTCTGAATATGTTTGTGGAATAAAATCCTTTGTGATAGTGTTAATGAAGGCACGAAAAGGCTCAGATAATAGGGAATAAGAAATATAGTTTGACATTGGAAATGGAACTGTGGAGGAAGTATTACAACAATGAAAATCCTGCAGGTGTTTGGGAGGTTTCTTTGGTCTTTGAGACTTTGATTCGAAAGGAACCAGAGCCTCGGAAGATGATACATCGGAGTGTGGATGTACATCAGATGATGTAGTTCCAGAAGGTACTACATCAGGGTTTGAAGGTGAATGAAAATGAAGAAAGAAGTCTTTGGTCATGTCTTTGATGTTAGACGATGCCAAAGGGAAAATATCCTCACGAAAAAGGACATGTCTCGAAACAGAAACGGCATGTGTCTCTATGTCTAATAGCTTGTAACCCTTATAGCCAGTAGGATAACCTAATAAAATGCAAGCCTTAGCCATTGGTTCGAATTTATGTCTACCCTTAGGAGATGTAGAACAGTAACAAAGACACCCAAAGCTTTTCACAGAATGATAATCAGGGACTTTGTTCGTAATTTTTTCATAAGGTGACTTGTTTTCTAAAACTGGAGAAGGAAGTCTATTGATTAAAAAGACAGCTGTTAACACACAATCACCCCAAACAGCTTGAACTTTAAGTTTGTATTGATTCTCAACCATGGCAATAAAACCGGGAAATATATGCAACACATCAGATTTATTTTTCATTAAGTAAATCCAAGTAGCTGTACTATGATCATCCACAATCGTCAAGAAATATCTAAAACCATCATTAGTAGAGACAGAAAATGGACCCCAAGTATCAATGTGCACAAGTTCAAACAGTTTAAAACAGATGTTATTTCTCGATTTAAATGGCAAGTGTTTTGGTTTTGCAAGATGACAGATATGAAAAACATGACCATTCTGTTTTTCATTCTTTGAAGTTTTGAAACACAAAATATCAGAAAGAACATCTATTTTAGAATTAGATGGGTGACCCAATCTATTATGCCAAGTAGAAGAATCAATCAGAACACTAGAACAAACTGGTGGAAAGGAACAGATGGTAGAATTACCTTTATTACAAACAGATTGATCACTCTTATTGAAATCCATGACATAAAGGTTTCCAATTTGACTACCTCGACCAATCATCAATTCCCGAGAAAGTTCCTGAGTAAACCATTGATCAGAAGTGAAACTGACTTTAGAATTCAAAGTTTTAGTAAAAACACTAACACTGATCAAGTTGAAATTAAACTCAGGAATATAAAGCACATTATGTAGAGAGATAGCATCAGTTAATTGAATGTAACCTATGCCCTTAATATGAACCGTATAGCCATTGGGTAAGGTAACATATGTTTGTTCTAATGCCCTGTACTCTACATAAAGGTCCTTAGTATGAGACACATGATGAGTAGCCCCTGAATCTAATACCCAAGCTCTAAGAGACACAGCCGGTTCCGTAGATACATATGAAACGAGCATGTCATAATAGGATTTGGAATAAAGATCAAGGAAAGTACCTGTAACCTGTGAGATCATAGGTACAGAGTTTGAAGTCGAGGCACAAGACTTATCCGGAATGGATTCAATTGGTGAGATATGAAGTTTGGAGCTTAGATAGGAGATCATGTGCTGGATTTGATCCCTAGACATCTCATCCTAGGAATAATCTGACTTCTCTGTCTGCTGATCCGGTACACTCTGAGCTGGTAATGTAGCCATATTAGCAGTACCAATACACTACAAGAAAACTCGGTTTTAGCGAGGAAGTTTAACGAGGAAAAGTATTCCTCGTGACATTACGTCGATTTTACGAGGAAATTACGAGGAAATAAAAATTCTTCGTCATTTCCTCGTAAAGTAACGACGAAACTATTTCCTCGTAAAGTTAAAGTAAGTCACGTGGTTTTTACGAGGAATCATACTTTCCTCGTAAATTCATCGTAAAGATAGCATGAAATTTACGAGGAAATATTCTACGAGAAAATGACGAGGAATGTTTGAATCCACAATGTTAACACGTTTTTTCTTTAGCTACCTACCTAACATTTCGTCGTGAATTCGTAGCAAAGTTCCAACAACCACATTCGAAAGTCTCCTATAAATATGGAGGTTTGAACATAATTTTAAACACACCAACAAGAAACAAAAACGTGAAAAAATGTCGGGCTCCGGGAATATTTACGAGTTGCGGAGGTGGATGTATATGCATAGAGATGCTAACGGGAGAGTGACGAAATAATATCTTGCGGGGCTGGAGACATTTATGCATCAAGCAGATTCCACACCGCTCGCTCAAGAAAGTGGTAAGATGTTCTGCCCTTGTAGGAAATGCAACAATTCTAAATTGGCAAATCGTGAAAATGTTTGGAAGCATTTAATAAATAGAGGTTTCACGCCAAATTACTATATCTGGTTTCAACATGGAGAAGGTTATAATTATGATCAGAATGAAGGTAGTAGTAGTAATAGCAACTTTCAGGAAGAACCAATTGATCATCAGTTGCATAATGAACATAGTTACGATCAGGAGGAGCAGATGGTAGATTACGATAGGGTTCATGATATGGTAGCTGATGCATTCGTAGCTCATGATGAAGATGAAGAACCTAACATAGATGCAAAAAAGTTTTATGAAATGTTAAATGCGGCAAATCAACCACTTTACAGTGGTTGTAGAGAAGGTCTCTCTAAATTGTTACTGGCTGCTAGAATGATGAATATTAAAACTGATCACAATCTACCTGAAAGTTGCATGAAGGAATGGGCAGACTTGTTTAAAGAGTATTTGTTGGAAGACAATGTGTCTGCTGATTCTTATTATGAGATTCAGAAACTGGTTTATAGTCTTGGGTTACCTTCAGAGATGATAGATGTTTGCATCGACAACTGCATGATCTACTGGGGAGATGATGAGAAGTTAGAAGAATGTCGATTCTGCAAGAAGCCACGATTCAAGCCGCAAGGACGGGGATGTAATAGGGTACCGTACCAAAGGATGTGGTACCTACCAATTACAGACAGATTGAAAAGATTGTACCAATCGGAGCAGACTGCTGGAAAGATGAGATGGCATGCAGAGCATACTCAGACGGATGATGAGATGACTCATCCATCAGATGCAAGAGCCTGGAAACATTTTAACAAAGTACATCCGGATTTTGCTAGCAATAGCCAGAATGTGTATCTCGGATTATGCACAGATGGATTTAGTCCATTCGGAATGTCAGGGAGACAATATTCATTGTGGCCAATCTTTCTTACGCCATACAACCTGCCACCGGAGATGTGCATGCAATGGGAGCTGTTATTCTTGACCATATTAATACCCGGTCCGAACCATCCAAAAAGGTCTCTGGATGTTTTCCTCCAACCACTGATAAAAGAGTTGAAGGATTTGTGGTCAACAGGGGTGCGGACGTATGACTGCTCAACGAAGACGAATTTTACGATGCGAGCGATGCTTTTGTGGACCATAAAATGTTGTATGGATGGACTGCACATGGGAGATTAGCTTATCCATATTGTAATGGAATGACAGATGCGTTTCATTTGAAGAATAGTAGGAAGACAAGTTGGTTTGATTGTCACCGTCGATTTCTTCCCATTGGCCATCCGTACCGAAAAAACAAGAATTTGTTTAGGCACAAAAAGGTTGTGAGAGACACTCCTCCTCCATATCTAACTGGAGAACAAACTGAAGCGCAAATTAACTACTACGGAGCTAACGAAACAGTTCGTTATGGTGGTAATTGGCATGTCCCTCGTAATATGCCAGATTCTTACGGTGTTCATCACAACTGGCACAAGAAAAGTATATTTTGGGAGTTGCCATATTGGAAGGATCTTCTTCTGCGCCACAACCTCGATGTGATGCATATAGAGAAGAATTTCTTTGAGAACATCTTGAATACAATATTGAATGTCCCAGGGAAGACAAAAGACAACATAAAATCGAGGTTGGACTTGCCGGATATTTGCTCAAGAAGTGAGTTACATATAAAAAGCAATGGTCAAGTTCCCGTTCCGATATTCAGATTGTCTTCAGAAAAAAAGCCGGTGTTGTTCAACTGGGTGGCATCAGAAGTGAAGTTCCCCGATGGGTATGTTTCAAATATCTCTAGATATGTTGAAAAGGGTCAAAAGTTCTCCGGGATGAAGAGTCATGATTTCATGTCTTTATGCAAAGACTACTGCCATTTGCATTTGTGGAGTTACTTCCAACAAACGTACATGAAGCACTTGCAGGTAGTATATTATAGCACAATAATTTTATATTGGTTTAGTTTACAATATTATATGACTAACAATGTGTTTAATTTTTTTTGGAATATAAAAGGCATTGGAGCATTTTTCAGGGATCTGAGCACACGCACTCTTAAAGAAGAAGTTGTGGAGCAGCTTCAGGAGAACATTCCTGTCTTATTGTGCAACTTGGAGAAGATATTTTCTCCGGGATTTTTTGATGTGATGGAGCATCTAGCTGTCCACCTCCCATATGAGGCATTGCTTCGTGGACCTGTACATTACGGATGGATGTATCAGTATGAGTGAGCCATGAAATATTTGAAGGGAAAAGCAAAGAACCTCGCCAAAGTTGAAGGTTCTATAATTGTTGGAAGTTTGACGGAAGAAGTTTCTCACTTCACATCGTACAATTTTGTGTCAAAAGTACGTACCCGGAGAAGAGCTCCAAGAAGATATGATGATGGTGGTGTTGCGCCCACATATGCAGTTCCTGCTGTTCCAGACATCTTTAGCCAAATTGGACGTCTTGGTGGGAAATCAAAACAGGTTTGGTGGTCGAGTGAACAAGACGCTCATAGTGCACACACCTATATTCTATTCAATTGCGAGGATCCATTGATGCGTTATTTTGAAAGGTAACTTATATGGAGTATAAATTATATAACTGCGAGAGATTAATTCATATAAAATATGATTTTACAGCCTATTTGTTTCACAAGTCGAAGAAACATTTCCTGGTATATCCACAAATGACGTAGACAAAAGGAAAGATCAACACTTTATTAAGTGGTTGAAGAATCATGTATTAACTCAAACTCTTTTTTTAATTTTCATACATGATCTGTATTTCAACGTTCTCTTTATTTTTGCAGGTTGATAATTATGACGACGATGCAGATTATCCTAAGTGGTTACACGAAGTAATTCAATCTCCACTTGTAAAGGTCACCACATCACAGATGTATTTCACACGAGGCTATACTTTTCACACATATGAGTATGGTAAACAGCGGGCGACCAGTAACTATGGAATATGTGTGAAAGGGGAAACAGATTTTTACGAGATCTTGATGGAGATTATTGAAGTCGAATTCCCAGGGATATTGAAGCTGAAATGCGTCCTCTTCAAATGTGAATGGTTCGACCCCGTCGTCAACAAAGGTGTTCGGTTTAACAAATTCGGTGTAGTTGATGTCAACGGTGGACGAAGGTACAACAAATTCGAGCCCTTCATCTTAGCTTCACAAGCAGACCAAGTTAGCTTCCTTCCATACCCTCGGATGAGAGATTGGGGTATAAATTGGTTAGCCGTTATCAAAGTTACACCTCGAGGACGAATCATCATTGGAGAAGAACCACCATTGCAAGAAGAACAAATAAATGAAGTCGAGGAACCTGAACAAGAAATTGATGACATCCTTCTCATTGATCCGCATACTCATGAGTACGAAGATCTTACCGACGATGCCACGGACGAAGCTGTTGAAGACAAGTTTAATGAAAATGATGATGTTTCTAGTGATGGCGAGAATGTCGATGAATGCGATTGATGTATTTTATTTTGTGTAAGATAATGGGAGTTTTATTGACAAATAAGATATTAAGATTAATTATAAGTTAAGGAATTGTGTTTTTATAATGTGGGTTTGGAATGGAAAGAATAGGTTGAGGTTATAGAGTTTGGAATGAAAAGAAGGGTTTGATATATGAAGTAGAAGTTAAGGAAGATGGGGTTTGGGTTTGGGGTTTCGTTTTATTGGATTTAGAGATGCTTACGTGGAATAAGCGTGGCCCGCGTTAAAAGTCGTCGTAACTTCCTCGTGAGCTTACGTGGAAATTACGACGATTATCTCTAAATCCCTAAAATCTAAACCACAAACCCCAAACCCCTAAACCCTTTTTGTCTACTTCATATATACTAAAAAAAGAAGAGAAGAAAGATACTGGAGTCACATATGGCGAGACCTACGCAAGTCTAACCCGCATAAGTCTACGTACCCCATATGTGTTCCAATATCTTCTTCACTTCTTTTTTTTCAAATCTTTCTAATTTAAAAAACATATTGGTGAGTAGAGTGTGTGATTTGGGGTGTGATATGAGAAGGAAACCTCCGTGTATTTATAGATTACGAAAGTCTCGTTAATTCCACATAAGCTTACGAGGTCTTAACGATGAATTTTGCTTACGTGGAATTAATGAGTATTCGGTTTCTTTATTTTAAAGGGAACTCGTTAATTCCACGTGAGCATACGAGGTCTTAACGACGAACTAGGCTTACGTGGAATTAACGAGTATTCGGTTTCTTTTTTTTAAAGGGAACTCGTTGATTCCACGTAAGCCTACGAGGTCTTTACGATGAAATCTGCTTAAGTGGAATTAACGAGTTCCTGTTCTTTATTTTTTATTTTCTGAAACCCCAAACCCTATAAACCCTATCTTCCTTATATTATACCCTAAACCCTATCTTATTTATAATAGTGTTCAGAGTTAAGTTGTTGAAATTTGAAAATAAGGTTTAATTTTTTATAAAATTGAAAATAAAATAATAAAAATTTGATAATAAAAATTTGATATTCAGAGTTTAGTTTCAAAAGTATTTTCGATTTAGAAAACGAAAATTTCAAAAAAAAAAATCAAAATAAGAAAAATAAGAGATTGAGGTTAAAGGGAAGATGAGTTTGGAATATATGAAGTAGAAGATAAGAAAGATGGGGTTTGAGGTTTGGTTTCAGATTTTACGGGTTAGGACATATATCTCGTTATATCCACGTAATATAACGAGGAAATTACAAGGAAACTTGAAAAAAATAAAAAAAGGGGTCGTTAATTCCACATAAGAGGAAATCGTCGTAAAGTCCTCGTAGATTAAAAACACGGGCCTCTGTATTTCCTCGTAAAAAAAACACGGGCCTCTGTCCTGCCTCGTTAATTTACGTGGGCTTTACGATGAACAGAAACACGGGCCTCTTTCTTTCCTCGTTAATTTACGAGGAAATAACGAGGTTTGCTAATCTTATATATACGCGCAACCGCAGGGTGTTTCATTTCCTCTCCATTTCCTCTCCCTTTCCTCTCCACTATGGTAAGTCTCTCTTTCCTCTCTAGTTAGTTTAGGATAGATTAGGTGGTTAGTTTAGGGAATTTAGAATAGGTGGTTAGTTTAGAGAGATAGGTTTACGGATTTTCTGTTAATTACTCTAGATTATAGATTTTTTTTATAGATTAGTTATAGATTTTTTTTTAACTGTTCATTTTAATTTAGAAAATTAATTTTTTTGCAGACTACTCGCAAGCATCAGCGTACTGCTCATTGCTCTCAGATGTTCGGTCCCCCGGGTACTCGGTTAGACCCTCCCTCTTGGTCAGCTCCCGGTTCTTCTTCAGTTCCCGGTTTTTCGGGTCAGCAGGAGACTGTCCCCGAGACTCAGTCTTCTCAGAGAGTCTCACCTTCTTTTACGGCACCGCCATCAGTTCCTCATGTGCCTCCTCCGATGGCTCCTCCTCCGATGCCAGCTCCTCATGTGCCTCCTCAGGTGCCCGCCGATCAGGTTCATGCTGATTTGATGGTGCCGCCGAGTTGTCCTTACTCTCAGTACACTCTCGAGGACATTCTCGGTATGCCAGGCAGAGAAGGCTTACCGATCATAGACCCCGACCGACCTGAAGGAACTTTGTGGTATGTATGTTACTTTATTTTAAAAAAAATATTTTGTGACTTTAATAAATATTTTAAACTTTAAATTTGTTTTTTTCAGGGGTTGATAACTGCCTTGCAACGGACGTATCCGAGACGATTAAAGGTTACTTCTCCATGCCACATCCCCACTGGAAAACCACCCGGATCTACATCAGAAGGACGTGGTTCAAGATTTACGCTGTAAGTTATTACTATTTATTCCTGATTTATTTTTTTAAAACTAATTATTAATTTTTTAAACTAATTATTAGTTTAATTTTCTAAACTAATTATTAATTTAATTTTTTTGCTTGCAGCAAAAAATATCATTGGTCCCTGGGGGTCACTGAGAAGGTGCAGAAAGCGTATATCGACAAGGCGAAAAAACGCTTGTTGGACACGGTCTCCAACTGGAAGGGTGACTGGATAGTGAAGGAATATGAGTGGGTCAAACCCTCTTCCATCACTACGGATGTGTGGGATGGCTTCATCCGTTATTGGAAGGATCCCGACGCCATGAAAGTCGCCTAGTCTTGCTCCGCCTCCCGTAACTCGGTAGATGAGCACGGCCACAAGGCGATGCAACACTCTACGGGCCAAAAACCACACGCCGGCATCCGTTTGGAAATGGTACGTAATTCAATATTTAAATTTTAATTTATATATATATATATAATTTCTAACAACTTTCTTAAATATTTTTAGGCCAAAGAGTTGGGACGTTTACCGACTCTTATGGAACTTTACGAGCGGACCCACAAGAACAAGGCGGGCCAATTTGTAGATGACAAGTCTGAGAAGATCTTCAACGACGTGGCATCTCGGATTGAGGAGCGTGAGAACCAGCTGACGCAGGAGTCCACCGACGGATTACCCGTCGTCTTATCCACAATTGAATTGGATAGGATTTACGAGGAGGTAAATTTTAAATAATTTTATTTTTTTTATTTAATAATTTCATTTAACTTTAAATTTTAAATTTCAATATATGTTTTTTTTAAGGTTGCCCCTAGGAAAAAGGGACGTACGGTGGGGATTGGTTCCGTCAACGATGTTCCGAGAGCGACATCATCTTATGGTCAGAGACGGGATGACGAAGTCTCTGAGCTGCGCGAGGAGTTAGCGTCGACAAAACATGAGTTGACCTCGACAAAAACGGCGTTCACAGCTAGTATGACTGGACTCGAGAACTTCTTGGACGTTGTAGGGGCCACAAATCCGGAATGGGAGTCCATGTTGAGGACCATGCGACAACAAAATCCCATTCCAGGCGAGTCATCCGGCACACATGACGAGGCGGATGTCTCGAGAAGGAGCGAGGAATTCTACGAGGCGATGAACAACCATTAGTTCTTTTTTTCGGTTGTTGTATTATAAAATTCTAAACTTATTTATATATTAAATATTTTCTTATTGATTTTTATTTTAAATTATAATTTTGTTACTAAATTAAATAATTTTAATTATTTTTTTAATTATATTTTTAAAATTTAGTAAAATACATAACGAAGTAAATTCGTAGCTACTTTACGACTTCTGTACGTGGAAACCTTACGAGGAACTCACGAGGAAGCATTAACGAGTTCGTTACGAGGAAAACTTTTCGAGGTTTTTGCGTGTTGTTTACGAGGAAACTGTACGAGGAAAGCTACCGAGCACTTTACGTGGAAAGGTCACGTGGTCTTTACGACGAAAATTTTACTTCTTTATTACGAGGAAAGCTACCGACCACTTTACGTGGAATATTCACGTGGTCTTTACGAGGAATAATTTACTTCTTTATTACGAGGAAATATTTACCTCGCTAGTTTACGAGGAATTGGCGAGGAATCTTTCGGTACGACGAACGTATAACGACGAAGCCTCTTTCCTCGCTATTTCCTCGTAATGTCTCATTTACGAGGAAAGAACGACGAAAAAGGCCGTCGTTAAGCTTGTATTTTCTTGTAGTGATAGTCTGACGCTTCTTCTATTTTGGAGGACCAGAACCCGGACGGTAACCATGCAGTTTATAGCATTTATCAGCAGTATGTCCTATCTTGTGACAGTGAGAACATCGAGATTTCTGATAACTTGTTTGAGCTATAAGAGAATGTGCCTGCTCATTGACAGTCGAAGCTTGAACTTTAAACGCAGAAGGATGTGGGAACTGAAATTCACACCGTCGAGTTTTGTTAAATCGGAGGAAAGTCAAGTAAACCTAACTTTCCCTGAAGGTCCCGCATATCTGCTGGGCCACGCACAACACGATCAGTATAACGGAGAAATAGTAAATCAAAATATTAAAATCGTAAGAACAAAAGTAGATCAAAAGATCTTATTTCCGAATTCGAGTTTTAAGCGTGAACAACAGGTAAGAGATCGGCTACAAGTGCTGTCGATAAGTTTGCTAGTCTGGCCGCCTAATTCTAACCTAGTTGAGTCGTAGCTCGCTAGTAAAAACGGAAAAAATGCATAAGTTGCTCTAAATGCTAAGTTACTGCGAAAAATGTTCTCCCTTCGCTCCTCGCCCCAAGCTCTCCTTATATACTCCTTCTTGGTCGGTTCGTCCTTCCTTTGGGCCGAATCTGTCGCGAATCGGGCTTTTTCCATTTTCGTCGATCTTCGGGAAACTTGACGTCTATCTTCGGGAAACTTGACATTTATCTTTTTATGTAAAGATAAACATAAACCGTCATATTTATCTCGCCTTGATCTTTTTAAAAAAAATCCTAAGCGGGCCACTCGGTCGCGTTCGGGCCTTTTTGGGCCGTTCTTTAGACCTTCGACGTTTTTACGAGAAAATTTTCCGTCATGGTATCAGTCTTTCCGAAGGAACCCCAATTCCTCGTATAGTTGAGATGACTGGTGTTTTAGAATAACCGTAGTCGTTTTATACGATGAATCAAAATCTATCCGTCAACCGAACCTCTCGTGGTTTTCCAAAACTTTCCCGATCATTCCGATCGAAACGAAACAGGGGTTTTTAGACTTCACGATTTCAAGGATCTGAACTGTGAGGCTTCGAGCAAGGATGCAAAATACGGAATTGGA
This sequence comes from Brassica carinata, assembly GCA_016771965.1. Lineage (NCBI taxonomy): Eukaryota > Viridiplantae > Streptophyta > Magnoliopsida > Brassicales > Brassicaceae > Brassica > Brassica carinata. Next base: position 46,940,382 of record CM028689.1, read on the forward strand.
CTAGTAGTCGGGATGGTTATACGAGGAAATGGCCGCACTTGTCGAAAGCAACCCGCGCGACCGGGCGCCGGGACGCGGCGTGGGCACTCCATGGCGCTGGGGCCGTGACATGGGCGCTCCCGCCGGCGCCGGGGCGTGTCGTGGCGCTCCGCCGGCGCCGGGGCGTGTCGTGGCGCTCCGCCGGCGCCGGGGCGTGTCGTGGCGCTCCGCCGGCGCCGGGGCGTGTCGTGGCGCTCCGCCGGCGCCGGGGCGTGTCGTGGGCGCTCCCGCCGGCGCCCGGGGCCGTGTCGTGGGCGCTCCCGCCGGCGCCCGGGGCTATGGTGCGATCGTGCCTTCCCGCGTTGGTCGAGTAACCTGTTTCGGTCACTTGTTTTCTCAGTTTTTCGAGGTTTTAACCATCACTTGATTTTTCCGAGGACTTTCGGGCATCGATTCCGTCCTTGACCGATTTTGACCCCAACAAAGGATTCGAGAGACTCTTCAAAGAACCATTTCCAACTGAACGTTGGCTTTCATCTTGATCAAGCATGTTGTATATCTCTGTCAAGCTAGGCCGTGGCTTCATGTTCAAGATCTGTCCTCGTATGTTCGCAAAGTTGTCATTCGGTCCCATAAGGAACTGTATGATTCGAATTGTCTCAGCTTCTTCAATGAATTCCTTCACATGATCACAATTACACCTCTTCACCGTGGTTGTTCGGGTGTTAGCCAGTTGTTCCCAAAGCGTCTTCTTCTTCGTGTAATATGTAGAAAGATCAAGATTCTCTTGTTTAAGAGTCATGATTGATTGTTCAAGCTGATACTTCCTCGGAAGGTTTCTCGCACGAAACCTCAGATACAAATCATTCCACATCTCAACTGCATCCTCATAGTAAAGAATACTATCATAGATTTCTCGGTTCACCACATTCAATAACTACGCCTTCACATACTGTTACATCTACTCCAGATCTTAAACAAACTATCACTCATATCCGGTCTAGGTAAAGATCCATCTAGAAAGCTGAGCTTATTCTTCGCATCTAAGCTCATACGCATAGCAATAGACCAGTTGTTGTAGTTTGTTCTGTCTAAAGTATGAGTAACAATCGACAGACCTGGATGATCTTCAGAATGAAGGAAGAATGGGCTGTGAACGTTGTCGTATGATTCATTCTTCATCTGAAAACCTGGAGACCGATCGCGATTCGCCGGCAAAACGTTATTCAGAGTCATCGCCAAGTCAGTCGGAGCTGTAGGAGTTGACATCGGAGTCCGATCTGGTGAAATCAGTGTGTGACCTCTTGTCTTGCGTCCTTGTTTCGCCATTAGAGTAGATTTAAGCTTCGATCGATGGTTGTAAGTGCAGAGAAGATTTGCGGAAACAAATTTGTTTCTTCTGAGATCAAATCAACCGTAGAGTCTGCTGTAGATAGATGAATCTATGGTGGATTCAACAAGAAACGATGAGAAAATGATGAATCTGAGTTCAATCGTACGAATTTTCGCCAAAAAGCTCTGATACCATTTCAGTGTTTTAGATGTAAACCCAGTTTTCTCATTAATGATCAAATGTGTCAGTTACAACTATATGTAACTAATCTCATCTAAACCAGAAATAACCAACATGGTTTTACATCATAATTAAATCAATAAACCGGACATTACCGAGCCCTTATACTATTATGTACGAGTATGATTCTAACTACGCTAAAAACTTCCAAGAACATTAGTTACAGACAGAGACAAAGCGCCAAGTTGGTAAGAGATTTAAAAATTTAATTTTTTAAGACAAGTTTGGGATACGAGCTCCTCCTCCAGCTTCACCACTTTGCTGCTGTTCTTTCCATATTCTTCCAGTGACTCGTAGTTTCAGCTCTTTCCTATCTCCACCTGAGAAGAAGAGATCCATGTTCCTCCGTATAATCAGTCCATCATGACTGTCTCTAAATTTCCTGTGACCGTCTCTTACACTTCTCGGTGTTCCTTCCCAAATCAGCTTCCGAACATACCCTCTCCCACTTCCAAACTGTCATTATAGTTCCGAGATTCTGTCTCATCCCCCATGAAACGCATGAACGCCATGTAGACTGGAGCCATACCGAACTGGAATGCCTCAAAGTGAAGACATAAGTATTCACCAAAGACCTGAAACAACACCAAAAGAGTCAAACTTAGATAAGCATACAAGATAGCTATGAAGTATGTAGTCTTACAGTTAACATCCACGTGGCGTTTTCGACTTCACGAGGATTAGACTTGATGTAACGGGGGTTGAAAGTGCACCCAGAATGCATATCCACCTTGTGGTCATCCCTCACATGAGCAACTAATAGTATCATTATCGCGGTATTTTAAGTGTGAAAATTACCTATTTAGCTAAGAAAGGTCGCTTAGTTAGGAGAAGGAATACAGAACACGCGTCACCCATGGATGTCTCCTATTCTCTCTCATCTATATCTCTCTCTCGGTGGCTTTTGATGAGCGATCTCAAAAACAAAGAGAAGCAGCTATTGCAGCAGCAGCGATGGATGACGGTGTAGCGGCTTTACGATCGGAATTTCAGCGGGTGAATCAGGCGGCGGAGAAAGCGGGTCGCTCGTCGAATCGGATACGGGTCGTAGCGGTAAGCAAGACGAAGCCGGTTTCTCTGATTCGTCAAGTATACGATGCTGGTCACAGGTCATTTGGAGAGAACTATGTGCAAGAGATCATTGAGAAGGCCCCTCAGGTTCGAATCAATTTGAAAGTTTGGAACTTTGGATTGAAAAATTCTGATTCATTTGCTTCTTTTTTTTGAGATTTCGAGATTGCAGCTTCCTGAAGATATAGAGTGGCATTTCATTGGGAATTTGCAGAGCAACAAAGTGTAGCCTTTGCTAAGTAAGTTTTATTGTTGTTGGTTCATTAGTTTTGAGACTACTTGACGTTTGCATTGATATACTGAATTTGTTTGTGAATATGGGCCATGAGGAAGAAGCTCCAAACTCGTTTTCCAGCGGTATGAAAAAAATCACTTTCCCTCTGTTTTTCTTCTTTCTACACATGTTAGTTAGGTCTTGCTCTTCTTCTTATGGAGATAACCTTGAAGAAGTGTGTCTTGTCAGTTTATGAATGTAGTTTTGTTGACTTTTTTGCTGTGGTTACAAGTTTTCTTCTTCACGGTTCCATGAACCCTTGTCTTCTTTAGGGTTTTCAATGTTGTCTTGGGATTGTAGGGCTAGTGTGTTCATGGCTAGAGGTATAAGAAGATTATGCAGGCTGATGAAGATGTTGGGAAAATAGCAATGGCGGTTCCTCTTCTTGTCTGTTAGTTGATGTTTTGTTTTTTTTTTCATACAGCTTGTGTACTTGTTTCTCATGGTTTTGAATGTTCAAATTTTCAGCTAAAGCTTTGGAGCTTTTCTTACAAGACTTGTGTAATCACACATATGATGTATTTCTCAGCAGAGGCGCAAAAACAGTAAACTCTGTTCATTTGTAAGCTTTGTGAATCTCTTCTTTGGCCTTTGCTTTGTAAAACCAATTGTTTTCTTGTTTCTTGATTCTTGTTTTCTTTTCCAGGCAAACTTTCGATAGATCATTTGATGATAATTTTGGGCGTATGTTCAAGCCAAGTCATGGAGCTTTCTTACAACCTTTAGTGTCTTCATTTGGTTGTTGTTGTCGCTCTGAAACTAAGAATTACACCTAAGGGGTACTATTGCCCTCAGTTCAAGTTCTATATCCACGCCGAGTCACACTCAGAGATCAACCACCCTTCTCATCCCGCACACCCTCTCAAGCTCCATAGATGTTGTTGAAAACGAGTTCGGTTGATCGAATGATAGTGAAATAAACTCGGTTTTGTGGGTCTTACAAAGACGTTTATTGATCAGTGTATGATAACGAACAAGTTTACAAAGAGGTTAATAGTAAAGAAGAGAAAGATTGGAGCTTTGCTGAAAGACTCCAACGAAAACACTAAGCGGCTCGATTGGTTGGAAACCCTAGATCTTGCCGTCAATGTCTTAGTGTCTGTTTGCGGATCCCCTTCTCTTATCATCTCTCTCCCTTTTTATAGGCTTCATTCATCTATCACTCATTCGTCCTACCAATTCAGGCCCAAGTTGGTGCTTGATGGGCTTCTCAATCGAGCGATGGTTTGATGGGCTTTCCATCCGAGCGATGGCTCGATGAGCTGATGTTGGCTCAATCGGTCAATTGAATTTTAAGACCAAATTGATCGACTGAGGTTTAGGGTCGATCAACGGATTAGGTTCGCTGACCCTAACCGGGTTCTCAATACTTATGACCCGAATCCAGTTATCCGATGGGCCTTGTGGACGAATGACGAAATCATCTCCAACAGTAAGCCCCCAGTCCGCTTGTGAGAAGACGTAGTTTCTCGCAGTGGGATGTCAAGAGTTGGTTCTGAGGATTACAGATTCGGTCATACTTTGCTTGAGTCCTGCTTACTTGACCACGGCGTTCCCGACCGTCGGGCATGTTCTGAAAGGTCGCATGAGTAATATCCTTGGCTCGAGTACCTTCTTACTGAGCGATCGATCAGTCGACCGAAACTGAAGTTTTTATTGCTCGTCAAATGCGTCGATTGGTCAGCTGGTTATTGGAGGTCGGTTGGCTGGAGGACTCCTGTCGCGGACAGTTCAACAGTCGATAGTTTACCCTTCGTCTTCCATGCTTCTTTAGCGATTAAAGGGTTGACCGGTGTCGGCACGTTTACCGATCGAAGTCCGAGTTGTACGTCGAAGCTTGTCGATCAAGAGTTAATTTAGGCCCAATAAGCCTAATAGTGGGATTACTCTTAAAGCCCGCGATTTGAAAAATAAATAGGATCTTAATCTCTTATCTCTCCACTTCTTCCCAAGCTAAAAGGTACTTTCTCTCTCCTTATCTCTTCTATCTTCTTCCCTCCCGTCCTCTACATATTTTTTATTACTTTCGAGCGGCCGCCGTCGTATTCTCTGTCGATCGACCGACTGCTGCGTGCTCGGAGAGGGAGGCGAGATAAGTAGATTGAGCGCTCGCCGTCAACCGATCGATCGAGTGCTTACGGTAACCGATCAATTGATCGCACGCCACCTATCGACCGGCCATACTGGCTGTTGATCGATGTCGTCCATTGGGAAGAAGAAGTCGGCGTCCGAGAAGGGGAAAATAGCCCAGATTTTCCCGGTCTCTTCGAGTGAGTCAGCGCTTGCTCCGCGATTGATGGGTTCCGCGATTAGGGCTCAGCAGGGTTTCGAGTCGGGCGTTGGAGTCGGGGGACCAATTCGGGATGTTGAAAACAGGCATTACCCAATGAGCGGCGATGAGATTTCTGGTGCGGGCGATGATGATGATGGCGGATCTACCGAGCACCTTGAGTGCGAATCTGCGATGGCCGAATCTGGATCTGACGACCGATCCTTGAGCGATTCTGAGATAGCCGAGCGATCGTCGCACAGGCCGGTGCCTGTGGTCGAGCGACTGACTCCGTTTCGTTATCACCGAGATGGGATGATTGAAGAGCTTGCCGACCTTTCTCTGGGACTTGACCGGTCGCATGGGGCGAACGAGCAGGATTGGGGCGATGTCGGTCCTACTCTTTCTGATTATGAAAGTCTCTATTCGTTGATGGAGAAAAGCCGAGCATTCGGCGTGACCTTCTTGATCCCGAGATCCGATCAGCGTCCGTGGACTCCGCCTGTTGGATACTGTTGTGTTTATGAGTCGTTCTTCGGAGATGATTCGAAGTTATGTTTCCGATCCCTCGTTTGATCACTTCTTATTGCTTCGGGCGAGGGATCGCTTTGAGTCAGCTGATGAATGGGGCAGTGAGGATTGCCGTTGCGCTAATGTTTATGGCAGCAGAGATAGATGTGTCGATGTCTGTTCGTGCTTTCGAGGAGCTGACGCAAACTCAACCAAAGCCGAACGGAGTTTATTCGGTGCAGATGAGGTCTGGGTTGCACATCTTGACTAGTCCTCTTATAAAGACCAAGGAATGGAAACGCTCCTACTTTTATGTCAAGGCAGATGAGGCTGGGTTTGAAGATCCACCGGGTGTTGATTGCCGGGTTTTATGGAGTCGTAGCATTGGTAGAACGTCTATGTTGATCAGTTCTTCATTATCGCTTGTACTAACTCTGTTTTTAAATTCTGCAGTTGGTCATCCAAAGACTTTTGGGCCTTGGGACGCTTTCCAAAGGGACTTGCCAAAGATCGTCGCGCTTCGCCTTCAAGAGTGGAGGAGCTTCGACCGCAAAAGGGTCTGTCGCCAGCGGAAACGTATCACTAGAGGTTCGTCTTCTTTATTTTTCTCTGTTGGTTGGCTTGCACCGTTTTCTATCTCCTTTTGGCCGACCGATCGACCGTTATCATTTCCTCACACACACACTTGTTTGTTGTTTTTTTATATATTTTCTGTTGCAGTTGATTGGGCGTCAAACATTCCTTGTGAGGAGCCGAAAGGGAAAAGGTTGAAACTTCCACTCATGATGACATTTTCGACCGTGTATCCGAACTACGCCGCAATTCTGGCCGCTCAGCTAGGGAATGCGAGCTTCAGTCCTGCAGCAAATACAGGCGAGACAAACAGTGTGGCTGCGAACATGACGATCGATCAGGCGCCTGTGCCGGCGAGCGTTATGGTGGATCCCGACATTGGGGAATCCGCTGACGCCCCTCCGCTGAAGAGAACAGAAAGAAAACCAAGTCCTCCAAGAAGGCGAGGGCCGATCATTCTTTGGACAGAGACGAAGGGGAGGTCGCTCGATCGCCGATTGAGCTGAGAGATGACGATGAGATTGAGGACGATCGTGAGTGCATACGCATAGAGAATTCTATAGGTCTGGCTGGAGGAGGGGCTCACGAGTCAGGTGGGACGTCGCGCCAAATCGTAGGTGGGGGACTAACAGCACTGGAGATCTCTGAATTCGCGTTCCCGGATCATTTTGCCGCATTAACTCGTGCGGATGCAGAGGTATGCGCTTGATCGAGAGGCTAAGTTATAGTTTATTTCAGGGTGATGATCTTCTTATGCACAATTGATCATTTCTATCGTCTCTTGGTCGCAGGCTGCTTCTTGCAAGAACACTCTCGTAGTGGGATACGAAGCTGCTCTGTGGAAAGCGACGTTGGACCTTGAGAAGGCAAGGGAGAAGATCAGGATCAAAGAGGCCGAGCTCGAGACCGTCAACAAAGAGAGACTCGACGGAGTCAAGGAATTATAGATCGCCCGGAACAGGATCTCGCAGCTGGAGAAGGAAAAAGTCAAGGTTTCTGAGAAGACGAAGAGGGCGATGGAGCGCATGAGACAGTCGCGAAATCGTGAGCTTTTATCAGAGAGAAATTGCGTAGTTGCTGCGGCTGATAGGCGTTTTGAAAAATTTCGAAAGTATATGGCCGATCGAGATAGGAAGGATAAGAAGAGTTTACTCCACGGCACGGCTCTTGGGACTTTGGATGCGGTAAACATGTTGGAGAGGAAAGGACTGCATGTCCCTGGTGAGCTGAAAGATCTCCTTATTACCAATGAGGAAACATTCAAGAAGGAGGCAGACGAGGTTATTGTTGAAGTCATTACAGAGTGCGACCTTGCTCTCTCTCCCCCTCGTTCGGCTTCTGCAGTGGCTCCTCGATCTCCTTACCTTGGTGGCATGGCTTTTACCGCCGCTCAGACTTCGGTCGTTGCTCACCCGTCGGCGACCGTCGTGCCCGGGAATCGCACAAATGCTTCGGATTGACCTTTTGGAACTGTATCCGGACCTTTGGAACCGTATCTGGACCTCCGAATCCTGATGACTCGACCAAGGAGCAGGAGGCTCGGGTTCCGGATCCGGAGGAGACTGGAACCGCGGGTATTGGAGATGCTTCCTTGTCAGATCCGTCGATTGAAGCTTAGCTTGCTATGATCGATTGAGCTATATGTTGTTGTTTTACTACTTATCTCCTTTTTTTATTGCAATCCTTTTGTTGTGGCTCCTTTGCTATGTACTTTGATCGGTCTTTGCCTTTTGTTTCTCGGTTGTAATATTGAACCTTTGTTTGCTTTTTTTGAGCCTTATGATTCTCAAGGAAAGCCTTTCGTTCTTCGCAATCCTTTTTTGTGGCTCCTTTGCTATGTACTTTGATCGATCGGTCTTTGCCTTTTGTTCCTCGGTTGTAATCTTGAACCATGAAGAAGTGTTCGCTCTCGGCGATCAAGATCGAAGACGGTTGAACGATCGTTCGATGATTAACTGGTCTATCGGTCTATTACTCGACATTCGCCTATTGACTAAGCAACACCTCGCGAGGCGGGATGCATCGTCGCCGAGGAGATCTTTTTCGCGCTAGGCAGAAGTGGAGTACGTGCTTGTACTCAGGCTATGTGACGTGTAGTCATTCGGATAGTTCGAAAGTGACATACATGCGTTCAGATAATGCCTCTGTGAATATGTGTTCGGACCGTTTATTCAAACGCTTGCTTGAACCTTGGCTAATGAACCGGTAGTTGTGTTTGAAGTGGTGCATCAATCGAGCGGGGTGGCTAACTCGAAACTCCGTCGAGCGATCGATCGCCTCTAACGCCTACTTTGGTCTAAAAAGAGGAGAAGATTTTCCTATGAAAAAACGGGAGCGAAGCACTTGCTCGTGCTTCAATCACGCGATGCGTCACCATTCGGAGTAGAGTGAAAGTGGTGCACGTGCGTTCACATGATTCGTCATTTGAATGAACCTTGACGTAGGGATCGTCGGTCAGATCAGGACTGCGCGATGTATAGTCATTCTTAGTTGACCGAAAGTGACAGATAAGCGTTCGCACGGTGCCTTTGGGAGTGCTCCCACCCAAGTGATGGGGATGTGTGTTTATTTTTTTTGTTTGGAGTATGGCTGAACCTGATGGCAGGCTGCCTACGTACCCCGGTAAGGGGATCATGCCAATCGTAGTTCGATTTGACCGAATGGTGGTTCAGTCATTTTCCATGACTAGGGCGAAAGTGACAAGAACGTGCTCATTCGGTGTTTGGACAGAAGTGATGTGGTGTCATCTGCCTAAGGCTGGGCGAAGGTGACGTTTAAGTCATTCGCTCGTTTTTTTTTTAATCGAAAAGCAGACGGTCAAGCGTAGTACTTGCGGAGATTGGCGGCGTTCCAAGCTCTTGGTACTGGTTCGCCATTTGAGGTTTCCAAACGGTAGACGCCAGGTTTGACAATCTCAACTTTCTTGTACGGTCCTTCCCAGTTCGTTCCCAGCTTGCCGGCCTTCCACTCCTTTGTGTGGTCAAACACTTTGCGGAGAACTAGATCGTGGAGTTCCAATGGTCGAGAGCGCACCTTCTTGTTGTAGTAAGGCTCGGCGAGGTGTTGGTAGTTCTGGATTCGGAGGAGGGCCTGATCTCGTCGCTCTTCAATTTCGTCCAATGCGTTCAACAGCATCGACGCGTTGAGTTCTTTGTTTTGGGGCATCTGTGCTCGGCGGAGGCTTGTGACGTTGACTTCTGCCGGTGCCATAGCTTCGACGCCATATGCCATAGAGAAGGGCGTTTGACCGGTCGCGCTACACAGAGTTGTTCGATGCGACAAAAGTACTCCATCCAATTCGTCGGTCCAATGACCTTTCTTGAGGTCAAGGCATTTCTTGATGCCATCGATGATGGTCTTGTTGGTGGCTTCGGCTTGACCATTGATTTGTGGATAGCGAAGCGTCAAAGTGTTCAACCGAATTTTCCATCGTTCCAAGAACTCGCGAAAATTGTTTGAAATGAATTGGGAGCCATTGTCTGTGATGATTTCATAGGGAAGGCCGTGCCTGCAAATGATGTTCTTCCAAACGAAATTCTGGACTTCTGTGTCGGTGATGTGAATGAGTGCTTTTGCTTCAACCCAATTGTTGAAGTAATCTGTCATGATCAGGACGTATTTGCGTTGACGGGAACTCGGCATTGGTTCGATGAGATCCATCGCCCAACGCATGAATGGGTATGGGGCCGTCATGGTGTGTAGTAGTTCGGTCGGACTGTGGATGTTCGGTGCATGTCGTTGGCACTTGTCCACCTACGTGCATACCTGTCACAGTCCGCAATCATGGTTGGCCAGTAGAAACCAAGACTTTTCACCTTGAGAGCCAACGCTCGGCCGCCTGAATGGTTCGCTGCAGCTCCTTTGTGAGTTTCTGCCATGACCAATGACGCTTCTTCCATACCAAGGCACGTTAACAACACTTTAGCAGCGGTCCAGCGATGTAGCCTACCATCGATGAGAACATAGTTTGCGCTTTTGGCCTTCAGTCGACGGGCTTCCCATTTGTCTGCAGGAAGTGACCCGCTAGAGAGGTACTCGATGAATGGTGTTCCCCAGTCGGGTGGTGTCTCGTCAGGGCGATCGCTCGATTCGCTTGTATCCATTGCGTCTACAACGGCGATCGCCACTACGTGTTCGCTCTCATCATTTGATAGAGTGATGCTTGGTTTGTCAATATGTTGAATTGGAATGGTTCGTTTTATTTGATCTGTAGGACTGCTCCCGAGTGCTGCCAGAGCATCTGCACAGACGTTCTCGCCACGGGGGATCCTCGTAAGCTGGAATGATCCTATGTAGTTTAGACAAATATGGTATTTAGTTAACAATCGTCGTTTTACGAAAACTATGAACTTCATTCGGGAGAATGGACCTTGACGGTTTTTAACGTAAGATTCCAACGTTAACTTCGATCGAGACGAAACAAGGGACTGATCCTGTCGAAGTCAAACGGAAGGCACATGATTTGATCCAACTCGCCAAGATAGCGAGTTGGAGGTGCTTCGGGAACTCCAACTCGCCAAATTGGCGAGTTGGATTGGCTCGGTCTTCTCGATAGCTTCTTCTCGCAAGGCAGACTGACTACTCTTCAGTAAAACAGGCATAACTTCTGATCTAACCGTTGGATTGCCTCCAAACCGGTGGAATTGGAAAGCTAACTCAAAGTTCTAGCTTGTGTCAAAAATCACCTCAATCTCACTACTGGAAGGTCTCCATCCATGTCCAAACATCTGACGCGTCTGTGCAGTTCTGCACGAAAACCATCGTTCTTGGTCCAACTCGCCATTTTGGCGAGTTGGGGGTGTTCCAACTCGCCAAGATGGCGAGTTGGCCTTGTTTCAGGGTTCAACTCGCCATCTTGGCGAGTTGGAAGTGCTCTAACTCGCCAAAATGGCGAGCTGGCTGTCTTGCTTGGCCTGATTCGTTTTTTCGGTGAATTTGTTGGTATGTTCGGATAGTCAGACTTTTGGAATCGTCTCGTTGTCCGAGGTTTAGAGTAGTACCTTTCGAGATTTCTTGTTTTCTGATTCCTTTTCGGATTTGATTTGAAACTCGATTTAAGTTTCTCGCGCTCATTATATCTCTCATTTTCAAAAAGATGATTTTTCAGAGAGGTTACTCACGTTTGATTTTGACAGAACTCGTCGTATAATCTTTTAAATAAAAATTATACGAAGGTTATATTGCGAGAAATATTTTCCGGGGACTTTCAGGCATTGATTCCTTCGTGACCGATATTGACCCCAACAACTTCTACTCTAAACCCTAAATCATCAACACTAAACCCTAAACTTTAAACCCTAAACCCTAACATTCAACTCTAAACCCTAAAACATCAATCCTAAACCCTAAATCCTAAACCCTAAGTCCTAAAATGTTAACCCTAAATCCTAAAATCTAAACCCTAAACACTAACCTTCAACTCTAAACCCTAAAACATCAATCCTAAACCCTAAACTCTAACCCTAAGTCCTAAAAAGTTAACCCTAAACCCTAAAATCTAAACCCTAAACACAAACCTTCAACTCTAAACCCTAAAACATCAACCTTAAACCATAAACCCTAAACCATATCCCACCTCTCAATTCTAAACCCTAAAACTCTAAAGTTTAGGGTTTAGGGTTTTAATTTTTGAAAAATATAGGGTTTAGCATTTAGGGTTTAGAGTTAAGGATTTAGGGTTTAGGGTTTAGAATTGATATTTTAGGGTTTGGAATTGAAAGTTTTGAGTTTAGAGTTGATGTTTCAGGGTTTAGGGTTTCGAGTTGATGTTTCAGGGTTTAGGATTTAGGATTTAGGTTTAGGGTTTAGAGTTGATGTTTCAGTGTTTATAATTGAAGGTTTAGGGTTTAGGGTTTAGAGTTGATATTTTTGGGTTTAGGGTTTAGAATTGATATTTCAGAGTTTATGGTTTAGAATTGATGGGTTAGGGTCTAGAGTTCAGGTTTTAAGTTTAGATTTGTTAACCGTATGTTTTTTTTGGTCAAAGTTAATCAAAGGGTTATAAATTCATTTACCCTTCATTAAAAAGTTACTTGGCTATCTTGAACCTCCTCCAACAACAGGTTTCGTTCTTCTTCCGGAATCAGGGTGAAGTTGACAGATAAGTATGGAAACAAAAACAATGGAAGAAGCTAAAAAATCAACAGATGACAAAGCATTGATAAATGCAAATTTAACTGTTTGGCCAATGGATTATTTATCAAATCATTGATTTCAGACGAAGGAAGAACCAGCTCACTGCGGGATCTGGCTCGACAGACACAATGTCTTGCACGGTGAGAATAGTAACCGTGTTCGCGCAAGCAGTAGGGTCGTCCAAGAAAGTAGCAGTTCTTGATGCGTCAGGGATCTTAGCCAAGAGCATAGGTACAGCCTCAAAAGCGAACAACTGGAGAGCTAGTGGAAAGCCATATCAAGCTGTTGTCTTCTGAGATAGCCGGACCCGCATCGCTTGCAGCGAGTCTTTTACCTCGTTGCCTACAGGGGGACGTAAAAAACGCGGCAAAGTCGCCTGGAATGATGCTCTACCCCATGGATATGCAAGGAAGCTTTCAACGTCGGAGAGCATTTCAACATATTTGGGGTTCAGTTTAAGGGTTTTGTTACCGCAGCAGACAACACCATCCACCAATGCGATAAGAGCCAAAGGAACCCGTTTCCACTCAGCTAGATATGAATTTCGCAACATCTTCAGAACGTGACCCACTGTTATGTCACCAAGATTCGTATCAAAAAGCTTATTCCACATCGTACAACCTAAAGAGTCGTCACCTTCGGAATCTTGAACATCGAATGCTCCGCAGTGCAAACCAGTAATGTCTTGGAATTCATCGAGCGAAAAAACAAAGTGGGTGGGTACCGAAGGTGAACCACATCTCGAATTTGCGAATCGTAACCAGCTGTCGGCATACAAGGCTGCCAACGAGCTTCGTCGAGTTGTGGCAGCGGGCGACGGGAAGCTGAAACAGCTTGCCAAACTGAGATTTAAGAAAAGTCTCCATCGCAGCCGAACCTCGAAGAGAAGACGCAACAGCACCGATTACGTTTGCCTTAGAATAGATGTTGAGGCGTAACGCTGTTGGGTAAGAATGGGCAGAAAAAAGTCTTCTCGGCAATGTCGATGAAGAAGAACGGACATCCGCACTACGAACCTTGTCTGAAGAAGAACACTGTGCAGTGAAGTCTCTCTCTGATCCACTTCCACCGGCGTCTGACTCCAAAACTACAAAAACTGAATTGGTAGATCTATAAGACGAACAACAAGAACCAATAACAGCAATAACCACTATCCACCACTTTAGAGGGGAAAATAAGGGAAAAAATGAGAAAAGAGGATCCCGGAGATGACATGCAATTAATTAGCTTTACAGAACCGGAGTTCAGACGGAGATAGGAAAAAAAACATAACACGAACCTTGATACCGTTGCTGTTCGCATGCCCGGAAGGTTTCAATTTTTGGGCCGTCGATCTCGTCCGACGACGGAGGGTAGTCTCCTTTCTCTTCGACTGCGCAACCATACCTGGAGAAAATAAGCCGGTGTCCAGCTCTGGACTACGAAACTTAGGTCAGGGGCTGAGAATCGGCGGCAACGCGAAGAGAAAAGGAAAATGTCCGTGAATCTAGGTCTTCAAAGCAATGATAATACGAGAGAGAGAGAGAGAGAGAGAGAGAGAGAGAGAGAGAGAGAGAGAGAGAGAGAGAGAGAGAGAGAGAGAGAGAGAGAGAGAGAGAGAGAGAGAGAGAGAGAGAGAGAGATTTTGACTGTAAAGCTGATTAATTATCTTCTCGGAAACCGCGACAGTCGAGAAAGTCTCTTACGTGCAAGATCGAAGTGGCATTGTCGTTATTAATCACCTGGACAATGGTGATTTTCGTATTTTCTGGAAGACTTGCACAGGGTCTTAAACACCGCGACCCATCGCACAAATAAAAACTACTGCAGACCCAAAGCCCAAATTGATAACTTGAAAACGACCCAAATTGCCAATAAATTCCATCAAAACCTAGATTATAAAGAATCAGTTAAAACAAACATTAAAAACAGTAAAATCAATTAAAACAGTTAGTGCAACTTGAATTTGTTGAAAAGTTTAGGCAGCAAATAATAGTTTAATAAAACTTACATGATATAGTGCAAAAACATAAAATTTGAATAATAAATATAGAAAATCATAAGACCAAGAGAAAAAAAATTACAGTATTATTTTCTCATGTTTCCATCAAACCTACGGTAATAAAAAAGATTGAATCTAATGAATTTGTTTTCTTTTCTGTTTCACCAAATTCAAACTTATATAAACAAGGATTAATACATAAGCAAAACAAAGATTTACAAATTAGTTTGAAAATTTAAAATAACAATATATAACAAATAAAATAATAATTTATAATAAAATACATAAAATAAGTTTAGTTTGGTGACAAAATTTAGTAAAACAATACTCCCTATGTTTCATAATAGATGAAATTTTAGCTTTTTGCGCACATATTAAGAATAATTTTTAAACAGATCATTGAAAATATAACTTAAAACTAATTTATTTAGTTATAAATAAAATTAGTAAAAACACAATTGGCTACATAGTTTTTGATAAAGTTAAATTTACATAGATATGTGAAAATATCATCTATTATGAAACATCAAAAATCATCTAAAACATCATCTATATTGAAATGAATGAGTATAACATAGTAAATATATGCAATCTAATAGAAATGTAGACATGAAGAATAAATAGAAAAAAATCATAAGAACACAAAAGAGAAAAATCAATTTATGATATTATTTTTTCACCTTTAATCATAAGGCTAGAGTAACCATATTATCATGTTACTTAACAACTTATTGTAATACAAAAGCAACAATTAAATGACAACGTAACTATGATAATCACCTCAACAACATCGAAAACAAGTACAACACCTGCTACTAATATAAACATATAAAAAATCATTTTCATAATTTAATAAAAAGATATAAGATTACTATGTCCAGTTAACTATAGAAAAGTTTTTTAAAAATGATTTCAAATGAAAAAACTAGCATAAACTCATTGCAACAATAGAAATTCGAGTAAATAGTTGCAAAGTCCGGATGAAAGATGCAATATACAAAAACTCGATAAAGTACACATAGAAGTATACATAACACATGGATGGCATAAAAGAAATAAAATAATTACATCATCTCAAAAAAATATATCACTATGTATCACAACTATAACATTATGCAATTTATTCAACTGTAACGACTTTGACCATCAATATTTTTAAATTCTATATATGCATGGAAAAATGAATTACAAAATTACATAATTAATCATTTACAACTAAAAACGAATATCAATCCAAACTCTAAAAATATAAAATTTCGCACGGATTAACCCTAGTCTATTACAATAAAAGAGACTCTCTCTCCTTAGCCCTCCACCTCATCTTTTAGAATGGGGGCAAATAGTGCCACATGGCATCACTCAAGTCTTTTACGATTTTAGTCTTTGTTATTTTCTTCTTGGGCTTCGTATTTACATATAGACTTTTTTTTTGGGTTGTAGTGGGTTCTTCATATAAGTTACAAGTCTTACATACTAGGCAGTTATAAACAATACTAACAAACTTTTTAAATTGACACCATATCCAAAACATAGAGTTGGTGGCGATATGTGTTCTTATTCGCCGTATAAAAGTAACATTTTCTGATAGTCTCCCATTCCTATTCACTCACATCTCAGTGAACTCTTTCATAGTGGATTGCTGTGTTACTCTCATAAACCCTCATGAGTTTAAATATTTCTATCACTTTGTTATGTTTCTTTCAAAATTATATGATCTTATGTCATATCTGTATCGTAACTTTAAATTTTAGTAAAACAAAAATATGAATATCAAGTTCTCTCAAACAATTCTAAGGCTTCTTTGGCTTGAATGTTTTGATCACTAGATTCAACTAATTGTTGCCTGAGCTTTTTACTAAACTCGTACCAAAATTCTATAACAACCCAACCTAATCCAAAAGAGCTGACCCGTATAATACAAGAAAACAGGGGCTTAACGACCACACAATAGGTTGTTAGTTCGTCGTAAACGACCTATTACGACGAACGAACAATGAAAGACACTTCGTCGTTAATAGCTTGTTGTAACGGGAAAATCGTCGTAAAATCATTATACTATTTACGACGACAAATATTCGTCGTTAGTTCGTCGTAATGAGATTCGTCGTAAAGCAGACGTAATGTTACATCTTATTATTTGGTCGTACATTGGTCGTAGTATTTTTTCATTAATTAGTCGTAAGACTTTGTCGTTAAAATGATGTTACTTTGTCGTTGCCCGTCGCTCTATCTAGTCAGCTCTTTCGGAATGTGTGGGCGGTTAATGGTCGAACGTACATTCCGCCCTCCTGCGCAAGCGTCAGGTATGTTTTCACAATGAGATCGAACATCTCCGTCATGGCCCTCAACTGGCTCATGTTTTCTTTGTTATCAGCCGGAGCGCCGCTATGATGTTGTTGGCAGCCGTCAAATCTGCCCGAAGCTGAGAACCTTCATGTCTTGCAGCACCGTAGGCTGCTGTTGCCCTCGGGACATCATTCACAAAACCGATCCCGACCATCTGCCCCTTTTTCATCGGGATAACCTTCAAATAATGAATTTTAATATTTAATTAGTAAATGAATAAAATTAATAGATCTTTAAATGTATATAAACGTATTTTAACAATTATTGATTATTTAACCCGTGGACAACTCTATCTCGACAAATGGATTTGTTCTCCATCCCGATTTTTTTGCGACAACTGAGTCCGGACCTCTTGGATCTGAGTCTTGGCATCGTTGTGGATCCTTTCTAATCGAGGATCCACATACGTCCCATCCGAATGCTGGTGTGTCATCTTGAATGGTTGGGAAAGAAATGGTGATACTCCTTCCCGAGCGGCCTACAAAAACTTAAAAAATCATGCATTAAAAAAATAATTCATTAATAATTAAAAAATTTAAGAAATAAGACTTACAATATCTAGGGCCACCGCGACGTGTGGGATCTGTTCGGAAGTATGGAAAATCGTCATCAGGCGTCAACCGGACCGCGGAGCAATTGGCGGACGTTCAAATTGAGAGAGGCAAAGTCCAATACACCTTTAGGTCTGTCCAAACGTGATCACTAATGTAGATGGGATTGGCATCATCCCCTATGACCATCCACTTCTCCTTCCAGTCGCCAACAATGTTCTTAAGGCGAAGCTTCGCCTTCGCGTTGAACGCCTTCTTTACCTCCTCATTGACACCAATAAACCAATGCCTTTTTTTGCAAAAAGAAAATCATTGAAAACAGAAATAAATAAATTTTAAATTAAAATAGATAAAATAAAATTAAAAAATTAAAACTTACCTAAAAACACTTGAACCAAGTCCTCCAAATCTGGTCCGGTATACGAGTCCAGTTCGGATGCGCTTCGTGGAAGTATGATTTGATAGTTTCTGAAAAACTTCTTCCAAGGACATTGTCTGTCAAAACTTGCAAAATTTGAAAAAATAAATTAGATATATAATTGTAGTAAATGAAAGTAAAACTGTAAAAAATATTAAAATATTTTTTAAAAAATACTAATAAGTGTTGGGCGGTCGATCAGGGTCGATGATGCATAAACCTTCTCGACCGGCGGTTGGAGGAAGTCTTCGACCGTAAACCTAGCATATGGAGTACCCAGTGGCACCATCAAATCTGGAAGGATACCTCCCAGAGCAGCAGTAGGTGCTGGAGCAGCTTCTGGAGCTGGGGCAGCATTGAGGAGGTGGCTGAGGCTGCTGAGGATGCTGTGGAGGAGGCACATACGGCAGTAGAGGAGAAGGAGGAGGCATAGACTGGTAAGTTGTCTGCTGTGATCTTCTCTGAGATTGAGTCTCAGGGACAAACTTTGATGTGGATGCAGTACCGCAGCTAGAAGCTGATGGTTCATCATGCCTACCAAAAACCCATAGGTGGGTCAATTCCTAAGTCTCTACCTACCACCAGTCAGCTGTTAGAAAAAAAACAAACTGAAATTAATGATTTGAAACAATTGTAATCCGTTACTAAAAATTATATTTTTAATATATTTAATATAATTTCATTCCTAAACTAATTATATATCTAATATAATTTTGTTCCTAAACTAATTTCATGCCTAATATAATAAGATACATGTTTTTTATTGATTAGTTGTGTCTAGCATTTCGCAAAATATTTTTGCATCCAAGTTAGATTCATCTACATTTTCTACTTCTGCAGCAACTATTGAGATTGTTTCACAAAATGCATCTGTAACCATATCTTGCATACTATCATGATCTACCACATGACTCGGTTGATCTTCTATATTACAAACATTTTCAAAGTGACTACTACTACTAGCTTCATTCCTACTATCACCATCTCCATGGTGAAACCAAATGTACTAATCTGGGGTAAATTCTCTATTTACTAAATGTTTCCAAACCGTTTCACTACGAGTAAACTTGGTATTCTTAACTTACGACAGGGATAGAATACTTTACCCGTTTCCTGCGTAAAGAGTATATTTCCGGCCTGGTACATGAATATCTCTTCCCCGTTGACAAATTCATTTGGCACTATCCCCACAAAATCTTTATGGGCATACATTCAACTTCGGAGCTCATAGATATTGCCACCATGAGTCATTTTTAACTCTTTTTCGTTTTTTTGTTCTTTTAAAATGAGAGAGGAGAGCATATTTATAGAATATTAATGATTTTTAATTTATTTCTTTCAAAATAATGTTATTCAGTAGTTGCACGAAGAGAACTTCAATTTACTAATACAAAGGTTAGAAGTGCATGAACTAAAATGAGCTGATTAAAAAAATAGTGTGTGAACATATTAAATTATCTGCGCTGGAGTTAAGAAAATTAGTGAGAAGAATTATTTGTTAAATGATTATGAGGATGACACGTCAACGTTCTAAAGTTGAAATTATTGTGAGGTTGATATGCCACATGTCAATTTATGTGTGAACATATTTATTGACAAATGCTTATCTTTTAATATATAAGGAATGTATACACTAGAAACTCTACAAAATAATACTCGATAAATTAAAAGCTTATAAATTAATAAATTTATTCAGTTCCAGGTTAGGTCGGTTCAAAATATGACACAAATCGATAAAATAATAAGATAATATTTTAAATAAATTTATTTTGATATTATGTTTATTTTATATTCACATTGGATTTCTTCTATTTTTCTTAGCAATTCAATGTATTTTGATAATATGTAGTAAGATTATGTAAAATAAAATTCAAATTGTATAAAACATATTTTTATACACCAAACAATATGATAAAAATAATTTGTAAGTCAAATTTCTAAAATTTAAGTAATGTATATGTGGTTAAATAATTTTTTTTCTTATTTAAAAAAAAATAAAAATTCTAAAATAGAAATATCTAAAAGGGATTTTTTTATAAATTAATAACTCTATAAATTAATAAAATACTATAGTCCCTATTAAATTATAGATTGTTTACTGTATATTGTTGCAGTCATGGATTTATATTAAAATTCATATCTTAAGAAGACCAACTATTATAGTTACTTTCCAATAAAATATATATAATTAATGGAAATTGACTCAACAAGTTGAAGAAACCAAATTTTACTAAAGGAACTCTGGTTCGAGATTCCCACTACATCATTAAAAACAACTTAAAGAAATACTTATAGATGTTTATTTTTAACTTTACTTATAGATAGTTAAATAAAAATAAAATCTCCAAAGAACCCAGCAAGATAATAGGAGGTGTACGATCTTCTCAAACATTTCCGAATGGATTATTTGGATCTGGAAACTTCATGTCAACGTCCAAAGGAGGTCCATTACGACCACCACGACCATTAACGCCAAGAAAGTCCAAAGTCTGCCTAGCAGTGCCTCCCATGCTTAGATTGTTTTCAAAACAATGGTCGAAAGTGCTGCTACCGGGCCAGCCTTGATGATCACTTGTCGCAGCTAGAGTGTTCATCTGACATTGAAAGTTTCCATTACCACTGCCTCCAAAGTTATTAGCGGCCACACTTGTCCCTCTAAGCAGAGCAGAAGGAACGTTGTTGTCAGCATGGTTGAAAAGAGAAGGATCACCTGTCTGATCAGAGAGGTTCTTAGTGTTGTCTTGAAAGTATCCGGGATTGAACAAGTTGTTATTGTTGTTTCTGTTGATCAGATTGTACTGGTCGTTCTGTGCCAACAGTCCTTCGTTCGAAGGGTACTGCATGGGGAAATTAGTAGGACCATGGTTAGGGTTTGTGGACTGCTGGGCAAAGTCTTCAAACTTTTGGGACGATGAACCGTTCAGATTGTAACCTGCAGCTAGAGGGGTAAAACCAGTGTTTGAGTTGTCACAAAACTGGTTGTGAGTGAGAGCAGAAGAAGCACCGCCATAAATTCCATGTCTGCCACTTCCACCAGCGGCTGCTGCCATTTCCGTGAAGCTCAAGGTAGGGTTTCTTGCTTGCTCTTCTAATAATGCATCACAGAATTCCCTATGTGTGTTGTAACTGTCTCTTCTGCAATAACATAACAGCCCAACAACATTTATGTAATTAAGATAAGCTCAATATTATCAATACACCGTAAAAAAAGATTTAAATTTGGAATAACAAATGTTAACGGATAATTGGATATAGAGTATAACATATTAACATGTATGGGTTAACCAACACGTTTTTAATGTTTTTATCACACTATTGTATAAATAAATCTTATTTAATATGATTCATAATATGAACAAAAATATCGAAAGGAAAAAAATTATTGATATGGAACCAAGAAATACGATATATATAGTTTACCTTGTGAAGATGGTACCACATAAACAATGATACTCTTTGGTACCACAAATCTTAGTGTGGGCTTTACAATCAGAATAAACAGCATAACGCTTTGAGCATTTCTCGCATTTAAACTTCTTCTCACCATGCTTCCGGCAATAATGCTTCTTGATTCCTGTGAGGTCTCCGAGAGCACGTGACGGATCATTGTAGACGCATGTGGGCTCTGGACAAACATACACCTTCCTCCTTACTTCTTTGTCAGACTTCTGTTTCAGGATATATGGAAGGTTGTGTCCTCTCCTGTGAAGCTGGAGATTCTGCTCTCTTTGAAATCCTTTCTTGCACACTTCACAGAGAAACCTGTTCGTCGCCGTTATCTCCTCTGGAGACAAGGCTATCACTTCAGCATCTGGACCTAATGAATCACCAAACAAACCCATTAGCCAAGAGATATATATAATTAAGTAATTGAATATACTAATTTTCTTGTAAAAATATGGTGAATAGAGCAGAATAAAATCCACCAATATAATTTATAATCTGGTCAAATGATGATAATATTAATACTTATACTATCTAGGATAACTACAAAAGAATGAATTAAGTTAAAGGTTACTTGGAACACTTCATTTATCGCAACATATACTAATTAATAAGAGTCAAGGTTATTTGGAACACTTCATTTATAACAATATATGCTAATAAGAGGTATTTACTTGGGTTTTCTGGTTTGTTTCTTAGTCTCCTGGGTGGTGGAGAAACGGAGTTGCGTTGTTGATTCATCGTCATCGCTGTCTCTTCACGGTTAAAGTTGTTTGCTCCGATGGCTAAGAGGGGGAAAGACTGAGTGGATGATGATGAAATTGAGTTGTTGTACGATGAAGGCATCTTCTCAGGTTTTGCTTTTGCTTATTCTACAAGTATCCATAGTAAAAAAATTTGTATAAGAAAAAAGGTAGAAAGAAATATGATTCAGAATGAAACGAAAGCAAATATTTAGAAGAACTTGAACAAGCCACAGAGATGGACGACATGAGAAGGAAAAAAGCCACTAGAAGACAATTTACGTATAATAAGTTGTTTTATATTGTACTACTAGTCTACTATATAGTCTTGAGATGCAAAGAAAGAAACCAAGAAGAAAAGGTCAGTAAATAGTTAAACTTCAGAGACAAAGAAAGAAACCAAGTAGATGATGATAATGTTTGAGGCTGAAGAAAGAGAAGCCTTATACAAATTATATTTATAAGTGTACAAATACACACCTCAACCAATCCTATCTCTCTCTTTCTCTCTTGCTCTGCTCTTTAATAATTAGAAGTAAGTCTGCAATATCTCAATATATATAGCCATAGTCCATTTCCCCTTTTCCTAAAAAAGTCTATATTAATTGATATTTTAATACGTTTCGACTCCGTAACCGTTCGGTGATTAATTATTAAAAATTATTTTAGATACTAAAATAACTGTTCAAACTTTTACATTGTAATTTTGACCATAATTAATTAGCTATTGTAAGTATATAATATAATATGATAATATTATTTTATTTTTAGAAATATTTAAATTTTACGTATTTAATCTTTTGATCATGAAAAACAAATATATTTTCGTTTAAATTAATAAATCATATTAAAATTCACTTTGTTTTCAAATAGAAGTATAAGATTGATTCTTTTTAAAAAGTTATAGTTTTAAAAGTTTGGTCTAGAATATTTGGTTAATTATAATTTTAAATCACCTACAAAATCTAGTGTATATTTTCTTTTAAGAAAAAAAAACTTTCTTTCACTTTATATAAATCGTTTATCTCTGTATTTAAACAACCAAAACATTCACTATGTTTTATATTTTTTCAACCTTGAAGGTTATACTTTAAATAAGTAAATATTAATAATTTTGTTCAATCATCTAATTTAGTGTCACACTTTAACTATTCAAAATGTATGATTTGATATAATTTGTTAAAGATGATTAAAAGTGTAAGATATATATATTTTAAATACTGTACACATTGTTTGATTGCCATAACTAAATATTGTCTAAAATAATCTAATTAAACTGTACAAAATATTTTTGCCATTTAGAAATGATATTTAATAAGAAAAAACAAACCAGTTTGACCAAAAGTAGTATATTACAAAGTAGCATTATTCTTAGCTTTTGTTGAAACAAAATACCAACAATTGCATTAAATACAAATATACAATTAAACTTAGTTGTACAAGTGTGCTCCAGTTTGTCATGGTAATTCAAAGTATCAACTGAAATATTCCTATTTATGACCATTTTCATTAAAAAGTGAAAACTATTAATATCGTATTGATAACAATACTTTATTTATATAATAACATTAATGTATTAATAAAATTTTCAGTTTTATTTAGCATGTCAAAAATGTATATATTTGATATAAATAGTGATTTTCATTAAAATAATAATATTCTTTTTTGTAACACAAAAATAATAATATTCTCTTATTATATACTAGGGGAAAGCCGCCCTATAGACGAGCAGTGAATAAATGAATAATATAAAAATATCTTAAATTAAAATGAAAATTTGAAACTATAAATTTATTATTAATTAAAATAACATTAACTTTAACTATTTGTTTTGTTATTCTTATTAGACAAAGTTTTCTCATAATTTTAAATAATTTGATGAAAATGATAATGATTACATTTGATTTTTTAAAATATTTGTTTTACTTGGCTATGAAAGTACGAAACTGGTTACGATTAGGTATAAGAAATTAGAAATAACTTTTTATGGATGTTTCGTTTCATTTATACATAATATTTAAAGTATTTAGAATGATAAATATTTTTCATATTTAGTTCATCCATGATCTAAAATCCTTAGATTGAGGGGTAAACGACCTACTTCTCCATCAGAAGTATCGTATAGTAACAAATCCACACGATCTCTTATGCTCTTCCTAATTGCACACGTTTTAAGTATATGAACCTATAACTCCCTCATTCGGAAGATCAAAACCTGAACCCCCATAATGTTTTTGATGAGAACTAAAACCAACACTGAGCCGATTTAGATCGGTTTACTATTTCCCAATTTCAGTTTTAACCGTGTTTTCTTTAACCAATTAGTATTAAACCAGTTAACCACTGTTAATCCTAGTTTTAAATTGAATTAACTCAATTTAATCTCAAAAATATCTAACCATAACAACCGTGTCTTCCGTTACCTGACCCGACCTTCATCTTCTTCATACGTCGTCTTCTTCATCCAACCATATCAATATGAAAACCAAAATAAATTGTCAACTCCAATCCTTAATTAAATCTCTCACCCGTGACAGTCAATCTGGGTTAATTCCCCTTCTTTAGTAACCCGACCCGATTCTCTCTCTCTCTCTCTCTCTCTCTCTCTCTCTCTCTCTCTCTCTCTCTCTCTCTCTCTCTCTCTCTCTCTCTCTCTCTCTCTCTCTCTCTCTCTCTCTCTCTCTCTCTCTCTCTCTCTCTCTCTCTCTCTCTGTGTTTATCGGGTTTCAGTGTTTGGTTTGTCAGACTCAAGAAGTTAGGTTGAACACAAACAAGAAATTTGGTGTTTCTTCTTCTTTTAATCTTTCAGATTTAGTTTTTTTTTCATTATAGGCTTGAATTCTTGAATCTCTCTATTTTTTAACATAATTGTATGACACTGGATGAATCTTCTCACAGACAACTCACTGGATTATGTCAATCCAGAAAGGAATCAGGCAGTAGATACTCTTGGGAAAAAGGCTCTGCAACAAGTTCTGTTTTTTTTTGACCAAACCTCAGCAACAATTTCAAATTTCTGATTTTTCACCTTCCTCATGTTTGGTTGATTCATTTAATGTGTTCACCATATACGATTCCATCTAATAAAGTTCTTGTGATAAAAAAAAAAGATGGCGATGATGAGAGGGAGAAGAAAATGAAATTGGATCCTTTGTGAATTGAATTTTTGTTTGTTTGGTTTTATTTGGATTTGGTTGTTTGGGTCTGGGTTATTAATTTAGTTTGGTTAGATGGTTTGGTGTTCAATTTATGATGTAAATCAAGAAAACCAACGGTTATGTGATTTCGTGTTTTGATCTATGACAATAGGGGTAAATAGGTTCATATACTTAAAATGTGTGCAATTAAGACGAACATGAAAGATTGTGTAGATTTGTTACTATACGATATTTCTGGTGTGGAAATAGGTCGTTTACCCTAGATTGAGATATTGAAATACTTTCACGCTACTATATAAAGTCTTATAGTGGTGCTAATGATTCTTTAATCAAAGGTTTGACATACGTTCAATCGATGATTGGAAAACTTTATTTTTGCTTTGAGTGCTGTTCGGATGATTTGATCAATATTGAAAATGGATTCAAACAATGTTATGTTTCAGCAGATTTTGATTTTTTTCAAATATGCTATGATGGAATTTAAAAGATATCATTCATATAATATGAATTAATAATGCTATCTTTTTTTTTTCTCAACGCAATAATGTTAACTAAACGAATTTAAAAGAAACCTAGATCTTGATCCGCGCAACCGTGCGGATGTTTGCTTTCAATTTTATTTATTTATTTATTTTAGATCATACATTTTAAATGTTAATCATATTTTTAAATGTTTATATAGCTATTTCAAATATAATAATTTGAAATATTAACAGGCTCACCCGGACCATTCTTCACAAAGGTTCAGCAAAGGATGTGCCAGTCTCCATTCAGTCTGGTTAACTTATAGCTAATCCAAGTTTCTCATACTGATTTTCACGTTTAGCTTCCTGCTTTTTTGCCAACGAAGTTCTCTGCACCTAGCTTGTAACAAACATTTACTTCTCCTAATATAATTTACATTTTATCAAAAGAAAAATTAAAAGCATATAAGATATTTTACCCATGTGTGATCTCGGTTCTTTCCATCTCATGTTTGATGAACACTTGCAACTATAAAGAATCAAAGCAAAGTTTGGTTACGCATTATCATACGATCTAAATCACAGACATGATGAGATGTAAAGATTTTGAAACAAAACCAGGTGGTGGTGTCTAGTAACAGCAGCCCAGAAGCTATTTTACTAAGACAGAGCTTCTGTGAGATATGATTGCACAAAGAGAGAAGCCTTCTTTCCATCCCAATGAACATCAAATGCTTCTTGAACTTGCAGATGTTTTCCTAGGATGTCACTAATGAGCTAAGTAGAGATATACGTAATGAGAGACTTATAAGATGATTAAGCTACGGTTAAAGCTTTTAGACTTTAAGTACGACCACTGAATTCTCCAAGGTGCAGTAGGGACAATCAAAATGATCAACTTTGTTAATGAGTACTACAGCTAAAATTACTTATCACAACTCACAAAATCCAATCGCATTAAACGACAAACTTTAAAGCAAAAACTAATGACCTGTTCAAGCTGCTGAGCCTGAATGCATTGCTCCGTAATTACTTCGGTGATCTAAAAATAATTAGAAAAGTAACTCAAAACAATAAGTTCATGACACATCTCGTCAGAGCAATTATATGAAAACTCAGTTACATACAAACCATATTAGAACTAAACAGATTACATTTGCTACTACAACAGCAAAAGACCTCAAAACCAGAAAAATCTGAGCAGCCGCACCTCCACCATGGAAGAACACCGGCCGGTCTTCAAATCAGACCCGACGAGATTCAGGGATGGTTGTAGACCCATCGGGCAGGGATTATCATTCCGGTCCTGGGAGAGGTGAGAAGTACTAAGGAGTTAGCCATAGTACTGTAAATAAAAATTCTCTTGATATTAAGAACTGTAAGGATGATGCTAAGGGAAGAAGACATACCTTTTTATAGGTGATAATCACTGCCTGGATGAAGGATAAGAATGATTGAATGCAAGATCGTGATTGTAGTGGACATGAAGAGTAAGGCTTTCGTTAATGACGTTCAATCAATTAGATTTGTAACCGTTAAGAGATTAACAACAATGACCGAAATGACAAGAACATGCACCAACTTGACGTTTATAGAGGAAGCGACGAATCACACGCCTTTTCAGAATCGCCATGGATGGCACACAAAACCTAATCTACGAAGCAACGATGAACCATAAGAATGACATTCATGAAGAAGAGGGCGGAGAAAACAGGCTTTCTTGTATGTTAGTCAGCCCAGAGTAAAGCCCATTAGACTGTAGATTAAATGAAATGATGAGTTTTGTGCTGGGACATGTGTCGTGCTCATAGAGTCCGAGTTTCTGACCTGTCCGCCTACGTGACGCACCCAGAAGAGATAAAACATTTGGTAATATAATAAAATACACTGATGTGTTCTTCAGTACTATTATTGAATTAATTCAAAGTTAATATTTTTGACTTTCTATTAAAACTTAGTTAATAGCATAGTAAATATTTATTGCTAATTCATTTGTAATTTTGTTATTTTCTTATTTTCTCACCTAACTAGTTAATTTTATATGTACTGTATGTTTATTTTAATTTTACTACTAATATATATATATATATATACTTATTTATTTATATTAAAATAATCACAATTTCAAACATACATGTGTGCTTTATTGTATAACACTAGCATTTGATTTGCGAGAACTAATAGCTTAATCGTATACATGCATTATAGAGTATATTAGTTCAAAACTCGATTTTTGAGTCTTAAGTAACAAAATGAAAGGAAATTGATTTTTAATCTTCCTTTTTTCTTCAATAAAATTTCTAAGTCTAACTAAAGTACATAGATTTAAATGATAACTAAATCTAACAAAAGCATCATAGTGACCATTATAATATTAAAAATTAGGGTCGGTCCATGCTACACGCGGGATTCGGATTACGTGTCCTTTCCATTTGAACATAATTGTAAAAGCATTGATTGTTAGGTATGGTCTAGTTTCATGTTGTGTTAATTGTTTTACTGTATGGGATATTTGAAAAAGGTGGTGTTTTCATATATATATATATATATATATATATATATATATATTTTTAGGGTGTTAGAAACATTGGGCTATTACTTTTGTTAATGTGGCTTGTATGGACTTGTCAATCGTATGTAACGTTTTTGAGTAGCCGAATATGTTGTTGGATCAATTTTCTTTTGGTTTTGTTATATATGTATTGGTTCATCAATATCTTATTGACCAAGCAATCAGTGAGTTTTACATTATTTTAGTGAAACGTACTCTTGCCTAATAGTGCATTTATACATATGTTTTAAGGAAATTGCATATGTTTCTATTTGTTGTAATTTTATTTTAAAATCCATACTATTTAAGAATATAAAGTTAAAGAGATTCGTAGTAAAGCTATACTCAAATTTTGATCATGAAAGATTCTTCATCTTCCTTATATAATCTTACTTCGTTCCAAACATGTAATATAGTTTATAGACAGTTTTCATGTTCCTCAGTTTATGCAAGTTTGACAAAAAAGAAGAGAGCGATAGAGAGATAATAATAGAAGAAGTAATAACAATAGAAGTAGAGTGAGGTTCTCTCCTTTGATTTTAATTTATATTTACGTCATCAATTTTATTTCTTAAATAATCCCAATTTTTTTCTTATTATTATATAACTTAATTTGTCATTTAATGAATTATGATTACTTTCTTTGATTTTATGATAAAAATGACAAGGACATTTCTGTAATCAATTAAATTTATTCATATATATATATATATTTTTTTTTATTCATAAAATCAAGAGTTGACATAATCTTTTTAGAAGATTTATTACAATCGGTGGAATGAAATTATAGTATTTATAGAGAGTTGAATGAATTATTGTAGTCTTTGCTAGGAAGATGTGTTCCTAACAATAACCTGATTTAACTGAATAAATACCATTTATATATATTTTAATTATCAAAACAATCAATAATATTTTATATTCGTTTTTAAAAATAATTTTAAAAATAAAAATAAATTTTTATTATTACTATTAAATATATTAGAAATAAATAAATATAATTATATTAGTGTAACCAAATTTATTAATTTTATTATTTTCTGTTGAGTTTTGATTTTATGATTTTAAAAATTAAAATTAGTTTGGACATTGGAGTTAAAATATGCCACTGATTATATTTATAGACTTTTAAAAGTTTATATAATAAGATATATGATCAAATAATAAAAGAATAAAATATACATGAAATGTTTTCATGAGTGAATCAAATAGGGATTTTATTATCACTTCTTAATCTCATGTTCATCATTAAGTGGCAGAGAATGGTGATGGGATGGTGCATTCTTCTTCCCTTTCTGCAATTTGATCATTAAAAGTTAGTAACAAAATTGTTCACTTATTCTATATAAAAACCTCAAAGGAGTAAGCAGAAGCTGCATGAGTTATCACTTCTCACAATCGGTCTATGAGGAACCTGCGTATATATATATATATAAATGCAGGTAAGTGATCAATTTGCATAGGTAAGTTGTTTTTGTTTTGAAGGTTAGCACAAAGTTAAAACCTTGAATGTTGTCCATTTTCCAGTTGTTTTCTTTGCTCTCAGCTCTGTTTCCAAGCATGAGCCAAGAACCAACTATGGTTTTGACGTGTCCGATCCTGGTTCCCTAATGTAGTTTTTTTTTGTAGATAGGAAAGCTGCCTTTAATGGGAAGCCCCCTTTAATGAGCTGCACAACATAAGTTAGAGTTGTGGTAAAGTTTGTATATGCTTAAAGGTTTAAAAGAAGAGAGCAAACATAATCATTTTCTTTGGGGATTGTGACAATGAAGGGTATCTAGGGTTCGATGATTGATTTTGTTGGATTCTTCGGGGATCTACGGTTTGAATTGGTGAGTATTGATGGAGATACAATACGGGAGCAAAATGGATCTGAAATTTCTCGCGAAGGGAACAAGAGAATCGCAAGGCGATATCCATGGGATTCGATTTCATCTGCAAGCCTCACAGAATCTGGTAGGATGCTGGGATCTTTGGAAATAAGGAGAAGGTCTGATTGCCTAGGATCGCGAAGATCTTTCCAATCTAATTTCGAAAAGATAAGGAACTCTCATGGTACGATATTTTTGATCCACCGATGGAAGGATTCGAGGCTATGGAGATGGTGGAATCTCGTGATAGGATTTGGGAATCAACTTTTTTGGAAAGTCTGGTTTAAACATCACGTGCTGGCAGGTTTCTTCGGTTTGATCTGGTGTATCATTAAACGATTCTCAGATTATCTTCAGTATTGTGTGATTGATTACACAATATTTGGTATTGAATGGTATTTTCTGTGCTTCAGATTCTATGGAGAGAACGAGGAATATATAAGGGGAAGAGGGACAAAGGCTCACAACATCACATTTCAACAAAGCAAGATTTTCTCTCCTTTATTTCTCTCGTTCAAGCGTCCTGTGTCTTTCATCAAAATGTCTCAACGACAACTCATTGCAAAGGTGGGAAACAAAAATATGGAAGCTGTTCGCAAGCCTCTCCGAATCACAGTGCCACCCTTTGATAATTCTGAGCTTATCCAGAGCTATGACAAAACTTTAATCGGCAAGTGCATGAATCCTAGTGAGCAAGACGTTAAGGCTTTGATCATCATGCTGCCAAAAATCTGGAAGATGGAGGATCGAGTGGCTGGAGCTGACCTTGGCCTAGGAAGGTTTCAGTTCGATTTCAACACTGAAGAAGAAATCGAGGAGGTCCTGAAGATGCAGCCATACCACTTTGATTACTGGATGATCTCCCTCATGAGATGGAAGCCAGTGATGGAAAAGAGTTATCTCACGGAGATAACTTTCTGGGTTCGTGTTTTGGGGGTTCCGCTACAATATTGGGCAGAATCGACGTTTGGAGGAGCTATAGGCCATGTCGTGGAGGTGGATCTGGATTTTGGGAGAGTCAAAGTCGTTGTTGATGGCTCCCAGTGCCTCTCTTTTGAGACAATAGTGGATTTCCGTGGTGGGGAATTCTATGGACGAGGGGAAGAGCCAATCTCATTGAGATACGAGAAAGATTTTTGGCTACTGTACTCTCTGCTCCAGCCTCTGTCATGAGATGACAAAATTTCCACAGAACAAGGAGAGTCCGGAGAAGAAGGTAGAAGCACGGAGGGGAAGATATGAAAGTAACGGAGAACGTGCAGCAAGTTACAAAGTGGTCGTCATCAATGGTCAAGATGGGCGTCAGGAGCAAGGAGGGACGGGGCCAACAAGGGAAAGGTAAAGGGAAGATGTATGAGGAGGATGATGCAAAGTGGATCCGAGTTGAAGCAAGGGAGTATAGAAGGGAAAATTCAGACAGAAGCCGCTTTAGGGGAGATGAGGTGGACTCGCGTTACCGCCGACCACGACATGAGCTCCCGAGGAACTCCACCCAGGACGGTCCTTACTGGTCATCAGGTTTCCGAGGAGTGAGAAGAGAACGTAGCCCCAGGGACTGCTTTCAATATCAGAAGAGGAGCAAAGGTCGCACCTATATGAAGCCACAAGGTCTGTACAACCGGTGGAGAATGCTGATGCAAAACAGGAGGTATCCCTGCTAAAAGAAGGACAGGTGATTCTGGCGCCTGTTAAGGAGCTAGGTACCATTCAGGTAAGTGTAGGGAATGAGATTATTGAAAATGGGCTTGATGTAGTCAATGAGGATATGTTAGCACAGGAGAATTTGATTACGGATGATATGGAAACTGATGAGAAAAATGTAACACGTGAGGAGGTTACGGTGACTAATGATGCGGAGGATGAGTTTCAGGATCTTACAGATGAAGAGAGTGCTGAGATTCAGGTCCCCTTACAAGGAGACACGTACGCTGGTTTTGAGAAGGGTGAAGAAGGAGGAGAATGCGGTTGAGGGGGAAAAGAACAAAGGACCAAGGAAGAATCTTTTCAAAGGGGTTCCAATTGGTGGAGGAACAACTAAGATGAGAATGGTGCAAGCTTTAATCTCCCCACGTAAACGTCTCCCGGGCAAGGTCACCACCAAACAAGGCGAGGGTAAGAAGCATGGAGCAGAGCAGGGTACTTCAAACCCCAAACCTCCTACTACCAAAAATTGAGGTTTTTATGGATCACAATGATGAAGAAAGGAGGGCTCGTGTGATGGTTTTAAGTTGTGGTTTTTTATTTATGTCATGTTTTTCTAATAAGCTCAATGAGCAATATTTGTTTCTTATGGTTTAGTAGTAGATTGAGTTCTATGTATTGGCCTAGTGCTCAATTTATGGTTTTCTTATGGAATAAAATTGATGTTTCTGGTTCTTGGATTACTGGTTTACGGTGCAAAAGGCTTAGTAATGTTATCGAGAATTATGTTACTGGCAGTCTACAGTGGCTGTGGAGACACTCAGTAGTACTTACACTGGAAGGTAAAGGACTTATGATTGTTTTTTGCTCGGTTTACTGGTCAGCTTGGGAAGATATTACTGGGAACATGGCCTCTTTAAGCCAAAAAATAAGGTGCAGACTCTTGAAGGCAACATGGGTTACATTAGGAGAAGATGCTGAATTGACTTATTTTATGGTTCTTTCAAAACAGGCTCGACAAGACAAGATGTTATAGGTCTTAATATGGTTAGTAGGGTAAATCAAACGTGTGCAATGAGTTATGTACAATTAGGGCTGGGCAAATAAACCGAACCCGAAAATCCGAACCGAACCCGATCCGATAAAACTGAATCCGAACCGATCCGAACCCGACATAAATACCGAATGGATCTAGTTTTCACGGTATTTTGGGTTATGGGTATTATCGAACCGAACCGAACTTAAATGGATATCCGATAGAACCCGAAATGTTCAAAATTTCAATACTTATACCAAACATGATCTTTAATATACATCCAAAATATATTAAGATATTACTAAACATCTAAAATAATTATCTATCACATGAAGGTTAGTGATTATATTATACGAAGGTTGATGGTTAAAGATGGCCGTTGAAACTTGAAGTTTTTAGATTTTAATTTTGTTTCAATTGAATAATGTTTCTCATTTCATGAGAATTTAGTTTTCGTTTTAAAATTTTATTTATTTGATTTTCTTTCTATAAATAACTATGTTTACTTTTCGTTTGATTTTGAATGATCATGTTTGATGTTCTTTTCTTATTTTTGAATCGATTTTACTTATGTTTTGGTTATAAAATAGGTACAAATCAGAGACTTTTAAACCGAAAAACCCGATTTTAGTCATGTTTTGGTTACAAAGTAGGTACAAATCAGGTATTTTTAAACCGAAGAACCGATTGGGACCCGAACCCGAAAGTACATCGGGTTGTACCGGTTCTTTGAAGATTTACTAACTCCGACCCGAACCCGATAGAATCCGAACCGGTCCCGAACCGAATTTTCATATAATCCGAATGGGGCTGATTTTGTCAAACCCGAAAAACCGAAACCCGATTGGATAAAACCGAAACCCGATTGGGACCCCGAATGCCCAGGCCTATGTACAATCTTGAAAGGGATCCTCACGTTTTCTATCCCCCAGAAGGATTTTCTATGTACTTTATCGAGGCAGTCAAGCAGCATTATTTGCGTACGGTGCTGTTAATTTAAAAGATCGTCGGTATCTCTTAGCACTGGTAATGGTATGTTCCGTAATTATGGGTATGCAGTGTGGTTATATAAGGTTTTTCATTTTAAAAGGAGGTTTCGCGGAAACTACAGGAGGCATATATAGATGTAGAGGAGTATTGGCAATAAAAGAGTCGGAACATATGGAACACATTAGGGGACTGAAACACCAACTCTTACCATGCCTTAACGAAACAACGACGGGCTCGAAACAGAATTGTAGGCCTGTATGATGCAGAGGGACAATGGATAACAGAGGACCAAGGAGTTGAAAAAGTGGCAGTGGGTTATTTTGATGATTTATTTAGTACTACTTTGCCTACAGAGTTTGATGGCTTCTTGGCTGAGATAACACCTACTATTACACCTCAGATGAACCAATGGTTGATTAGGACTGCAACGGAGGATGAAGTTAAAAGAGCATTGCTTATGATGCATCAAGAGAAAGCACCGGGACCGGATGGAATGACAGCTCTATTCTTTCAGCACTCTTGGCTTATTATTAAAAATGACCTGCTGGAGCTGGTAAATAATTTTTTGATTACTGGTAAGTTGGACCAAGGCTAAACCTTACAAATATTTGTCTCATCCCCAAGACGGACAGACCTACAAGGATGACTGAACTAAGGACGATAAGTTTGTGTAATGTAGGATACAAGATTATTTCTAAGGTCTTATGTCAACGGTTAAAGAGCTGTCTCCCATCACTTATATCGGAAACACAATTGGCCTTTGTAGCTGGTAGACAGATTTCTGATAATATCCTCATAGCTCAGGAGATGTTCCATGGGTTTATGGCAATCAAGACAGACATGAGCAAAGCTTATGATAGGGTGGAATGAAAATTTATCAAGGCGTTACTTACTAAAATGGGTTTTGTTCCTCAATGGATTCAGCTAACGATGGAATGTATATCCTCAGTACAATATAGAGTACTACTAAATGGGCGTGCATGAGGACTTATCATTCCACACAGAGGTTTGCGTCAGGGTGATCCATTCTCTCCTTACTTATTTATTATGTGAACTAATAAATCATGCCAGAATAAATTTATGGCAATCAAGACAGACATGAGCAAAGCTTATGATAGGGTGGAATGAGAATTTATCAAGGCGTTACTTACTAAAATGGGTTTTGTTCCTCAATGGATTCAGCTAACGATGGAATGTATATCCTCAGTACAATATAGAGTACTACTAAATGGGCATGCACGAGGACTTATCATTCCACAGAGGTTTCGTCGGGGTGATCCATTCTCTCCTTACTTATTTATTATGTGAACTAATAAATCATGCCAGAATAAATTTATGGCAATCAAGACAGACATGAGCAAAGCTTATGATAGGGTGGAATGAGAATTTATCAAGGCGTTACTTACTAAAATGGGTTTTGTTCCTCAATGGATTCAGCTAACGATGGAATGTATATCCTCAGTACAATATAGAGTACTACTAAATGGGCATGCACGAGGACTTATCATTCCACACAGAGGTTTGCGTCAGGGTGATCCATTCTCTCCTTACTTATTTATTATGTGCACAGAAGCCCTATCGCAAACATAAAGAAGGCAGAAAGAGAGGGTTTACTGACCGGAATGAAGGTCGCAAGAGCTTGTCCATCAATCTCTCGCCTTCTTTTTGCGGACGATAGTTTATTCTTTTGCAAGGCACAGCCAGATGAGTGTTATACCATTCTCAGGATTTTAGAGGAATATGAAGCAGTGTCTGGACAGCTCATAAATTTCTAAAAGCCTTCAATTCAGTTTGGACATAAAATTGATGAGACAATGCGTCAGGATCTCAGGAATATTTTGGGAATTCAGAATATAGGAGGGATGGGATCATACTTAGGTATTTCAGAAAACATTGGAGGATCAAAGGTACAGGTCTTTAGTTTTATTCAGAACGTCTACATAACAGAGTTAACGGTTGGACCTTCAAGTTTTTCACTAAAGGAGGAAAAGATGTGATTATAAAATCAGTGGTTATTGCTTTACCGAATCATGTCATGTCGTGTTATCGGCTACCAAATGCCACTACGAAAAAGTTAACTAGTGCGGTTGCACAGTTTTGGTGGAGTCCAAGAGGAAATACAAAGGATATGTATTGGAAATCATGGGATAAATTATGTCAAAATAAGGACGATGGAGGACTAGGATTTAAAGACCTCATATATTTCAAAATATGTTGGGAAAACAGTTTTGGAGGCTGATTGAGAAGCCAAATACTTTATTTTCTAGTGTTTTCAAAGGTTGGTATTTTAGGAATGCGTCACCCTTGGAACCAATTCGATCGTACTCACCATCATATGGATGGCAAGAATTGTATCTGCTAGATCTCTGGTTAGCAAAGGACTAATCAAATGGGTGGGATCAGGGTCTTCAATTTCAGTTTGGAATGACCCTGGCTCCCAACAACTCGCCTGAGACCAGCAAACAGTAATCAAAAAAATTTTCTCCTGGAACTCACGGTAGACTCTCTCATTAATCCAGTCTCAAGGACATGGAATGTTCAAGTAATCCGCAATCTGGTAGATCCACAGGATGCAAAGATTATAGAAAGTGTTCCATTAAGCCGCACTCAAATAGAAGATAAAGATGTATGGCATTTCACAAAGAATGGAAAATATACGGTCAATTCAGGTTATCAAGTGGAACGGGTGTACCCGGACAGTGTGAGATTGGAATCCGAATATGGCCCAAATGTTAATCCTTTAAAGGCTCACTCCTGGAAAATACGATGTCCTCCAAAGATAAAACATTTTCTCTGGGAAATAGTGTCAGGTTGTATATCGGTTAAGAAAAATTTACTCGCGCAAGGGATGCAGGGAGATATTCAATGTGCAAGATGTGGAGCGAGTGAGGAATCAATTAATCATGTATTATTTGAATGTCCTCCAGCGGTTCGAGTGTGGGCTCTTTCTAAGATTCCATCGAATCCAGAGATATTCCCAACACAATCTCTTTTTGTCAATATGGATCACTTGTACTAGAGAGTTTCGCCATGTATGGATGACCACCAGTTTGCATGGATATTATGGTATCTTTGGAAAAGCTCGGAACAACAAGGTCTTTAGTAATATAGATGTTGATCCCAGATACACAATGCACTTTCTAGAGTAAAATTGAGATATGCATTAAAAATCCTAATAATAGAATGAACAAGGCAAGCCACAAACAAAAAAATAATGAATGTTGTCTACAAACAAGTTATAAATATCTCATAGTCAGTGGTTCATAAATTTAGTATAAAGTTTTATTCAATAAAATTTAAAAAAAATAAACTGTTAATGTTGTTTGCTTCTTTTATTAACAGAGATAAACAACATATATCTCTGTTACCTATTTCATGGTACTTTATCCTTTTCCACTAACACATATAAACTTTTAAATGTTTAATCAAGGGACAAGAATTCATGTTCCGACTCGAATTGTTCAAAAGAAGAACAAAAGAGTTCTCTCTCCTCACGACAAACTCTCCCACGACAAACTTTCTCTCCAGCGCGTGACTGCTTTCTCTCCGGCGACCGGAGGCGCGTCCGTGCGCGTGCCGGCGCCGGAGGAGCTCCTTCTCCCTCGTCTTGTCTTACTTTGCTGCTCCTTTGCTTCTCTCTTCCACTTCGACATATTTGCATTCCTGGATTGGCGTGTCTCTCCGGCGAGTGCTCCGTGCGCAAGGAGCGTCTCTCCCCGGCGTCCGCAAGCTTCATCTGGTTATGTGGCGAGGAGGGCTCAAGGTTTGGTGGAGGAGTGGTCGGCTTTTAGGGTTAATGGCGGGATCAATTTTCCAGATCTGTTTTCAGTTCTCGCCGGATGTCTTCGTCGTGGAGGGGTTTTGACGGTTTGCTCCATTGATACACTAAAAATGAATCCTTGCTACTGCCAAGTTAACAGTTGTAATTATAGTACTTTAGATTCAAATCCAGAGGACCAGTCTACACTTTATTTCTATGAGTTTCGAAATCAAGCTACGAAGAAGAATTGGTTTTGGTTTTAAGAAAGACGATAGGAAAC
This sequence comes from Brassica carinata, assembly GCA_016771965.1. Taxonomy (NCBI): domain Eukaryota; kingdom Viridiplantae; phylum Streptophyta; class Magnoliopsida; order Brassicales; family Brassicaceae; genus Brassica; species Brassica carinata. The sequence continues at coordinate 46,978,000 of CM028689.1, forward strand.
AAGTAAAACTAGAGATTGATTCAAATTAACAAGTAGCTAGCCCAGGGTGTTTCATTGGGTGTTGAATTGGAGCCAAATAATTATTCAAGCGCAAGGAAGCACTTTCTAGAACTCGGGTCACTCAGCTGGAACACCCCACTGTCGTGCTGGTGATCTCTTTGCAGATCAATCTCACCATCTAACTGTCATTGAGATGAAAATCGATTGCAAGCTTGGAGAAAATCACTTACTATCCTAATATCTACTTTCGCTGATTAGGGATATTAAGCTCATTCAATACAAGTCAAGTTATCTCCTAAGTGGTTAACTAGGTGATGGACTTAGAATCTAACAATAAGTGATCAGATTAATGAAAGCATTAAGAACAGTATGAATGAAGAATTAATTGAAATCGCTTATCTATGTTTAGCTCATGTCTCAACACCCTAAAAACCCTAGGCGAGCTAGGTCACTACTCGGCCATGATGCAAATAATCAAAGACATAATTCATGAATAATATTGCATAAGAAAAAGAGTAGAAACAAAAGGGTTCAGATGATCTTCTCTATGAGAAGATGGATTCTTCTCCCTTACAAGTTGCAGATCGCAAAGCTAATAGTTCTCTTGTAAAAACTAGCGTAAGAAAATAAAATAGGGTAGATGGCGTTTTTATATGGAGGCGCCAATAGGTAGAAAAGAGATTAGGGCAACCTGGCTTAAATTCCCGAAATAGGAGATTCCTTATTCGTCGGGAACAATCACGGGATCACTCCGTCTGATTGTTCCGCTTGAGTGTTCTCCGCAGAATTGCTCCAAGAAGACTTCTTCTCTTCATGCACCTTCTCTTCACTCTTCTACCAACTCCAGACCTGTAAAATATCAAAAAGAACTAGACTGACATGGGTTAGAGACTCGAATCGAATGAAAACATGCATATAATGATGTGAAAAACACCATATATAAATTCCCCCAGACTTAGATCCTTTTTTGTCCTCGAACAAGGCAAGTATCAAGAACAGGGAGAAATGTTTGAAAGTGTGGGAACTCGCTTATTCTCAGCAACCATACTCTTACCACAAATCTCTGAACCATGCAAGCTGTAGATTAGGACCACACACACTTACTGGGAACCCCCCTGATCGCTGTTCAAGACCGGCTCCTTACTCTACATCTCAACCTGAAAAGGCGACACTTTCGAGACAAAACTCCTTATGCTCAATTAAGATTAGCGTGAGCTTCTCATCATAGGCTCTACTCAGGGAGAACGGGCTAGGTATAGAACAGGCTAACTTTTATGGTGGAGTTCAAAAGTGTTTAGGGATTACCAAGAGCGGATGCAGGATATCACACAAAATGGTCGTGAGAGGACGGCTCCATTGATGTCCACAGCCCTTACTCATCTCCGCTAGTCGGACTGTTGTCCGATTAGATTGATCATAGGACTGCTCTGCGCGAATCAATTTCCCTTCAGAACACTTTGCTGGAACCACCATTGCTTTCTCAACTTCCTCAGTGGCATACATTTTAGATTCTTCCCCTTCCCGTCACCAGTAAACAACAAAAATAAAGACTTTCTCTCTTTTTCTCCTTTTTTTTTTTTTTTACATATAAGCAAATGCAAGATGATGGTGTGGTGGGGAAGGAGGTAACAAGTGATGTACGAGATGCCACCGGTGATTCTTCATGGTTCGTTCTAGCCACTGGCTTCCCTCATTGTTCTTTCTAGGATCGGAACACTCTCACTGATTGTTCTTTTGTCTGCCGTGTTCCACCTTTACTGAATGTGTGAGCATTAATGAGTAAGAACTGTGTTGATCCTTTCCTCTCCGACCTTTTTGCACATATCTGCACATAAAGTACTAGAAAAGAAATTGCATGAGGGTGGAACAAAAGGTTAGGGTACACGGTGGGAACTAGCTAAAGATGAACTAGCCACTCAGGAACAACAAGAGTGATAAAAAAGGATAAGAAGTCCTGAGTGTAAGTCTCATTCTCCTATGATCTACTGCCCATAACAAGAAGAATTAAAGTCCAGATTAGGTTCAGATAAAGTGGAGTTAAGTCTACCCAGTGTAACCTGATCAGTATAGAACTTCTCGAGTGTCCAATGAGGTAAGTCAGGTTTTCCAGGTCCATGTGTGGGTCGTTCATCACTGCTAAGGTCACTGAATAAGAAGGTTAAAGCACGAGGTGGTTAAAAGATCATCACAAAATAAGGTCCTAATTCCCACAATAGTTTTTAAGAAAAACTGACTCGATCCTAAAACAGACTCGATCAAAACGACTCAAAGCAAGCAGACGGACTGACTCAGCCTCCCCCAGACTTACATCACACCATCCCTGGCTGTGAGAAGATAGATGGAGGAAGGCCAAAACACACATAATAAATAAGAAAACAAATAACTTGCAGACACATAAAGAGTTCAAATGGATAAGACAATGGTGATAGATGTTTGCGGCGGATCAGTCTGACTCCCCGCTCCCGGATTGCCCAGCGATACGCCTGTTCCGCGGTAGCCGCTCGTCTACTGATGTCGCTCCAGCTGGTTCCTTGCCTGGGCGATGGCCTGTTCGCTGAGACTGCTCTTGCTCGTCCTCTCTTTCCTGCTGACCCTTGAAGCATCCGCCGGCGATGGTCTTTAGGATCCTCTTCAGGAGGCTGTTGTTCTTGCACTGTGAATCAATCATCCAGCGGCGGTACGTCGCATCGTCAAAGCCATCCTCGATGTCTTCGAGGTCATAGTTTGGGTCAGGTGTTACGTCCTCGACGTCCTCCGTGCCTGGGTGGATCAACAGAGGATCATCGCAAAGGTGCTCCTGTTCTGGGAGGAACCGGATGTTCTCAAACTTGTCTAGGCTTGTGATCTCGGTGTGCGGGAGTTTGCAGAACAATTGCGTCCCTGCCTTATCTTGGAACATATAGGTGCTCTCGTCGCGGAGGATGTGACACTTGATGAGATAGGGTATGTCAATGTAGTATGGCTCATAGTTGGTCTCGAGGGAGAGGTGGTCGATTCCGAAGTGGAGGAACAATGGCGAGAGGAGACTGCCACATCGATCCTTCGTTTGCGAACCTCTCATCAGAAAACTTTTCTTCGCGACGAACGTTGCAGCAAGTAAATAGACGGGGTTGGTGAGAACCTTCGTGATCGGAATGCCTGCTCGCGCTGCCCGTATCTGATCCTCTAATCCTGAGTAGAGCATCTGGAGTTCTCTATTTGTGACCTTCGAGGTTTGGTCCTTAGCGAACAGCAAGTTGCTGAGGACCTTGGCAATGATCCGCACTGAAGGATTGCGGATGTGGGACTGATAGGCTGTGCGAGGCTTGAAGTCTCCACTTGCGATCAGGTCCCAGAAGATCTTGGCGGGTGGAAAGCTTTTGAGGAGAGAGACCTCCCTTGGATCGTCGGATAAGTCATAGATCTCGTTGAACTTGACGAGAGGGAGGGAGCAATGTTTCCCACCGGCCATGAAACGGAAGTGAGTGTTCTCGAACGTTGGCTGATGCTCGTTCTCATGGTAGATCTCCTCTGTGGCCAAGGCTTGTCGGACCAGCTCTGGAATGAGGATTTGCGGCTTTGTGCAGAGCTCGAGTATTCCAATTGCTAAGAGAATGCGTTGAACGTCGTCGTCGAGACCGAGCTGGGATAGTGTAGGAGGGTGCACGTACAGAGTTGGCTGGATGTCGATGGCGAGGAGAGCGTTGTACGCTCTTGCTTTTTCTTTGTCCCACCCCTCGACATTGACATCAAAGAGCCTAGGGTCCCCAATGTCGATAGGCACACCTTCCTGCTCCCGAGGCCATGGGTACGTTGGGTTAGGCTCGGCAGTGGGTGTCGATTGGGTCGCACTGTGCCTTGATGCTCTCTGGGCGATGTGCTTTGTTCGGACCTGCGAGAGAGAGAACAGTCATGGACAGATCAGCACTATTTGGGGGTTGGTTAGAAAAGATGGATTAACAAACCATTCTCACTATAACCGCATCCAATCGTTTCCAATCAACCACATCGAACAATTCATACCAAATCGAAATACTCTAATGCTCTAGAGTCATGATTATCAGAATCAATTCGATCTAAACCATTCATATGTCTAGAATCTATCAAGTGAAGGGAAATAAATCGAAATGAGAACGGCTCCTTAATCGCGATTCACACAGCAATGCGAGTTGAGTTGCTTACCTTGGGTGCCATTGATTGAATCAACTGCAAAGACGATTCGATCTCTAGGGGATCCAAGAGGCGAGAACTTAATCGAAAAGAGGAGATGAGGAAATGGAGAGTTTTCGATTTAGGGTTCTTTTGCGGCGATGAGAGAAAGTGGGAGAGTGGGGGAGGTCGGCCTTTAAATAGGAAAACCCTAAACCGCTTCCCCTTCTCTCATCATTTTTTTTATCAGGGTTCGAAATACTTACCTAGGATCAGTTGCTCTCCAGCGAGAACAATCAATGGACTGTTCCTTCGATAAGAGTGTTGGGGTCAAAAACGGTTATCTCGAAATCTACGGCCAAAGATCCTTCCAAACTCGAAGATTTCCCGCACGAACGACTTGCGGGGGAAAGATCAAGCAACGGAAAACCCACGGACGGCAAGGCGGTCTGGCGCCCGGCGGCACCGGCCTGGCGCCCGGCGGCACCCGGCCTGGCGCCAGCGGCACCGGCCTGGCGCCCGGCGGCACCCGACCTGGCGTCGGCCGCAGCGGGATCGCGAGCGACCTGGCGCCAGCGGCACCGGCCTGGCGCCGGCGGCACCTGATGTGCCCTGAATCAGCAGCAGAAACAAATCAAGAAAGTTTGGCTTTTGGGCTTGAGTTTAAAACGAGATGGGTTTGGCGATTTATGACAATATGTTTATGAACATGTTTCAGCCCAAAGAAAGAAAGGCCCAACAAGCGAGAAGGTATGGTCAAATAATATATCAATCTGGCGGCAATCCAGAGCCCGTCGACCATGCAAAAGGACGAGATCAGCCGAAGAGTTTTGCGACCACAAATTCCCATTTTCGGTCAAAAGTCTTGGTCTTTGGTCTTTGTTCTTTGGTCAAGTTTTAATATTTATGAGTTTTCAAGTTTTTAGATGTAGACTAAACCTTTTGTATTCTTTGCCTATTATATAAAGGTCATTTGATCAAGGAAATAAAATAAATTTTGAGTGATTATTTTTGGAACCTTGAGAGGGAATCTCACTTTTCTTGTTCTTGGTGTGGTTAGCTCCAAGTAACTCTCTCTTTCTCGTTGAACCGGTGCGTCATATCCGGCAACAGATTGAGGCTGCCCTTTTGTTGGACCGGTGCGTCACATCCGGGAGCAAATTGGCTTCGGGAATATCAGCAGCCTTCCGCATCTGCTGTGCGACCCTTCGATCCATCTATATCTCCTTTTTGTTGGACTTGTGCGTCATATCAAGCAACAATCGGGTTCGGGAATATCAACAGCCTTCCGCAACTGTTGTGCGACCCTTCAATCCATCATTTCTCATTCAATCTGTCTGAGATCATATCCCCTTATCAGTCCGGTCGAGTGATCCTAATTTAGGGTGCATCAAGTGGTATCAGAGCCACTCAACCGGTACTATCTGTTCATTTTTTTCATCTTTCCATCTTATTCATCCATCTTCTACCTTTCATCTTCTTTTCTAAAAAAAAAAAAAAAGAGTTCTACGAAAAGCCAAGAGATCATTATATCTGAAGCTAAAGAAAGACAGATTTGAGGGCAAATCTTTTTAAAGAAGGAGGGAATGATGTGCCCTGAATCAGCAGCAGAAACAAATCAAGAAAGTTTGGCTTTTGGGCTTGAGTTTTAAACGAGATGGGTTTGACGATTTATGAAAATATGTTTATGAACATGTTTCAGCCCAAAGAAAGAAAGGCCCAACAAGAAACGAGAAGGTATGGTCAAATAATATATCAATCTGACGGCAATCCAGAGCCCGTCGACCATGCAAAAGGACGAGATCAGCCGAAGAGTTTTGCGACCACAAATTCCCATTTTCGGTCAAAAGTCTTGGTCTTTGGTCTTTGTTCTTTGGTCAAGTTTTAATATTTATGAGTTTTCAAGTTTTTAGATGTAGACTAAACCTTTTGTATTCTTTGCCTATTATATAAAGGTCATTTGATCAAGGAAATAAAATAAATTTTGAGTGATTATTTTTGGAACCTTGAGAGGGAATCTCACTTTTCTTGTTCTTGGTGTGGTTAGCTCCAAGTAACTCTCTCTTTCTCGTTGAACGGTCGTCATATCCGCAACAGATTGAGGCTGCCCTTTTGTTGGACGGTCGTCACATCCGGAGCAAATTGGCCGGGAATATCAGCAGCCTTCGCATCTGCTGTGCGACCCTTCGATCCATCTATATCTCCTTTTGTTGGACTTGTGCGTCATATCAAGCAACAATCGGAGTTGGGAATATCAACAGCCTTCCGCAACTGTTGTGCGACCCTTCAATCCATCATTTCTCATTCAATCTGTCTGAGATCATATCCCTTATCAGTCGGTCGAGTGATCCTAATTTAGGGTGCATCAAGTGGTATCAGAGCCACTCAACCGGTACTATCTGTTCATTTTTTTCATCTTTCCATCTTATTCATCCATCTTCTACCTTTCATCTTCTTTTCTAAAAAAAAAAGAAAAGAGTTCTACGAAAAGCCAAGAGATCATTATATCTGAAGCTAAAGAAAGACAGATTTGAGGGCAAATCTTTTAAAGAAGGAGGAATGATGTGCCCTGAATCAGCAGCAGAAACAAATCAAGAAAGTTTGGCTTTTGGGCTTGAGTTTTAAACGAGATGGGTTTGACGATTTATGAAAATATGTTTATGAACATGTTTCAGCCCAAAGAAAGAAAGGCCCAACAAGAAACGAGAAGGTATGGTCAAATAATATATCAATCTGACGGCAATCCAGAGCCGTCGACCATGCAAAGGGCGAGATCAGCCGAAGAGTTTTGCGACCACAAATTCCCATTTTCGGTCAAAGTCTTGGTCTTTGGTCTTTGTTCTTTGGTCAAGTTTTAATATTTATGAGTTTTCAAGTTTTAGATGTAGACTAAACCTTTTGTATTCTTTGCCTATTATATAAAGGTCATTTGATCAAGGATATAAAATAAGTTTTGAGTGATTATTTTTGGAACCTTGAGAGGGAATCTCACTTTTCTTGTTCTTGGTGTGGTTAGCTCCAAGTAACTCTCTCTTTCTCGTTGGACCGGTGCGTCATATCCGCAACAGATTGAGGCTGCCCTTTTTGGACCGCATCACATCCGGCAGCAAATTGGCCGGGAATATCAGCAGCCTTCGCATCTGCTGTCGCGACCCTTCGATCCATCTATATCTCCTTTTGTTGGACTTGTCGTCATATCAAGCAACAATCGGAGTTCGGGAATATCAACAGCCTTCCGCAACTGTTGTGCGACCCTTCAATCCATCATTTCTCATTCAATCTGTCTGAGATCATATCCCTTTATCAGTCGGTCGAGTGATCCTAATTTAGGGTGCATCAGCACCCGGCCTGGCGCCGGCGGCACCGTCCGCAGGCGGCCTGGCGCCGGCGGCACCGTCCGCAGGCGGCCTGGCGCCGGCGGCACCCTGGTCTGGCGCCGTCCACGGCCCTCGCCCTGGTTTCGGTCCCACTGTGCTCGGTCCAATCCCATCTTGGCTTGTTCGATCAGTCCTCGCGGAGTTTGGTACAATCAAGGCTACGGAATAAACATCCTTCGATTCGGTTGGAACCATCCTCAATGTTTTACGATGGAAACTGGAGGGGTTGTATTTCTCGTAGAAGATATCGTATAAAACAAAGATCGATTAACTTGAACATCGATCCTTTAAGCTATACGGTTTATTCTCCGAGAAAGATCATCTTTCCGAGAAATCGTATAAAACGTTTAACGACTTAAGACAAGTCCACGGACTTACTTACAATTTTTCAGAATTCAGGCCCAATCAGGCTATGACGGTTTATCCGATTTCCCGAAACGTCGGATAAACATCAAGTCATCGAAAGATAGCGGAAAAACTCGGGATGATTATTTAGACCGGCGAAAATGGAACATTTCCGAAGAGATAAGCTTGGGCCCAAAGGCGAGGCCCATCATCCTAAGGCAAACCGACCTAGGAGTGGGTATATAAGGAGAGCAAGAGCAGAGGAGAAGAGCATCCCAAAAATCCGAGAATTAGACTTAGAGCATTCTGCTAGCTTAGAAGAATTAGGGCTTAGGTGGTTAGACTAGCGGAGCAAGGCTTAGGACGTTTGGCTGCCTGCGACTCTATATTTTTCTTTAATCGCAACTCTCTCTGTCTTTCGGAAAATCCTTGTACTCGTAGCTTTCATCTAATAAAACGCCTTCGGGCAAATATTTCAATCCCTATTTTTTGTCTTCTGTTTACTTTATCGATTTCGTGTGGCAACGCAGAGAATCCGGACCTTCAAGGAAAGTCGGGTTTACTTGGCTTTCCTCCGCAATATTACTTATCAGAAATTGACGGTGTGAATTTCGGTTCCCACAGTTTGGCGCTAGAAGGAGGGGGGGACGGATTCTCTAACTCGAAAACCACCGATCGATCGAAGTTCAGTATGACTTCTTCGTCAGCCCGCAACATCGTATCTTTCGAGGATCGAGCAACGGCCCGTACGGCCAAACCTCACAACGATCTCCTCGTAATAGAACTCACGATCCAGGATATTGACGTAGCAAGGGTATTAGTCGACACCGGATGCTCGGCTAATATTATCTACAAAAGCACCCTCGAGAGGATGGGCCGATCTAAGCATCCTTACAGATGACCCCAGCCCAGTATTCGACTCTGAGAAATTATGACCCTCGCTCGACTAACCTCCTAGTCAAAGCCGGAGCGCCGCCAAAACACGGAATTCCTGGTGATTGATGGTCCAACATCCTACAATGCGATAGTTGGAACTCCTGGCTAAACTCCATGAGGCGATCCCATCAACATTCCACCTATGCCTCAAGTTCCCAACGCTTTCGGGTCGAAACAATACATGGTAGTCACGGAGCAGGGCAGATCTACCTCGCTACCGAACTAAAGCGGAAAAACTCGAAATCGACCTCTTGGAAAAAGCAAGCGATTCACGACTTCGCGGAAACCTTCTGGCAGTCCCAAAGAGCTGAGGCCCTGGAAGGGAAGCGTGAACCAACCTGCGAACCGGTGGTCTCAGTTTGTCTCGACGATTCTTTCCGAACGGGGTCGACCGAGCTAACCTCCATGAACCAATAAAAGCAGAGCTCATCGCGGCCTCAAAAGAACCTCGACGCTCGCGGGCTGCGGAGGATATGCCGAATCGACATTAGCGTAACATGTCACTTAACTTAACATCGACCCAACTCACAAACCTGTAAAACAAAAGATCTGAAAGCTGGGACCTGGCGTGCCACCGCAGTCAATGAGGAAGTCGAAGACTCTCAAAGTAGGGTCGATAACAGAAGTCAGGTATCCGACTGGCTTGCCAACCCTGGCCGTGGTTAAAAAGAAAAACGGCAAGTGGCGAAGTCTGTGTCGATTTCACGGATCTGAATAAAGCCTGTCCAGGATTGCTTCCCGCCCCACACATCGACCGACTGGTCAAAGCAACCGCTGGAAACAAGCTTCGTCATTCATGGACGCTTTTCCGGATACAATCAGATCATGATGAATCTCGACGATCACAAAAACTGCATTCATCACAGACCGCTGAACGTATTGCTACAAGGTAATGCCTTTCGGTCTTAAAACGCAGGTGCAACATATCAGCGACTTCGTCAACAAAATGTTTGCCGAGCAACTTCGGAAAAACTATGGAAGTATCGTCGATGATATGCTCGTAAAATCTCTTGACGAACACGATCATATAGCCCACCTAGAGGAATGTTTTGCACGACTCAACCAGCATAACATGAAACTCAACCCGCAAAATGTAGATTCGCGGTGGCATCGAGAATTCCTCGGATACCTCGTAACGTATCGCTGAATCGAGGCCAACCCTAAACAAATCGACGACTGATAGATATGGCCTCCCGAGAACCAAGCGAGAAGTCCAGAGGCTAACCGAAGAGTCGCTGCTTTGAACCGTTTCATCTCGCCCACGGATAAGTGCCTACCGCTTTACCTAAACATTGAAGGAAACAAGAAGTTCGAATGGTCCGAGCAATGTGAAAAGCTTTCCAACAGTTGAAACAATACCTGGCCACTCCACCAGTCCTCGCAAAACCGTGGAAGGTGAACCTCTTTTCCTCTATATCGCAGTTTCCGCAACAGCGGTCAGTGCTCTTGATACGAGAAGAACGCTAACAAAAGCCAATCTTTACGTAGCAAGACATTACTGGATGCGAAACTCGATACCGCTAATGGAAAAATTATCATTCGCCATAACCTCGGCAAGAAAACTAAGACCATACTTCCAGTCTCATACTATAGTGGTTCTCACCACGCCCCGCCTGAATAATCCTGCATAGTCCGAATAATCCGGTAGGCTCGCAAAATGGGCAATCGAACTGAGTGAATACGACGTCGAATATCGCCCAAGGACGTGTGCAAAGTCCCAAGTACTTGCGGATTTCTTGGTAGAGTTACCCACTAGAAACATGACTAACGAGGAACCAAACTCAACTTGGGTCCTCCACGTTGACGGATCTTCATCCAAACAAGGATCCGAATCGAATACGACTCACCTTCCTAACGGGAAATCCTAGAACAGTCTTTCCGATTGGCTTTTCATGCTTCAAACAATGAGGCAGAATACGAAGCACTCATCGCAGGCTTGCAGCTGGCCCATGGGTTAAAAATCCGTAATATTCACGCTTACTGCGATTCTCAGTTAGTCGCCAACCAATACAGCGGAGAATATGAGGCAAGAGACGAAAGGATGGACGCATATCTAAAACTCGTCCAAGAACTGGCTTGAAATTTCGACCAGTTCGCCCTGACCAGAATTCCTCGCCCGGAAAACGCCCAGGCCGACGCTTTGGCTGCCCTCGCCAAGCTCAGATCCGGGCTCCAAAGAGTAATCCCGGTCGAATTCATCGAGCATCCAAGCATCGGACCACCAGTGGTCGTCAATCTAATCCGAGACGAGATTGAAGATGCGGAAGAAGTCGAGGATCAACCGGAAGCGGATGTGAACCCAACCGAGTATGGTTGCGACAGCCCTTGGTTAGAACCAATCCGAGCCTATATCGTGAATGGAACCTTACCCGCCGAAAAATGGGCGTCTCGTAAAGTGAAATTCCAAGCGGCACGGTACGTCACGATAGAGGGAGAAATTTATAAGTGGTGTTTCTCTGGTCCTCTCATGGCATGCTAAGGGGAAAGAGCAGAAGAATCATGAAGGAGGTCCATTCGGATCATGCGGAAATCATTATGGCGGAAGATCTCGCGGTCAAAATCAAACGCCACGTTTATTATTGGCCAACCATGGTAAAGACTGCGAGAAATTAGGAAGTCGCGAGAAATGCCAAAGGCATGCTCCAAAATCCATCAACCCGCGGAGATCCTCTCCTCAATCTCGTCCCCCTATCCTTTCATGCGATGGTCCATGGACATCGTCGGACCTATGCACCCATCAAAACAAAAGCGCTTCCTCCTAGTCCTTACGGATTTCTTTTCCAAATGGGTAGAAGCAGAATCCTACGCAAGTATCAAAGACACACAAGTCGAGAACCGTCTGGAAACATATCATAACTAGACATGGGGTCCCCGCATCAAATCGTAACAGATAATGGATCTCGGTTTATCTCTACCGATTCAAAGCATTCTGCGAAAAATGGAAAATACGACTTACAAAGTCAACTCCCAGATATCCGCAATGCAACGGACAGGCAGAAACCATCAACAAAACCGTCCTTGACGGACTCAAGAAACGCCTAGACGCCAAGAAGGGGCGATGGGCAGAGGAGCTCGAAGGAGTTCTTTGGTCGCATCGTACAACCCCGAGACGGGCTACGGGTGAAACTGCATTCGCCTCGCTACGGAACGGAATGTATGATCCCCGCGAAGTAGAATTCCCGAGTACGGAGAAGATTCCTCCCCGAAAGAGAGGATTTAAACGACGCTATGATGCTGGACAATCTCGATCTCATCAATGAGCGCCGCGACCAGGCACTCATTCGAATCCAGAATTACCAGCATGCTGCCGCAAGGTACTACAACTCAAACGTACGCCATCGCAGGTTCAAAGAAGGCGATTTAGTCTTACGCAAAGTCTTCCAAAACACTGCGAGCGAAGCGGAAAGCTGGGAGCAAACTGGGAAGGACCGTACAAAGTCATAAAAGTAGTCCGACCAGGCTCATACCAAATCGCAAACATGCAAGACGTCAAAATCCCGAGAACTTGGAATGCGATGCACCTCAAAAATACTACCACTAAGCGATAAAGCGTGGTACAAAAGAACTCTGAGATGGCTTGATCCCTAGACAAGGGTACGAGGCAACTCGCCAATCGGCGGATTCAGCTATCCCCAATTTAAAAGGGGAGGGTACGATACCGTGATACTCCCACAAATTTGAAGACTCTAAAATTTTCAAACTTTTTCACGACTTTTCAAAATCAGCCGAAACGCCACAACAACGGATCTAGTATCCGCTAGCGATTATCACATCAAAAAATCCGGATGGCCAACACTTCACGAAGCACTGTGAATGTAGGCGCTTCTCCACAGGTCAAACTTCGCGACCCTTGGTCAGCGTCCAAAGCGGAAACAACAGTTTTCTGGCTGCGAACATTCGCAAAGACATCCCGAAAGCCCGCAAGGGTTTCAACACGAGATTCGCATAAGGAAAAATCAACCTTCAGCATTGGCGAGACGCCACTAACGCTGAAGGACATTCTTTTACGCCAAAACATTGCAGGCGAAATCTTAGTCTCTGAACATACAAGCGCACCTCAAAGCGGTATCATCCGTTGTTGCTGATCACAACAAGCGAACTCTAGCGTCTAAACAGACAAATGCAGCCCTTCAAGAGGTAGGCTCTCTTACATCCGACAAGGATAAACATAGCGCTTTACAAGAAATCCAAAATTTTGGTCTAGCTCTTCAGAAGGAAGTAGCTCGACTCACGCCCAAACAAATCATATAAGCCGACAACAATTAGCGGATTTTAAACGGTGCGAGTCAGGTTAAAATCGCAAACAGGCAAAACGAAAAGCCGATTTGTCATCGCAAAGCCTCAGTCCGAGAGTAAACCTAGGTCTTGCCTAAACCCAGCCACGCTGGATCTTGACATCTCACAGACATAGTATGGTATCGAGATCAAAAATTTGTCTCTTCACTTAAGCCTATTCGCTTTACCTAACTTTCCGCACAGAATCGGTAAACCGCTGAAAATCTCGCTTTATGCAAACAATAGATGCGGTGATCATCGGGGAACTAGGAATGAGGCGACAACTCACACCCTCGTTCTCATACTTGAAAAACTGAAGTTCATAAATAATCGAAAACGTTTCATAGATTGAGACTGCCGAATTCAAACAAAACCCCAAAAGGGGTAGGGATTGAAGCCACCAGCGGCCAGTCGGTAAATACATCATGGCCTCTTAAGCGGCGAAACACATAAAAAGCGAAATCCCAGAAGAGATTGATAAACCTAGGCGGCTCCCAGGGCGTCATCTTCATCCTCACTCGCGACAGGGACAGCCTCGCCGCCCCCTCAGTCGCAGACGCCACTACCCGCCTGCTCACGCCAACCTCGCAATCTTCTCCGCGCCCTGATCTTCTGAGTATTCGAGGTCTGAGCTAGGTGCATTCGGCTTGCAGGCGGCGAGGATCGAATCGAAATCTCCCTCGGTGGCGCCCACTCTCCTTTACAGGGCGATAATCTGGCTTCCTCCAAATCTAAAGACGGCCTCATTACCTCGAAGCAACTCGAGCTCATTCAAACTCCCTCGATCCCGCTAAAGCCAAGTCCCTCTTGGGGCCGGCTATCAAGGACTCAAACAGGATGGCCATCCGCCGACGCACCATAGAAGTCGTCGCTGGCATCGGCAACCTCAGAGGATCTGAGCTCATCTCCTCGTGAGCCTGAACCGTCTCTGAAGGCGGACTTCGAGGATTTACTCCTTTTCTCTTTCTTCACCTTGAGTAACGAACTCGCGGTCTTCCCAGGTCGCTCAAGATCGCTGATCTGAACCTCAAGCTGGGGCGTCACGGGCAGCATGGGTGTCCTCGACAGTCTGCAATGCAGCCTTAGTACGCTTTCCTGACGATCAAGTTCCTTCGATAGACTAATGACTTCCAATTCGCGACTCGCCAAGCATTCCGTCAATCAGCGACACAAACTGCCCGCAAAGGAAGGAGTAAGTATCATCGTAAAAAAGCGGTGCAAAATTGCGGGCAATTAAAATCGAACCTTGAACGAGCGACGCCAACGGTTTGAGTTCGCTTTTCCGCTTCTTCGCGACCGCGCTTTTTCGCCCGGCCCGACGCCAGCCAGTTCTTACCCTTCCCTTGGGAAACGGCGCAGCACCAGCCGCTGGCAGTCCCAAGGCGAGTTCCCTCTTCGCGGGGAAGAGGTGCAGATTCTATCGCGCCCCTCTTCCGAGATCACGATCGGAGCAGTCAAGAACCCGATGGATGGATCTGAACATCAAGAGTCTGTTCAGGAACAATAACCCCTTCTGTAGGCGGGAGGGCATCGGATGGGACCGGGGCTGGGAACCGAAGGAGCGAGCAAAGGAGTTGGAGCAGCGGAAGGAACATCGGGCGTCTCAGTCCTGCGCCCGCTTTGAGCCTTCGCAGCACTACCCGGGATAGCTTAGCCTTGAAAGAATCAAACCCATCAGTCAGGGACGGAGTAGCCTCTTGAGCGGCCTGCAGCGGGAGCTTGACTGGCGGAACCGGCGAGACTTGGCGGCCTCGCCCATCTCAACATCAGAATCACTCTTTTCAACTTGGGATGAAGACATTTTCTTTCTTGAGAGAGAAGAAGAGAATTTGAAAAGATGTGAAGAATGACAAGGGAAGGTTGGCTATTTATAAGAAAAAGGGAGGTGAAGACACAGGTTTCCTGCAGAAAATCCTTAGCCGAAAATTCGATTTTCAAAAATTCAAATCACTTCGCCCGCAAAATGCGTCTCAATCTTACGAGCTGGGGGCTAACTGTTGGGGTCAAAAGCGGTTATCTCGAAATCTGACCAAAGATCTTTCAAACTTCGAAGATTTCCCTGAGCGACTAGCGGGGAAAGATCGAACAGCAAAACCACGGACGCAAAGGCGGCCTGGCGCCCGGCGGCACCGTCCGCAGCGGGCGGCCTGGCGCCCGGTGGCACCGGCCTGGCGCCCGGCGGCACCGTCCGACGACCTGGCGCCCGGCACCCGGCCTGGCGCCCGGCACCCGGCCTGGCGCCCGGCGGCACCGTCCGCAGCGGGCGGCCTGGCGCCGGCGGCACCGTCCGCAGCGGGCGGCCTGGCGCCCGGTGGCACCGGCCTGGCGCCGGGGCACCCGGCCTGGCGCCCGGTGGCACCGGCCTGGCGCCCGGCGGCACCGTCCGCAGCGGGCGGCCTGGCGCCAGCGGCACCAGTCTGGCGCCGGTCCACGGCCCTCGTCCTGGTTTCGGTCCCATTGTGCTCGGTCCAATCCCATCTTGGCTTTGGATCAGTCCTCGTGAGTTTGGTACAATCAAGGCTACGGAATAAACATCGCCGATTCGGTTGGAACCATCCTTAATGTTTTACGATGGAAACTGGAGGGTTGGATTTCGTAGAAGATATCATTATAAAACAAAGATCGATTAACTTGAACATCGATCCTTTAAGCTATCGGTTTATTCTCCAAGAAAGATCATCTTTCAGAAATCATTATAAAGCGTTTAACGACTTAAGACAAGTCCACGGACTTACTTACGATTTTCAGAATTCAGGCCCAATCAGGCTATGGCGGTTTATCGATTTCGAAACGTCGGATAAACATCAAGTCATCGAAAGATAGCGGAAAACTTCGGGGATGATTCACGAAGACCGGCGAAAATGGAACATTTCCTGAAGAGATAAGCTTGGGCCCAAAGGCGAGGCCCATCATCCTAAGGCAAACCGACCTAGGAGTGGGTATATAAGGAGAGCAAGAGCAGAGGAGAAGAGCATCCCAAAAATCCGAGAATTAGACTTAGAGCATTCTGCTAGCTTAGAAGAATTAGGGCTTAGGTGGTTAGACTAGCGGAGCAAGGCTTAGGACGTTTGGCTGCCTGCGACTCTATATTTTCTTTAATGCAACTCTCTCTGTCTTTGGAAAATCCTTGTACTCGTAGCTTTCATCTAATAAAAGCGCCGGGAAAATATTTCAATCCTATTTTTGTCTTCTGCTTACTTTATCGATTTCGGTGGCAACGAGAACTGACCTTCAAGGAAAGTCGGGTTTACTTGGCTTTCCTCCGCAATCTTACTTATCAGAAATTGACGGTGTGAATTTCGGTTCCCACAAAGAGTCCGGACTTCCTCTTTTTTTTCTGAAATAGAAAATCAAAAGCAAACACAGAAAAATCAAAGAAAGAAATATTCACACTCACCAGTGGGTTGCCTCCCACCAAGCGCTTGGTTAAAGTCGCTAGCTTGACTTTGGTTAGCCTTTTCAGGCTGTGGAGGGATCAACAGGAGATTTGTTCCCCTTCGCGGTTGTTGTTTACGACAAGATGCGGCTTGAGGCTGCCCATTTACAACAAATTCTCCTCCTTTTGTGTCCAGCAACACAACTGCTCCATATGGTCGGACCTCTTTAATTGTAAAGGGTCCAGACCATCTGGACTTCAGTTTACCAGGGAACAGCTTAAGTCAGGAATTAAAGAGCAGGACCCGATCGTTTGGTTCAAAGTTTCTACTTATGATCCTTTTATCATGGTGCTCCTTGGTTTTCTCCTTGTAGATCCTTGAGCTTTCATAGGCCAGATGTCTGATCTCCTCCAGTTTGTGAATCTGGATTGTTCATCGTTCCCTTGCTGATTTGATGTCAAAATTGAGCAGTTGGACAGCCCATGCTGCCTTATATTCCAGTTCCACGGTGAATGTAAGCCTTGCCATAGACCAGGTGATAGGGAGTGGTCGAGTGGAGTTTTGTAGGCTGTTATGTAAGCCCATAGCGCATCGTCTAACTTAAGAGACCAGTCCTTGCGGGTTGTTCCGACTGTTTTCTGAAGAATGTTCTTTATTTCTCTATTAGACACTTCCACTTGACCGCTGGTTTGGGGATGGTATGCGGTTGCGACCTTGTGTTTCACGCCATTCTTTCTCAGCAATCCTTGGAACACCTTGTTGATGAAATGAGTTCCACCATCGCTTATAACCACTCTAGGCACTCCAAATCTTGGAAAGATGATGGAGGTAAACATCTTGGTTACAACACGTGCATCATTGGTTGGACTAGCAATGCTACCCACTTTGAAACATAGTCCATAGCAACCAAGATATACTCATTCTTGTGGCGGAGCGGTCCCATGAAGTCGATCCCCAGCAGTCGAACACTTCTACTTCAAGATGTAGTTCGAGGCATCTCATTCTTCTTGCTTATACTCCCCATCCTTTGGCATGCATTGCATCATGATATGAAAGCGTGGGCATCCCTGAACATAGTAGGCCACCAAAAACGTGCTTGGAGGATCTTGGAAACTGTTTTGAAGGTGGCAAAGTGACCAGCATAGGATGAACCGTGACAGTGATGAAGGATCCCTGGAATATCAGCTTCTGGAACACACCTTCTGAAGATCCCATCCTTGCCTTGCCGATACAAATATGGCTCGTCCCAGAAGTAGTGCCTTGCTTCCTTAGAAATTTCCTCTTATCATTCCCTGTGAACCTCAAAGGTTCCTTCTCTGCTGCTAGGAAGTTGGCAATCTCAGCAAACCATGGGAGATTTGGGTACTGCTTCTGGATCACCGCCACTAATGCTTCATCTACGCGGGAACTACCCTCGCTAGCAGGAAATTACTGTTCTGTGTTACAGACCACCAAGGTTGACATATTCCATTGGTTGTTCCTCATCAAGAGCTGTCTCATCTGACACTTTCATCCTGGAAAGATGATCCGCCACTCCATTATCGAATTCTTTGTCTCTTATCTCTAGATCGAATTCTTGGAGTAAGAGAATCCACCTTAAGAGCCGCGGTTTAGCATCCTTCGTGAGCAGGTACTTCAGAGCCGCATGATCTGTGTGCACGATCACCTTTGATCCAACTAGGTAGGACCTGAATTTCTCAAATGCAAACACGATGGCAAGGAGCTCTTTTTATGTGGTTGCATAGCAACACTGGGCTTCGTCCATAGTTCTGCTAGCATAGTATATCACGTGCAGCTTCTTATCCTTCCGCTGTCCAAGAACTTCTCCCACTGCAAAGTCACTCGCATCTGTCATGATCTCAAAAGGAAGATCCCAGTCTGAAGGTTGAACAATCGTGCACTGACTAGGCTCCCTTGATCGTGGTGGAATGCTAGACCGTCACTATCGGAAGGCTTAACGGGTTTCTTGCAGAGCAGTCGGGAGTGGCCTTGCAATTTTGAAAAGTCTTGATGAACCTTCTATAGAAACCAGCGTGTCCCAGGAAACTCCTTATTCCCTTTACTGAAGTTGGTGGCTGCAGACTCATCATGACCTCGATCTTTGCCTTGTCCACCTTGATGCCTTTCTCTGATATCTTATGCCCCAGAACAATCCCATCTCTGACCATGAAGTGGCATTTCTCCCAGTTTAGCACCAGATGCTTCTCTTAGCATCGCTTCAGAACCCTGCACAAATTTGACAAACAGACATGAAAGGAGCTTCCATAGACGCTGAAATCGTCCATGAAAACTTCCATTATGTCTTCGATTAGGTCAGTGAAAATCGACATCATGCAGCGTTGGAAGGTCGCTGGAGCATTGCACAAACCGAAGGGCATTCTCCTGTATGCGTATGTTCCATATGGGCATGTGAACGTCGTCTTCTCCTGATCGTCTGGATGGATGGGAATCTGAAAGAAGCCTGAATAACCATCTAAAAAGCAGTAGTAAGGGTGGTTAGCCAATCTTTCAAGCATCTGATCAATGAAAGGAAGTGGGAAATGATCCTTGCGAGTTGCAGCGTTCAGTTTATGGAAATCAATACACATGCAATGACCAGTAACTGTTCTAGTAGGGATTAGTTCATTCCTTTCATTTGTTATAACAGCGATCCCACCTTTTTAGGTACTACGTGAACGGGGCTGACCCACTTACTATCAGAGATCGCATAGATTACACCAACTTCTAGAAGTTTCATTATCTCTTTCTTTACAACATCTTTTAGATTTAGGTTTAGATTCCTCTGATGTTCTACAGAAGTCATCGATTCATCTTCCAGGTGTATTCTATGCATGCACAGATCAGGTGAAATGCCAGGTATGTCAGCTAGAGAATATCCTAATGCCTTACGATATTTTCTAAGTTCACATAAAAGCAGAGCAGGTCTCGCATTGTTCAGGTCGGCATTCACTATGACAGGATATGTGGAATTGGGTCCAAGGAATGCATACCTGAGTCCCTTGGGAAGGGATTTGAGCTCTACCTTTGGAGCTTTCAGCTCGCTCTACGAGTCATCGTTCTGAGATGTCGGAACAGTCAGGTTCTGAGGCGCGGTTGTTCCAGTTGTTTTGCTGAGCTCGTTGTTCTCCCCCAGACTTAGATTTGCTACTATCTTTTCCATACTTCTGGCCGAATCCAGGACTTTGGCATAGGCATCAGCATCAATACTCTCTAAGCTTTTCTCGGCTTCAGCTCTGACTAAAGCAAGTTCAAGAGGGTCATCGGTGAGAATCTCCTCAATCATTCCCTCATGTGGTTCTAGCGGATCGCTCTCTTCTTGGACAGTAAAGGTCTGTCCATCCAGCATTGGTTTCTTGAGCATCTGATTCATCTCAAACTGCATCACAATGTCTCCGAGATGGAAATTAATTTTCCCTTGTCGAACGTCTATGATAGCTCCCACAGTGCACAAAAATGGTCTTCCCAGGATCAGGGGGTCTTTTGATTCTTCCTCGAGTTCCAGAACAACGAAACGGGGGACAAGCGTGTTCCCAACCAGAACTTGGAGATCTTCAAGGATTCCAACCTGAGACTTCACAGATCGATCAGCAAACACTAAGGACATCCTGGTTGGCTTGAAACCGTGATACCCAAGGCTTTAGCCACAGAGTAAGGTATGAGGTTTATGCTTGATCCTAGATCGACGAAAGTGAGCATGAGAAGACTGTTCTCCTATCTGACTGAGAGGACAAATTTTCCGGATCACCCAGTTTCTTGATCCTTTTATTCGAGCACTGGCGCTGCACTCTTTAGAGACGATCATGAACTCGCTGTCATCAGATATATCTTCCCGAGATCAGTCCCTTCACAAACTGCGCATGGATGGTATCATCCGGATCGCACTCATCGAGGAAGTTTGACCGCTAGGGCTTCCAGCATCTTTCTGCACTTCATCTCCTCCTTATCCTTGCGCGTAACCTTATCTGGAACAGGATAGGGTACTTTTGGTACATACTGACGAGCAGAGGAAGATTCTGCAATCGGTGGAACAGCCCCGGCAGGTTGGCTCAAGGCCAGTCGGAACGGTCTCAGTAGGTTGTCCCCTCCTCATCTGTAGGTACGGCTTCAGGCGGTTGATCAGACTCTTTCTGCTTCCCTTTCTCGCCATGTGAATCTCCTGGTGTCCAGATCAGTCAGTTGCTTCCCACTCCTTAGCCACCAAGCGCTTGCACTCTTGGGATTCTTATCTGTTTTCCAGGAAAAGCACCTTGCTGTCTCTTCACACTCTCAGCAGTCTGAGCAATCTGAATATCCATCTGTCTCATGTGGCTTGAGACATTATCGTACTTGGCACTTAGGTCATTGAACATATGGTTCATTCTGGTGTTGATGTCGTTTGTGACCTGATTCAGTGCTTTTCCTTGATCTGCTGTCCTGGAGCAGTTGGCTCAACATCAATGCAAGACTCTTTCATACTCATCTCCGCGGAGCAGTCTGAGCCGTGCAGCTTGATGATTAATCGGCTGTTTCTGGTTGTGGAACTGGGCATTCTGAGCCGGGCTGAGGACATAGGTTCCTGATTTCCATACCCCTTTGGTATCCACTGTTCTGACCCTGATTTCTTGCTTGTGTTAACGCCTGGCTTACGGTTGTTGAACAGGTGGGGATTGTTCCTCACGTTAGGGTTCGGGTGATAGTTCTTGAACTGCCATCTGTGGGAACCGAAATTCACACCATCAATTTTAATGAATAAAAACGGAGGAAAGCCAAGTTAACCCGACTTTCCTCGTCCGGATTCTCTCATGACAGCCAACGACAAGTGACCAAATAAATGCGGAAAAAGTTTTCTTAAGATTTACGACTGGACCTAAGAAAGGCTGCCTACGCACCCCTTCGAGATCAAGTCGGACGAAGTTCAGTTAGAAATAATTGAACAAGAGATCGAACAGTCTATGCCTGGTTCATCTAGTATGATGCGCTGGTCATAGAAACGGGCATGTTGAAGATAATGCCTAGGGTTTCTATGTGCGGAGCTCTGAGTAAGAATTGTTAGATCCTTCCGAGAGGAACAGGGGTCTGGAGAAGATAAAACTAAAACAAGAGGCGCCAGACGCTCTAAGTCCAAGGCCGCTGGCCTAACCACCTAAGTTCTAAGTTCTCTAAGCTAGCAAGAGTCTCTGCTAGCAAGAGTTCTAGGATTTTCGGATCCCCTTTCATCCGCTCTTGCTCTCCTTATATACTCACTTCTAGGTCGGTTTGCCTTAGGATGATGGACTTCGCTTTGGGGCCCAAGTTTATCTCTTCATGAAATATTCCATTTTCGCCGATCTTCGTAATTATCCTCGAAGTTTTCTCCTATTTTTCGTGACTTGATATTTATCCGATGTTCGGGAAATTGATAAACCGTCGTATCTGATTTGCCTGTATCGCGCTCTGCCGCCGGGCGCCAGGCTTGCCGGCGCCAGGCCAGCTCCTCGCCTGCCACCGGGCGCCAGGGTTCTCTCGTCGCCTCGATCCTTCCTCCGCTGACCGCTCGCGGGCGGGAAATCTTTGAGTTTGAAAGATCTTTAGCCGCTGATTTCGAGATAACCGCTTTCTAACCCCAACACGCTTTCAAGACGGGATCAGACCGAGTACGATGGGACTTAGACCAGGATGAGAACCGGACCGGCCGGGGACCTGCCCGGCGCCAGGCCGCTTGGCGCCGCTGCCGCCGGCGCCATTGGCTGCCCGCGCCAGGTCAAGGCGCTGCTGCCTGCCGCCGGCACAGGGGTTGCCGCCGCGCCAGGTCGCTCTGTTCGCCTGCCGCCGGAGCCAGGGATTCTTCGGCCGCCTGCGGTTCTCCTCGTCATCGACTTCCTCCGCTGACCGCTCGCGGCGGAAATCTTTGAGTTTGGAAAGATCTTTAGCCGCTGATTTCTAGATAACCGCTGACCCCAACAGTTAGCCCCAGCTCGTAAGATCGAGACGCATTTTGGCGGGCTTAATGATTCGAAGTTTTCTGAAAATCGAAATTTCTACTAAGGATTTTTTTCCGCAGGAAATCTACGCCATCATCCCCTTTTTATGATGATACTTACCCTTCTTTGGCGGACAGTTTGTCGCTGATTGACGGAATGCTTGGCGAGTGTGGGTCGGAAGTCATTCGCCATCGGGAGCTGGAGTTGTCGCAGAAGCTGAAGCCGCATCGAGGCTGCACTGCAGACCGCCGAGGACACCCATGCTGCCCAGACGTCCCAGCTTGAGGTTCAGACAGCGACCTTGAGCGTGACCTTGGGAAGACCGCGAAGTTCACTACTCAAGGTGAAGAAGGAGAAGAAGAGCAACCTCTGAAGTCCGCCTTCAGCGAAGATCCAGACTCATGAGGAGATGGACGCCATAGATCCTCTGAGGTTGCCGGTGCTCGTGACGACTTCTTTGGTCGCCCGACGAGGATGGCCATCCTGTATGAGTCCTTGATAGCTGTCCGCAAGAGGGACTTGGCTTTAAGGGATCGAGGGAGTCTGAGCGAAGCTCGAAGTTGCTTCGGTAACGAGGCCCCGCCTTGGACTCGAGGAAGCCAGACTATCGGCCCCAGAAGGAGAGTGGGCACCGAGGGAAACTTCGATTCGATCCTAGCCGCCTGCAGGCCGAATGCACCTTTGCACCGACCTCCGAGGACTCAGAAGATTAGAGCTCGCGGGAGAGGATTGCGAGGCTGGCGCTGACGAGGCGGTTAGCGGCGGGCGACCGAGGGAGGCGACCGCAGGCTGTCCCTATCGCGGGTGAGTTTGAGGATGAAGGCACGCTGGGAGCGCCTAGGTTTATCAATCCCTTTGGGGATTTTGTTTTATATGTATCGGCCGCTAAGAGGCCATGATGTATTTACCGGATTGGCCGCTGGTGGTTTCAATCCCTGCCCTTTTGGGGCTTTGTTTGAACTTTTGCGTCTCAATCAATGAAACGCTTTTCGATTATTTATGAACTTCAGTTTTTCAAGTATGAGAAAGAGGGTGTGAGTTGTCGCCTCATTCCTGGTTCTGATGATCACCGTATCTATTGTTTGCATAAAGCGAGATTTTCCACGGCTTGCCGATTTACGAAAAGTTCGTGGAACCTAATAGGCTTAAGTGAAGAGACAAATTTTGATCTCGATACCATACTATGTCTGTGAGATGTCAAGATCCAGCATGGCTGGGTTTAGGCAAGACCTAGGTTTACCTCGGACTGAGGCTTTATGATGACAAATCGGCTTTCGCTTTGCCTGTTTATGATTTTAACCTGATTCGCACCGCTTAAAACCGGAATTGTTATCGGCTTATATGATTTGTCTGGGTACGATCGAAGCTATTCGCTAGGAAGTGCTAAACCAAATTTTGGTTTTCTAGTATGGCGCTATGTTATCCTCGTCGGATGTAAGAGAGCCCACCCTTTAAAGGGCTATTATCTGTTTAGGACGTTAGAGTTCGCTTGTTGTGATCAGCAACAAAGAAATGATGCCAGCTTAGAGGCATGTTACTGTTTAGAGGTGTGTTTGTATGTTTTGAGTTCTGTAGACGAGGATTGCCCTGGAATGTTTTGAGGAAAAGAATGTCCTTCGAAAGCATGACGCCTCGCAGTGCTAAAGGTCGAAGTTTTCTTGTGCAGCATTTCGTGGTTGAAATGTTCGCGGCTTGAGATGTTTTAATGTTCGCAGCCAGAAACTGTTGTTTCGGCTTGGACGCAGGACCAAGGGGTCGCGAAGTTTGACCCATGGAGAAGCCGCCTACATTCACAGTTCTTCGTGAAGTGTTGGCCTCCGGGATTTGTTTGTATATATTAAGGATGACTCAGATAACTCTTGGAGCCTTGTCACGAAGTGTTTCTTTTCATGTCGTGTTTACGGGCGATAGAACTTAATCGGGACACGATAAGTTTAAATCTTCCGCTAACCATATGGTTGTTAGGACTGAGTTTTGGTATGAAGAGTTTATCGATGATTTCTGATTCTAGGCTATACGCAAACTTCTGCATAATAGTCACTTACGCTCTATAACAAATCATGGTTGTTGTTTTAGCCGCTAAGCCGATTGGAGCAGTGGTCACTCAATTAATTTGCTGGCATGAAGGTTATGCTCAGCCGTATAGCCAAGGAAGTTTTGGTAAAGGATTAGACCACGACCTTTCGTTAACATTAAGGTCATGTTAGTTCACCATTGCCTTTAAGGATGCCAATTCAGGTCCAGGTCCTTCGGCTTGTGTACGCTTTTTTCTTTCTTTAGAAGCGGGATGAGTATGCTTAGAATGCGGGCATCGCTTTCAATTTTTAAAGAGATTAGATCGGTTTGCATGTTCTGCTCCACATTCAAGGAACAATAAAACAAGACTGGAGAATTACCTAAGACTTACCTTGCAGACTATCCACCTAGGTTCTAAGTTCCCTAAATTTTACGGCAGTTTTCTAGACGCTGCTCCTTTCGCATACAAAAAATAAAACCTTGACAAATTTTCTAAGTTGGACGCATCTTAGTCTCATCGATCATTCAAGGCTGCCTCTTGCCCGCTCCTCTTTGTTTCGCGGACTATTAACGGTTCATCGTTAAAGGACTTTGAAAAGTTTGATACCGAACGAGAATCGGTTTTTGATGAAATTCGACGAATATCGGAGCGAAAGAGAGATATGAACGCCTGTTCCTGTTCTTGTTTCTTCAGACTGCTGGTTAAATTGACAATGTGTCCAAGGAACATTACAGAATCGCTGGAAACAAAGGGAGGAGAAGTAGGCGATAACTCGAAGAAGGCTAAGGTGGGTGCTTAGACAAATGGAGACATTGGGCAAGACTGAAAGTGAGGCTCTTAGCTCGCCAGGCTATGAGCTTAACTGGTTAGGTCCTGACCTTACCGCTTCATATGATCTTGTATGACTTTACTTAATGATGTTTCGTGAAATATTGCCGAGCTTGATTTTACTAAGCTGTTTCCCAAAACGCTGTCGAGCTTTTATTTTACGAGAGTCATTCCAAGAACTGTTTTCTTCCTGACAATAGACCGCCATATCACTCTTTGGGCTCAGTCTTATTTTAAAATCGTAAGAGGGCCGCTTGGTCGCTGCTCCAGACCTTCCGGCCGCCTTGACTTCAGACGCTTTTGCAATTTTTCCTAAGAAATCACCTTCGACGCGGATGTTGGCTTCTCAAAAGGATCTTAATCCCTCGTGATAGTTGGAAAACTGGTGTTCAAGCTAACCGTGGTCGCTTTATACGATGAATCAGAATCCATTCGCCGATCGAACCTTTCATTATTTTTTGAGCTTTTCACGACGCATCTTAATCAAGACTAAACATGATTATTGGGCTCACGGGCACAAAGATCGAAGGCGAAAACTTAGGCAAAGATGCATGGTACTGGGACAGGACCGGCTCGCCCTATGACGGACAGAGAGATCCTCCCCATGGGCTGGTGGTGGTCGAGACAGCCACATTGTTTTCGTGAAAATCTCAACGGAAGCTCCATTGAGACGAAACAAAACCATCTTGACCTAGACTCAAAGGAGAGCAAAGTGAGGTTTCTACAGGCAGGTGGCCATGGGCGAGGTGACCTTGGTGATGGTTGTTCTCGCCCACCGGCGAGGTGGCCGACAGTGATTTTGTTTCAAAATCTCAACGGAAACCCGACAGACTAAAAGAAAGCCACTTTGATCTAGACTCAAAGGATAACGAAGGTGAGTTTGCCCTGGGCGCAGGTAGCCATGTCGGAAGGTGAGGTGACCTCGGTAATGTTTGTCCTTGCCCACGGCGAGGTGGCCGACAGTGACTTTGTTCTTTCAAAATCTCAACGGAAACCGGATTGAGATGAAACGAAGACATTTTGACCTAGACACAAAGGAGAACAAAGTGGGTTTTACTAAGGCAAACTGGGAAGACTGATCTCACCCTATGGCAAGTTGTCCTAGTAAGAACAAGTCTCACCTCCTTTCGCTTCCGCTTGTTCCTCAAGAGTTGTTTGTAAGAAGTATGGCAGTGGGAATTGGTGAACCGATTTCGCGGCTTCTGTTCCGCGAAAATCTAGGGTTTACCCAAGGTTTCAAGGAGAGTAAGTTTTGTTTTTCAAGAGTTTCTAAAATGTTTTCAGTCAACCCTACTGCTGAGATTTCACAAACTCGTAATTAGATCGCCATCTCAGCCTTGGGCTCAATCTTATTTTAAAATCGTAGTGGCCATTTAGCCACGATCCAGCCCCCTTTTGGCCCGTCTTGGGACTTAGAATTTTTTACAATTTTTCCTAAGATACGGCCGTTGATGTGACGTCGGTTTTTCCGAAAGGATTCCAATCCCTTGTATAGTTAAGGCAACTGGTGTTTAAGATAACCATAGCCGCTATACGGCAGGCAGGAATCCGCCTCGACGATCAAGTCTTTTATAAGTTTTCTCGTCTTTCTTCGATAATCCAAGCTTAGGTTATGTCCATAGACCCGGAGGATCGCGTTATGGGAACTTGGACGAGAGTGCATAGTTGATAGGACTTGATCGGTTGTCCTCGCCATCGGGCGAGGTGACTTTCGTTTACGGTTCACTCGCCATGGGCGTAGGTGGCCTTAGGAGCAATCACTGCTGAAATTGTTTTACCAGCGCTGATTCGAGCTGCCAGGTTGATCGCCGCTTATGCCGTGAGAGTAAGAGTAATCCGGCCCCTCCTTCTAGCCAAACTGTGGGAACCGAATTCACACCGCCGATTTCAATGAATAAAACGAGGAAAGCCGTTAACCCGACTTTCCAAGGTCCGGATTTCGCGCACAGCCAACGACAAGTGACCAATAAATGCGAAAATGTTTTGTTAAGATTTGCGACTGGACCTTAAGAAAGACTGCCTACGTACCCCTTTCGAGGATCAAGTCGGACATAGTTCAGTTAGAAATAATTGAACAAGAGATCGAACAGTCTGTGCCTGGTTCGCCTAGTATGAGCGCTGGTCATAGAAACGGCATGTCAAGATAATGCCTAGGGTTTCTATGCGGAGCTCTGAGTAAAAGAATTGTTAGATCCTTCCCGAGGAACAGGGTCTCGCGGAGAAGATAAAACTAGAACAAGAGGCGCCAGACGCTCTAAGTCCTGTCTCGCTGGCCTAACCACCTAAGTTCTAAGTTCTCTAAGCTAGCAGGAGTTCTCTAAGTCTAGATTCTAGGATTTTCGGATCCCCTTCTCCTCGCTTTGCTCTCCTTATATACTCACTTCTAGGTCGGTTTGCCTTAGGATGATGGACTTTGCCTTTGGGCCCAAGTTTATCTCTTCAGAAATATTCCATTTTCGCCGATCTTCGTAATTATCCTCGAAGTTTTCCCCTATTTTTCGTGACTTGATGTTTATCCGATGTTCGAAATTGATAAACCGCCATAGTCTGATTGGGCCTGAATTTTAAAATCATAAGTAAGTCCGTGGACTTGTCTTAAGTCGTTGAACGCTTTATACGATTTCTGAAAGACTATCTTTCTCGTAAAATAAACCGTATAGCCTAAAGGATCGATGTTCGAAGTTAATCGATCTTGTTTTACACGATATCCTCTAAGAGAAATCCAACCTTTCTAAATTTTGTCGCGGAAACATCGAGGATGATTCCAATCGAAGTCGAATCGAGAGATGTTAATTCCAGAGTCGCGGATCGTGATCAAACCCACGAGGATTGATCCAAGCAAGCCAAGGCGGATCAGACCGAGCACGATGGGACCAAGACCAAGACGAGGACCGACCAGAACGAGGACCGCCGACAGCGCCAGAGACCTGCCGCCGGCGCCAGGCCGTTCGGGTTGCCGCCGCGCTGGGTTTGCTGTCGGCGCTTACCTGGCTTGGTTGCTGCTCGCCGCCGGCGCCAGGTCGGCCTCGTTTCTGCCGGGCGCCAGGGATTCTCTGCGCCCGTGGGTTCTCCGTCGCCCGATCCTTCCTCCGCTGATCGCTCGCGGCGGGAAATCTTTGAGTTTGGAAAGATCTTTAGCCGCTGATTTCGAGATAACCGCTGACCCCAACACAAGCCAAGACGAGATCAGACCGAGCACGATGGGACCGGTGACCAGGACGAGGACCGAGACCAGGACGAGGACCGCCGACCGGCCGGGGACCTGCCGCCGGGCGCCAGGGGCTTGCCGCCGGGCGCCAGGGGCTTGCCGCCGGGCGCCAGGCCGGTTAAGCCGCTTCTGCCGCCGGGCGCCAGGTTGCCGCCGCGCCAGCTTGCCGCCGGGCGCCAGGCCGGCCCGCTCGCCGTGCCAGGGATTCTCTGCGCCCGTGGGTTCTCCGTCGCCTGATCCTTCCTCCGCTGATCGCTCGGCGGGAAATCTTTGAGTTTGGAAAGATCTTTAGCCGCTGATTTCGAGATAACCGCTGACCCCAACACAAGCCAAGACGAGATCAGACCGAGCACGATGGGACCGGTGACCAGGACGAGGACCGACCAGGACGAGGACCGCCGACCGGCTTCGGGGACCTGCCGCCGGGCGCCAGGCCGCTTTGCCGCCGGGCGCCAGGGGCTTGCCGCCGGGCGCCAGGCCGGGTTGCGCTGCCTGCCGCCGGGCGCCAGGCCGCCGGCGCCAGCTTGCCGCCGGGCGCCAGTCGCCCGCTCGCCGTGCCAGGGATTCTCTGCGCCCGTGGGTTCTCCGTCGCCCGATCCTTCCTTCGCTGACCGCTCGTGGGAAATCTTTGAGTTTGGAAAGATCTTTAGCCGCTGATTTCGAGATAACCGTTTTCGACCCCAACACCATCCTTGCCCATTAACATAGCTCACTTCGTGCTGATCTTCAGCCGACTGATCTGACTCTGATGTAGCTTCCGCGGTTGCTTTATCCTGAGGGGATTCTTCCATGATGAAGACCTGATTCTGATTACTCTTAATCAGCTGATCGACCTTGGCAGAGATCTCATCAATATTGCTGTTGTCAATGCTGTTCACCTTCTAAATGCGATCAGTGTCACGGTTATTATCAGCTGAGCTTGAGGCCATGTTCTCAATCAGCGGCACCTCGAAAGTGGATTGGGTCAGCGAAGTCTCCATTACTGGCTGAATTCAAAGCTGCCTGTACTGCCAACCTACTCCATCGTAGAACACTCCAAGCAGATAGTCTTCCTCAAAACCGTGATGTGGGCACTCTCTTTGGTAGATGTTGAATCGTTACCATGCATCGCAGAAAGGCTCATCTACTAGCTGTTTGAAGGTCGCGATCTTCTGTCTCAAAGCTGCCGTCTTCGATTTCGTGTAGAAGTGGCTCAAGAAGGCAGATCGAACTTGTTCGCAAGTGGTGAGCGATCCAGTAGGTAGGGAATCTAGCCAGCGAGCAGCCTTCCCATCAAGCAAGAAAGGAAACAGGGTACACTTGATGTAATCGGGTGGTACTCCATTCGCTTTAGTGAACCCACACATTTTCTCAAAATGCTCAATGTGGTCCGTCGGTATTTCTGCAGGAAGTCCATTGAAGATCTTCCTTTGCACTAGACTTATCAAGGCCGGCTTGATCTCAAAGTCTTGCATAGTGCACGGTGGAGGGTTGATGGCAGATCGCGTAGTAGGCAGATTACACAGTAGATTTCTCTGGCCGATCGGAACAACCTCCTCCGGTTGATTCTGCTGATTCGCAGCGTTCAGAGCTTCTTGCTCGGCAGCAGCTTGCTGCGCTTGGATGGTTTGCTGCATCTTCTGCATCTGTTGTTGTGATGTCTTGCATATTTTCTTATATTTAGCCATCTTTTTATTGCATTCTTTGAGTTGTAGGCTAAGGTTTAGGCATGTCTAGGATCATTTTGCATTCATTTGTCCTTATCAGGTGTTGGGGTATGCTTTGGTGAGATTTGAGGTGTTTGGGAACCTTATGATCCAAAAAGAAGGGAAGAATCAAGATTGGCCATAAGAAGAGAAGTGAAATCAAGAGAAAAGAATTGGAGCGGGTAGCCTAGACCGGCTACACATACCCGGACGGATCAGATGGGATCAGCACGTCCGGATGACCGGCCGATGCATCCGACTCGAGTAAACGGACGGAGAAGAGACGACAGCCGGGTGTACAGGTCGGATAAGGACACCGGTCAGGAGGAACCGGAGCAGACCATGTCGGGGTGGCCAGTCGGGTAGGAGCACCGGACGATGAGAAGCAGCTGGACGGCCGGGGAGACGTGTCCGGGTAGGAGCACCCGGACGGGAGATCAAGACGCGTCCAGACCGAGGGACGACCGGGGTGGCCTGTCCGGCTAGGAGAACCCGGACATGAAGAAGATGCTGAGGACCGGGGTGAGACGACCGGGGTGAGACGGACAACCTGGTGAACCCAGACGGAGCAAGGAACGCGGCCAGCTGGACGGCCGGGTAACCTGGACTCGGTTGGATGGTGTTGATGCACCCCTGACCGAATTTCATGCTTCATTCCCATTGGTTTAGACCCATTTAGCTTAAGGAATTTTTAGTAATCTTGTTTTATGTTTCTAGGGCTTTTAAGCCTAACTATAAGTACCCTTGTTATCCCTAATTTGGGACGGATGTTATTTTCTATCTAAGAACACAAACCCTTTGAGAAAGTTTCATCTTGGATTCATATTCTCATCTCATCTTTGTGTTCTTGATTGCTTGATTTCATCTCCTTTCTTTCTCTACATGATTAAGCTTGAATATCTCATGGGTTTAAGAGTAAGCATGTGGATTAGTGAGTAGATCCGTTTAAGATCCATGGGTTAGGGTGATTGAGAGTGATTAAGTGTAGATCCAAGGTGCTTAGTGTTAGATCTATCCTTTCCTTGCATTGATTTGGTGTTCTTAAAGCTATATTTGAGTTGGCCTCTCAAACATAGAGTCATAGGCATTTCATGCCCGAAAGGTGTTCTATGAAATGCCTGAACCAACTCATCTATGCTTTTAGCTTGCTTTGCCTAAGAGATTAGTTGTCAAAGAAGCTAAGATTGCTATTAGACTCATTCTTTATGCTTGCTTTGATCATTACAGCCAAAGAGATTTGGTGTACTTGGGTGATCTTTGCAAAAGAGCATCCATCTAGAGATAGAGCTTGCTTGGTTTTGTTTTCTAGGCATAAGGAATTAGATTGATTGAAAAGTTAGCATCTTGGATTGAATCTTAATCATTTGATATCAAGTCCCTATATCCATTGGTCTCACTCTCCTCATAAGAAAGAAAGTTTTATTTTTTGTTGCATTTTACTTATTGTCTTAGTTTAATAATCATCCTCTTTAATGATTGCATTTAGATTAACCATAGACTTGCATTCCCTCTGCTTTATGGTCACTGAGAACTGGTTCGACAATCTTATATACTACATCATTTGATTAGGACCTTAGAAAAGTCCTTTCATCAAATTGGCGCTGTTGCCAAATTCTAAGTTGATTGTGACATTGGGATTTAGTCACTTGCTTGAGACTAAATAATTTTTCTTTTCTTGTGATATTGATTCTCCTTTTGCCTTTTCCTATGATTTTCAGGTGTATGAACACAAGAAGATGGGACATTGGGATTGGGGTCAAAAACGGTTATCTCGAAATCTACGACTAAGGACCTTCCCGAAACTCAAAAGATTTCCCGCAAACGACTGACGAGGGAAAGATCGAACAACGAAAAAACCCACGGACGACAAGACGCCTGGCGCCGGGCGGCATGCGGACGCTGGCTGGCCTGGCGGCACCCGGCCTGGCGCCGGCGGCACGCTGGACGCTGGCTGGCCTGGCGCCGGGCGGCACTCGCCTGGCGCCGGCGGCACTCGCCTGGCGCCGCAGCACGCTGGACGCTGGCTGGCCTGGCGCCGGGCGGCACTCGCCTGGCGCCGGGCGGCATGCGGACGCTGGCTGGCCTGGCACCGGGCGGCACTCGCCTGGCGCCGGGCGGCATGCGGACGCTGGCTGGCCTGGCGCCGGGCGGCACGCCAGCCTGGCGCCGGGCGGCACGCCAGCCTGGCGCCGGGCGGCACGCCAGCCTGGCGCCGGGCGGCACGCCAGCCTGGCGCCGGGCGGCATGCGGACGCTGGCTGGCCTGGCGCCGGGCGGCATCGCTGGACGCTGGCTGGCCTGGCGCCAGCGGCACCGACCTGGCGCCGGCGGCACGCTGGACGCTGGCTGGCCTGGCGCCGGCGGCACGCTGACGCTGGCTGGCCTGGCGCCGGGCGGCACGCCAGCCTGGCGCCGGGCGGCACGCCAGCCTGGCGCCGGGCGGCATGCGGACGCTGGCTGGCCTGGCGCCGGGCGTACCTCGCCTGGCGCCGGGCGGCACGCTGACGCTGGTTTGCCGCGCACTCTCGCCTGCCGCAGCACGCTGGACGCTGGCTGGCTCCATGCCGGGCGTAATTCGGCCACGCTGGCCGCCTTGCCGGGCGGCACTCCTAGCCTGGCGCGCACTGCCGCGCTGGTCGCCTGGCGCCAGTCCGCTGCTCGCCCCGTCTCGGTCCTATCGCGTCTGGCTCGATCCCCGCCTAGCTTGTTCGATCAGCCCTCGCGGAGTTTGGTCCAATCAGGTTATGGCGTTTATCCGATTTCACCTAAACATCGGATAAACATCAGGTCATCAAAGATAGCGAAAACTCGGAGATAATTACGAAGACCAATTAAAATGGAACATTTCCGAAGAGATAAGCTTGGGCCCAAAGGCGCAGGCCCATCACCCTAAGGCAAACCGACCTGAAGTGGGTATATAGGAGAGCAAGAGCAGAAGAGAAAGGCATCCCAAAAACCGAGAATTAGACTTAGAGCATCCTGCTAGCTTAGAAAAACTAGGGTTTAGGTGGTTAGACTAGCAGAGCAAGGCTTAGACGCTTGGCTGCTCCGCGACTCTATATTTTTTTTAATCGCAAATCTCTCGTCTTCGGAGAATCCTTGTACTGCCTCTTTCATCTAATAAACGCCTTCGGCAAATATTTCAAACTCTTATTTTTATCTATTAAACTTTATCGATTTCGTGGCAACGAGAGAACTGACCTTCAAGGAAAGTCGGGTTTACTTGGCTTTCCTCCGCAATCTTATTTATCTAAAATTGATGTGTGAATTTCGTTCCCATAGTTTGGCGCTAAGGAGAGGGGACGGATCCTCTAACTCTAAAACCACCAATCGATCGGGTTCAGTATGACTTCTTCGCCAGCCCGCAACATCGTATCTTTCGAGGATCGAAAGCAACGCCCAACGGTCAAACCTCACAACGATCTCCTCGTAATAGAACTCACGATCCAGGATATTGACGGAGCAAGGGTATTAGTCGACACCGATGCTCGGCCAATATTATCTAAAAAGCACCCTCGAGGATGGGCGGCCGATCTAAGCATCCTTACAGATGACCCCAGCCCGGTCGACTCGGAGAAATTATGATCCTCGCTCAACTAACCTCCTAGTCAAAGCCGAGCGCCGCCAAAACACGGAATTCCTGGTGATCGATGGTCCAACATCCTACAATGCGATAGTTGGAACTCCCTGGCTAAACTCCATGAGAGCGCATCCCATCCACATTCCACCTATGCCTCAAGTTCCCAACGCCTTCGGGTCGAAAATACATGGTAGTCAATGAGCAGCGCAGATCTACCTCGCCACAACTAAAACGGAAAACTCTAAATCGAAACCTCTCGAAAAGCAAACGATTCACAACTCGCCGGAAACCTTCTGCAGTCCCAAAGAGCTGAGGCCCTGAAGGGAAGCGTGAACCAACCTGCGAGCCGGTGGTCTCAATCTGTCTCGACGATTCTTTTCCGAACGTGTGTCGAGATCGAGCTAACCTCCGCCAACCAATGAAAGCAGAGCTCATCGCGATGCCTCAAAAGAACTCCTCAGACGCTCAAGCTATGGAGGATATGCCGGAATCGACATTAGCGTAACATGTCACTTAACTTAACATCGACCCAACTCACAAACCCGTGAAACAAAAAGACGAAAGTTGGGACCTGAGCGCGCAACGCAGTCAACGAGGAAGTCGAAGACTCCTCAAAGTAGGGTCAATAACAGAAGTCAGGTATCCGACTGGCTTGCCAACCCCGCCGGGTAAAAAGAAAACGGCAAATGGCGAACTGCGGACGATTTCACGGATCTGAATAAAGCTCGTCCAAATGATTGCTTCCCGCCCCACACATTGACCGACTGGTCGGCAACCGCTGGAAACAAGCTTGTCATTCATGGACGCTTTTCCGGATACAATCAGATCATGATGAATCCCGACAAATCAAAAAAACCGCGCTCATCACAGACCGCTGAACGATTGCTACAAGGTAATGCCTTTCGGTCTTAAAAACGCAGGTGCAACATATCAGCACTCAACAAAATGTTTGCCGAACAACTCGAAAAACTATGGAAGTATACATCGATGATATGCTCGTGAAATCTCTTGACTAACACCATCATATAGCCCACCTAGAGGAATGTTTTGCACGACTCAACCAGCATAACATGAAACTCAACCCGCAAAATGTAGATTCAAGAGTGGCATCGGAGAATTCCTCGATACCTCGTGAACGATCGCTGAATCGAGGCCAACCCTAAACAAATCGACGACTGATAGAAATGGCCTCCCCGAGAACCAAGCGAGAAGTCCAGAGGCTAACCGAAGAGTCGCTGCTTTGAACCGCTTTCATCTCACGCCCACGGATAAGTGCCTACCGCTTTAATGACATTGAAGGGAAAAAGAAGTTCGAATGGTCCGAAAGCAATGTGAAAAGCTTTCCAGCAATTGAAACATTACCTGGCCACTCCACCAGTCCTTGCAAAACCGTGGAAGGTGAACTCTTTTTTCTATATCGCAGTTTCCGCGAACGGCGTCAGTGGTGTCTTGATACGAAGAACGCGCTAACAAAACCAATCTTTTACGTAGCAAGACGCTACTGGATGCGAAACTCGATACCCTCTAATAGAAAAATTAGCATTCGCTGTCATAACCTCGCAAGAAAACTAAGACCATATTTCCAGTCTCACGCTATAGTGGTTCTCACCACGCTCCCGCCACGGATAATCCTGCATAGTCCAAGTCAATCCGTAGGCTCGCAAAATGGGC
Organism: Brassica carinata; assembly: GCA_016771965.1. Taxonomy (NCBI): domain Eukaryota; kingdom Viridiplantae; phylum Streptophyta; class Magnoliopsida; order Brassicales; family Brassicaceae; genus Brassica; species Brassica carinata. The sequence goes on from CM028689.1 coordinate 47,013,365, forward strand.
AATCGAACTGAGTGAGTACGACGCCAATACCGCTTCAAGGACGCGGTGCAAAGTCCCAAGTACTGGCGGATTTTTGGTAAGATTACCCACTAGAGACATGACTAACGAGGAACCAAACTCAACTTGGGTCCTCCACGCCGACGGATCTTCATCCAAACAAGGATCCGAATCGAATACGCTCACCTTCCTAACGGGAAATCCTAGAACAGTCTTTCCGATTGGCTTTTCACGCTTCAAACAATGAGGCAGAATACGAAGCACTCGCCGCAGGATTGCGGCTGGCCCATGGGTTAAAAAACTAATATTCACGCTTACCGCGATTCTCAGTTAGTCGCCAATCAATACAGCGGAGAATATGAGGCGAGAGACTAAAGGATGGACGATATCTAAAACTCGGCCCAAGAACTGGCTCGAATTTCGACCAGTTCGCCTAGAATTCCTCGCCGAAAACGCCCAGGCTGACGCTTTGGCTGCCTCGCCAAGCTCAGATCCAGGGCTCCAAAGAGTAATCCCGTCGAATTCATCGAAAGCATCCGAAAGCATCGACCACCAGTGGTCGCCAATCTAATCCAGACGAAGATTGAAGATGCGGAAGAAGTCGAGGATCAGCCGGAAGCCGATGTGAACCCGACCGGTATGGCTGCGACAGCCCTTGGTTAGAACCAATCCCAGCCTATATCGCGAATGGAACCTTACCCACCAAAAATGGGCTGCTCAGAAGTAAAACCTGCGCACGGTATGTCACGATAGAGGGAGAAATTTATAAGTGGTGTTTCTCTGGTCTCATGGCATGCGCAGAAGGGGAAAGAGCAAAAGAATCATGAAGGAGGTCCATTCTCGATCATGCGGAAATCATTCTGGCGAAGATCTCGCGTTAAAATCAAACGCCATGGTTATTATTGGCCAACCATGGTAAAGATCGGTGAAATTCGCCGGAAAGTAAAATGCCAAAGGCATGCTCCAACAATCCATCAACCCGCTGAGATCCTCTCTCGATCTCGCCCCCTATCCTTTCATGCGATGGTCCATGGACATCGCCGACCTATGCACCCATCAAAACAAAACGCTTCCTCCTAGTCCTACGGATTTCTTTTCCAAATGGGTAGAAGCGAATCCCACGCAAGTATCAAGGACACACAAGTCGAGAACTTCGCCTGGAAACATATCATAACTAGACATGGGGTCCCGCATTTAAATCGAACAGATAATGGATCTCAATTTATCTCTACTGATTCAAGCATTCTGCTAAAAATGGAAAATACGACTTACAAAGTCAACTCCCAGATATCCGCAATGCAATGGACAGGCAGAAACCATCAACAAAACCGCCCTGACGGACTCAAGAAACGCCAGACGCCAAGAAGGGCGATGGGCAGGAGCTCAAGGAGTTCTTTGGTCGCATCGCATAACCCCAAGACGGGCTACGGTGAAACTCCATTCGCCTCGCTACGGAACGAATGTATGATCCCCGCGAAGTAGAATTCCCCGAGTACGGAGAAGATTCCTCCCCAAAGAGAGGATTTAAACGACGCATGATGCTGGACAATTCGACTCATCAATGAGCCACCAGGCACTCATTCAATCCAGAATTACCAGCACGCCGCCGCAAGGTACTACAACTCAAACGCACGCCATCGCGAGGTTCAAAGAAGGCGATTTAGTCTTACGCAAAGTCTTCCAAAACACCGCCGAATCCAAACGCAGGAAAACCGGGAGCAACCGGAAGGACCGCATAAAGTCATAAAAGTAGTCCCACCAGGCTCATACCAAATCGCAAACATGCAAGACGCCAAAATCCCGAACTTGAATGCGATGCACCTCAAAAATACTACCACTAAACGATAAAACGTGGTACAAAAGAACTACGAGATGGCTTGATCCCTAGACAAGGGTACGTAGGCAACTCGCCAATCGGCGGATTCAGCTATCCCCCCAATTTAAAAAAGGGGAGGGTAACGATACTGTGATACTCCCACAAATTTCAAGACTCTAAAATTTTCAAACTTTTTCACTACTTTTTCAAAATCAGCCGAGACGGTCACAACAGCGATCTAGTGTCCACTAAGCGCATTATCACATCCAAAAACAAATCCCGATGGCCAACACTTCACGAGGCATTGTGAATGTGGACGCTTCTCCTGGTCAAACTTACGCCGACCCTTGGTCCCGCTGGCCCAAAACGGAAACGACAGTTTTCTGGCTGCTAACATTCGCAAAAGACATCCCCAAAGCCCACAAACGCTTCAACACGAGATGCGCATAAGGAAAAATCAACCTTCAGCATCATAAACGCCGCTAACGCTTGAAGGACATTCTTTTCCACAAAACATTGCAGACGAAATCTTCGTCTCTAAACATACAAACGCACCTCAAAACGGTATCATTTCGTTGTTGCTGATCACAACAAACGAACTCTAACGTCCTAAACAGACAAATAGCCGCCCTTCGAGGGCTAGGCTCTCTTACATCCGACAAGGATAAACATAGCCGCTATTCAAGAAATCCAAAATTTTGGTCTAGCTCTTCAGAAGGAAGTAGCTCGACTCACGCCAAAACAAATCATATAAGTTTATTAACAATTCGCTGGATTTTAAACGGTACGAGTCAGGTTAAAATCGCAAACAGGCAAAACAAAAGCCGATTTGTCATCGCAAAGCCTCAGTCCGAGAGTAAACCTAGGTCTTGCCCTAAACCCAGCCACGCTGGATCTTGACATCTCACAGACATAGTATGGTATACGAGATCCAAAAATTTGTCTCTTCACTTAAGCCTATTCGTTTCACGAAGTTTTTCAGCAGAATCGGTAAACCGCTGAAAATCTCGCCATGGACAATAGGTACGGTGATCATCGGGGAACTAGGAATGAGACGACAACTCACACCCTCTTTCTCATACTTCGAAAAAACTGAAGTTCATAAATAATCGAAAACGTTTCATAGATTGAGACTGCGGAAATTCAAACAAAACCCCAAAAAAGGGGCAGGGATTCGAAGCCACCAACGGCCAGTCCCGGTAAATACATCATGGCCTCTTAAACGGCCGAAACACATAAAAAACGAAATCCCAGAAGGGATTGATAAACCTAGACGCCCTGTGAGCCGCCATCTTCATCCTCACTCTTCATGGGACAGCCGCCACGCCCTCCTCGTCGCGATCACACTACCCGCTTCTCGTCCGCCACCTCGCATCTTCTCCCACGCCCCGATCTTCTGAGTTTTCGAGGTCGGAGCTAGGTGCATTCGCTTGCAGACCGGCAGGATCGAATCGAATCTCCTCGGTGACCGCCCACTCTTCTTTACAGACGATAATCTGGCTTCCTCCAAGTCCAAAGACGGGCCTCGCTACTCAAGCAACTCGAGCTCGCTCAGACTCCCTCGATCCCCGCTAAAGCCAAGTCCTCTTACGGACAGCTATCATGGACTCAAACAGGATGGCCATCCTCGCCGACGCACCATAGAAGTCGCCGCTGGCATCGCAACCTCCGAGGATCTACGCGCTCATCTCCTCGCGGAGCCTGAACCTTCTCCCGAAGACGCGGACTTCCGAGGATTTACTCTCTTTCTTCACCTTGAGTAACGAAGCTCGCTGGTCTTCCTCAGGTCGCGCCAAGATCGCTGATACGAACCTCAAGCTGGGACGCCTGGGAGGCATGGTGTCCTCGACAGCCGCACGCGCCTTAGTACGCTTCAGCTTCCTGCGACGACTCTAGTTCCTTCGATAGACTAATGACTTCCGACCCGACTCGCCAAGCATTCCGCCGATCAGAGACACAAACTGTCCGCAAAAAGGAAAGAGTAAGTATCATCGCGAAAAACGGTGCAAGAATTACGGACAAAATCGAACCTTGAACGATGACGCCGCCAACGGCTCAGAGGTCGCCTCGCCGCGACCCCGCTTTTCGCCCGGACGCCAGCTCTTGCCCTTCCTTGGGCAGCGCACCACGCTGGCAGTCCTAAGACGAGTTCCTCTTCGCCGGGAAGAGGTGCAGATTCTATCGCCATCTCTTCCGAGATCACGATCGGGCAGTCGAAGAACCCGATGGATGAATCTGAACATCGAGAGTCTGTTCAGGAACAATAACCCCTTCTGTAGACAGGAGGGCATCGGATGGGACTTCGAGCTAGGAACCAAAGGAGCAGGCAAAGGAGTTGGAGCCGCTGAAGGAACATCGGCGCCTTCAGTCTCGCCGCCAGCCTTTCGCAGCACTACGCCGGATAGCTTAGCCTTGAAAGAATCAAACCCATCAGTCAGGGACGGAATAGCCTCTTGAACGCCTGAACGGCGGAGCTTGACTGGCCGAACCGACGGAGCTTGGCCGGCCTCGCCCATCTCAACATCGAACCACTCTTTTCAACATGGGATGAAGACATTTTCTTTCGAGAGAGAAGAAGAGAGAATTTGGAAAGATGTGAAGAATGAGAAGGAGGGTTGGCTACTTATAAGAAAAAGGAGGAGAAGACACAGGTTCTCTCAAGGAGAAATCCTTCGAAGATTTCGATTTTCAAAAAATTCAGATCACTACCAAGAAAATCGCCTCCGACTTACGGACTGGGGCTAACTGCTGGGGTCAAAAACGGTTATCTCAAATCTACGGCTAAGGACCTTCCCCAAACTCAAAAGATTTCCGCAAACAACCGACGAGGGAAAGATCGAACAACGAAAACCCACGGACGACAAGACGGCCTGGCGCCGCTGCACGGACGCTGGCCGCCTACGCCGGGCGCACGCTGGACGCTGGTTGCCTGGCGCCGGGCGCACTCGCCTGGCGCCGGGCGGCACGCTGGACGCTGGTTGCCTGGCGCCGGGCGCACTCGCCTGGCGCCGGGCGGCACATCGGACGCTGGCCGCCTGGCGCCGCGGCACGCTGACGCTGGCTGGCCTGGCGCCGGGCGGCACTGCCACGCTGGCCGCCTACGCCGGGCGGCACACGGACGCTGGCCGCCTGGCGCCGGGCGGCACCCGCCTGGCGCCGCGGCACGCTGACGCTGGTTGGCCTGGCGCCGCGCACGCTGGACGCTGGCTGGCCTGGCGCCGGGCGGCACACGGACGCTGGCCGCCTGGCGCCGGGCGCACGCTGACGCTGGCTGGCCTGGCGCCGCGGCACGCTGGACGCTGGCTGGCCTGGCGCCGGGCGGCACACGGACGCTGGCCGCCTGGCGCCGCGGCACGCTGGACGCTGGCTGGCCTGGCGCCGCGGCACGCTGACGCTGGCTGGCCTGGCGCCGGGCGGCACCCGCCTGGCGCCGCGGCACGCTGACGCTGGCTGGCCTGGCGCCAGCGGCACCAACCTGGCGCTGGCGACCTGCGTCAGCCATCGCGAATTCGACCTGGCGTCGTTCAGCGGCCCTCGTCGGTCACCGGTCTATCGTTCGGTTCGATCCCGCTTTAGCTTGTTCGATCAGCCCTCGTGAGTTTGGTCAATCAGGCTATGGCGGTTTATCCGATTTCACGAAACATCGGATAAACATCAGGTCATCGAAAGATAGCGGAAAACTTCGGAGATAATTACGAAGACCGACGAAAATGGAACATTTCCGGAAGAGATAAGCTTGGGCCCAAAGGCGAGGCCCATCACCCTAAGGCAAACCGACCTAGAAGTGGGTATATAAGGAGAGCAAGAGCAGAAGAGAAAGGCATCCCGAAAATCCGAGAATTAGACTTAGAGCATCCTGCTAGCTTAGAAAAACTAGGGTTTAGGTGGTTAGACTAGCGGAGCAAGGCTTAGGACGTTTGGCTGCCTGCGACTCTATATTTTTCTTTAATCGCAAATCTCTGCCTTTCTCGGAGAATCCTTGTACTGCCTCTTTCATCTAATAAACGCCGGCAAATATTTCAAACTCTTATTTTTATCTATTAAACTTTATCGATTTCGGTGGCAACGAGAGAACTGACCTTCAAGGAAAGTCGGGTTTACTTGGCTTTCCTCCATAATCTTATTTATCGAAAATTGACAGTGTGAATTTGGTTCCCACAACTTTTAGTAATCTTGTTTTATGTTTCTAGGCTTTTAAGCCTAACTATAAGTACCCTTGTTATCCCTAATTTGGGACGGATGTTATTTTCTATCTAAGAACACAAACCCTTTGAGTAAAGTTTCATCTTGGATTCATATTCTCATCTCATCTTTGTGTTCTTGATTGCTTGATTTCATCTCCTTTCTTTCTACATGATTAAGCTTGAATCTCTCATGGGTTTAAGAGTAAGCATGTGGATTAGTGAGTAGATCCGTTTAAGATCCATGGGTTAGGGTGATTGAGAGTGATTAAGTGTAGATCCAAGGTGCTTAGTGTTAGATCTATCCTTTCCTTGCATTGATTTGGTGTTCTTAAAGCTATATTTGAGTTGGCCTCTCAAACATAGAGTCATAGGCATTTCATGCCCGAAGGTGTTCTATGAAATGCCTGAACCAACTCATCTATGCTTTTAGCTTGCTTTGCCTAAGAGATAACAGGCCCAAAGGCGAGGCCCATCACCCTAAGGCAAACCGACCTAGAAGTGGGTATATAAGGAGAGCAAGAGCAGAAGAGAAAGGCATCCCAAAATCCGAGAATTAGACTTAGAGCATCCTGCTAGCTTAGAAAAACTAGGGTTTAGGTGGTTAGACTAGCGAGCAAGGCTTAGGACGCTTGGCTGCCTGCGACTCTATATTTTTCTTTAATCGCAAATCTCTGCCTTTCTGAGAATCCTTGTACTGCCTCTTTCATCTAATAAACGCTTCGGCAAATATTTCAAACTCTTATTTTTATCTATTAAACTTTATCGATTTCGTGGCAACGCAGAGAACTGACCTTCAAGGAAAGTCGGGTTTACTTGGCTTTCCTCCGCAATCTTATTTATCGAAAATTGACAGTGTGAATTTCGGTTCCCACAACTTTTTAGTAATCTTGTTTTATGTTTCTAGGGCTTTTAAGCCTAACTATAAGTACCCTTGTTATCCCTAATTTGGGACGGATGTTATTTTCTATCTAAGAACACAAACCCTTTGAGTAAAGTTTCATCTTGGATTCATATTCTCATCTCATCTTTGTGTTCTTGATTGCTTGATTTCATCTCCTTTCTTTCTCTACATGATTAAGCTTGAATCTCTCATGGGTTTAAGAGTAAGCATGTGGATTAGTGAGTAGATCCGTTTAAGATCCATGGGTTAGGGTGATTGAGAGTGATTAAGTGTAGATCCAAGGTGCTTAGTGTTAGATCTATCCTTTCCTTGCATTGATTTGGTGTTCTTAAAGCTATATTTGAGTTGGCCTCTCAAACATAGAGTCATAGGCATTTCATGCCCGAAAGGTGTTCTATGAAATGCCTGAACCAACTCATCTATGCTTTTAGCTTGCTTTGCCTAAGAGATTAGTTGTCAAAGAAGCTAAGATTGCTATTAGACTCATTCTTTATGCTTGCTTTGATCATTACAGCCAAAGAGATTTGGTGTACTTGGGTGATCTTTGCAAAAGAGCATCCATCTAGAGATAGAGCTTGCTTGGTTTTGTTTTCTAGGCATAAGGAATTAGATTGATTGAAAAGTTAGCATCTTGGATTGAATCTTAATCATTTGATATCAAGTCCCTATATCCATGGGTCTCACTCTCCTCATAAGAAAGAAAGTTTTATTTTTTGTTGCATTTTACTTATTGTCTTAGTTTAATAATCATCCTCTTTAATGATTGCATTTAGATTAACCATAGACTTGCATTCCCTCTGCTTTATGGTCACTTAGAACTGGTTCGACAATCTTATATACTACATCATTTGATTAGGACCTTAGAAAAGTCCTTTCATCAAATTGGCGCTGTTGCCAAATTCTAAGTTGATTGTGACATTGGGATTTAGTCACTTGCTTGAGACTAAATAATTTTTCTTTTCTTGTGATATTGATTCTCCTTTTGCCTTTTCCTTTGATTTTCAGGTGTATGAACACAAGAAGCAGGGGTGCAACTAACCTGGTTCCCACTGTTGAAGAGATAGCTACATTTGAGAGGGAAATAGCAAGAAGGAGAAGAGAAGAAGAGCAACAGGCTCACATTAAGAGGTTGGGGTTTGAGATAGATGATCACCAGCATCAACCTCAAGATGGCAATGGTCAAGGAGCTGACAACCTTGGACCACAGCGCCAGCAACAACAACACCCACAGCGGCCAGCTAGAACCATTGGCACCTATGACCGTCCTCACATTCATGGCAATAGGACGGGCATCCGCGCACCAGCTGTCGAAGCTAATAACTTTGAGATCAAGTCAGGGTTGTTGAGTGTGATTGAGAACAACGAGTACCATGGCTTGGCTGTATAAGACCCATTTGATCACTTGGACAAGTTTGAAAGCTATTGTGGTTTGTCCAAGATCAATGGTGTGTCCGAAGATGCCTTCAAGCTCAAGTTGTTTCCTTTCTCTTTAGGAGACAAGGCACGCCAATGGGAGAAATCTCTACCTAGTGACTCCATCACTACTTGGGATGACTGCAAGAAGGCCTTCTTGGAGAAGTTCTTCTCCACATCAAGGACAGCCAAGCTGAGGAATGAGATCTCTAGTGAAGCATGGGAAAGGTTCAAGGGGTATCAAGCTAAGTGCCCACACCATGGCTTCTCAAAGGATAGTTTGCTGAGCACATTCTATAGAGGTGCCCTTCCTGAGTTTAGAGCAATATTGGATACAGCAAGCAATGGTTTCTTCCTGGGCAGGTCTGAAGAAGATGCTGAGGAGCTGGTTGACAACATGGTGAAGAGTGACTCAGCTTACAGTGGAGAACATGACAGAGCTGATGATAACCAGACCAAGAAGGAAATCAAATCCTTGCAAGAGAAGATAGACTTGCTGATTGCTAACCAAGCCAAAAAGGAGCAGATCAACTTTGTGGGTGGTCCAAGTTAGGAAACTCCTCCTAAGGTTAATGAGGTTGAAGGGTTAGAAGGGCAAGAAGAGCTTTGCTTCATCAACAACAATGGTACTTGGTACAGGAAGGAGCCTAACTTTCAGTACAAAAACTACCAGCAAAGGTCTTATCCCAACAACCAGCAAGGAGGCTATCAACCCAAGCAAAACACTCAGCAAGGGAACTACCAGCCTAGGCAGAATCCTCCTCCTGGTTTTACCAATCAAGGCAATCAGTCTACTCAAGCTCAAGGTAGCTCCTCCCAAGCTAAAGCTCCAGATTCATCTATGGAAGCTATGTTCAAACAAATATTGGAAGGTCAAGCTAGAACAGCCAAGGACATTGGCCATGAGTTCAAGACTGTTCACTCCAGGATTGATAGCAGCTATACTGAACTAAACAACAAGATTAGAGCTTTGGAGAATCAGTTTGCTTTTATGAACTCTCAGCCAAGTCGCCAACAAGGAACACTACCAGGAAAGGCTGAGCAAAACCCCAAGGAGCCAATGAAGGCAATCACTTTGAGAAGTGGTAGAGAGCTACCTCCCAGAGCTCTCCCCAAGGGATGGTGAGACACTAAGTGGGGGGGGGGTGGCCATCAACATTGATGATGATGTTGTGATTGTAGATGAGAAGGTTGATGAGGAGATTCTAGAAAAGATTGTTGAAGCTAAGGGTAAAGGAAAGGTTGGAGAAGAGAAGAAAACAATAAAGCATGGTGAAGTTGCCACTCCAACAAAAGTCTCTTCTTTTGTTCCTCCTCCCTATGAGCCTAAGCTGCCATTTCCTGGAAGATTCAAGAAGCAACTTTTGGAGAAGTACAAAGCACTCTTTGAGAAGCAAATGAGTGAAGTTCAAGTCACAATGCCCATCATTGATGCCTTCATGCTTGTCCCTCAATACAGCAAGTTCTTGAAGGATGTTGTGGCTGCGAAGAAGAAATGGAAGGCATGATGGTTCTTACTCATGAATGCAGTGCCATCATCCAGAGATTGACAATCCCTAAGAAGCTAGAGGACCCAGGCTGCTTTACCCTACCTTGTGCCATTGGTCCTTTGATGTTTGAGAGATGTCTATGTGATTTGGGAGCTAGTGTCAGTCTCATGCCTCATCTGTTGCCAAGAAGCTTGGGTTCAGCCAATACAAGAAGTGCAAACTCTCTTTGTTGCTGCTGAGCTCAGTCAAATTCCCCATTGGTATCCTTGAAGACCTCCCTGTGATGGTGGGAAATTGTGAAATTCCTACTGATTTTGTTGTGCTTGAGATGGATGAAGAAGCTAGAGACCCCTTAATCCTTGGAAGACCATTCTTAGCCACAGCAGGCGCCCTTATCAATGTGAAGGAAGGCAAGATTGATCTTCATTTGGGGAAAAAGCACACTCTCCATTTTGACATCAATGAGGTAATGAAGAGGTCTACTGTGAAAGGCCAAGTGTTTTACATAGAGGAGATGGAAGCTCTTGCTGATGAGCTTCTTGAGGAATTGGCACTTGGAGAGTTGGCAATAGGGGACCCTTTGCAGCATGCTTTGACAGTGGATAAAGAGGTCCAAATGTTTGAGAACCAAGAGAGTGATGCTATTGTGGCCATGCTGGATTCATAAGAAGATTGATGATAAAGGCCAGTATGAGGAGCTCAAACAAGAGGTGCACCAAGCTGTTTCAGCCACTCAACAAGAGGACACCCAACAAGATGATTGTAGTGAGCTCAAGGCACCAAAAGTTGAGCTAAAACCTCTTCTCCATGGTGTAAGGTACGCATTTATAGGCCCTAATGAGTCATATCCTGTCATTGTGAGTAGTGAACTTACTGAACTTGAGCTTTCTCAACTTTTAAATGCACTTAAAAAGTTTAGAAAGGCAATTGGGTACTCACTAGATGATATTAAGGGGATATCACCTTATTTGTGCATGCATAGGATACATCTAGAGGATGAATCAATGACTTTTATAGAGCATCAAAGAAGGTTGAATCCTAACCTGAAGGATGTGTGTAAAGAAGGAGATTCTTAAGCTCTTAGATGCTGGTGTTATCTACCCTATTTCAGATTCTAAATGGGTATCTCCGTGCATGTAGTTCCAAAGAAAGGTGGTATCACTGTGGTTAAAAATGACAAGGATGAATTGATACCAACAAGAACCATAACCCATATAGATGTATTGATTATAGAAAACTCAACTCGATCTAGAAAGGATCATTTTCCGCTATTCATTGATCAAATGCTTGAGAGACTTGCAAACCATCCTTTCTATTGTTTTCGATGGGTATTCAGTGGTTCTTCCAAACCCCATACATCCCAATGATCAAGAGAAGACAACATTGACATGCCCTATGGCACCTTTGCTTATCGGCGATGCCATTTGGGTTATGTAATGCCCAGCAATGTTAGTCAAAATCGGTCAACGCATTTAAATCGCCACCGAAGTCCTCGAAGAAAACCAAGTAACGATCAAAACCAAGAAACGGGTCGCCACCGATGAACTCACAAGAAAGCATGAACGGACCGTGAACCCCGGGATCAACGAAGGCAAGCAACAGCAGGTGCACCGCGACGCAGGACACGGCATCGGGCGGTGATCGCCTCGGTACGGCGTAGGCCACACGCCGTTCCGGCGCCAGGCAGGTTTGTCCTTGTCTCCCGGGCGACGGCGCAGGCCTTTCGCTCCGCCTGATGCCCGCGCAAGGGTCCTGGTGCCCATCTATGCAATCGCCTTCATGATCTCGGCAACGGCAGCATCTTGGTCCCTTAAACCCATGTCCGATTGTCCGAAACTACAATGATTCTTCCGCAAAGCTTTTCGATTGTTTAAAAGTTCATCTTTAAACGCTCTAAAGTTCAAGCCTCATTACTCAAACCCTTGAAGATGGAAAGACTACTTAATCCAATTCCATCTCGATCCTGGTACTCGAGGAATCTCATGGTCAAAACGCATTATCTCAAAATCTAACGCTAAAGATCCTTCCAAACTCAAAATTTCCAGCATCTAACGATTAACGGGGAAAAGATCGAACAACGGAAAACCCACGGGCGTAAACCGTTTGCACCGGGCGGCACGCTGCTGCGAAGCCGCTTCGGTTCGGGCGGCACGCGACACGCTGGTCGGCTCCGCCGGGCGCACGCTGACACGCTGGCCGCCTGGCGCCGGGCACCTCGCCTGATGCCGGCGCACGGTTCCGCAAACGCCTGGCACCGCGGCAGCCCTCGACGCCGTCGACGGTTCGCCCCTGGTCTCGTCCCATCATGCTTGGTCTGATCCCATCTTGGCTTGTTTGATCAATCTTCGTGAGTTTGGTACGATCACGCTATTCTAAACACCAAACATCTCGACTATACGAGGAATTGGGGTTCCTTCGAAATGCCAAACCTTCAAAGACTATTCTTTCAAAACCGTAAAACGCCTAAAACGTCTCGACATGGCCAAACGCCCACTTACGATTTTCCGAAAGGAAGGATAACTATGGCGGTTTATCCTTATCCTCACATAAGAGATAAATGTCAAGTTTCCAGAAGATAAATGTCAAGTTTCCGAAGATAAATGTCAAGTTTCGATAAACGAAGATGGGCGAAAATGGAAAAAGCCGATTCAGCCCGAAGATAGACCGTCTTAAGAGGAGTATATACTTGAGCTTTGGGCGGAGCAAATCATCACAAAATTTCCAGAGCACTTAGCACTTAGGCGATTTAGCATTCTTTTCTGTTTTCACAAGCGAGCTGCGACTCAACTAGGATAGACTTAGGCAGCCGGACTAGGACTTTTCGACAGCTCTTGTAGCCAATTTCTTTACTCGTTGTACTGCGCTCAAGCGAGAATTCAGAAATAAGATCTCTTTATCAACTCTTACGATTTTCATTTTACAACTTTTATCTCCATTGATTGTATAGTGTGTGGCCTAGCAGATTACCGGGACCTTCATGGAAGATCAGGTTAACTCGGTTTTCCTCAACAAATCGTTTATCGGAAATTGACGGTGTGAATTTCGGTTCCCACAGTTTGGCTAGAAGGAGGCGGGTTACGGATCTATCTATCTTGCAACTGCACCGCGCTTCGATCATGTCTACTGGCGTCACAAAGACCAGCCAACGCTAGATGGAACACCCGTCGACGCCAACGTTGAGAAGACTCCAACTGGAGATACGTCCACAGTCATTGCTGACGCAAACACTGAGGCGCTCAGACAAATGAAGGAACTGTTCACCTCCGCGAGGAGCGGGCGGAACAACAGACAAGCTAATAACCTGCTTCGCCAAAACAGGTCGACACCTTAACTGCGAGGAGCAAGTTGCAGCGGATCCACCAAGGCACGCCGCGGCAGAAGACTTCGACCGGATCTCCGATGCGCGAGAAAAAGATGCCTCGAAAGAGCCCACTCCCGAGGAAACGGCTCGAAAGGACAGCAAACGACCTCGCAGAACCTTCCACCCCCGGCTACGGGAAACAAGGAAAGCAACGTCGAACGCATCAATCTGGATATCAGCGACCAATCGGATCCTTCCGATGAAGGCGCTGACATCCACCTAGGAAGGACCGAAGCTAGTCCGCTTCGGCGAGCGGTATCGCCGAGGCCCATGACAGAAGAGGAAGAAGAACTCTACTGGATGGAGAAGGAAGAACTTCGCGGAAGATCAAGCTTCGGATCCATCGCGACCAGCGCCGACAAACTCGGAGGAACGCCGGTAGCAATAGCGAGATCCATGATCTTCGTGAATCTCTCAAGAAGACCGTGGCCGAAGTGAAAGCGGTGAAATCGCAAATCCATCAGGCGACCAGTTCGCCCGAGATCGATAGACTTCTCGAGGAAGGGCGGAAAACACCGTTCACCGCCGGATCACGGAAACACGATCTCGCACCCAGGGAAAATCAAAATCCCGGCCTATGACGGCACGACGGATCCTAAGTCGCACCTGCAGTCTTTCCAGATCGCAATGGGTAGGTACAAACTCCCGGAGCGCGAACGAGACGCGGGTCATTGTCTTCTCTTCGTCGAGCACCTCAAAGGCGCTGCGCTCGAATGGTTCTCCCGACTAAAAGGAACTCCATCGAAGCTTCCGCCAACTGGCCTCGGCGTTTCTCAAACAATACTCCATGTTCATGGACAGAAGCGTCGGCGTGGACCTGTGGAGTCTAGCTCAGAAGGAGGACGAAGTCGCCCGCCGACTTCATGCGAAGGTTCAAACTGGTGATGGCCAGAGTAACGGGCATCAGCGACAATGTCGCAATCGACGCCCTGAGGAAGTCTCTCTGGTATAAGTCGAAGTTCGGAAAGTGGATACTACTGGAAAAGCCGCGGACAATCCAGGATACCCATCACAAAGCAACGGACTTCATCAGCATGGAGGAAGAGATGAAGCTTCTATCGCAGAAGCACGGACCACAGAAAACGTCCTCGAAAAAGAAACCCTCGTAACGATAAAAACGCCCATCAATGGCGGAAGACGCCCAAGGCGAGCATAACTACACCATCAACTCGGAGCAAGGCAAAACCTCCGGAAACACCCGGACCAGGAACCAGTACAAGGATAACTCCTACTGCGAGTTCCACGAAACCAGAGGTCACTCCACTGCGAACTGCAAGGTTCTCGGCGCCCGGCTCGCCGCAAAGCTCCTCACCGGCGAATTATCAAAGGTCAAGAGTATAAAGGACTTGCTCCCTGACTCCGACCGCCCAAAGACCAACAAAACTGTCTCCGAGGACCGTGCGACCGAAAATCAATCGGGTGAAAAACGCGGAAGGAGACAGGACGACCAAGGGAACAACAACAGTCGCCAGAGGGTAAACATGATCATCGGAGGATCACAGTTCTACCAAGACTCAGTCTCGTCGATAAAAGCCTACGGGCGAAAAGTCGAGACAAGTTCCAACTGGTTTTCGGATAGCGATATTCCTAACCACGCGATCACTTTCGAGGAACAGGAAACTTTCGGAATCGACAAGCCTCATTGCGATCCTTTGGTTATCGACCTGGTAATCCAGGATCTCGAGGTCGGCGCATCCTCGTCGATACAGGAAATGCGGTCCAGCGTTATTTTCAGCGACACCCTCTACAGGATGAAGATCCCACTTGGGGAAGTCGCCCCGAGCCAAAACCTTTGACTGGATTTTCGGGCGTCACTTCCATGACCCTCGGGAGAATTAAGCTCCGGTCATGGCGAAGAAGTCACAAAATCGCCGAAGTTCGCAGTAGTCGACAACCCGACCATCTACAGCGCCATCATGGGAACCCTTGGATTAACTCCATGAAGGCAGTACCATCCACATATCACCTCGCATCAAATTTCCGACTCCCACCGAATCGCAGCCATCTGAGGTAGTCAGAAACAATCGAGACTCTGTTACCTAGCCGAAGTTCAAACTAAAAGATCGAACGCTTCCAGCGCCAACCCGAAACGAAAGCAAAGGAATCACACAACATTCCTGAAGACTCGAAAAGATGATCCAGAATCATCCAAACAGGCAACGATTCAAGACAGCGACAAAGCCTCACGAGTCCACCGCCATAAAAGCAGATAGCTCGACCGCGACAAACCGCCGATCCGACCAGCACGATCGAAACGGCAACGCACAGGAGTAAAAGCGTCTGCGGCAACTATCAGAACTACGATGGCTTGATCCTCAAAGAGGTAATGAGGCAGCTCGTCGAAACCCGGGCGAAGTTCAGCTATCCTCCTCACCAAAAGGGGTACGATACTCATATACTCCCAAAAACGCCGAAATATCCGCACATGTACTCAAAAAATTTTGAAATTTTTCAAATAAAATTCTTTCTATCTACTTCTTACGCCACTTATTTTAAAAAGCGTAAACACTTCGAAAAACGAAAATCATATCTTCGAAGAAACGCCAGACGCCGCGAACTTCTGAAAAAGATAACAAAACTCGTGATCATCCGCTAAAACAGTCCACCTGCGACTTAAAACAACTTATGCCCGTCGATTGGCCCGACGGACGCCTCAGAAACGGTTCACTAATACAAACTCGAGTCAGACCTACAAGGTCCTCTTACATCCGGCAAGGATATCATAGCTATACAAGAAACCCAAAATTTTGGTTTAGCTGCCTCGATAAACTCGAAGATAGCTCGATTCTTTTAACACAAGTCATATAAGCGGCTGACTAGTGGCGGACTTTAAACGAAAAGAATCAGGAAGAAATCACTAACAGGCAAAACGAAAGCCGATCAGTCATCGCGACAGCCTTAAAGCTGAGAGTAAGCCTAGGTCTTGCCCTAAACCCAGTCTTGCTGGATCTTGACATATCACAGACATAGTATCGTGATAATGATCCCAAAACATGTCTCTTATCGCTACACCTAAAACGCCGCTAGAAAGTAGCATACAGACCAAGCGACAAAAAGAGTTAGGATAATGGCGACTACTCGCGATTCTTTCCTCTACACTTGACGAAAAGTATAAATCAAAGCAAAGACGAAATTTCGCGAAATTTTCATATTTATAAAGTCCGCAAAAGACGGCGGGATTCTAAGCCACCAACGCCAGTCCCAAAACATAAAATGCAACCTCCGACGGTCGCAGAATAAAACTCCTAAAACGCCACACACGGCCAAAACATTCGATTCACAAAGGAAGTCAACATCGAAATCCAGATGCGGAAATCCTGAATGAACCTGCAGGCTGGTCCACTTCCTCGCTCACACCTTGAGCGCTCCCACCACCCTCGGCATTCTCATCGGCTCCGCCTCCATCAGATCCTCGAAACCTCGATAGTTCCCATAGTCTCCAGACTTTTCCTCGACCGAGGAACCAAGGACTCAGCATGAGCACACTCGCCATGACGCCCTTCATCTCAGCAATCTCGAATCAAAGGAGAAATCCGGGTTCGAGACTTGTAAAGGTTCTGACCGAGCCCGTCACTCGCGGAAATCGCCAACAAACTCCCCGAGCCTCTTTAAAACATTGAAACTCAGCAGCAAACGATTCCGCCTCGCCTAGCCACCTCGGCGCGACCATCCTTCTTCCTCTCCTTTCCGCCCGCACAAGAGCTCGAGCATGAAGCTCAGCTTGCTTTTCGTTCTGCGCATTAACCTCTTGACGGAATCGGAAGAGCTCTCGTTCAGCTTCTTTGGTCTTGAAGTTAGCAATCCTGGACTTGCGGAAACTTAAGTCGAGCGCATTGCCAAACACTCTTAGTCCCTGCATAAATTCAAGATCAATAAACATACATATATGCGGATTCAAGAATACGGTTAAGAAGTTCAAAGAACAAAACCTCATTGATCCGCTGGGAACCCTCGGCAAAAATCCATTGCCTCTTCTCTTCCTCCAGCGACTCGTCAGTAACAAACTCCGGAGGAAGGCCGTCAAAGAAATTGCTGGGAAGTGGAAAATCGTTGGCTCCGCCTTTTTCCGTTGGAACAAAACTAGGGTTTTCCCCAGCGGTGAAGGATCTTCGAACCTTCCCCACCATCGATTTCTTTCCTTTACGGATCTCTGTTTACACCTCCGTCGGGGCCGATAACGGTTCGGCATCATATGTCGGACAGAGTCTCGACCGTAAAGCCTTACTGCGTCTCGAATCCGTTCAAGAGTGAAGGACTTCCAGAAAATCGGCCTTTGACGAAGGAGATCCCTCTTGACGAAAAGATCGCCATGCAAATGCGCAACAGCCCCGTTCTCTGCAAAGCGAAACTTTTTCATTAAAAACTCGCACTTCCAGAATAACAAAATAGACAACGAGCTTTCATCGTATTACCTCGGTTGAAGTTCCATGCATGCGGAAATAGATGGATGCAGCTCCCCTCGACAGAATCACCATCTATTCGGATAAAGAAGAAACGTTCCTGCCACGACTTAGGGTTCGAAGTAGTCCCCTGAATTATGGCCATATCCTTCTTAGGCAGCACGGAGTAGTAACCATCGCTCCCCGTCGGCCGAGTGCTCCAAAGGCCTTCGAAATCACCAGGACTGAGATCGATCCCGAGCTCGTAACTTGAGATCAGTACGCCAAGCCAACTCTCTAAAGCAGGAATGCTGAGCTGGCTGATCGAGAGTTCGAAGTGACGAAGCGCACGAACAATGGTGCCGGGGATCGGAAACCACATGCGGCAATATGTATGGAAAGCCTCGTAACATGTAAAGAAACCTTTCGGAGGATTCCTCGCACTCTCGTTACCAACGGGGATCCGGAATTTGACTCCATAAGGAATCTGGTAAAAATCTCGAAGAATCCTGAGATATTTACGTGAAACCAGGCTCGGCGTAAAGGGAGCACCAGGCTGCCTCAAAGGTCTCTTCGGAACAGGGACATCTGGCAGTGATGGGGGCGAACCCACAAGGGCTCGGTAATACGCATTCTTCGCTTCCTCCTCGACAAACTCCTCTTGCTTCACCGTCACATGGGCAGAAGAGTCACCCGAGGATGAATGGGAAGAAGAATTTCTCTTTGAGGATCTTGAAGACATTATTCTTAAAGAGAGAGAAAGGATTCTTGAGAGAGAAGAATTTTTTATGGTGAAGTAAGAATGAATGAGATTTCTTACTCCATCCTTATAAAGGAGGTAAAATCACTATTTACCCCGACTTTTGGCAAACGATTACGTCTCTACACCTTCCCATACGGCTATACGCAAGCCAGGACCCGAAAGGCACTACGGTTCCTAGCTAGCTGGGGGGCTAACTGTTGGGGTCAAAATCGGTCAACGGCGAAATCGTCACCGAAAGTCCTCGAAGAAAACCAAGTGACGATCAAAACCAAGAAACGGGTCGCCACTCAATGAACTCACAAGAAGGCATGAGCGGACCGCGAACCCGGGGATCAACGAAGGCAAGCAACAGCAGGCACCGCGGGCAGGACAGGGCACGCAGGCGGCAAGACAGCAGGCAGCGGCAAACCACTGCGCCAGCGCCTGGCGCCGGCGGCAGAGCGCCTGGCGCCGGCGGCGCGGCTTGTCCTGTCCGTCTGGCGCCGGGCGGCAGGCCTGTCGCTCCGCCTGGCGCCGGGCGGCAAGGGTCCTGGTGCCCATCTATGCAATCGTCTCATGATCTCGAACGCGGCAGCATCTTAGTCCCTTAAACCCATGTCGGATTGTCCGCAAACTACAATGATTCTTCCATGAAAGCCTTCGATTGTTTAAAAGTTCATCTTTTAAGCGTCTAAAGTTCGAAGCCTCATTACTCGAACCCTTGAAGGCGGAAAGTCTACAATTCAAGTCCATCTCGATCCGGTACTCGAGGAATCTCGTTGGGTCAAAAACATTTATCTCGAAATCTACGGCTAAAGATCCTTACAAACTCAAAGATTTCCCTTACGAGCGACTAGCGGAAAGATCGAACAACGGAAAACCCATCGGGCGGCAAGCCGGCCTGGCGCCAGCGGCACCGACCTGGCGCCAGCGGCACCGACCTGGCGCCAGCGGCACCGACCTGGCGCCAGCGGCACCGACCTGGCGCCAGCGGCACCGACCTGGCGCCAGCGGCACCGACCTGGCGCCAGCGGCACCGACCTGGCGCCAGCGGCACCGACCTGGCGCCAGCGGCACCGACCTGGCGCCAGCGGCACCGACCTGGCGCCAGCGGCACCGACCTGGCGCCAGCGGCACCGACCTGGCGCCAGCGGCACCGACCTGGCGCCACCGGCACGTGTTCCATAAACCGGCCTGGCGCCGGCGGCAAACTGGCGCGGTCGGCGGCCCTCGTCCTGGTCTCGGTCCCATCATGCTCGGTCTGATCCCATCTTGGCTTGTTTGGATCAATCTTCGTGAGTTTGGTACGATCACGGTTATTGTAAACACCAAACATCTCGACTATCTGAGGAATTGGGTTCCCGAATGCCAAAACCTTCAAAGACTATTCTTTGAAAAACCGTAAAAGCGTCTAAAAGCGGCCCGACATGGCCAAAGCGGCCCGACATGGCCAAAGCGGCCCGGCGTGGCCAAAGCGGTACTACGATTTTCGAAAGGAAGGATAACTATGGCGGTTTATCCTTATCCTCACATAAGAGATAAATGTCAAGTTTCTAGAAGATAAATGTCAATTTTTCCGAAGATAAATGTCAAGTTTCCCGATAAACACGAAGATGGACAAAAATGGAAAAAGCCCGATTCAGCCCGCAAGAAGATAGATCGTCTTAAGAGGAGTATATAAGGAGAGCTTTGGGCGAGGAGCAAATCATCACAAAATTTCCAGAGCACTTAGCACTTAGAGCGATTTAGCATTCTTTTCTGTTTTCACTAGCGAGCTGCGACTCAACTAGGATAGACTTAGGCAGCCGGACTAGCGGACTTTTCGACAGCTCTTGTAGCCAATTTCTTTACTCATTGTATACGCTCAAACGAGAATTCAGAAATAAGATCTCTTTCGCTCAACTCTTACGATTTTCATTTTTACAACTTTTATCTCCATTGATTGTATCGTGTGTGGCCCAGCAGATATCCGGGAACTTCAAGGAAAATCGGGTTAACTCGGTTTTCCTCCACAAATCGTTTATCGGAAATTTATGGTGTGAATTTCGGTTCCCACAGCAACCTTTCAAAGGTGCATGATGTCTATCTTCTCGGATCTCATTGAGGATTTGTGGAGGTATTCATGGATTATTTCTCTGTCTACGGATCTTCGTTTTCTGCTTGTTTGTCAAACTTGTGCAGAGTCCTACAGAGATGTGAAGACACCAACCTTGTGCTGAATTGGGAGAAGTGTCACTTCATGGTCAAAGAGGGGATTGTGCTTGGGCATAAGATTTCAGAAAAGGGCATTGAAGTGGACAAGGCTAAGACTGAGGTGATGGTCAGCTTGCCACCACCAAGGACAGTGAAAGACATCAGGAGCTTCCTTGGCCATGCTGGGTTCTATAGAAGGTTCATCAAAGACTTCTCAAAGGTTACTAGACCCATGACCAAGTTGCTGTGCAAGGAGGCCGCTTTCAGCTTTGATGAAGATTGTCTTGAAGCCTTCAAGAAGATAAAGGGTGAACTGGTTAGTGCTCCCATTGTCCAGCCACCTGATTGGGACCTCCCTTTTGAGATAATGTGTGATGCTAGTGACTTTGCTGTTGGGGCTGTCCTGGGGCAGAAGAAGGATGGCAAGACTCATGTGATTTATTATGCTAGCCAAACCCTGAATGATGCACAGATGAAGTATGCCACAACAGAGAAAGAGATGCTGGCCATTGTCTTCGCCTTTGAAAAATTCAGAAGCTACCTGGTGGGTTCCAAGGTCATTGTGTATACTGACCATGCAGCTTTGAGACACCTCCTAGCAAGAAGGATGCCAAGCCAAGACTACTAAGGTGGATCCTTTTGCTTGAAGTTTGACTTGGAGATTAGAGACAAGCCAGGGATTGAGAATGGAGTTGCTGATCACTTGTCCAGGTTGAGGATTGAAGGTGGAATCTCTATTAATGAGGGACTTAGACAAGAGCATGTCATGGCCATCATGTCAGTGGTGGCAGTCATTGAGACTGGAAAAAAGATTGAAGAGGTTAAGGCAGCTGAAGAGAAGGGACCTTGGTATGCTGATTTGGTTAACTACTTAGCCACTGGGAAGGAACCATTGAGGCTTGCGGGGTATGAGAAGAAGAAGTTCTACAAAGACCTGAAGAGATACTATTGGGATGAACCATACCTCTACACCCTATGCAAAGATCAGATCTATAGAAGAGTGGTGGCTGAAGAAGAAATTGAAGGAATCCTCTCACGTTGCCATGGATCTTCTTATGGAGGCCATTTTGCTACATTCAAGACTGTCTCAAAGGTGCTACAAGCTGGATTCTGGTGGCCACACATGTTCAGGGACTCACAAGACTTCATTTCAAGATGTGACTCTTGCCAAAGGAGGGGGAACATTACTAAGAGGAATGAGATGCCTCAAAACCCAATCCTTGAAGTGGAAGTGTTTGATGTTTGGGGGATTGACTTCATGGGACCTTTCCCTTCTTCTTATGGCAACAGATACATCTTGGTGGCTGTGGACTATGTATCAAAGTGGGTGGAAGCAATAGCAAGTCCTACAAATGATTCAAGAGTGGTGGTCAAAATGTTCAAGAGCAATATCTTCCCAAGGTTTGGAGTGCCAAGAGTGGTCATAAGTGATGGAGGTTCACATTTCATAAACAAGGTGTTTGAGGGTCTTCTCAAGAAGAATGGAGTGAAACACAAGGTTGCAACACCCTATCACCCTCAAACAAGTGGCCAAGTGGAGGTCTCCAACAAGCAAATCAAGGGAATCTTGGAGAAGGTTGTGGGAACCAAGAGGAAGGATTGGTCAGCCAAGCTTGATGATGCTCTTTGGGCATATAGAACAGCCTTCAAGACTCCTCTAGGCACTACTCCTTTCAACCTTGTCTATGGGAAGTCTTGCCATCTGCCAGTTGAGCTTGAATACAAGACATTGTGGGCTGTGAAGCTTCTAAACTTTGACATCAAGGGTGCAAAGGAGAAGAGACTTCTTCAACTCAATGAACTGGATGAGATAAGGATGGATGCCTTTGAGAATTCAAGGATCTACAAGGAAAAGACTAAGGCTTTCCATGACAGGCACATCCTCAAGAGAGAGTTCAAGGCAGGAGATCAAGTGCTTCTTTATAACTCTAGACTGAAGTTATTTCCAGGAAAGCTTAAGTCAAGATGGTCTGGTCCATTTGTGATCAAAGAAGTGAGGCCTTATGGAGCCATTGTGTTATGGGATAAGCAGGGTAATGACTTCACAGTGAATGGCCAGAGACTCAAGGAATACATGGCCACAATACCAAAAGAGGATGGGACATCAACCCCACTCTCTGATGCTCCCCTTGCCTAACTTAAAAGGAGGCAAAGTCAAGCTAGTGACTTTAAACAAGCTCACTTGGGAGGAAGTCTCATGGTTATCCTTGTAAATATGCTTTAGAATTTGTTCTTTTTCAAATAAGTCACTTGGAGAATGGTGAGAGCTTGTGAATGAGTGGGATAAAGTTTTGAGATGGAAGAAGTTTATAAAAAGAAAAAAAAAAGGATTTGGAGGTTTGGACCGGGTAGGGTGGACCGGGGTCGCCTACCCGGTCGTGAAGCTTACCGAACAGACCGGGGTGCATTGTCCGGGTAAGAGCACCGGTCATGAAACAAGACGGATGGACCGGGGAAGGGACGTCCGGGTGGAGGAACCCGGTCGTGAATTGGACGAATGGACGGACCGGGGTGCATGCGTCCGGGTAACAGCACCCGGTCGTGGAGAAGGCAGAACGGACCGGGGACGACCGTCCGGGGTGACCTACCCGGTCGTTCTCCACACGCCAGGACCCGCACACGACCCGGCCGCGACCCAGGTAAGTTTTTCTAACCCTAAACCGACCCAAACCCACCTAAACCCGACCCAGAACCCATCCACCCGACCCAGAACCCCCTTAAAACCCTAAGCCACCCTCTCTCTCCTCATTTCATCTTCTTCCTCACATCATAATCCTCTCTAGCCTCCAAGAACATA
This sequence comes from Brassica carinata, assembly GCA_016771965.1. Taxonomy (NCBI): domain Eukaryota; kingdom Viridiplantae; phylum Streptophyta; class Magnoliopsida; order Brassicales; family Brassicaceae; genus Brassica; species Brassica carinata. The sequence goes on from CM028689.1 coordinate 47,036,638, forward strand.
AATTTCCATAACTTTGTCAAATCTCAACCAAATCACAAATTTCTTTTCCCACATCCAAGCCTTCTTCCCCTAGATCTAATTCCTTGAATCTTTTCATCTTTATCCTTCATCCAAAGCAAGGTATGGTATCTTTAAGTTCAAATTCGTAACCCTCATGAACCCTAAAAATTTGAACTTGAAATTTGAGCCTTTTCTTGCTAGATTCTTGTAAATTAGACTAGGGAAAGCTTATATATCATGCTGGGTAGTTGATTTCATGGTGGAATTGAGATTAATTTGAACTTTGAAAAATTAAGGTTCATGAGATTTGGGGGTTTTTCATAAAGTGCTTGTTTTAGGTTGCTCTTGGGTTAGATTGGATGCTAGGTTGATGGAGAACTTCAATTTAGGCCATTTTAAGCTTGCTTGTGCTTAATTGAGTGGTTTTGATTCTTAGAGATTCTTGTTGCTCATAAAAAAAAAAAAAAAAATTATGAGCATGAGAACTCTCTAGGATGTTCTAAAGCTCTTTTGCTTAAAGCTTGTTTCTTGTGAGTAATTGATCATTGGAATTGTAATTCTTATGCTTTTGATCATATTCCTCATCTTGAGAGGTTTTTCCTTCTTAAGCTTACTCTTTTCCAAGGTCTAAAGTTTCAGGTACCAATGGGGCGAAAGAGTGAAGCTGATCTAGAAGTTGAGAAGCAAGAGCGTGCAGCAAGACACACTGCTCAGTTTGGGAAATCTTTGGGTTCGCAGCCAGGTACAGAAGAGGAGCGCCGCCAGCAAGCGTTGGCAATGATAAGGAAGAAAGCACAAGCCAAGAAAGATGGGAAGAGAGTTGTTGCTGATAAGAGTGTGGCTGATGGTGCTCACAAGCAAGCCAAGAGAGATGGAAAGAGATTAGCTGTTGGGGACAGTGTGGCTGATGGTGCTCACATGCAGGCTCCTCCCAAGAGAGCTAAGGCACCAAGAAACTCTAGTGTGGGAGCTCTTGTGATAGAGAAGACAAACAACAAAGGTGATCATACCCTTTCTCACACTATGAGGGCTATGACTCCACCTAGGAGAGCACCAGACCCTGTGCAAGAAGTTGTAGAAAACCTTAACCAGCACAACAAGGAAGAGAAGTTGGCAAGGGCTAGAGCAAAGAAGCAAGGCAAGAAGCCAATGGTTGCAGAAAGTGAAGGTGAAGAAGATGAGACATCTTCTAATGAAGAGCATGCTGATCCTAAATCAAAGTATGACAAGAGGGATAGGTCCAAGACACCCACTGAAGATGAGCTGGTCGACCTTTTGAGGAATGGCATTGTTTGGGTCCCTACCAGATTTGTTCATAAGATGATCTTGCAAAAAATGTACTTTGATGATGATGTTCAAGCCATGCTTGAGCACATGAATATGGGAAGCCTCTACTCAGCAGCCTACCCTACTCACAAGGAAGTCTCTTGCCTATTCTTGGCTACACTAGAAGCAACCTTTCACTCTTCCAAGCATGCACAACAAGGATGGGGAGAGATCAAATTCAAGATTGAGGGTGAGGTGTACTCCATGTCTTTCACAGAGATTGGTGACATTCTTGGCCTTGAGGATCAGACAGCCCCTAAGGAGAAGACCATTGCTGAATCAATGTGGACCTTGTTAACTGGACAAAGGAAAGGGAGCCACAAGAAAGAGAAGAATGGTGCTATTAGGCATCCCATCATGCGCTATCTCCACAGGCTGCTTAACCACACCCTCTTCCAGAAGAAAGAGATAGGGAACGTAGCTGGAGACGAGCTCAGATTCCTTCACCAAGCAGCCCGACACTTTGCCTCCTTTCCTCAGCTCCCTGTTGTCCCGGATGACTTCTACTCAGATTTTGGTATGGTTGGTTTCCTTGTTCAGCGCTTCATGCACTACAAGAGTTGGGCTTGGACAAACCGTGACTCGGTCCTCAGATTGGCATTGGTGGATGGATAACTCCATTATTGGCTTCCCAGGGGATTGATTTGGGTGATGATGGAGTAAATCCTACTTTCTTGGATGGAGCTTACCTGAAGAAGGCTCAGTTCTTAAGTGGAAGGTTTGATGGGAGATGCGTCTATTCCTATTCGCGAGGTGGCAAAAGGGATGAACTGTTACTTCCTAACTCAGCACTCATTTCATTGAGCACTTCAGAAGGAGACATCAGCTTTGACATCAGTGAGGAGCACCTCCTTAGGAGTCATGGACCTCTTTTCCCTGTGACCCTTCCTCAAAGTGAGAGGGCAGCAAAAAAGAAGTCTGCCTATGATCCGGGGCACAACAGCAGAGCCACTGCTCATCTCTTTGGTCCCCCTCGCTACAAATTCGAGCAATGCACCAGTATCCTGCCTCTTGGGCCCCTTCGCCAAGCTCATGACCAGATAAGTACCCTACAGAGGTGGAAAAGGGCTCAAGATAGAACCATTTTCAAGCTCACCCACCAGTGCAAGGAACTGAAAAGAACTGTGAAGAGGCAAGCTGAAGCTTCAGCTCGGTTATTGAAGAAAGTGGCTGAGGTCCTAGCTAGGGGAGTTGTAGCTGGCTGCAAGGCTGAGGACTTTGATATTGATTCTCTCAATGCACTCCCTCCTCAGCCACTTCATGAACCCTCTGCACCTAGAACCAGCAAGCAAGCTCTCCGCCGCTTGAGGAACCCTTACATCGCCCCATCCGCGTCCGGAAACAAGTCACCATCCCTAAGCACCACTGCTGATGAAGATGACTCTGAGGGTGAGGCATCAGCCTCATCCCACGCTCCATAGAGGTACTCCAACACCCTATCATTGTATATACCATTCATCATTTCATTTAATTTTTATTTTTTTTCTTTCTTTCATTGGGCCCTTCTCCACATTTAAAAAACACAGAGACTGTGTGAATTAAGTGTGGGGGAGGTGTCAAGTTGCTAATAGTCTTGTGTTTTATGCTATATGCATGCACTTGTAGATAGTTATTGCATAGAAAAACAAAAATAATTTGAAAAATTTGAAAAGCACAAAAAGAATCATGTAGTTGCATTAGGATTGAGTCTAGACCATTCACTTGCATAAAAATAAAAAATAAAAAAATGAGAAAAATCATCATATAGGTTGCATCATGCATAAGGGGACAAGGATGATAGTTACCTTGTAAAGATGCTCATGCTAAGTTCTTAAAGTGATAACCTTTATAATCATAGTAAGTAGCTTGAGCAATCTTAGGATAGCTTGTAAACTTTGAGCCTTGAAAACTCTTCCTAAAGCTTATTTGATTGATTGATGCTCTCTCTTTGAAGTTTGCTCCTGTCATATTTAGACTCTAAGTCTCTTGCTCATGGTCCCTTGTGTACTAAGTCATGGATAGAACACTTGAGTTGTCCCTCCCATTCTTTGCCTATCTTTTTGGGCAAACTCAAGTGGTACTCCACACCCTTAAACCCTTACCTCCTTTCAAGCCTTCATTGTTTGTTGAGTTAGGCCTTCTTTGGAAAGCTTTACATGTGCATAATGTTGAGAGTATTGGGAACGACAATGCTTAGTCTCCATTTTAGCTAGATTAGACATTCATATTGTCTAGCTTCTAGGATGGGGGTGAGTGTTATAAAGTTTGATCTTGGGAGTGTGAAAAAGAGAGGAAAGAAAAGGTAGACTCTTAGAACTCAAAAGTGATTAATTCTTTAGGGATAAGAAAATGAAAAGTCTAGCTCAAGTTTGTAATGAAAGTCTTGGCCCCCATATATAAAAAAAAAAGAAAAAAAAATAAATGAATAAAGAAAGGGGGCTAGCCAAAGTTAGTATGAGCTAATAAGTGTTTAAAAAGTGTAAAAATCCCTTGTAGACTTCAAAAAGTGAAGAGTTCTAAGTGAGAAAATGTTCTTGAGAGTTTGGGGAATCTTTGGGTGAGTGAAGAGAGAGTGAGGCTTGGCATTGGGGAATAGAGTAAAATTTGCTTTCATGTTTAGGAAAAGGGTAGGACAATGGATATTGAGCATTGTATGCATGAATTGATCCCTTTCTTAGATATATTATGTGCAATGTCAAAACTACTTTGTTTTGAGAGTAAACCACCTTCAAAGATCCTTTTTGAACTACTTGATTTGTTTTGCATCAAGGCCTTTCTCACCAAACCAAATGACTTGGACCATTTGACCATTTGCAAGAGATCTTTTGAGTTTATTTAATGATTGTTAGAGAGCAAGTGGATTTGTGGATTGTGGATTCATGATGAGTAAGTGTAGGGATCAAAGGAGTTAAGATAGGCCTTGTGAAATTAGAGTTGGATTGAGTGTTTGCTCTAGCTAGTTGGTATGATTATACAAGGTTATCAAGTTGAGAACTAAGAAGAGCATTATTTTGGCTATGAGTCCCCTCCTTCAAACCTCTCCTCCTTAGTCCTTACTAGTTTACTTGTGGACAAGTAAAGGACTAGTGTGGGGGAGTTGATGTCTTGCATATTTTCTTATATTTAGCCATCTTTTTATTGCATTCTTTGAGTTGTAGGCTAAGGTTTAGACATGTCTAGGATCATTTTGCATTCATTTGTCCTTATCAGGTGTTGGAGTATGCTTTGGTGAGATTTGAGGTGTTTGGGAACCTTATGACCCAAAAAGAAGTGAAGAATCAAGATTGGCCATAAGAAGAGAAGTGAAATCCAGAGAAGAGAGTTGGACCGGGTAGCCTAGACTGGCTACACATACCCGGACGGATCAGATGGGATCAGCACGTCCGGTTGACCGTGTTGATGCGTCCGGACTCGAGTAACCGGACGGGAGAAAAGACGGACAGCCAAGTGTACACGTCCGGATAGGGACACCCGGTCAGGAGGAACCCGGAGCAGACCATCTCCAGGGTGGCCAGTCCGGTTAGGAGCACCCGGACGATGAGAATCAGCTGGACGGCCGGGGAGACGTGTCCGGGTAGGAGCACCCGGCCGGGAGATCAAGACGCGTCCAGACCGAGGGACGACCGGGGTGGCCTGTCCGGCTAGGAGAACCCGGACGTGAAGAAGATGCTGAGGACCGGGGTGAGACGACCGGGGTGAGACGGACAACCTGGTGAACCCGGACGGAGCAAGGAACGCGGCCAGCTGGACGGCCGGGTAGCCTGGACCGGGTTGGATGGTGTTGATGCACCCCTGACCGAATTTTATGCTTCATTCCCATTGGTTTAGACCCATTTAGTTTAAGGACTTTTTAGTAATCTTGTTTTATGTTTCTAGGGATTTTAAGCCTAACTATAAGTACCCTTGTTATCCCTAATTTGGGACGAATGTTATTTTCTATCTAAGAACACAAACCCTTTGAGTAAAGTTTCATCTTGGATTCATATTCTCATCTTTGTGTTCTTGATTGCTTGATTTCATCTCCTTTCTTTCTCTACATGATTAAGCTTGAATCTCTCATGGGTTTAAGAGTAAGCATGTGGATTAGTGAGTAGATCCGTTTAAGATCCATGGGTTAGGGTGATTGAGAGTGATTAAGTGTAGATCCAAGGTGCTTAGTGGTAGATCTATCCTTTCCTTGCATTGATTTGGTGTTCTTAAAGCTATATTTGAGTTGGCCTCTCAAACATAGAGTCATAGGCATTTCATGCCGAAGGTGTTCTATGAAATGCCGAACCAACTCATCTATGCTTTTAGCTTGCTTTGCCTAAGAGATTAGTTGTCAAAGAAGCTAAGATTGCTATTAGACTCATTCTTTATGCTTGCTTTGATCATTACAGCCAAAGAGATTTGGTGTACTTGGGTGATCTTTGCAAAAGAGCATCCATCTAGAGATAGAGCTTGCTTAGTTTTGTTGTCTAGGCATAAGGAATTAGATTGATTGAAAAGTTAGCATCTTGGATTGAATCTTAATCATTTGATATCAAGTCCATATACCCATGGGTCTCACTCTCCTCATAAGAAAGAAAATTTTACTTTTTGTTGCATTTTACTTATTGTCTTAGTTTAATAATCATCCTCTTTAATGATTGCATTTAGATTAAGCATAGACTTGCATTCCCTCTGCTTTATGGTCACTTAGAACTGGTTCGACAATCTTATATACTACATCATTTGATTAGGACCTTAGAAAAGTCCTTTCATCATGTTGCATGAGTGCAAACGCAGCAGTGAGATCATCCTGGTAATCACCCATGTTGGTGTTCGTAGGTCTAGGTTGTTGACGGTTTTGTCGTTCCAATCTCGCTAGTTCTTTGTTGGTAAGCTGATGCAGTGGTCCTTGTGCGTTGCTCCGAGTATGCCTACTGGTCATGCAACTGGATCATCAGCTGGAACAAAGAAATATAAGCGAGTTAGATATCTTAGACTAGATGTGAAACCGAAAAATAGAGGTAAAAAAGATCTGGTCCCCCTCGCAACGGCGCCAAAACTTGATACACTAAAAATGAATCCTTGCTACTGCCAAGTTAACAGTTGTAATTATAGTACTTTAGATTCAAATCCAGAGGACCAGTCTACACTTTATTTCTATGAGTTTCGAAATCAAGCTAAGAAGAAGAATTGGTTTTGGTTTTAAGAAAGACGATAGGAAACAAGTAAAACTAGAGATTGATTCAAATTAACAAGTAGCTAGCCCAGGGTGTTTCATTGGGTGTTGAATTGAGCCAAACAATTATTCAAGCAAGGAAGCACTTTTAGAACTCGGTCACTCAGCTGGAACACCCCACTGTGCGTGGTGGTGATCTCTTTGCAGATCAATCTCACCACCTAACTGTCGTTGAGATGAAAATCGATTGCAAGCTTGGAGAACAAGCCCGATCAGTTCACTTACTACCCTAATATCTACTTTCGCTGATTAGGGATATTAAGCTCATTCAATACAAGTTAAGTTATCTCCTAAGTGGTTAACTAGGTGATGGACTTAGAATCTAACAATAAATGATCAGATTAATGAAAGCATTAAGAACAGTTTGAATGAAGAATTAATTGAAATCGCTTATCAATGTTTAGCTCATGTCTCAACACCCTAAAAACCCTAGGCGAGCTAGGTCACTACTCGGCCATGATGCAAATAATCAAATACATAATTCCTGAATAATATTGCATAAGAACAAGAGTAGAAACAAAAGGGTTCAGATGATCTTCTCTATGAGAGAATGGATTCTTCTCCCTTACAAGTTGCAGATCGCAAAGCTAATAGTTCTCTTGTAAAAAACTAGCGTAAGAAAATAAAATAGGGTAGATGGCGTTTTTATATGGAGGTAATAGGTAGAAAAGAGATTAGGGCAACCGGGCTTAAATTCGAAATAGGAGATTCCTTATTAAGTGGGAACAATCTCGGATCACTCCGTCTGATTGTTCCGCGAGTGTTCTCATAGAATTGCTCCAAGAAGACTTCTTCTCTTCATGCACCTTCTCTTCACTCTTCTACCAACTCAAGACCTGTAAAAGATCAAAAAGAACTAGACTGACACGGGTAGAGACTCGAATCGAATGAAAACATGCATATAATGATGTGAAAAACACCATATATCATCCATCTATTAGACTACGACGGTGTCGTAGGTTGAACGGTGGTGACTTTCGGTGGCGGTCGTGGGTCTCTTGGCCTTCTCCGGTGTCGGTGAGGTTTCAACTCTTCTGCTTGCGAAGAGAATTTTGGTGGCTCTGTTCACTGGGAACATGGTTGGAGTTGAGATATGCAGGAGGAGATGGTATCAAAGCTCTGTTTTGGCGTGTGTGGTTGTCGTTAGTGGCCGTGACAGGCAGTCGTCTATGGCTTCTAGATGGTTACTAGCGGCTCCGCTTCTCTTCTGATCTCTCCCTCTCGGCATTCTGTCGGGCTCTCCGGGTTTGAAGTGGCCACTCTCTTACCGGAGCAGCCTTCTTGCGTTTCAATGTCAAACAGCTTCATTGACTCTGAAGTCTGTTTTCCTCAGTCAAGTAAACGGTCTCTCGGTTCTCGTTACTCGGATTTGTAGAGGCAATCCTCGGGAGTCATTGATTGTCTCGGGTCAACAGATTGTTAAAGCTCGCGTCCGAGTGTCGCGGTGGTTCGTTTTTTCTTTGCGGCAGTGGGCTTGACTTTACTTGCAGGTTGAAGAGGCTTCCTGACAGTGTGTGGCGATGGCATCAATCCGACTTCTTGCTCGGTTCGTGGCGGCAATGGAGGTGGACGTCTCTTGGTAAGAGTTTTTCATCTTTACGCTCGTCTAGCACTTTATGGACAGTGATGGTTATAAGGTTGAGGAGTTCATCGGGAGACAGCTACTCCGGAGACGATACGGGAGTTCCCGGCATCTAACGCGACGAGGAGAACCTCACGGTCCCGTAGGCATCGTTGATGGTTGAGAACGGCAACCGATTCCTGAGAATTTTAAAAACGACTTAGCGGATTGTGTCGGGTCTAGTGGGTGGGCGAAGCTACGTTGTAATACATTGATTTAGAAGCTTTTGTTCGAATCAATCATGTAACCGGATCTGATTTCTTGTCTAACGGGTTGAATAAAATTTCAATTAAAAAAAAAAGAAGAATTCATGCTCCAGTTGAATCAAAGCTCATCGAAAATATGAAACGATCTAGCTGAGGATGAAGAAAAATCCGTACACTTATTCAAAGTGAATCTTGTTGTTGGAGATTATGTAGATATTATTGGTCAAATAGTAAACTTCGGGACTCGTGAAAACAAAATGATCAAAGGAAAAAGATAACACAAAGCTCATTACTGAATTATGTGGTAGAAGTAAGTTAATGTACTTTATCAAGCATATTTGCAAGGAAAACATGTATATATTGGTTATTAACTTAAATTTTGTTTATAGAGTAATCTCTTTTCTATGTATGTAACATGATTTGATTTTATTTACTTTTTTTTGTTGAACACCATTTTTTCTCTTTTTTTATACATGTATATTTATTTATTAAAACAGTATGTAACATGATTTAATTCCTTTGGCTATCAATCTTATGTATATTTAGTTACATGTTGCACTTTCTATAGTAAAATCGAGATACGAATTAATAATCCTAATAACGGATGAACAAGGCAAGCCACAGACAAAAAAAATAATGAATGTTGTTTACAAACAAGTTATAAATATTTCATAGTCAGTGATTCATAAATTTAGTATAAAGTTTTATTCAATTAAATTTTAAACAAATAAACTGTTAGTGTTGTTTGCTTCTTTTATTAACAGAGATAAACAACACAAGAAAAAGACAATGAATGTCGACTACAAACAGGTTTTCAGAATAATTCGATAACGGTATGTAATTTTTTATTTATTTTCTATTCATTGAAATTTAGAAATAAATAAATATTTCTGACTATTCTATTCTGTAGCGTTACTTACAAAATTCAGCCATTTTATTTGCATATTTCAATTTGATTTTTTTTTTCTGTCATGAAGTATGCATTTATATTTATATTTGTTAGGGAATATATTTCAATTTTTATCATATATTTTTTAATATGTCACTTTTTTAAAAAAAACATAAACTATTAAATATAAAATGTCACTCAAATATACAATTACAAGGTATACAAAAATATATAACAATATTTAATATAGTGATAATATAAGGTAGGAATTAAAGTTTTATACTATTAAGTTTTAATATTTTTTGAATTTTTTATGCCGGCACAAGATGTGGGTCAATCACCTTGGTTTTCAATTATTCTAAAGGTCAAAATCTTAAAAGAACCTAATCTAATAAACCTTCAAAGTTAAAACACGGCAACAAAGGATAGTTTTTTTTGTCGCTGGTATGTACTATGTTGGAGATAAGCTTCAACATCACTAAACAGGAAGTCATCAAGAAAAGGAAGCTATCCTTAAATGAATTAGGATAACTAGAAAAGGAACTTATCCTTAAAGGAATTAGGATAATTATTAAAGCTATTGATATTAGGAAAAGGATATGCCTAATATATTGTATAATAGGAATAGAAAAGAAAATCAAGTTCCTATATATATGGTCATCGTGTGTGATGAATCCATAACTCGAAAGGAAGAGAGATAACCTAAGGAAGAGAGAATAAGAGAACACCGAGGAAGAACAATAGCTTGTTTAGTTTTTGAGAAGTTTTCTAATTATCAATAAAGGAAGGACTCTTTATTAAAATTGTTGCATGTTTAAGACTGAAACTAGGGTTGAACGTGTTCAAACATTTTGGTAACACTTTTGTTCTTGGTCACTTTATTTGGTATCAGAGCTCCAGGTTTGATTCATTGAAGAAGATTCACCGAAGGAATGAGTGATTTAAAATCAACATCAAAGACAAGAGAAGCCGTGCCATCCACGGTGGTCTGCCTGATGTTATCTTCAACGTACTACACGGTGTGGGCGATGAGAATGAAGGTGTTACTGCGAGTACATGAGGTTTGGGAATCAGTTGAGCCAGGAACAGTCGATCAAAGGAAGGATGATGTCGCTACTGCTCTAATGTTTCAATCAATCCCACAAAACCTAATATTGCAGATTGGTGAACAAGATTCCCCAAAAGAGATATGGGAAGCTGTGAAATCAAGGAATCTTGGTGCTGAACGTGTGAAGGAAGCTCGTCTCCAGACCTTGATGAATGAGTTTGAACGTTTAAGGATGAAGGACACAGACTCTATCGATGCCTTCTCAGGCAAGATATCAGAATTGGTCTCGAAATCCACAGCTTTAGGTCAACATCTGGAAGAACCTAAGCTAGTGAAGAAGTTTCTGAACAGCTTACCGCGAAGCAAGTATATTCAGATCACATCCTCACTTGAAAAAGTTCTAGATCTAAATGAATCGAGTTTCGAAGATATTGTTGGGAGACTTATGGCGTACGAGGAACCGGATACTCGAAGAAAATAGGCAGGAACCTCTAGGAGACCTACTGTACTCAAACTCGGAACACTCGTACGGTCAGAAGAGATATGACAATTCGAGAGGAAAATACGGTACAATTAGCCTTGGTGTATTGGTTAATTTGATTTATTTGGTCTATTTGGTTGATGTCTGTTGAACCGATCAGTCTCTGAACCGAGAACCAATTGAATTTTCAAATGTCACAGATTGGTAAAGCGGATGCAACCTAGAATTCTCGGTTTAGTTTACTTCTGTTTCAGCCTAATGGACAGCTCTACCTTTTTTGTCTGTCTAACGTTTGCTCTGCTTACACAAGGACATGCTGCCTGCACATGCACAAGAAGTCACCCATATTGCGTTTATTTAGCGTTAATCATAAATGATGCATACAACAACACAAATTAGATTCTCAAGAAGCAAAAGAAGGAGAATCATTAATAGGATGCCAGAATCGGTTGTAAAACCACATGGTGTCAGCCTCCACGGCGTAACCATCCTGGTTCCTGTGCCATCCATAGTGAGCGTGCGTCCTGTTCTTTATCGAGAGTATCGCATGCCCGAAGCTGGCTTCTCTGAAAGCAGAGTACTTAGGCTGAGGCTCAGTCATTCTGCAGAAACCATATCATACATTCAAGGTCATCATACTTGATCTAATAGAAAAATTGGTTTGCAATAATCATAAGTTCTTCATTTTATAGCTTACTTTGTAGCCAGTCCTTCAATATTTCCTCCATCGCCAATGGTGATATAGACAGGAGCAGATTGATCATTTGCTGGACTGCAAATGCCGTTAACCACATTGTATGCAATGTTTGATATCCGTTCCTGGTTTCATAAAAGCTCAAAGTTGTCAGAATCTATAAGAGACATGATGAGCTAAAGTTTTGTGTTCTTACTGATCTTTCATAGGCGTGGACGTGACCTGAAAAAACAATATCTACTTTGTTCTTGACGAACCACGGCTCATACATCACTCTCATGGTTTCGCCTTCCATGTAATGATAATCGTAGCTGTTGTACCAAGGTGAATGGTTCAGAACAATCAACCATGGAGTTTCAGTTCTGTTAACCTTTGGGAATTCCTCTTCGAGCCACATGTATTGCGGCGTGTATTTACCTGTCCAAGAAAAGATGGAACATATTAGAGTATGGCATGAAAAGAATGTGTGAAGATTTTAAAAGCTTTGTTTACCATATGCTGAGTATGAAGAAAGCACAATGATGTAAGCTGGTCCTCTCTTTATCGAGTACCAGAATGGTTCTGTGCTGCCTGATGCTCGGTAAGGAGTACGGTACCTATGCGTGAATGGCTTAAACGGTTTGTTTTCTCCCTGCAAACAGCATAAAAACAACCCATCTCAATCTCAGTGTAATTATTGTTTAATGCTGGTGCAACTAGATGCTTTCATATGCACCAAATTTTAGCAAAAAAAAAAAAACTAGATGCTTTCATATCTCTTTGCCCTATAGCATTTTGAAGCCTGAAGCTAAAACAAAGAAGACTTACAATCTCGGGGGCAAAATCGAGTTCATGGTTTCCTGTGGTCCAGATCCAGGGCTGATAAGCTGTGCTTCTTTCAGCAAATCTTCCCCAACTGTCCCATCTATTATTGTCATGATTAGGATAATTATCAGCGTATGAGAGATCCCCCACAAACAAAACCGCTTGCCCCTTTTTGGAGCTCTTCTCATAATGTGTTAAGGTTATGTTTGAGTCAAAAGTCTGCCCGAGATCCCCTGCAACACACAAGAATTTGCAACTCAAGTTTCAAGTCCAAGAGAGGATAATAAATTGCATTTCTGTGAAAACCAAAAATATATATTCAGGACAATACCAATGAGACCAAACGTGTAGGGAACGTCAGGACCAACTTGAGGAGGTGTGAAGAACCAGAATTTGCGTTCGGTTTGCCCCACACCTACCACATAATAGTACTTGGAGTCATACTGCAGAAATGAGAATCACAAAATCAGATAAAAATAGTAGCAAAGATTGATGATGAAATTGTTGATGATTATGAATGGGACCTCTAAGTTTCGGATGGTGCAATGATGAATGTAACCAGAAGTATAGTTGTAGAACTTGTAAGTATTGGTTTTGCCATGGGCTTTGTGCTTTGTGGAGCTATGCTCTTTCCAGTAAAGGACTGTGTTAGAACCTGCTGCTTCTTGTGTCACCCACGACACTATCACTGCCTTCCCTTCTACATCTCCTTGTGTTATGTGCACCTTTTTGTAGAAACCCACACATCATGAACCCCATTTTAGATCATATTTTTTATTACAAATCAGAAAAGAACATAATATATTTTGTAAACCTCCAATAGGCAACCTTGAATCAAGCAGAATTGTCCAATAAATAGCTTTTTCTCCATTAGAACAAAGATTAAAATACAAAAAGTGATAACTAATATTAAATTAAAGACATCTACCTAACAATTAGCAACAACAAGAACCAAAAAGGTTGAAAATTTAATAATTATAAACCGAACCCACAAGAAAAAAACCTGAAAAGATTATTGATTTAAGCTTGAACCAAGCTTTTTCCTCCATTGGAACAAAAACAAAAAGCAAAAAAAAAATGTGAAACTTAATTTTAAATTAGAAAAACATCTACCTAACAGAACCAACATCTACTTAATATAAACAGATCCCACAGCGTGCAAAACTCTGAAAAGATTTAAAACAAAGGAATATATGTTCATCGTACCTGTTGAGGTGCATTATAACCAGGAGGAACACGAAAGACATCACTATCAAAAGGCATGTCAATGGATTTCTCCACTTTCCTAACGAAGTTACTGGTGAGGCCTCCATTACAGAACAGCACCAAACTGTTCAAGATCAAACCAAGAACTAGAGTAAAAAATAAACATGATTTCATTTTCTCAGATTTTCTCTTCTGAACCTCTAAAAGTCCCTTTAAAAAGAAAAAGTAAATGTATTATTTGGTTTGAACATTCTCGTTACTGATCTGAGGTCGAACGTTTTCCAACTCTGTTTTGAATTTCTATCGAGTTATAGGGGTAAAACGGTAAATTAAACATTTCCTTGTTTAGCCAGAATAGACAGATGGTACCTGTGTGAACGCTTGGAAAGTTTTATATTCTTGTTAATCTGTTCCGGACACACGAATCTATGCTTTCCTTTTTGTTGTCATCTGTCTTTTTTTTCTTTTGTCGGCATCTTCTGGTTAATTTAATTGGGTTAATTTGCTCGATGACTATATTGGGGATTTGGGGGAGAATATTAATTTTGCAAGTAAGAGGGTAGAGATAGACAGAAAGGAAAAAGAGGAGAGAGGGAGGTCAATGGTTAATTAGTGGAATATAGTTTTTTTTAGTTATTGGTCCAATTTTTCCAAATTTAATTTGGTCAACACATTCTCTAGTTTGTATGATTATTTAGTACTGTATTTGATATCAAAATTAGTGAACATTTTTAGATCAGAAATGATTTAGAAATTGGGTAATTATAAAAACATAAACCTATATTTTTATTTTATTTAGTAGATAAATACGATCGAATATTTACAACTCTTTTTTACCAGTATATATAAATTCATCTATAGTTTTCTACAAATCAGTTATTTTAAATATTAATAATAATATACTAATTCAGTTATTATATATTCTTTCCGATTCACAAATAATTATTTTTATATTTTTTCAAAAAAATCAATTTTTTATTAATTATATCAATTTAACTAATAATGTTTGAAATTAATAAAATATTTTATTAAATTAATATATTTTATAATTAATAATAAAATAGATAAAAGATTTTTGAAAATTTAAAGTAACACTCTTAATGCCAAAATGAAATTCTTTATATAAACTAAAGAGTATATTGGATAAAAAGATATCTAAAATACGAAAACTTTGTAAATCATATTTAACCAACAATAGGGTTTTTTTTTGCAAAATTGACTCAAAACTCAAAGTCAAACACAAAACTAACCTATGTTTTTTAGGATTTTCTTTTGTTCTATTCACCCCCACAAGTTCACATTATTCACGAAAATACCATTTAATTTTTTTTCCGAAAATTGTCTTTTTATTCTCTCAACCTCATCATCTTCAAGTATTTACAAGATTGCCATTGCCATCAATACTCCAACCACCATGAACAACCAATTGAAGCTCTTAATGCACCTCAAATCGATTTACACTATCTCTTTCTCAATTGTTATGAACTAAAAACAACATCTCTTTCACTTTCTCTCAATATTCATCCAAAAAACTCAAGCTTTTGATTCTAAATTTTTTATGGTTGATAGAGCCATTCAAGCTTACGATTCTTGGTGGGTTACTTTCGTTTGAGGTTCTATGTAGTTGGAGAAGATTTTTGTGTGCTAAAGAAGTCATCTCACTAATTTAAAGTATGAAATTGAAATTTTTTTCCAGATTTGTTCGCCTATAAGACTTACCCGTAAGTCTTCTGGTTGTAGAAGACTTAAGGGTAAGTCTTCTGGTCAACTGGACAACTTACCAGTAACTCGTCAAGTTTTTTTTGTTAAAAAAAAAACTCGAGACGACTTACAAGTAAGTCGTCTAGAATAAACGGGCTAGTTTTGTATTTGACCAAATTGTGTCAGAAATTTAACTTTTCCTGGACGACTTACCAGTAAGTCGTCTCTGGGAAAACAAAAAAAAAAATCAATATTTTATTAAAGCTAGACGACTTCCATGTAAGTCGTCTCGGGTTAGTTTTGCAATTGAAAAAAAAACTTAAATATTTAATTTTTCCCAGACGACTTACTCGGAAGTCTTCCACCTGGACGACTTACTGGTAAGTCGTCCAGGATAAGCAAAGTCGTCCATATTTTTTTCCGAGATTCTGGTTAAACCTTGCATATCTCGGACGACTTTCGTGTAAATCGTCTAGCTGGACGACTTCCGTGTAAGTCGTCTGAGAAAGAATAAATATTTAAGTTTTATTTTCGAATTGCAAACTAACCTTAGACGACTTACATGGAAGTCATCTATCTTTAATAAAATATTGAGTTTTTTGTTTTCCCAGAGACGACTTACCAGTAAGTCGTTCAGGAAAAGTCAAATTTCCGACACAATTCGGTCAAATACAAAACTAACATGTTTATCCTAGACGACTTACAAGTAAGTCGTCTCGAGTTTTTTTTTAACAAACAAAATTGGACAACTTACAAGTAAGTCGTCCCATTTAAAAGTCAATTGCAAATATGAACTGTCCGGACGACTTACTTGTAAGTTGTCTAAGTCTTCCAGACGACTTACTTGAGTGTCGTCTGCGTCAATTACAGAAGACTTACTAGTAAGTCGTCTGATAAGTCTTCTACATAGAAGATTTACCAGACGAGTTACTCGTAAGTCTTCTACAGAAAACATAGGAGAAGAATTTCAATTTGTAAATTTGACTAACTTGTATTTTTAAGTCTTCTACACTAGTTTTTAAGTCTTTTACGCTAGTTTTTGAATAACTTGATTTTTTTAAGAGTGTTAAGTAACTTCAAGATATGTAAAACCTAAATTTTCAAAATAGGTTTTCCCTCTTAGTTTTACTAAATTTGACTAAGTTTTTCAACACAAACTTGTAAAAAATGTGATATGCTTTGACTAGTTACTATTGTTTGTTTCCATCTCTTAAGTATTATTGTTATAGACACCAATGATGATTGTTGTTATGAGTTGGAAGAATGATTAAAATGCTTCTTAAAATGTTGTATCAATATGAGACTACCAACATTCTTGTTTATTAAGATGAGAAGAAGGCCATTGGAGTTTATTATTGCATATGGGAGATCCAAAGATAAGAGAAAAGCTATTGAAGTCAATTATTTCATTGATTTGTAAATGTGTAAACACATTGTTAGCACATATATTACATCTTGAGAAACATTATTACTGATTTTACAAAAAAATCACAACTAAAGGAGTACACATGCAAATCACATAACAGACCAGAAACAAAACTATTATAGATCATTCCTCTACAAAGACAAGCTTGGACTCCACTTGATATGGAAGAAGACTTCGTCAGAAGGCTTCCTGGAAGTCGTCTGGAAGGCTTTCTGGAAGTCATCTGGAAGGCTTCCTGGAAGTCGTCTGGAAGGCTTCCTGGAAGTCGTCTAGAAGGCTTCCTGGTAGTCGTCTTGAAGACTTCCTGGAAGTCGTCTTGAAGACTTCCTGGAAGTCGTCTGCAAGGCTTCTTGGAAGTCGTCTGGAAGGCTTCCTGAAAGTCGTCTGGAAGACTTCCCGGAAGTCTTACGGAAGACTAACAGGTCGTCCCGAAGTCTTCGGATCTGAAAAACACGCATATCCAGATCTGAAAAACACGCACATCAAAAGCGTTCAAATGGCTTATAGAGAGAAAATGAGTGGAATATTAGATAGATATACTTTTATAGAACACACAAGCGTACATATCCAATTGGAAGATGAGAACCATATGATTAAAACCCGCAAAACAAGATAAATTAGTGAGAAAGACATGAAACAAAACAATAAATTGATATAAAGCTTGGTGTTTATAAGTTCAAAAGAGATTAGAGTGGGTTTAGAGAGTTTTAGTTTGGGGAAAAAGGTAATAGATCTACAAAAAAACATATCTAAAATTAATAGATCTACCTTTAAATGAGTGGAATATAAGAACTATGTGATGAAAAACCTGCAAAAACAAGATAAATTAGTGAGAAAGACATGAAACAAAAACAATAAATTGATATAAAGCTTGGTGTTTATAAGTTCAAAAGAGATTAGAGAGAGGTTGGAGAATTTTAGAATGATCAACATTGCATTTTTGTTGCAGCCATTTGAGAGGAGGAGAGAGAATGTGTAAATTTTTCTTTATATAGGGAGACAAAAAAATCCAATTAGGTTAAATATTTTCAATTCAGAAGACTTTCAAGTAAGTCTTCTGAATAGAAGACTTCCTAGACGACTTACAATAAGACTTCAATATTTTTAGAGGGAAACTAAAATATTTTTAGCGGGAAACTAATATATTTTTAGCGGGAAACTAATATATTTTTAGGCGGAAATATTTGGACGACTTACATGTAAGTCATCTGGTTTAAATTATTAACTAGACGACTTACAAGTTAGTCGTCTAGACCCTAAACATAATCCCTAAACATAAACCCTAAACTTAATTAACTAACTAAACACTTCATAAAATCAAATTAAACTTAAAAAGTGTTTACTATACATAGAAATAAACACATATAGGTAAAATTTTAAGTTTTCAAAAAAACATTCAAGCTTCTCAAAATCTAACCCTAAGAATACATACAATACTACAACATATGTTGTCAAACCCTAAAACCAAAGAATATCATGACTCACTACTTTCACCATCTATGTTGAAAACAATTCACTTTTATTGTATCTTAATTTATATCACTTAAAACATATGTTAATTACATGATTTCAATTTTTCACTTATCAAAATATTTTTCACAAAAATTTTAAATTATTTTTAAGAAGAACTATACCAGACGACTTTCGACGATTTACTGGAAAGTCATCTACCGTAAATATATTCACCAGACGACTTACTAGTATGTCGTCCAGACCCTAAATTTAATCCCTAAACTAAATTGACTAAATTAACTAACTAAACACGTTATAAAATCAAATTAAACTTAAATAGTGTTTACTATACATAGAAATAAACACACTTAGGTAAATTTTAAATTTTTCAAAAAAACATTTATGCTTTCCAAAATATAACCCTAAGAATACATACAATACTACAACATATGTTGGCAAAACCTAAACCAATAAATATCATGACTCACTACTTTCACTCATCTATGTTGAAAAAAATTAACTTTTCTTATATCTTAATTTATATCACTTAAAACATATGTTAATTACATGATTTCAATTTTTCACTTATCAAAATATTTTTTAAAAAGTTTTTAAATTATTTTTAAGAAGAACTATACTTGAAAGTCGTCTGGATAAAAGACTTGCGGGGTTAGAAACGTAAGCAAAATTCGGTTTTTTTGTTTGTTCACAAGGGGTTGGTTGTAATTTCAATAGCCTTTTAGGTTACTTTTGCATTTGATTCAAGTTTGGGTTTACTTTTGCATTTGAAATCAAGTTGTGAGTCATATTTGGCAATTTTCCCAACAATGGGCTATCAGAGAGAAGGAAGAACCAGTAATAATAGAGTTGGTCGTCAGTGCCGGCTTTGGAAGAGTGCTGGTGTGCAAATTTATTATTCTAGGATCCTAAATTTTAACTTTCTTTAAAAAAATCAAGGGTCTAACGTCTACAAGCATCCATTAACATACATATAAAAGGATATTATATGGCACATGGCCCATCCATTTTTAATTTTGTATGACAGGCCTGGTTGCAACTCTTTGACGCATTAGTAGCTAATCTTACACCCAAATAGTCTAACAAGAAGCTGATGTTTGTTGAGGTTCAAATCAACATATAACCAGTGGCGGAGCTACATGTATGAAAGGGGGTTCAAAAGACCCCTATAAATTTGTATAACCATATTCTTTTACTTGCCTTTCAAAAAAGAAATTTGATGAAATCTTACAAATGTCCCCTTTAATATATGGTTGGAATCAAATTGACCCCATTAGAAGATTTGGCTGGCTCCTCTACTGCGTGTAACCATTCAAAGTATTTATGGATACATGAGCAACTCACAGTTTCATGGCCGAAATGAAGTTATAGGAGGTTTTTTTCTGACTTGGAGAGGGAGGAGAAGTTCAGATCAATTCAGTGACACAGCACGAAGGCCCAATCATTTACAGAGGTCGCACATTTCAGATGGAAACGTGGAAGGGTCGAGCAAATTTCTCGGTGATTCAAATGAACTGACTATGGCGTCGTTCTTAGACAGTTGACATTTTAAGGAGACAGATGAATAACATTGTAGCAAGCACTAAGAAAGATAAGGAGCAAGGAGTAACATGTCCTTTGAGACCATTGTATCTTTCTTTCTTTTTTAACTTTTCGGGAAATGATCATTTTTTTGTTTCGATCCATATCCATAAAAAACCACTAGTGTTGGATCTGTGGACCCTATTTATTGTTCTTCTTTCTACTTTTTCATGCCAAAATTTTTTTAAAATTGCAATGATCATGTAACATCCCGAGTTGTGATATATGGGAAGGCTTAAGAGAATTGATTTGGCTACTTATGTCATCGAAGTCGACTTATCTTTTCCATCACACATCCATTTAGAACTTCAGAGTTAAGCGTGCTTGGGCTGGGGTAGTGAAAGGATGAGTGGTCTATCGGGAAGTGATTCGCGATACCGTGCGAGTGAGGCCAAAACACGGAAAAAGGTCGGGTGGTGATTGCAGGGTCAGTAAACAATGATTGCGAGCCTTTGGAAAATTTAACGGACCGACCGTCAGATGGGATGGGGCCCACGGGCCGAGAGAGCTGGCGTGGGTTGCCCATTAGCCGTGGACGGGTCGGGGCGTTACAAGTGGTATCATAGTTGGTTAGCCATCTCAGTTCTGACCTGGAAGGCGTCTTGAGAGCTGTAGTGGGGTGCAACGATGACGTTGCGTTCTTTGAGAGGGGGTGAATTGTAACATCCCGAGTTGTGATATATGAGAAGGCTTAAGAAAATTGATTTGGCTACCTATGTCATCAAAGTCGACTTACCTTTTCTGTCACACATCCGTTTAGAACTCCAGAGTTAAGCGTGCCTGGGCTGGAGTAGTGAAAGGATGGGTGACCTATCGGAAAGTGATTTTGCGATACAGTGCGAGTGAAGCCAAAACACGGAAAAAGGTCGGATGGTGATTGCAGGATCAGTAAACAATGATTGTGAGCCTTTGAAAAGTTTAACGGACCGACCGTCAGATGGGATGGAGCCCACGGGCCAAGAGAGCGGACATGGGTGGCCCATTAGCCGTGAACGTGTCGGGGCGTTACAGATCAATTCTCTAAACTGATTATGAACCGCATTTCAAAAAGGAATATATATTTTCTTTAAAGTTAACTAGTGAGAAGATGGCAGATCCATATGAACACGTCAATAATTTGCTAATTTCTTATGAGTTATTAATTATGGAAAAAGCGATTTTACGGTACGACAGAAAATGAGGTTTTCTTGTTTTAGCAGAAAATAGAATTTTACGGTTTTGGTGGAAAAATGCAATTTTATGGTTCTGGCAAAACAATGCAATTTTATTGTTTTGATAGAAAAATGTGATTTTTAATTTTAGATCATCATATAACTTTTTTAGAGGTATAATCGACATTCTACAGTTTCAATTAAACTATCTCCATCAAGATGGTTCAATTTGGTTCAACTAGCTGGTTTTAAAAAATTAACCTAAACTTATAAAAATCGAACCATTTAGAAGATTCATAAATTTAAATCTAAATGAACAAATTTCATCTCTATCCAAATGGATGATCCAGATTGTGAAACGAACAGTCCTTTTCTCAAAATTCAATATGATAGCAATTCCTCATCAACTTCAAGAATCTGTGATTATACTCTTCTGATTCTATCACCTGCAGCAATCAGAAACCCTTCACTTACTAGCGTGCCAATATGATAGCAATTCCTCATCAACTTCAAGAATCTGTGATTATACTCTCCTGATTCTATCACCTGCAGTAATCAGAAACCCTTCACTTACTAGCGTGCCAACCGCCTTTTTTACCTGATTAATAAAGGTCACAACAACAACAAGATACTTTTGTTCATTCTATGATCACATCATTTATTGTTTGATTCATGTAGCTCTACTATTAAAAAAACTATGTAACTCTCATTATACCAGAATACAAATTCATACATTTTTCATAAGTTAATATGGTATTAGAACAGGTTACTTGTGTGAGTTTTGATCCACCAATCAAACTCATTAATATATATTTTTTTTTTGAACACATGAACTCATTAATATATAAACACGTTTTTGGAAGCTTTCATTTAGAATTCCATGTTCTATCTTCTATTATTTCAGTTTTTTTTTTGTTCTTGTTTGTTGCTTTTTATTGTTTTTTAATCAAACCAAAGTGCTTCTGTAATGATTTATAAAGCCAATGTGCCAATTTCTGCTGCATCTCTACTCACGGTGTATACGTCCACTCCCTACTTCAGTTCCAGAATTGATATGCGGTCAAGTCATTTATGACTCGTTCAAGCTAACATGCACATGACTACTATAGTCGTCCATGTTCTAAATCCATCCAAGCTACAAATCAGTCTCACCGTATGGTTCAAGTTCAATGCTTTTTCTTATCTCCTAAGAATAATCTCAAGCCCAAGCTTGAAGGGGTTGCAAGCCGTTTCTTATGCTATCTTTGCTTCATCACCTCCTTGAGCTTGAAGGGGTGTACCAAGGAAAGAGTATCCTTCATGCTAAGGACAAGAACCGGTTGTTTTATCCCTCACTGTAGCCGCTGAAATTTGAACCTTGCATTTTTACCCTTAAAGAAGGCTTTACTAGCAGTACCGGTCCGAAGTTTGAATAGACCGAAACCATAAAGATAAAAGTGGGCTGTTTTAATTTATTAAAAATAAAATGTCAGTCTTGAGCCTCGTACTATAGATTTTTTGAAGGAAAATCACTTCATATTACCACTAGGCTAAATGAGATATTCCACGCAGATTGAGCCTAAGTTATACTTATAGAAATGAGAGCTGGAAGCATGAGCTTCTTCTGCTTGTACCCAGGGCTGGGCCTGTTAGTAGAGCTTGCAGCTTCGAGTATTTACAAATCTTTATACAACAAAAGATTATATTTCGCAGGTTAACTGCAATTTAGTGATTTTATTTGCATTTTCTTATGAACTTGCAAAATGAAACAACGTAACAAAACCACTATTTTTTATTATAAAAAATAAATTATTATAAAAAATATAATATAGAATTCATAAAAATCTATAAAACTAAAGATACACAAGCACGAAAACATCAATATGATAATCCATTTTAATTTTATTTTTATGTCTTATTAAATGAGGTCTGACAAAAAAAATGAGTGTATATCCTTTTTTGGGGATCAGACTCAAAATATTGACAAAAATGAAGAAAAACCACACTAAAGAATTAA
Source organism: Brassica carinata (assembly GCA_016771965.1). Classification (NCBI taxonomy): domain Eukaryota; kingdom Viridiplantae; phylum Streptophyta; class Magnoliopsida; order Brassicales; family Brassicaceae; genus Brassica; species Brassica carinata. The sequence continues at coordinate 47,059,423 of CM028689.1, forward strand.
TATATAATCAAGAGGTTTAAAAAGCAGTTTGAAAAGCAAATAAAATAAAAGAACATATAAAAACATAAAAATACACATATTTTTACTTAACCATGAACTATTACAACTTAATCAAATTCAAAATTTTCACCACCAACATTCCAAAAAAATAAAAAATAAAACAATAACAAAAATATATGTAGCAAATGTAGTATATGTAACAAGGGCAGACAATCTTGCACGCAATGCTAGGAACCAACTGTTGTTTGTCGTTCATATAGATGTGCAATTACTAGCTTGGTTTGCAAAGTCTTAGTTGATTATGTGTATGTTGATGCAAAAAAAAATTAGTATGCACAAACAAAACGTTTTCTCTTTTGTGACATCAGCAATCTAAAAATGATAGGATCCAATATCAACACATTTTTAATATTTATAGAATCATATATATTTTTCATATTCTTAATTATTTGAATCAAATTTATTAAAATAATATTTAAATTTCATAGCTTTTTTAATTAGTAGTGTATTCCATACTAAATAAAATTTAAAATATCTATATTCCAGTAAAAATAAATTTAAAATATAGTAATATAACAGAAAATTAAAATAAGCATATTGAAGATTTTTGAAAATATAAAATATTATAATCTATTCACGATTTTATTCAAGTTTCATCAAATAATGTAAAACAATAATAATAATAAGTTAATCTTTACAAATTTCTTAGTCATCAAGCTTAGAAAATTGACGAAATTAAAAACCACATTAAAAATATTTTATCAAGAGGTTTTAAAAATCAGTTTGAAAACCAAAAATAGATAAGAAATAACAAAATAAAAATACACATATTCTCTTTTAAGCATGAGCTAATTACATCTCAGTCAAATAATTCACATATTTCACCACTGTTTTTTAAAAGAAAAATAGTAACATAAAAATAGAACATGGTATCAAATGAAATACATAATAAGACAAAACAAGAAAAGCAAAATGAAATTATGCTTAAAAATAAGTATTATGATGAATGCATTCATTATAATGGTTACTAGATCTCAACCCACGCAACGGCGCGGGTGTTTGTTTCAGTTTTATATACATCTTACATTTTGTGAATGTTAAATCGTTATATTTATGAAAAGAAAATTTATAAATTTATCAATTTAATATGACTTTATCATATTTAGTTCAATATAATAATTTTATTTTAACATGAATTATTTTTATTATAGAATAGATAAAAATAAGATAGAATTTTATTTTTCATTTTATAAACGATAATTGAATATATATTAATGCATAATAATAGTTCATTTTCAATTACGAAATTAGTTAAAATATTTACATAAATTTTTTGAAAATTAAGATATTGTTAAAATATTTTTGAACAGATTTGTTAGAATTTTTAATATGTTTATTTACATATATTTATATTTAAAATGAAAAGATATCATGATTAAAAGATTTTATATTATTAACTTTACTAAAATACATGTGAATTTTTATACATATATTAGCTTTTTGTCTGTCGGTAATCTTAATGGACATGTGTCAATCTTTCTGGTATTCAATCGTATGTTTGGATTATTGACTCATGTACTACAGAGAAAGAAGAACTACACACAAGAAATATATAGCTTTATCGATGAACAATTTATGAGTTAGAATTTCTTAGTCATCAAGCTTAGAAAATTGACGAAATTAACAGCCACATTAAAAATATTATATCAAGAGGTTTTAAAAATCAGTTTGAAAAAACAAAAATAGATAAGAAATAACAAAATAAAAATACACATATTCTCTTTTATGCATGAGCTAATTACATCTCAGTCAACTAATTCACATATTTCACCACTGCTTTTAAAAGAAAAATAGTAACATAAAAATAAAACTTGGTATCAAATGTATAAGACAGAATAAAAGAATGCATTCATTTTATATGTGAATTTTTATACATATATTAGCTTTTTGTCTGTCGGTAATCTTCATGGACGTGTGTCAATCTTTCTGGTATTCAATCGTATGTTTGGATTATTGACTCATGTACTACAGAGAAAGAAGAACTATACACAAGAAATATATAGCTTTATCGATGAACAATTTATGAGTTAGAATTTCTTAGTCATCAAGCTTAGAAAATTGACGAAATTAACAGCCACATTAAAAATATTATATCAAGAGGTTTTAAAAATCATTTTGAAAAAACAAAAATAGATAAGAAATAACAAAATAAAAATACACATATTCTCTTTTATGCATGAGCTAATTACATCTCAGTCAACTAATTCACATATTTCACCACTGCTTTTAAAAGAAAAATAGTAACATAAAAATAAAACTTGGTATCAAATGTATAAGACAGAATAAAAGAATGCATTCATTTTATATGTGAATTTTTATACATATATTAGCTTTTTGTCTGTCGGTAATCTTCATGGACGTGTGTCAATCTTTCTGGTATTCAATCGTATGTTTGGATTATTGACTCATGTACTACAGAGAAAGAAGAACTATACACAAGAAATATATAGCTTTATCGATGAACAATTTATGAGTTAGAATTTCTTAGTCATCAAGCTTAGAAAATTGACGAAATTAACAGCCACATTAAAAATATTATATCAAGAGGTTTTAAAAATCATTTTGAAAAAACAAAAATAGATAAGAAATAACAAAATAAAAATACACATATTCTCTTTTAAGCATGAGCTAATTACATCTCAGTCAAATAATTCACATATTTCACCACTGCTTTTAAAAGAAAAATAGTAACATAAAAATAAAACTTGGTATCAAATGTATAAGACAAAATAAAAGAATGCATTCATTTTATAATGGTTATGTCCACCACCCTCAACTACCGGATCTAAACAATTAGGATTACACATTTTAAAGAAAAAAAAATGTTTGAGAGACAATTTACAAAAGAAAATAATCTAATTTTAAATTAAAATATAATATTTCTGCGCGAAGTGCGGACAAATCCCTAGTATGTTATAAAGAAACATGATGTATGGGGTAAAGACTCCTGAAAAGAAGTTCCAGGATACAAAACATATAATTGGCCTAGCAAATATTATATGCAAAAGGACATACTCTACAATCATATTCACCACTACGACATTTAGATACTAAGCACTAAATCCCCCCAAAATAAAGAGAACATATTAGCTAATTCTGAGTAAAAGGCTTCCAAGTCCCAACAAAAGACTCTTGTGCATAGAACCCCTAAAGCTGCTTTTTAGGATGAAGCAAACATCAACCAAAAAGCGGAGAGAGAGAGAGAGAGAGAGAGAGAGAGAGAGAGAGAGAGAGAGAGAGAGAGAGAGAGAGAGAGAGAGAGAGAGAGAGAGAGAGAGAGAGAGAGAGAGAGAGAGAGAGAGAGAGAGAGAGAGAGAGAGAGAGAGAGAGAGAGAGAGAGAGAGAGAGAGAGAGAGAGAGAGAGAGAGAGAGAGAGAGAGAGAGAGAGAGAGAGAGAGAGAGAGAGAGAGAGAGAGAGAGAGAGAGAGAGAGAGAGAGGAGCTGTTTTAGTTGTGGAGGTAAGTGCAGGCTGCTCCTTTCCTACAATTTCCATTTTCTCAATAGAACTTGCATACTCTTTGGCCTTTGAAGTTGTCATGCCCGCCACTTCCACTTGACTGCCTGTTCCAACCATACCCAGAATCTCCATTCTGGTTCTATTGATTTCCCAGTAACTGGCTTGGTTACCTCCTGACCCGCCGCTCGGCCTCGCGGTTTGATTTTGTGTTCCCTAGTTTTGGTTACTGTTTCCGACTGCATCCCTTGCCCATGTCGCATCCATCCTGAGTTTGTACTATTCCCTGGAGCTTGAACTTGAGCCTGGGATTGAGCTTGGCCTACAGTCCACCCGGCATTTGGATAAGCTTGTGGTTGTACTTGGACAGGCCCACCCCAGCCAGGATTAGGCATTCCCTGACCAGTTGGTGAAACAGAAGATCCCGCCCAGTTTATGTTCATTCCATCCTGAAGACCAGCCATCCCATGTTTGGATTTACAGCCCCTTGACTCCAGCTGCTGTTATGGTTTGCTGGAGCCTGAGGTTGTAGTGAGTTTTGGCTGTTGTTCATACCCCTATGTAAGTTATTTGCTGGTGCCCGAGCCTGAGTATTCGATTGGCTTGGAGCTGGAACCGTCCATGAATCAGATGATGGAAAGCCTGGTTGACTTTGCGAAGGGAAAACACTTGGAATTGGGGTGCCATACGAGACAGAGTTATTCTGAGAAGAAGAGGGAGCATCACCTCCTCCACGACCATGGGAATCATAATTTTCCGTCTGCATGATATCCCAGATTTGCTTTCCACCTACAGGTATTGGAGATGGAAGAGTTGCAACAGAACCGTAGTGATTAACAGAGACGTTAGTAGATTCTGCTGTTATGATAGGGTGGGTTCCAAGCTGCAGTGCAGTAGCAGGGTTTACAACCACAGGGATATCTGCCGTTGAAACTTGACTCGGGCCAGGTTGTGCTTTAGGAAAACTCATCGGCTGAACAGATGGCTTTGTTGGAGAACATATGCTCTCAAAATTTTGCCTTTGAGCAGTCCGGGTAGTGATCTGATTCGGGTAGGCGATGGAAGACTACCCCCTGAACTCCAAGTATCCTGGGAATTGCTGGGAATATCAAGAACTGATGGAGCGATCCTAGCAGAAGAACCTAAATTAGGTTCAGGCTGGGTTGGTTGACCAGATTTCTAACTTAGCAGGGAAGTACCCCGTGTTGTTCCATTTATGGAGCTGCACCATCGAAAAAGGTCCTTGCACTTTACCAGATGGGTCCTTGTAGTGCCACACTTTATCTGACTCATTTGGCTTAAAAACAGGCTGCAGAACAACAGCGGGAGATGCCCTTGAAATTTTGGGGGCAATTCTAGGAAATAGTTCCGGTGGCGCAACAGCACGAGAACTTCTGGGAGCAGGTTCGGGAAGAGAAACAGATCTCGGCTTCTCAGAGACTAAAGATTTTTGCTTTTCTCTTTCTCTACCTGAAGTCCATAACTTTCACTAGCCTTGTCTTAAGAACTAGCAAGATAATCCCATCTGCCAGTAGAGCCCCTAACAGAATAACTTCTGTTTAACTCACACAATGCACTTGTGTTTGAGTAGTTGCTTGTACCAGTCCATGATTCACTGGATCTAAATCCTCCCTTTTGTGGAGATTATTGACATGAAGAAATAAAAAAAAGAAAAATTTATCCAGCAAGGTCTGCCCAAGGTTAAAGCTAGCAAAGCTTACCAAAGGAAATCCAGTAAGGCCTGTCAGAATGAACAGTGACCGCGGAGCTACAGTAAAACCAAACATATATTTTATTGTAGCTTTCCTAGTAAGCCAAGTGTGTTTGGCTACTTGAGAAAGGCTGTTCTATTCTGCTTCTTCTCCTCAATAATCTATTGTAATGATATTTTTCAGATCTAAAAAAATTATTCTCTCATTCTCTCTCTTTTGTTCTTCATTATCCAGCAATATTCTCTCATTAAACATCTCATATTCTCACAAATCTAACATGGTACCAGAGCTTAAAGCTCTTTTCATTCCGCAAAACAATCTTTTTCTTTTCAAAATCTTTGTGTTGTTCAATCTTATTCACTGGTCCATCTCTGTACCCATTGGGTAAAAGAATTCTGACCATGGAAAGGGGTAAGAAGAGCCTTATTTCAGTGAGCCTTGAGGGTACTAACTATATTTTATGGTCAAGAGTGGCCAGAGTTACCTTGAGAAGTCATGGACTTTGGACAACCATATCATGGAGGCTGAAACTTCAAAGAGGATAGTTCAAGAGGATAGTCAGGCTACTTGCCTGAAGCATGATAACAAGTGGGTTCAAGAAGACCATCAAGCACTTGGAATCATACACAAATCTCTGTCTGAACCAATCTTAGAGGCTCATTCTCATTTTAAAACCGCTAAGAATCTATGGAAGAATCTTCAAACAGCTTATGGAAATGTATGGGAGAGTCTTCAAATGGTTTATGAGCAAGACAAGTTTTTCACCTTTCTCCTAAAACTGGATTCACCCTACAACAATCTGATAAATTATTTCCTTAGAGAAAGGAAAATTCCAGATTTAGAGGATGTTTGTTCCCTAAGAAGCCAGTCAAATATATTTAAGCTTAAGGAGTTTGATTATCCAGCGATTCAAGGAAAAACCATGTATTCATTTGCAGCCAATACCGATGGTCCAGCGACCATGAGTGACCTTCATTCCTTTATCGAAGCCTATATATCATCCAAGAAGACTGATACACACTCTCTTGACTCTAAACCTATCATTATAGATTCAGGAGCAAGCCATCACATGATTAGTGATAGGAACTTGATTAGTGATGCGAGCCTGCCTCTGGGAATGTTAGTATAGCAAATGGTGATAAGGTTAAGATAGAAGGAATATGGAACCTTAGGTTATTTGATAGGGAATCAACTGCTTTGTATATGCCTCAGTTTACATCTAATATGTTATATGTGAGGAAGGCTATGTGGGAACCGAAATTCGCACCGTCAAATTAAGTTGATTTGAAGGAAAGCCAAATGAACCAAGCCTTCCGTGAAGGTCCCGGATATCTGCTGGGCCGCACACGACACAATCAGTACGACAAAGAAAATATGAAAACGAAATAAAATCGTAAGAACAAAGAATAGAGCAAAAGATCTTATTTCCGAATCCGCGTTTGAGCGTGAACAACAGGTAAGAGCCTTGGCTAGAAGAGCTGTCGGCAAGTTCGCTAGTCTAGCAACCTAAGTTCTAACCTAGTTGAGTCGCAGCTCGCTAGTGAAAATAGAAAAGAATGCTAAAACGCCTAAGTGCTAAGTGCTCGAAGTTTGGTGATGATTTGCTCCTCCCAAAGCTCCTTATATACTCTTCTTAAGACGGTCCATCTTCTCGGCTGGACCGGCTTTTTCCATTTTCGCCCATCTTCGTGTTTATCGGAAACTTGACATTAATCTTCGAAAACTTGACATTTATCTTCGGAAAACTTGACATTTATCTTTTGGAAACTTGACATTTATCTCTTATGTGAGGATAAGGATAAACCGCCATAGTTATCCTTCCTTTTCGGAAAATCGTAAGTGGGCGTTTGGCCACGCCGGGCCGCTTAGACGTTGTTACGGTTTTCGAAAGAACAGTCTTTGAAGGTTTCGTTTTTCCGGCGAACCTCAATTCCTCGTGATAGTCGAGATGTTTGGTGTTTTAGAATAACCGCGGATCGCATTCAAACTCACAAGATTGATCCAAACAAGCCAAGGTGGGATCAGACCGGCATGATGGGACCGAGACCAGACGAGGCCGCCGACCGGCGCCGGGGCTTGCCGCCAGCGCCAGGCCGGCTTATGAACGCTGCCACCGGCGCCAGGCCAGGTGTGCCGCCGGCGTAAGCCGGCCAGCGTGGCGTGCCGCCGGCGCCAGGCGGGCGTGCCGCCGTGCCAGGCTGGCCAGCGTGGCGTGCCGCCGGCGCCAGGCGGGCGTGCCGCCGGCGCCAGGCCAGGTGCCGCCGGCGCCAGGCCAGGTGCCGCCGGCGCCAGGCCAGGTGCCGCCGGCGCCAGGCCAGGTGCCGCCGGCGCCAGGCCGACCAGCGTGGCGTGCCGCCGGCGCCAGGCCAGGTGCCGCCGGCGCCAGGCCGACCAGCGTGGCGTGCCGCCGGTGCTAGGCCGCCTTGCCGTCCGTGGGTTTTTCCTTTGTTCGATCTTCCCCGCTAGTCGCTTCAGGCGGGAAATCTTTGAGTTTTGGAAGGATCTCACCGTAGATTTCGATATAACCGCTTTCAAGGGTTTGAGTAATGTGGCTTCAACTTTAGACGCTTAAAAGATGGACTTCTAAACAATCAAAAGGCTTTGCGGAAGAATCATTGTAGTTCATGGACAATCCGACATGGGTTTAAGGGACCAAGTGCTGCCGCTTCCGAGATCACGAGACGATTGCATAGACGGGTACTAGGACCCTTGCCGCCGGCGCCAGACGGACAGGGTAAGCTCGTCACTGTGCTGTGTCCCGCGCCCACCGGTGCCTGCTTGCCTTCGTTGATCCCCGGCTCACGGTCCATTTCATGCCTTCTTGTGAGTTCACCGGTGGCGACCCGTTTCTTGGTTTTGATCATCACTTGGTATTTTTCGAGGACTTTTGGGTGACGATTTCGACGCTGGACCGATTTTGACCCCAACAGTTAGCCCCAGCTAGCTAGGAATCGTAATGCCTTTCGACCTGGCTTGCGGTATAGCCGATGGGAAGGTGTAGAGACGTAATCGCTTGCTGAAAGTCGAGGTAAATAGTGATTTTGCCTCCTTTTAAGGAGGAGTAAGAAACCTCATTCACTCTTACCTTAACATAAAAATTATTCTCTCAAGAATACTTCTCTCTAAAAACAAATTCTTCAAGATCCTCAAAGAGAGATTCTTCTTTCCATTCATCCTCGGGTGATTCTTTTGCCCATGTGACGGTGAAGCGGGAGGAGTTTGTCGAGGAGGAAGCTAAGAATGCGATAATCGAAGTCCTTGTAGGTTCGCCCCATCACTGCCATACATCCCTGTTCGAGGAGACCTCCGAGGCAGCCTGGTGCTCCTTTTACGCCGAGCTTGGTTTCTCGTGAATATCTCACGGTTCATTCGAGATGTTTACCAGGTTCCTGAAGGAGTCAAACTGATCCCTGCCGGTAATGAGAGGGAATCCTCCGAAGGTTTCTTTACATGTTACGAGGCCTTCCTTATTTATTGCCGCATGTGGTTCCCGATCCCTGGCACCATTGTTCGTCACCAACTCGATCAGCCAGCTCAGCGCCCCTGCCTTGGAGAGTTGGCTTGGCGCATTGATCTCGAAGCGCGAGCTCGAATCAATCTCAGTCCGGTGATTTAAGGCCTTTGAGCACTCGGCCGACGGGAGCGACGGTTACTACCCATGCTGCCTAAGAAGGACATGGCCATCAGTGGAACCACTTCAACCCTAAGTCGGCAGGAACGCTTTTCTATGCCGGCGCCAGGCGGGCGTGCCGCCCGGCGCCAGGCGGGCGTGCCGCCCGGCGCCAGGCGGGCGTGCCGCCCGGCGCCAGGCGGGCGTGCCGCCCGGCGCCAGGCGGGCGTGCCGCCCGGCGCCAGGCGGGCGTGCCGCCCGGCGCCAGGCGGGCGTGCCGCCCGGCGCCAGGCGGGCGTGCCGCCCGGCGCCAGGCCGCCCGCGATGACGCGGCCGCCGGCGCCAGGCGGCCAGCGTGGCGTGCCGCCCGGCGCCAGGCGGGCGTGCCGCCCGGCGCCAGGCGGGCGTGCCGCCCGGCGCCAGGCGGGCGTGCCGCCCGGCGCCAGGCCGACCCGCTGCGGACGCTGCGTCGCCGGCAGGCCGCCTTTGCCGTCCGTGGGTTTTTCCTTTGTTCGATCTTCCCCGCTAGTCGCTTCAGGCGGGAAATCTTTGAGTTTTGGAAGGATCTCTAGCCGTAGATTTCGATATAACCGCTTTCAAGGGTTTGAGTAATGTATTGAACTTTAGACGCTTAAAAGATGGACTTCTAAACAATCAAAAGGCTTTGCGGAAGAATCATTGTAGTTCATGGACAATCCGACATGGGTTTAAGGGACCAAGTGCTGCCGCTTCCGAGATCACGAGACGATTGCATAGACGGGTACTAGGACCCTTGCCGCCGGCGCCAGACGGGACAGGGTAAGCCTGCCGCCTGTGCTGTGTCCTGCGTCCACCGGTGCCTGCTTGCCTTCGTTGATCCCCGGGGCTCACGGTCCATTTCATGCCTTCTTGTGAGTTCACCGAGTGACGACCCGTTTCTTGGTTTTGATCATCACTTGGTATTTTTTCGAGGACTTTTGGGTGACGATTTCGACGTTGACCGATTTTGACCCCAACAGTTAGCCCCCCAGCTAGCTAGGAATCGTAATGCCTTTCGGGACCTGGCTTGCGGTATAGCCGTATGGGAAGGTGTAGAGACGTAATCGTTTGCTGAAAGTCGAGGTAAATAGTGATTTTGCCTCCTTTTTAAGGAGGGAGTAAGAAACCTCATTCACTCTTACCTTAACATAAAAAATTATTCTCTCTCAAGAATACTTTCTCTCTCTCTAAAAAACAAATTCTTCAAGATCCTCAAAGAGAGATTCTTCTTTCCATTCATCCTCGGGTGATTCTTTTGCCCATGTGACGGTGAAGCAGGAGGAGTTTGTCGAGGAGGAAGCGAAGAATGCGTGATACCGAAGTCCTTGTAGGTTCGCCCCATCACTGCCATACATCCCTGTTCGAGGAGACCTCGAGGCAGCCTGGTGCTCCTTTTACGCCGAGCTTGGTTTCTCGTAAATATCTCACGGTTCATTCGAGATGTTTACCAGGTTCCTGAAGGAGTCAAACTCCGGATCCCTGTCGGTAATGAGAGTGCGAGGAATCCTCCGGAAGGTTTCTTTACATGTTACGAGGCCTTCCTTATTTATTGCCGCATGTGGTTCCCGATCCCTGGCACCATTGTTCGCGCTTCATCACTAACTCTCGATCAGCCAGCTCAGCGCCCCTGCCTTGGAGAGTTGGCATGCATTGATCTCGAAGTTATGAGCTCGAATCAATCTCAGTCCGGTGATTTCAAGGCCTTTGGAGCACTCGGCCGACGGGGAGCGACGGTTACTACTCCATGCTGCCTAAGAAGGACATGGCCATAATTCAGGGAACCACTTCGAACCCTAAGTCGTGGCAGGAACGTTTCTTCTATGTCCGAATAGATGGTGAGTCTGTTGAGGAGAGCTGCCTCCATCTATTTCCGCACGCATGGAACTTCAACCGAGGTAATATGACGAAAACTCGTAGTCTATTTCGTTATTCCGGAAGTGCGGGTTTTTAATGAAAAAGTTCCGTTTTGTAGATAACGGGGCGGTTGCGCATTTGCGTGGCGATCTTTTCGTCAAGAGGGACCTCCTTTGTGAAAGACCGTTTTTCTGGAAGTCCTTCACTCGAACGGATTCGAGACGCCGATAAGGCTTTACCGTCCCGACCCTGTCCCATCGTATGGCGAACCGGTTACGAAGCCCGACTTCGGGCGTAAACAGAGATCTCGTAAAGGAAAGAGATCGATGGTGGGGAAGGTTCGGAAGATCCTTCACCGTTGGGGAAAAACCCTAGTTTTGTTCCAACGGAAAAAGGCGGAGCCAGCGATTTTCCACTTCCCAACAACTTCTTTGAAGGTCTTCCTCCGGAGTTTGTTACTGATGAGTCGCTGGAGGAAGAAAAGAGGCAATGGATTTTTGCCGAAGGTTCCCAGCGGATCAATGAGGTTTTGTTCTTTGAACTTCTTAACCGTATTCTCGATTCCGCATATATGTATGTTTATTGGTCTTGAATTTCTGCAGGGACTAAGAGTGTTTGGCAATGCGCCGACTCCAGTTTCCGCAAGTCCGGATCGCTAACTTCAAGACCACGAAGCTGAGCGAGCTTTTCCGGTTCCGACAAGAGGTAAAGGCGCAGAATGCGAAGCAAGCTGAGCTTCATGCTCGAGCTCTTGTTCGGGCGGAAAGGAGAGGAAGGAGGATGGTCGCAGCTGAGGTGGCGAGACGGGCGGAATCGTTCGCTGCTGAGTTTCAATGTTTTAAAGAAGCTCAAGAGTTTGTTGGCGATTTCCGCGAGTGTGGGCTCGGTCAGAACCTTACAAGTCTCGAACCCGGATTTCTCCTTTGATTCGAGATTGCTGAGATGAAGGACTTCATGGCCAGTGTGCTCATGCTGAGTCCTTGGTTCCTCCAACAGGAAAGAGTCCGGAGACTATGGGAACCTATCGAGGTTTCCGAGGATACGGTGGAGGCCGAGCCGATGAGAACGCCGAGGGTGGTGGGAATGCTCAAGGTGTGAACGGAAGTGGACCAGCCGGCGCCAGGTCGGGCGTCAGGCGCGTATCTGCTGCGGACGCGTGTCGCCGGTGCTAGGCCGCCTTGCCGTCCGGGTTTTTCCTTTGTTCGATCTTCCCCGCTAGTCGCTTCAGGCGGGAAATCTTTGAGTTTTGGAAGGATCTCACCGTAGATTTCGATATAACCGCTTTCAAGGGTTTGAGTAATGTGGCTTCAACTTTAGACGCTTAAAAGATGGACTTCTAAACAATCAAAAGGCTTTATGGAAGAATCATTGTAGTTTGGACAACCGGCATGGGTTTAAGGGACTGTGCTGCCGCTTTCCCGAGATCATGGTGACGATTGCATAGATCGGTACTAGGACCCTTGCCGCCGGCGCCAGACGGACAGGGTAAGCTCCGCTTCGTGCTGTGTCCTAGGCCCACCGTGCCTGCTTGCCTTCGCTGATCCCCGGCTCACGGTCCATTTCATGCCTTCTTGTGAGTTCACCGAAAGTGACTAATTCGCTTCTTGGTTTTGATCATCACTTGGTATTTTTCGAGGACTTTGGGTGACGATTTCGACGCTGACCGATTTTGACCTCAACAGTTAGCCCCCAGCTAGCTAGGAATCGTAATGCCTTTCGACCTGGCTTGCGGTATAGCCGTATGGGAAGGTGTAGAGACGAATCGCTTGCTGAAAGTCGAGGTAAATAGTGATTTTGCCTCCTTTTAGGAGGGAGTAAGAAACCTCATTCACTCTTACCTTAACATAAAAATTATTCTCTCTCAAGAATACTCTTCTCTCTAAAACAAATTCTTCAAGATCCTCAAAGAGAGATTCTTCTTTCCATTCATCCTCGTGATTCTTTTGCCCATGGACGGTAGCGTGAGGAGTTTGTCGAGGAGGAAGCTAAGAATGCGATATCGAAGTCCTTGTAGGTTCGGGCCCATCACCGCCATACATCCCCGTTCCGAGGAGACCTCCGAGGCAGCCTGGTGCTCCTTTTACCGAAGCTTGGTTTCTCGAAATATCTCACGGTTCATTCGAGATGTTTACCAGGTTCCTGAAGGAGTCAACCCCGATCCCTGCCGGTAATGAGAGGCAGGAGTCCTCCGAAGGTTTCTTTACATGTTACGGAGGCCTTCCTTATTTATTGCCGCATGTGGTTCCCGATCCCTGGCACCATTGTTCGCCATCACTTCGAACTCTCGATCAGCCAGCTCAGCCCTGCCTTGAGAGTTGGTTGGCGCATTGATCTCGAAGTTATGAGCCCGAATCAATCTCAGTCCGGTGATTTCGGCCTTTGAGCACTCGGCCGACGGGAGCGACGGTTACTACTCCATGCTGCCTAAGAAGGACATGGCCATAATTCAGGAACCACTTCAACCCTAAGTCGTGGCAGGAACGTTTTTCTATGTCCGAATAGATGGTGAGTCCGAGGAGAGCTGCCTCCATCTATTTCTCGCGACGCATGGAACTTCAACCGAGGTAATATGACGAAAACTCGAGTCTATTTCGCTATTCCGAAGCGCGGGTTTTAATGAAAAGTTCCGCTTTTGTAGATAACGGCTAAGTTGCGCATTTGCATGGCGATCTTTTCGCCAAGAGGGACCTCCTTTGTGAAAGACCGCTTTTCTGGAAGTCCTTCACTCGAACGGATTCGAGACGCCGATAAGGTTTTACCGTCCCGACCCTGTCCCATCGTGACGACGAACCGGTTACCGCTCACTGAGGCGTAAAAGAGATCTCGTAAAGGGAAAGAGATCGATGGTGGGGAAGGTTCGAAGATCCTTCACCGCTGGGGAAAACCCTAGTTTTGTTCCAACGAAAAGGCGGAGCCAGCGATTTTCCACTTCCCAACAACTTCTTTGAAGGTCTTCTCCGGAGTTTGTTACTGATGAGTCGCTGGAGGAAGAAAAGAGGCAATGGATTTTGCCGAAGGTTCCCAGCGATCAATGAGGTTTTGTTCTTTGAACTCTTAACCGTATTCTCGATTCCCGCATATATGTATGTTTATTGGTCTTGAATTTCTGCAGGGACTAAGAGTGTTTGGCAATGCGCCGACTCCGCTCAAGAAGTCCAGGATCGCTAACTTCAAGACCACAAGCCGAGCGAGCTTTTCCGTTCCGGCCAAGAGGTAAGAGAATGCGGCAAGCTGAGCCATGCTCGGAGCCTTTGTTCGGGCGGAAAGGAGAGGAAGGAGGATGGTCGCAGCTGAGGTGGGTAGACGGGCGGAATCGCTCGCTGCTGAGTTTCAATGTTTTAAAGAAGCTCAAGAGTTTGTTGGCGCATTTCAGGAAGTGCTGGGGCTCGGTCAGAATCCTTTACAAGTCTCAACCCGGATTTCTCCTTTGATTCCAGATTGCTGAGATGAAGGACTTCATGGCCGAAGTGTGCTCATGCTGAGTCCTTGGTTCCTCCAGTCGGGAAAGAGTCCGAGACTATGGGAACCTCATCGAGGTTTCCGAGGATACGGTGGAGGCCGGAGCCGGCGAGAACGCCAGGGTGGTGGGAATGCTCAAGGTGTGAACGAGGAAGTGGACCAGCCTGCAGGTTCATTCGGGATTTCCGCGTGATCTGGATTTCTCGGCGTTGACTTTCTTTGTGAATCGTATGTTTTGGCCGTGTGGCCGCTTTTTAGATTTTTATTCTGCGACCGCCGGAGGTCGTATTCTTATGTTTTTGGGACTGGCCGCTGGTGGCTTAGAATCACCGCCTTTGCGGACTTTATGAATATGAGAATTTGTGAAATTTCGCTTTTGTTTTGATTTATACTTTCGTCAAGTGTAGAGGAAAGAATGCGAGTAGTCACTTCAGATCCTAACTCTTTTTGTCGCTGGTCCGTATGCTACTTTCTAGCGAAGCTTTTAGGTGTGTTTATAAGAGACATGTTTTGGGATCTCGTGATACGATACTATGTCTGTGAGATGTCAAGATCCAGCAAGACTGGTTTAGGGCAAGACCTAGGCTTACTCTCAGCTTTAAGGCTATCGCGATGACTGATCGGCTTTCGTTTTGCCTGTTAGTGATTTCTTCCTGATTCTTTTCGTTTAAAGTCCGCGACTAGTCGCCGGCTTATATGACTTGTGTTAAAAGAATCGAGCTATCTTCGGAGTTTATTCGAGACGCTAAACCAAAATTTTGGGTTTCTTGTATAGCGCGCTATGATATCCTTGTCGGATGTAAGAGGACCTTGTAGGTCTGACTACGAGTTTGTATTTGAGTGAACGCTTGAGGCGTCCGCCGGGGCCAATCGACGGGCATAAGTTGTTTTTTTTTTAAGTCACAGGTGGACTGTTTTGGCGGATGATACGAGTTTTGTTATCTTTTTCAGAAGTTGCGACGTCTCGCGTTTCTTTCAAAGATATGATTTTCGTTTTTCCGTAGTGTTTACGCGTTAAGTGAGCATAAAAGATAGAAAGAATTTTATTAAAAATTTCAAAAGTTCGAAAGTACATGCGGATATTTCGCGCTTTTGTGGGAGTATAGAGTATATCGCATCCACCCCCTTTGGTGAGGAGGATAGCTGAACTTCGCGGGTTTCGACGAGATGCCTACGCACTCTTCGAGGATCAAGCCATCTCGTAGGTCTGATAGTTGTCATAAGCGTTTTTACTCCCGTCGTTGCCGTTCGATCGTGCTGGTCGGATCGGCGGTTTGTGCGGGGTCGAAGCTGTTCCGCTTTTATGGCGGTGGACTCGAGGCTTTATCGCTGTCTTGAATCGTTGCCTGTTTGGATGATTCTGATCATCTTTTTCGAAGTCTTCGTGAATGTTGGTGATTCCTTTGCTCGCTTCGGATTGGCCGCTGGGGCGTTCCGATCTTTTCCGTGCTTCCTTGAGAAGTCTATCGATCTCGGGGGCGGAACTGGTCGCCTGATGGATTTGCGATTTCACCGCTTTCACTTCGGCCACGGTCTTCTTAAAAGATTCGCGAAGATCATGGATCTCGCTATTGCTACCGGCGTTCCTCCGATTTTGTCGGCGCTGGTTTTGATGGATCCAAGTTTGATCCTCCGCGAGTTCTTCCTGCTCCATCCAGTAGAGTTCTTCTTCCTCTTCTGTCATGGGCCTTTCGAAGGATCCGATTGGTCGCTGATATCTAGATCGATGCGCTCAACGTCGCTTTCCTTGTTTCCCGTAGCCGGGAGTGGAAGGTTCTGCGAGGTCGTTTGCTGTCCTTTCGGAGCCATTTTCTCGGGAGTGGGCTCTTTCGGGGCATCTTTTACTCGTGCTTCGGGCGATCCGAAGTCGAGTCTTCTGCCGTGGCGTGCCTTGGTGGATCCGCGCGGCAACTTGCTCCTCGCAGTTAAGGTGTCAACCTGTTTTGCGAGCGAGGTTATCAGCTTGTCCTGTTGTTCCGCCCGTTCCTGGGCGGAGGTAAACAGTTCCTTCATCTCCCTGAGCGCCTCAGTGTTTGCATCAGCAGTGACTGTGGACGCATCTCCAGCTGGAGTCTTCTCAACGTTGGCGTCGACGGGTGTTCCGTCTAGTGCTGGCTAATCTTTGGTGACGTCAGTAGACATGATAGAGCGTGTGCAGTTGCGAGATAGATAGATCCGTAACCCACCCTCCTTCTAGCGCCAAACTGTGGGAACCGAAATTCGCACCGTCAAATTAAGTTGATTTGAAGGAAAGCCAAGTGAACCAAGCCTTCCCTGAAGGTCCCGGATATCTTCTGGGCTGCACACGACACAATCAGTACGACAAAGAAAATATGAAAACAAAATAAAGTCGTAAGAACAAAGAATAGAGCGAAAGATCTTATTTCCGAATCCGCGTTTGAGCGTGAACAACAGGTAAGAGCCTTGGCTACGAGAGCTGTCAGCAAGTTTGCTAGTCTAGCAACCTAAGTTCTAACCTAGTTGAGTCGCAACTCGCTAGTGAAAACAGAAAAGAATGCTAAAACGCCTAAGTGCTAAGTGCTCGAAGTTTGGTGATGATTTGCTCCTCGCCAAAGCTCTCCTTATATACTCTTCTTAAGACGGTCTATCTTCTCGCGGGCTGGACCGGGCTTTTTCCATTTTCCTCCATCTTCGTGTTTATCGGGAAACTTGACATTTATCTTCGGAAAACTTGACATTTATCTTCTGGAAACTTGACATTTATCTTTTGGAAACTTGACATTTATCTTTTATGTGAGGATAAGGATAAACCGTCATAGTTATCCTTCTTTTCGAAAATCGTAGTGGACGCTTTAGCCACGCCGGGCCGCTTAGACGTTGTTACGGTTTTCTGAAAGAACAGTCTTTGAAGGTTTGGTTTTCGAAGGAACCCAATTCCTCGTATAGTCGAGATGTTTGGTGTTTTAGAATAACCGTGATCGTACCAAACTCACGAAGATTGATCCAAACAAGCCAAGGTGGATCAGACCGGCATGATGGGACCGAGACCAGGACGAGGGCCGCCGACCGGCGCCAGGCTTGCCGCCAGCGCCAGGCCGCTTATGAACGCGTGCCGCCGGTACCAGGCCGGGTGCCGCCGGGCGCCAGGCCGCCCGCTGATGTGTGCCGGCGCCAGGCCGCCCGCTGCGGACGCTGCGGCCGGGCGCCAGGCCGGGTGCCGCCGGTGCCAGGCCGGCCAGCGTGGCAGCGTGCCGCCGGCGCCAGGCGGCCCGTGTGGCGATGTGCGCCCGGCGCCAGCCAGCGTGGCAGCGTGCCGCCGGTACCAGGCCGGGTGCCGCCGGGCGCCAGCCCGCGGACGCTGCGGCCGCCGGTGCTAGGCCGTTTTGCCGTCTGTGGGTTTTTCCTTTGTTCGATCTTTCCCCGTTAGTCGTTTGTGCGGGAAATCTTTGAGTTTTGGAAGGATCTTTAGCCGTAGATTTTGAGATAACCGTTTTCAAGGGTTTGAGTAATGTGGCTTTGAACTTTAGACGTTTAAAAGATGGACTTCTAAACAATCGAGAAGGCTTTGCGGAAGAATCATTGTAGTTTGCGGACAATCCGGACATGGGTTTAAGGGACCAAGTGCTGCCGTTGCCCGAGATCACGAGACGATTGCATATACGGGTACTAGGACCCTTGCCGCCGGCGCCAGACGGGACAGGGTAAGCCTGCCGCCCGTGCCGTGTCCTGCGTCCACCGGTGCCTGCTTGCCTTCGTTGATCCCCGGGGTTCACGGTCCGTTTCATGCCTTCTTGTGAGTTCACCGAGTGACGACCCGTTTCTTGGTTTTGATCGTCACTTGGTTTTTCTTTCGAGGACTTTTGGGTGACGATTTCGTCGTTGACCGATTTTGACCCCAACAGGCTACTGTTGATCTTAGCTGTCAGGTTGTCTTCAGACCAGATGAAGTTGAATTTTAAGAATTAAAGGCAGGCCAGGTGATTGGAAAAGGGAACACTCACAATGAACTCTATCATCTTCAGAAGACAGAGGTGTCTGGAACATCTCCCGTTGGTTCTCCTTCTCAGTGTCTGGCCAGTACATCTAATAGGATTGAGAGCACCATATGGCATGATAGACTAGGGCTGGGCAAATAAACCGAACCCGAAAATCCGAACCGAACCCGATCCGATAAAACTGAATCCGAACCGATCCGAACCCGACATAAATACCGAATGGATCTAGTTTTACGGTATTTTGGGTTATGGGTATTATCCGAACCGAACCCGAACTTAAATGGATATCCGATAGAACCCGAAATGTTCAAAATTTCAATACTTATACCAAACATGATCTTTAATATACATCCAAAATATATTAAGATATTACTAAACATCTAAAATAATTATCTATCACATGAAGGTTAGTGATTATATTATACGAAGGTTGATGGTTAAAGATGGCCGTTGAAACTTGAAGTTTTTAGATTTTAATTTTGTTTCAATTGAATAATGTTTCTCATTTCATGAGAATTTAGTTTTCGTTTTAAAATTTTATTTATTTGATTTTCTTTCTATAAATAACTATGTTTACTTTTCGTTTGATTTTGAATGATCATGTTTGATGTTCTTTTCTTATTTTGAATCGATTTTACTTATGTTTTGGTTATAAAATAGGTACAAATCGAGACTTTTAAAGAAAAACCGATTTTAGTCATGTTTTGGTTACAAAGTAGGTACAAATCAGGTATTTTTAAACCGAAGAACCGATTGGGACCCGAACCCGAAAGTACATCGGGTTGTACCGGTTCTTTGAAGATTTACTAACTCCGACCCGAACCCGATAGAATCCGAACCGGTCCCGAACCGAATTTTCATATAATCCGAATGGGGCTGATTTTGTCAAACCCGAAAAACCGAAACCCGATTGGATAAAACCGAAACCCGATTGGGACCCCGAATGCCCAGGCCTATGATAGACTGGGACATCCTCATACTAGAGCCTTAAATCTGGTGCTCCCAGGGGTGATGTTCATGAATGATGATTGTGAAGCTTGCATATTGGGGAAGCATTGTAGGACTGTATTTCCAAAGTCTGTCACCATCTACGAGAAATGTTTTGACCTCGTTCACTCTGATGTGTGGACTGCACCATGTGTATCAAGGAAGAATCAAAAATACTTTGTCACCTTCATTGATGAGAAGTCCAAATACACTTGGGTGACACTGATTCCGTATAAAGACAGGGTGTTAGAGGCTTCAAAAATTTTCAAGCCCATGTCTGCAATCACTTTAATGCCAAGGTGAAGATTCTTAGGTCAGACAATGGTGGAGAGTACACAAGTCTGGCATTTAAGCAATACCTTGCTCAACATGGGATTATTCACCAGAAAATCCGTCCTTACACTCCTCAACAGAATGGAGTTGCTGAAAGGAAGAATAGACACTTGATGAAAGTAGCAAGATCAATGATGTTTCACACCAATTTTCCAAAAAAGGCTTTGGATTGATGCTGTGGTGTGTGCTAGCTATCTGATCAATAGGACTCCAACTAAAGTCCTTAACGACCTGTCTCCATTTGAGGTTCTTAACCAGACCAAGCCACCTTTGGACCACTTGCGAGTGTTTGGGTGTCTCTGATTTGTGCTGATACCAGAACAGCAGAGGAACAAGCTTGATGCTAAAAGCTCAAAAGCTATGTTCATTGGTATAAGTGCTATGATCCAGAATCAAGAAGGGTGTTAATCTTAAGAGATGTTAAGTTTGTGGAATCTAAAGGGTACTATGAGGAGAAGAGTTGGGAAAGCCTTCAAGATCTCTCACAAGAACCTTCAGACAGGGCAAACAATTTGAGAATCATTCTCGAGAGTCTAGGCATCAATCAGCCTCAGAGCAGTGAGGTGCCAATGACTTCTCCTTCACCACCAGCTGCTGGAAACAGTGAAGAAGCAGCACCAGTTGTTGAAACAGTCCATCCTGATCCTGAGGGCAATGAACATGAATCACAGCCGCAAGAAGGAGATGATTCAGCAAGCACACATGATCAAGATGAAGCTGAATCTGATCAGTCAAGTAAAGATCAGCTAAATGGAGATCAAGGACAGGAAGAGACAATGGTAGAAGAGAAACAAATTCAACCATTGAGAAGGAGTACAAGAGTGAAGAAACCATCCAAGTGGGTCGACACCAAAGTGTACTTCAACAGAAATGCAGTAGCTCACCCCATCCAAGCAATATGTTCTTTTGCGAGTTATCCTCCAGAGCATGTAGTCTTCATCAGCAATCTGGATCAAGAGTATGATCCAAAGACTTATGAAGAAGCCATGAAGCATGAAGAGTGGAGATAGTCAGTTGGAGATGAAGTTGGTGCCATGATCAAGAATGATACTGAGTTTCCCAAAGGAAAGAAAGCTGTTACAAGCCGTCTGCTCTTCACCATCAAGTATCTTGCAAATGGAAAACCAGAAAGGAGGAAGACAAGGTTGGTTGCAAGAGGATACACTCAATTCTATGGAGAAGAATATTTGGATACCTTTGCACCAGTAGCTAAACTCTACACTATAAGGATTCTACTCTCCTTGGCAGTGAACCTGTTATGAGATTTATGGCAGATGGATGTCAAGAATGCCTTTCTTAAAGGAGAGCTGGAGGACGAGGTTTACATGAGACCACCTCTGGGTATGGAAGATATGGTCAAGGCAGGGAATGTCCTAAGGTTGAAGAAAGAAATCTATGGATTAAAACAGCCACCAAGAGTTTGGTATCACAAACTGAGTACAACTCTCAATGGAAGAGGGTTTGTAAAATCAGAAGCTGGCCATACTCTCTTCACTCTCACAAGAAAACAAGGAATTGTGGAGATACTGATCTATGTGGATGATATTATCATCACAGGAAGTGACAAGGAATGTATCATCTCTACTAAAGCTTTTCTTAAGTCTACCTTTGATATTAAAGATTTGGGTGCGCTAAAGTACTTTCTAGGGATATAAATATGCTGCTCTAAATAGGGACTTTTCTTATCTCAAAGAAAGTACACACTTGATCTTTTAAATGAGGCAGGGAAGCTTGGAGCAAGAGTAGCTAAAACACCACTTGAAGAAGTCTACAAAGCCTTGCGTGAGGGGGAGTTTGAAGACAAACCATTTGGAGACTTCAAGCTCTATATAAGGATGGTTGGGAAGCTGATCTATCTCACCATTACAAGACCAGATATTTGTTTTGCTGTGAACCAAGTCAGCCAGCATATGCAAGCTTCTAAGATTCATCATTGGAATATGGTGTAAAGGATCATGAGATACTTAAGGGAGGCTCCATGTCAAGGTGTTTAGATGGATTGCAACAAGAGTACATAAATTGTGGGATATTGTGATGCAGACTGGGCTTGTGATAGAGTGGATAGGAGGTCTACTACAGGTTATTGCACCTTCATTGGAGGCAATCTAGTTACTTGGAAAGCAAGAAGCAAAAGGTGGTATCATGTTCGAGTGCTGAGGCAGAGTATAGAGCAATGAGGAAGCTGACTTGTGAGTTCATTTGGATCAGAAACTTGCTAAGAGACTTGGGCATAGAGATTTCAACTAGGCCTGGGCATCCGGGTCCTTGGGTCGGGTTCGGGTCGGGTCTTGTCGGGTCCGGGTCCTTCGGGTCCTGGAAATTTAGACCCATTTAGGTACCCATAACTTTTTGGATCGGTTCCGGGTCAGGTCTTGTCGGATCCGGGTTGGTTCGGTCTATAATTAAAATATCCATAATTTTCGGATTCAAGCCGGGTCCGGGTCGGGTATTTAGGATATAAAAAAGAAATGAAATACTCAAATTCCATCGAATTTAGTCAAAATTTATCATATATATTTAAAATTTTACAAAATAACTTAAAATAAACTATTAATAGTTAACATAAAATATTTTTAATTCTATATTTTACATTTCAAACTTCATCTTACTTAAAAATGTTACATAAATTGTTAATAAAAAGATATTTTAAAGTTTTCAGTCGGGTTTGAATCGGTTCTTATCGGGTTAGGTCTATTCGGGTCGGGTTCTTTTTGGGTCCGGGTCTATTCGGGTCGATTCTTTTCGGGTCCAGGTCTATTCGGGTAGAAGAATTTTGGACCCAATAGGTACTTGTAAATTTTTGGTTCGGTTTCGGGTCGGGTATTTTCGGGTCGGTTCCGATTCGGATTTTCGGGTCCAGGTTAAAATGCCCAGGCCTAACTTCAACACCAATCACCATTCACTGTGATAATCAGGCGGCCATTCATATAGTTTCAAACTCAATGTTTCATGAAAGAACAAAGCACATTGAAGTGGATTGTCACAAGGTTAGACAAGTTGTAGAGCAAAAGATTATTCTACCTTGCTACACTAGAAAAGAAGACCAGCTAGCTGATATCTTCACCAAAAGAGCAAGTACTAAGGTCTGTGAGTTCATTCATCCGAGATTGGGACTCATAGACATGGCTAGATCATGATCCCCTTCAGCCATGAAGTATCTACTCGTTTTTCTTTGTATGTTTTTGTCCCATTGAGTTTTTCACACAAAAGGTTTTAATGAGGGATGTCTTCATGGGTTCCAAGCTTAACCATTTCTTATGGTAAAGCTTGAGGGGGAGTATTGACATGAAGAAATAAAAAGAAGAAGAATTTATTCAGCAAGGTCTACCCAAGGTTAAACCTAGCAAGGCTTACCAAAGGAAATCTAGTAAGGGCTGCCAGAATGAACAGTACCCGCGGAACTACACTAAAAACAGACAGATATTTTCTTGTTCATAGTAAGCCAAGTGTGTTCGGCTACTAGAGTAAGGCTGTTTTATTCTGCTTCTTCTCCTTAATAATCTATTGTCATGACATTTTTTAGATCTAAGGAAATTATTCCCTCCTTCTCTCTTTTGTTCTTCATTATCCAGTATTCTCTCATTAAACATCTCATATTCTCACAAATCTAACAGAGAAATCGGGTCTCTTCCTCTTCGGTTGAAGCTACTACTTTGCAGCCTCAGATTTTTCTCTAGATGCATTGAAACAGCCAAAGTTCGAAAGCGTTAGAAAAGCTCATGCCAAACAAGAGATTTTCGTTTAATTGGAAATAAAAAGTTGATTTATTAAAGGAAACCTTTCTGTTTTTCTTCTTTTTTCATCTTCCGATTCACAATCAGGGTCCATCTTGGGATCCGCATGTATTTCTGGGATTTCTTCTAGCCTGCGCTGCCTTTCCTCTGGAGACTTCAGCAGATGCACTTTCTCAACACATTCTCGAAGCGTAGCTAGGGGTGTCAAAATGGGTTAGAAATACTGAGTTTAACCAAACCAAAACCAATCCATGGACTCTAGTGGGTTAAAGATTTGGGTAGTAATGGATTAATGGTTTTAGTGAGTTAGTGGGTTTAATGAATTGGGTCAAAATGGTTTGGATAATAATGGATTATCCAATCCAATCCAATTTTGCTTTTCCACAGTGTCTCTCTTTGATTTCTTGGCAATCGCTTTTTGGCAGGAATATGCTTATTCAAAACCGCGGGAAGCATTTCCGTTAGCGGTTTAAAATAACCTAGAATTCTCTCCTCACTTTCGGGTGTGTGCTCTCCAACGATTGGATCGTGAGCAATCAATTTTCTCCTTCTTCAGATCCACGCGGAACGCCACCCGCTGATCTCGCTCGGTCTGAATACATCCGCATTACACGGATCCACATCTTGATACCACTTCAAGTTTGTCTTAAAGTAATGGGGAACCCTACCGCTTACTAGATCTTCGCATTCTTCTTTAAACGCCATCATCCGAGGTTTCATCTTAAACTGTTGTAATCGCGGAACCCAATTAGCTAAGATCCAAGGGTCAAAGAAGGCAATGCTTGGACCAGAATGGGGTGGGATCTCGCATGGACCTTCGAATGAGGCAATTCATATACTTTCGATATGCTACACAAATATTATAAACAACTCAGCCATAATTTATAATTTCAGACGCAATCTAAACTATAACTCAGCCGTGATATTAAATATAACTCAGTCGTAATAGAAAAATTTAGCCGTAATAAAGACTTACATTATCAAACACCCAACCATACTCGCTATCCGCCACTCTCATGGATGAGTATGCTGTAGAAGTCACTCTCATGATCAGCTGATCTTACAACTTTTTCCTGCTGGTTCTGGTTTTTGGGTGGAATATCGCTAATGTGTTTCATAAGTTTTTCATACAGATCTAATCAACAAAGCGCAAGGGTCATATATTGCTGTTGAAGGCTCAATATTCTTCCTCATGCACGTCGTTCCATTGTTGTCAATTAACGGAAACACTGGTCCTGAAGGTTCTGAAGAATCCACCGCCGTCAATGCAAACCCTCGTGGAGATAATTAAACACTTCTCTCCCGAAAATCCCTTACGACGGATAATGAAATCAGATCTTGGCCTGATATCTCAGACTCTGGCAACACTTCGTTCGCATCAGCCACCTCAGCGCATTCACTGTCATCTTGAATCGACAGGCACTCTGATTCTACCCCCATGCGTTTTTTTTGTCTCCGGCACATTTTTCTTTATCAACTCAGCCTTCTCCTTCTTAGCATCGGCTTTTTGCTTCTTTAACTCAGCCTGTTTTCTTTTTTTTTTCCTCACCCTTCTCCTTCTTCTTCAAATAAGCCTCTGCTTTCGCTGCTTTTTTCTTAGCAGCGGCATCCTCAGCCTCATCCTCATCCTCATCCTTTAACTTCAAACCCTGCCTGATCCTGGTGCCGCGTTCGCAAGGGTGGACAATTAGCAACCTTATCATCCTTACAAATCTTTGCAGGAGAAACGATAACAAAATCAACGTTACTTGTTTTAACAGGTGTTGCATTAGCCCTATCAAAATCCCCAGCCAAAATACTTTTCACCCTTGAAGCATTATCAACTTCCTGCAAAATCTTTTTCGGTCCCAACCCTTAGCAGGCTTAGGGGTTTAACGCTGGACTATTGACAGACTTCGATGTTTGTCCTGCCGCGCGATGGCTTCTCCAAGACCCTTCTTCGCCACTAGCGATGGAGAGGTTATCAATGTTTTCGCTACGCTTCCCAACCCCCGAACTTTCAGACTCCTCCAATGTATATTTCACGATATCCTCGAGTCTTATTCTGGTCAAACCCGTAGGCTTAAACCGCGAACCAATCATTTTCCCCACAACACTCACAATGGACTCCATAGTCGCATTGTTCAACAACTCTTTACTAGGTTCCTCGTTAGAACCCTTTCCCGTTGCACCAGCTTGACCCTCACTGGTGTTCACTTTCTTCTGCTTCTTAGTGGGTGGCTCAGCTTCGACGAAACTCCACCCGCTTCCTTCTTCTTCTTCTCATTCCCCTTCCCCAAGATTCCCTCAGACTTCCCAAAAGCCTTTGACAAATGTACCAGTATGTATGTCTGTAATCGCTGATCGACCTATGGGTCTTGACGTTTTCGCCATTGAGGAAACATCTCTTGAAGTGAGTCCTTCAAAACCATTCTCCTCACACGGACCTGCAACACCATGTTATGACAGATCTCAGTCACATAATATATCATAACTCAGTCATCGTTAAAATTAAAATTCACTTAGCCGCCGAATAACTCGTGATCTGAGGTTAAACCTACTCGGTATGCTTGTTGATTTCCTCAGCCAACACTTTATCAAAACTTTTACGGTACGGCTTCCACCCCATCGCAAAGCGAACGCCTTCATTTGGAAGCACTCTCCCAAAACAGTCACCCGGCGGGACGGATTCAGACGCCAAATCTGTAACGCGACAGCCATGCCGCTTATTGTGTATGTCCCTCCTTCGAGACAACGCTTTGAGAGAGTTAGCGAATTCGTGATGCAGACCGACCCCATGGATAAGACCTCATGGTTCATCGCCAAATACCCTTATTGCACCTTGAAAGGGTATCCTTGAATTGTGATGCAAACAATGAGTCCCATCGCTGATGAAATAGCAGCTCTAAACCACGCTTTTGATAACTCCAAAGCGGACATAAGTCTAATGCTGCCTTGAGTTCGCCTAACTTGGGTCCCACCCTGCTGCACCTTCAACTCCTCCCAAAACTCTTTGTACTGATCAGGTTCAAATGTCTCTATTGGCGTGGACCTGTGTTTAACCCGGTGATCTCACCAATTCGAAAGCAAGCTGAACCTCATAGGCTCATCAACCACGAGACTCCATATCTCCTTCTTTTCTACTGGAGCTGTCTACATAGCAGATAGTGTACTGTCCTACCAGACCACACGCTTTATGCTCACATAACCTAGCAACTACTCCAAGGGCAGAGTTCAGCAGTTCTCCCACACATCAAGTCCTATTGTTTCTCCAACACTAGGCCAATCTCCTAAACAGAAATTGTGATTGATAGCTTTATCTTCTAGGTTAGAGAACCCTTCGGGGTAAAGTCTTGGAGGGTAATCCCGATCTAGCTTCAGAAACAACCATCTGAACAGTATCACCCAAAATAACGACACAACAAAACAATAACTCAGCCACAAATGATAACTCAGTCAAAACATAACAATAAGACAGCCACAACATAATAATATCTCAGCCGTAACATAACATTAACCTAGTCACAGCACAACAATAAATCAGCCACAATATTACAATAACTCAGCCATATCAAAACCCTAACTCAGTTGCAATATAGCCCTAACTCGACACAACAAAGCCCTATCACACCCGCAATCGACCGAGCAGCAAACTCAACCAAAACTGAATATATAACGTCACGACATTTTACCGAAAAGATGAACTCAGATAAGAATGCGTGAAGACGATTTCGCACAGACGATTGGAGAAGACGATGGGAAGTAAACACAATGTCGACGAGATTTCGAAAATCGAGATTACTTACGGTTCCTTCTTCGAGACGACGATGTTTATCTGATTTCTATTTTTTCCGAAAACTGATATGTATGGTGATTCCCTTCAAGTGTAGTGAGCGTGAGGACCTCTTAGTAGCCCAAGCGCCAGTTTAGTTCATGGACCTCGCAACAAGTGCTCGAAGTCATGACTTCCCTCTCCTTTCGCCTTACTTGGTGGGCTCCAGTAATAGTGCACACGGACCACGCTGCTTTCAAAATTATTAAATTATTTTAGAGATAATGAGATCCTTTATTTAATTATGAGAAAAGGAACGGTTTGAGACGGTTTGATTACTCTTGGTGATGTGGATTTTGGAATTTTTTGAGGTCCCTTATTTGAGACTAATATATTATTTAATTATTTCCCTATTTAATTATTCAGAGCTTATCATTTTTAATATAAAGGAAAGATAAACTTTAGAGATCATTTTTATAACTTTATAGTTCAAATTTAAGAAAAAATTAAAGTTTTAATATTGTATTCAGAGTTGAAGGAATGATTTTGTTCCCAAAATATTTTGTTCCCGCCTAAACTACGAAACTTTGCGAAACCGCATACACTTGTCGGCTGACTTATATAATTTAGATACGTTAAAGCTGAGTTATGCATACTTTGCGGCTGAGTAATGCCATACATTAGAACATAAACGAAACTGGTTTACAAATGATTCATGAATCAAAACTGGTTTACATTTAAAAAGTAAATCAAAACTGATTTGCATAATAAACAACTTAAAACAAACTTAAACCAAATAAAAAAAAACTAAACTATGGGATGCTTCAACCACACCCTCAACCATGTCCTCCATCGTCACACTTCAACCACGCCTTCAGCCTTGTTCTCCATTGTCCTCCTCCCTCTTTTATCTCTGTCAATAGCCACCTGCTTCAAAATCAATACATTAGAACAGAAACTAAACTAAATTTGAGTGAAAAATATACCTTTGGAGTGATCCAATCTCAGATTCTTCTTGGAGACCTTACTGGCGACTAATCTGAGTGAGAGACAAAACGAATATGTGAATTGTGAGTAAGAGATCGAGAGATATGTTAACAAGAAGAGTGAAGAAAGGACAGAGAGATTCAGAATGAACAAAGAACAAATAGATTACTGTTGACGTTTCAGATTCTCATACAATCTGCTGAGAGAACAAAGAGAGATTATAGAAGAAGAAAGAAAGACAAAGAGACAAAGACGTGTAGAAGATTACATTTAATCAAAGGTCAGAAATTGTTATCCTTTATTTAAAAGTTCAACCAATGAGAAAGAAAGACGAAGATAGACAAAATAATGATTGTTAGCCACTAGATCAAATTCAATCAATGGTCCTAAAAAATAAAAATTTATTTTTCTTTTCATTTCCCTTTAATTGTTTTCAAAAATTGCTTAAATTTACAGAATTAAACATTATAATTTAAATTCAGTATATAATAAGGTTTGAGGATTTAAAGGTTTGGGATATTGAGATTTGAGATTAATTTTTAAATTGTAATATGAAATTAGTTTAAAGGTTTAAAATAAAAAATGAAATTAGTTTTAAGGTATAAGTTTGAGTATAGGGTTTGAGGGTTAAAGGTTTTGGCTAATGATTGAGATTAAATTTTTGAAACAGAAATACATTTTGACTTTATATTTAATATATGAAGTTAAATTTAAGATTTGTTGTTAAAATATTAGAGTTCAAAGTTTAAGTTTAGAGTTTAGGGTTTAAATCTTAAATTTTAAATAATAAAAACTATCATATTTAATGTTCAAAGATTAATTTTATAAGTTTGATAACTATATAATTCTATAGTTTAGGATTTGAGGTTTAGGTTTAAGAAAAGATTAAAGTTAGAGTCTTATAAGTAAGTATTGTATAAGTCATTGTAAGAGAACATACATATTCAAGATCAAGTTAAAGTCTCAACTTGAAAATTCAAGAAACTATACACATTCAGTTGATTTATATTCACCTGATATTGATAAGATGATTTTTAATATAACTTTTTAATTACCTGAATTCAGTTTACCGATTTTAGGGTATGTTTGAGGTATGGCTGACTTATATAAACGATAATGACTGAGTTATATAAACGATAATGACTGAGTTATATAAACATTTTCTGATTTTAGGGTATATTTGAGGTATGACTGAGTTATATAAACGATACGACTGATTTATCTAAACAACATGGCTGAGTTATATAAACATTTTCTGATTTTAGGATAGGTTTAGGGTATTACTTCTTGACATATCAGATCAGAAAGACCAAATAAGATCTCACCGCAAGCTATCAAACTTCAGTTTCAATACAGTCACAATACAAGGCGATTCATACACAAGAAAAATATTTTAATAACACCATAATTTTGCTATTATACAGTTTTCCATGGCATTTTTCATGTGCCATAACATACAGTTTTCAAACTCTCACCACCTGAATCATCAAAATTTTCAATTTATCAGAGCTCCAACGAACATAAAAACAGAACATACCAACAAAATCTAAAACTATTGTTACAAGAACAAGTTAACACATGTATATAAACACATTCATGTATGTAATTAACTTCAGTCCTTCATACCACCATATATTCTCTCCTCTGCTCACGACCAGCAGCTCTGCCCAAGAACAAAAAAAAACAGATTCAAAACAGACAGATAGAGAGGCAAATGGAGAAGTGACCGTGTTGGTGGTGAAAGATTGCGACGTAATTGAAGGCAGTGCGACGGGATCGACGAGCCTCTTCCCATGTCTTCTCCGACACATCCCATGTCTTCTCCTCTCTCGACCATCTCTCTCTCTCTCTCTCGTCTCAAGAACGAGATCTGATCAGATCTCATAAATTAATTAAAAGAGACAACCCTAAAAGCAAAGAGAAAATCAAATGAAAAAAAAAAATCTCAAAAAGAAGTTAATTAGTGATGTGAATTTTATTAATTATATTTTAATTACTGATGTGGATAATTAATTTATGATGTGGTTTTGATGTTTAAACATAATTTCAATTAAAAAAACTAACCAAAGGTCTTTATTGTCATTTACTAAGGAGACTATAACATTCTAGTAATTTTGAAAAGATGTATAACACTCTAGTAATAAACCAACTTCTCTATAACATTCTAGTAATTTTCTTTTTTTTTTTTTCATTTTCTTTTTTTCATTTTTTTTCTGCCTATATATCTTGGGTCGAAATGGAGAGAGAAAAGGTGATAAATCTACACAAGGCTTTACCTTCCAGACTTGTCGAAGAATCCGATCCCATGTATACCAAGCCCCAAGACAAGCAATTAAGTCAGTTTAGTGTTGAGGTCAGCTTTGGTTCCTTCAAACAATCTCATCAAGTGTTGATAGTTGACAGGTTAATCCACTTTAGTATCTTTAGTACTATCTGCAATCAGTAAGTCTAGAATTGTGCTAAAGAGTGGTTAGATAACAAGCATAAATCTAATAAGTTCATTATCCCCTTCTTGACTCAATAAAATTTTTTGAAAACATTTTATAAGACTCACAAAGTAAACTAATATCAGTAAACATCTCCCAATTAAATTATACACCGTCCTCGGTGTAAATCCATCGAGTTTAAGGGAATAACATAAATAAAAGTACTCAATGTAACAAGTAAGCGATAATAACGCTGCATTCGATCGACACAATGAAGAGACAATTGATCGTTGTTGTTGAAGTGTTGTCGATCGATATCGGTCGGGTCTCATCGGTCGATGTGATGAGCAATCGTCTACTCGGATCTTCTTTTTTTTTAACTAAAATACAATATCAGTAGGACCTCCCCGGACTTAAACAACACTTTCACCGGTGTTATATAGTTTAAGAGTGGTGGGAAAATAAATCATATGGACAATATTTAACAAGGAAAACGGTATACCGCTTTTGATATGAGTGTCAATAAACACGTTAAGTGGCGTCGATACTCGATGCTCGTCGATCGATGGCACTGACCATCGTCGATTCTTGTGCGGACTTCGTCTCCTCGGATATTTGTCCTTTTACATATCAGATCAGAAAGACCAAATAAGATCTCACCGCAAGCTATCAAACTTCAATACAATAACAGCATAAGAAGCATTCATACACAAGAAAAATATTTTAATAACACCATAATTTTGCTATTATACAGTTTTCCATGGCATTTTTCATGTGCCATAACATACAGTTTTCAAACTCTCACCACCTGAATCATCAAAATTTTCAATTTATCGAGCTCCAACTAACATAAAACAGAACATACCAACAAAATCTAAAACTATTGTTACAAGAACAAGTTAACACATGTATATAAACACATTCATGTATGTAATTAACTTCAGTCCTTCATACCACCATATATTCTCCTCTGCTCACGACCAGCAGCTCGCCCAAGAACAAAAAAACAGATTCAAAACAGACAGATAGAGAGGCAAATGGAGAAGTGACCGTGTTGGTGGTGAAAGATTGCGACGTAATTGAAGGCAGTGCGACGGGATCGACGAGCCTCTTCCCATGTCTTCTCCGACACATCCCATGTCTTCCTCTCTCGACCATCTCTCTCTCTCTCGCTCAAGAACGAGATCTGATCAGATCTCATAAATTAATTAAAAGAGACAACCCTAAAAGCAAAGAGAAAATCAAATGAAAAAAAAAAATCTCAAAAAGAAGTTAATTAGTGATGTGAATTTTATTAATTATATTTTAATTACTGATGTGGATAATTAATTTATGATGTGGTTTTGATGTTTAAACATAATTTCAATTAAAAAAACTAACCAAAGGTCTTTATTGTCATTTACTAAGGAGACTATAACATTCTAGTAATTTTGAAAAGATGTATAACACTCTAGTAATAAACCAACTTCTCTATAACATTCTAGTAATTTTCTCTTTTTTTTTTTTTTTTTTCATTTTCTCTTTTTTTTTTCATTTTTTTTCTGCCTATATATCTTGGGTCGAAATGGAGAGAGAGAAAAGGTGATAAATCTACACAAGGCTTTACCTTCCAGACTTGTCTGAAGAATCCGATCCCATGTATACCAAGCCCCAAGACAAGCAATTAAGTCAGGTTTAGTGTTGGAGGTCAGCTTTGGTTCCTTCAAACAATCTCATCAAGTGTTGATAGTTGACAGGTTAATCCACTTTAGTATCTTTAGTACTATCTGCAATCAGTAAGTCTAGAATTGTGCTAAAGAGTGGTTAGATAACAAGCATAAATCTAATAAGTTCATTATCCCCTTCTTGACTCAATAAAATTTTTTGAAAACATTTTATAAGACTCACAAAGTAAACTAATATCAGTAAACATCTCCCCAGAATTAAATTATACACTGTCCTCAGTGTAAATCCAGTCAGAGTTTAAGGGAATAACATAAATAAAAGTACTCAATGTAACAAGTAAGAACGATAACCTGCTCGCTGTCGATCGACACAATGAAGAGACAATTGATCGTTGTTGTTGAAGTGTTGTCGATCGATATCGGTCGGGTCTCATCGGTCGATGTGATGAGCAATCGTCTACTCGGATCTTCTTTTTTTTTAACTAAAATACAATATCAGTAGGACCTCCCCCAGACTTAAACAACACTTTCACCAGTGTTATATAGTTTAAGAGTGGTGGGAAAATAAATCATATGGACAATATTTAACAAGGAAAACGGTATACCTGCTTTTGATATGAGTGTCAATAAACACAGTTAAGTGGCGATCGATACTCCTGATGCTCTGTCGATCGATGCTGCACAGCCATCGTCGATTCTTGTGCAGACTCGTCTCCCTCGGATATTTGTCCTTTTACCTAACACACAAAAAGTCAGTAATAGAAACAATTACTTAAATTTCAAAACTTTTTTTTCCGATGAACAGTGATTCTGCTACAGTGACTCTGCTACAGTAACTCCCGATTTTCTGCTACAGTGTCGCTCGATGCTACAGTGTCTCTGCTACAGTGCCGTCGTTACTGTTCACTTTTTTTTTTTACCTGAAATCCTTAGAAAATAAAATATCAGTAATAAATGAAAATTAAACCATATTTAAAACAAACCTAACAGTGGGTTGCCTCCCACTCAGCGCTTATTTTTAGTCATTAGCTTGACTTCTGGAGATCTTATTTAGTCCGTATGAGAATGAGAACTTGCTCCAAATCAAGTCTCAATATCTATTCTTCGAAGCTTTATCATTCTTGTGTGAAAGCCTCCTTCAAAGACTCTTCTCCTTTGTCTATCACCTCAGCAATAAGGAGTGCTTTAAGCTTTGCAAAAGGCTGTGAGAAGTATCTGCTGCACACTCTGAATTTTCTGACACCATCTGAGAAGTAAGGAGTCAATGGTAACTGAGAACCTCCTTTGGTTCGTTTTCACTTCTTCCAATTTCTCCTCTTCTTTCCCCCAGACTTGTCTGATCGCGTGGTGGTGCTTCCATCAAGAAGATGTTGACACACTTCAAACTCATTCTGCTCTGATACGCGACAAGTGTCGATCGATGGTATCTGATCGGTCTCAATCGATGGTGAAGTGGTACAGTCGACCGATTTCGGGTTGCTTATGTCGCTCGATGGTGCTTCTGTTGGCCCTTTATTTACTTCATCAATAAATCGCAGGCCTTTCTGAGAAGCTTCTATGTTCTATTGATCATCCAATACCTCAATATAAGAACTCAGATAAACACCTTTATCTGGTGGGATAGGAGATTTAGCTTCAAACACTGCGCATGGAGCCATAAGCTTCACAGGGTCATATATCCTCTTCACTCTTTTGTGAAACCCATCAGCTTCTTCTGTCCAGATAGGTGGTCTCTGATATTTAGGAACAGCAGGGTGTGAGGTCTTAGACATGTGCATTATCTCCTCAATCGGTCCTGGTTCAATCGGGTATCCTGATAGTTGATCAAAACATGGGTATCGATCAATGCAATCGGGTGAGTGTCGATCGATGCAGTCAAGTGTATGTAGATCCATGATGTATGGCGACTGTCGATCGATGGCGTAGGGTGGGTGTAGACCGACGAGGTAAGGTGGTTGTCAATCGATCTCATCAGGTTTATGTCGATCGATGTCGTCAGTCTTTGGTGAAATTTCCAGACCTTTTCCCGAAGTGTGCTGATCATCAAGCTTCTGCTTCGAGTTCTGATCTAAATCCTCAAGCCATTCCTCCAGCTCCGAGACGTCTTTCATAGTTACTTCTTCACTCGAATCCAAATCTCCAAGCTGTTGTCCATCCTCTAACTCCAAGAATTCTTCTAGTTCCAATAAATCTTTCATGGTGATCTCTTTTTCTACTTTTTGTCAGGATAACAACTTGATACATTGATGCTCTTCAGTGTCGAGTCTGCAATGTCCTGAGGACAACTCAAACTTTCAGGGATTTCAAGTGGTGTCGATCGACAACTGGAATGTATGTCGATCGATGTTGGGAAGCTGGTATCGATCGATGATGAGCTTGTGTCACTAATATCGACTTCTTCTACTCTGCTCAGCTCTCCAGATCCATTTTGTTCATTATCCTCTACTATATATTCCAGCATAGATCTCATCTCAATCTCTAGATTTTCTGCAGCATCATAGAGAAACTTGTTGACGAAAGCATTAGCAATGTCATTCCAAGCAGTGAGAGATCCTGGTGGTAGCTTCTTCAACCAATGAGCTGCATCTCCAGCAAGAGAGTATGGAAATAGTTTGTAAAAGTAGTAGTCTTCAGAGACTCCATTGCTTTTAATGGTTGATGCTAGATCTTCGAATGATTCGAGGTGGTGAATGGGATCTTCATGAGGAAGACCATGAAAGGGATGCTTACCCACAAGAGAGATATATGCAGGGTTTAGCTCAGGGACAGAGCTCTGGGGTGTTGAACGACGCAATGCAGACCTTTTAGCATATAAATCCTCAGGTCTGTCGTAATCTCTAAGTGCCTTCTGTCGTCCAGTCCCAGCGTTCACATCATTAGCATCAGGGGTTACAGAAGGTAGCGATCGATGACAAAAGTCAGCATCGATTGTTTCTAAAGTGCGGATATCGATCGATTCTGGGGTGCTACTGTCGATCGATGCTGAAGTTGGATCTCTTGTATCGGCTTCTTCTACAATGCCTGACTCTCCAGATCCATGTTGTTAATCATCCTCAACCATATTATGGTTGACCAGCTGTTCTTTGTTTAGTTCGTCCCTCTGGGTACCCTCATCTGCATGGTGAGCTTGAATGGTTGGCTTCTTGACATGAGGAGTCGGGGTTTCAAAATCTTCATTCTGTTCGCTGTAGACAAAATCCATAATCTGACTAATATTAATCTGACTAAGACTAGTCATTATTCCTTTCTCCCGATCTTCAATCATCTTGTCCACCATGTAATCAAGCCTTTTATGTCGGGCTGCTACAACTTTGCTGAAAAATTTACTTGCGCCTTTTATATCCTCCCAACAGGCTAGAGATCTTAGCTGCAGCTTACTGAACCAGCTAAAAGTAGCTCTGGATAGTGAATATGGGAAGATCATGCAGATAATGTGATCTACAAATACTTCATTCTGCTCACTTGCTGAGGCTTACTCCTCAGAGCATCATTATCCCTAGAAACCCTATGGGTTTCTTAAGTACACTTCAATGACTATTTAACTAATAAATTATAGCTAAGAACCTTAGTTAAGAATCACCTAATTTTTGAGTTACAATGGTAGTTTCTTAATTTGGGTTTCTTAAAAAAAATTTTACTTGTTTTTGATTAATTTGTGTATAAATTTTGTAATCAAAAATGTAGAGGAGGAGTGTAGATTATTTTATAAAGAGAAGGAGAGAATTTGTAGATGATTTTATAAAGAGAAGGAGAGAATTTTTTACACGGGAATTTGTTTTATAAAGAGAATGAGAGAATTTGATTTTATAAGGAAGGAGAGAACGAGAACGTTTATGAAAAATTCTATAAGATGGTAAAAGCTTTAACATTTCCTTGAGCTTCTTGAGTAGATAAGCAAGCGCTTGTCCCTTCCCAGTACCTTGAGGTAAGATATCTAAATCCATGCCTCCACTGAAGATTATTTTCACATCCAACTGAAACAAACAACCACCATAAACAATCTCAAGAGAAAGGCAAACTCTAGTTGCTACTACAGCATAATCAAAGCAAAACCTCACCCCACGTTTCTCCAAGCGCTGTGAGAGCTCGTTAATCAGTTCTTGAGCCATACTCTTATCAACATAACAGGTAACCTTGTGTGGCCTCTTTTCAGTTTCCGCCTACATAGAGTAATCACACTCTCTTTATTGCCCCAATGGCTAGTACATTGCAAAGATATAGACTTTACCTGAAGAGTTAACTAAGAGAACTTCCCGGTCTCTTCTTTGACAACCCTTAAGTCCCATTTGTTGTTCAAGGTATCAACCCAACCGTGATCAGGAACCATGGAGTTACCATACATGATCTCAGTCCCAATAGACATGATGGTGGTGTCAGGGGTCAACAAAGGCTTCTCCTTTCTGAGTTCTATGTAAAGGGTCGGTGATCTCCCGGTAGAGAAAACAAGAAGAGAGTCGTGGCAGTAAGCGTGTTCCCACAGTGAATTGAATCTTAACAGAGAGAGGTTCTCAGGATCATGATGATCAACCTACAAGCACAAAGGAAAACGTGTAACACAGATCAATAAAGACAAAACCTTTAATTGTTAATTAGCAGCAATCGACAAATTCTATAAGTGACAAATTCTATAAGATCTTATAGGTGACAAATTACAGACTTTAAATCAGACAAGCGAAACAGATCAAACATAAGAGCTTCAAGATGATGCTATTCTATTAGGCTAATACACACACGATCTACAAGCATCGTATATATCATTCAAATCGAAGAAAGTACTAATCTTTCTAACAGTATCTATGGTCAAAACCAGAACCCAATGAATCAAGGGCTAATTGGTGAAATAGCTAAGTCTGGCATCGAAATTAAATATATGAACATGATTTTGACATAATGAAATCGGTAACAATTGTCTCTCACTTCATCCGGTTCTACCCCCCACGCTTACAAGTATCCGGTGACAGAGAGAGAAATAGATGACGTTTTGCAAATTAAAAAGGTGACGATGTGATAGGGAGAGAGATGACGTTGCGGGAAGGAGGAATGGATGTTATTCACCTTGCACTGTGCATATCTAGCGGAGAAAGTAGAAGACACGTCCTTATGTAAATTACCCCATGCTATTTACTGAGTTCAGTAAATATGTGGATAAGAATCCACCACATAGATGGCTCACAATATATGGTGTATTCCATTTATTTCTGATAGTCTATCCATCTTGTTGGTAAGTAAGAAAAAGACATTGACGAAGGTGAAAGCACATAACGAGTTAATGCTCAGCAGATTTGAACATGTAATCTTCAGTAATAACAAACAAATACTTGTATTTATCTGTATTTGTAGTTGATGATCATCATAGTATGTAATGTAGATGATTATCTCAATATGGAATGGACCATTTGATGTAGATCTGAGATAGTAATTTTTTTTTATTGTCCAACCTGCAGATGACAGGGCAAGATAAAGTCTTGCTCGTACATGGGACGTGGGTCCGTGATAGCGATCAACGGTGGATATTTGAACCCGACATCACGCAAAGTAGAACATTTCATTCGATTATTCTCGGGATGACAATGACAGAGTTATTGACTTCGTTAGAGAACGCTATCAACTATCATCGACTGATGCTACGCTCAAGCTTTCCTATTAGTATCCAGAATGGGTGAGCTTTGGAGATGGAGAGCTCGATATGCCTCAGTACATAACCGACGACACAGAAGTCGGTGTGTTTCTCAACATGAGGAGATCTATTGAAGAAGTTCCTCTATATGTCTCCATCTACCGCGAATCACATGGAGGGAAGCAACTTCCGATGGGCCTGACAGAACAAAGTGCCCTCTGTTGGAGGATGTTGGAGATGGAGTCGATGATGAAGACTGGCATACATTTGCACTATCTGGCGCCTTTGACTATTCCATGCACACAACCTAAACACAAGACTATTCCAC
The DNA here is from genome assembly GCA_016771965.1 of Brassica carinata. Lineage (NCBI taxonomy): Eukaryota > Viridiplantae > Streptophyta > Magnoliopsida > Brassicales > Brassicaceae > Brassica > Brassica carinata. The sequence goes on from CM028689.1 coordinate 47,097,373, forward strand.
ATGAGGTTCCGGACTATTCCGCTTCTAAAGCGGTGAGAGCTAAACACGAAGAGTACTATTCCACGCTCGCCATGTGGAATAGTCATCCATGAGACATGATACCATCCGCTACCAGTCCTCAGCCTGTGGCTAATGAGAGGAAAAAATAAGCGTCTGTGGAGTGGAAACAATTGACTCACTTCGGATGATGATATGGTCGTTCTGTTGTCAGCAGTTGTTGCTGAAACCGAGAAGTGTCAAGGCCGGTCCGAGGCGCCTATTATTCGGAAATTCTGGCATTCGGACACGATGGTGGAGTTGGAGATTCAAACTCTAGTTCAGATGATTCAAGAACTACCAGTGACGATGGTCTACACCGGGGTAAATCGATGAAGCACTCCATGAGATGCTAAACAACCCCAATACTCCAGCTTTTTGGAAGGGATGCTCCACCAGATTCAACAATCGGAGGGAACAGGTTAAAAATAAATGGAGTAGTATTTTTAGTGGTGCATATACAATATAGAAATATATAAACACATTCTATACTATATGTAATAATATAAATAAATTCGTAATAAATGGTATGGTTTTAAATATTGACTATACTACATGGAAATAATATAAAACCATTTCATACTATATGTCTGTCGGGTGCTGATTTTCCATTGACTTTGTAGGGTTGACACGCTCTGGCTGACATCCAATACGAGGGAGATGACTTTATGTGGTTCGCGTGATTCAAATCCAAAGCCGACTGAAAATCAAACTTGCAATACATGCTATAAACAGGAAGTTCCATTTCAAGACTACTCATTCGAGCCCTTCCATACTACTTGCACAATGCGTTGGTGATGGATGCCCTTGGCGCGTGTATGCGGTCTTGTTAGATGCAAGTGGGAACTTCCAAGTCAGACAAGCTAACCTAGTTCACTCTTGCAGTGTTGATGACCGTAGAAACTACCACAAACTTGCAACGACGGTCGTGATAGGCCAAATACTGCAATCTCGGTTTGTTGGTATTAAGAAGGGCCCCACCGCCGCAGCGATAAGGAAAATATTGCTAGATGAATTTCATGTCAACGTTTCATACTGGAAAGCTTGGAGAGCTAGAGAAATGGCGATGGAGCATGCAATGGGGACAATGGTTGGAAGTTATGCACTGATACCTCCATATTTGGCACTCCTTCAGTCTTCTAATGTAGGAACCGTTTGCTACCTAGAAAGTACGGATGAAGAAGAAGGTGGAACACGGTTTCAATACTGTTTCGTTGCGTATGGAGCATCAGTGGCAGGGTATTCGTCTATGCACAAAGTTATTATTGTTGATGGAACGTCGCTTAAAGGGAAGTATGGTGGGTGTCTACTTTCAGCCTCAGCACAAGATGGGAATTTCCAAATATTTCCCCTTGCCTTTGCTGTTGTTAATAGCGAAAACGACGATGCTTGGGAATGGTTTTTCCAGAGGCTACAAACTTTTGTTGTGGATACCCCGGGGTTGGTTATCATATCTGATCGCCATGCAAGCATCGCCACTGGACTGAGAAAGGTAGACTAAACACATTCTACTTTGTTTATAGACTATTCTATTTGTAACGTTCATTGACTATGTCATATATTTATAATTGTTCAGGTCTACAACCATGCTCAACATGTCATCTATGTTGTTCATCTGTGGAGAAATGTTATGGCAAAATACAAGAGTAGCAGACTCGCGAACCTTATGTCTGCTGCTGCAAGAGCTTTTACCATAACTGAATTTAATAAGAAGTTTATTGAAATTCAGAAAATCAGCCCAAATTGCGCAGCTTATTTGGTTGACATAGGTAACGATTCTATTTGATATTACATAATCCTCACAGATTCTATACTATATGGTATTGGTTCTATACTATTCGTTTCAATATAGTAATAAATACAAGAATGCCCATTAGTTATTAATTGCGCCAACGTGTTTCACCAGTGGACTAGAGTTCATTTCAGGGGGAATAGGTTCAACATCATGGATTCAAACATAGCTGAATCTTGTAATGGTGTGCTTAAGGAAGCACGTGAATATCCCATCATCAGCATGTTTGAGTACATACGTACAACCGTTATGTCTTGGTTCGCATTCGTCGAGCAAAATCAAGCCGAGCAAGGAACTATCACCCCAAATGTCAGGCTGGTGGAGGAAAACTTTGATCTCTCCACTGCTATGGCTGCACGTGATATAGCCGATCTAGAGTACCAAGTGCAGGACCCATCCGGGAGTGCTTCACGCTTTATTAGGTCCCGTACTTGCACATGTGGTGAGTATCAACAAATAGGGATACCTGTATGCATGCACTTGCTTGTTCAACCAGGGTTGGATTTTCATCTGATGCATTGGTGGCAACGGCTTACCATGTACCAACATGGCGACAAGGCTTCATTGGAAAAATATATCCGGTCCCATCTGTTGGTGGATTAGAACTTGGATCTGGAACTAGAGCTCCATTACTTCGGCAGTCGCCATACACGAAGTCCTTGAAAGTCCGCATTCTATCCCGTGGGGAGTACAAGGTATGCTACTGTACCATATGGGAAATTTGTACTTACTCAATGGAATAGTAAGATCAGATATGGAATAGTTAGATCATATATGGAAAAGTTAGATTATATAGAATAGTTAGATCACATATGTAGTTGTTCACAGGGACTGAATATAAAGGAAAATATGTAATTTTTGTCGTAAAACCTGTTAATATGGAACATTATATATTATAAATTTATGCAAGAATGATAGATGTTTAATTTTGTTTTGTAGAAATGAGGAAGCATCCAAACAGGAAATGCAAGCGTTGTGGCGTTCAGGACACAACAAGGCATCCTGCCTCAACCCAATATGAGAAGCTATAACTATGGAGAAGGCATCAGAAGACAGTTCGATGAAATATTTTGGGAACTGGGTGATAATGTAGTTCCGCTGTAGTATAAAGACTGCGCATGTACAGGAAGTGGAAAGGGGAAAAAACAGTCTCTTAACCAAATAGAATGGTATATGCATCGCTGTGATATATCTATCTATTTGGTATGTACATATTATGATATGTAGACCTAAGCTTTAAAGCACAACTATTGTGCTTCATGTATGAACACCAAGACACCTTCTCTTTTGTGTAATATAAAAATGCCTTTCTCCACTATTTGCTCATTTCTTATAAGCCTCAAGCTTCCAGGTTGTCGTACATATATAAGCCTCAAGCTTTGAGGTTGTCTTCCTCATACCATTTATTCACAGACCATTCCATTTTGATATAAGACTAGACTATATATAGAAAATATAGTTATACCAGATATTCACATACAAACCAATACCCCTTACAAAACCTAAACACCAACAACCCCACCCTTACTGAAAACTAAACCCAAACCCCACCACCCCCCAATAAACCTTAAACACCAACAACCCCACTCTTATTGAAACAGTATGGAATATAGAAGGAATGTCTAGTATTACTATAAAATACTAAACCCAAACCCCACCACCCATTAACCCTAAACCCAATATCATTACACCCTCAAGCTTTGAGGTTGTCTTCCTCATACCACTTATTCACAGACCATTCCATTTTGATATAAGACTAGACTATATTATAGAAAATATAGGTATAACAGGTATTCACATACAAACCAATAACCCTTACAAAACCTAAACACCAACAACCCCACCCTTATTGAAAACTAAATCCAAACCCCCCACCCATTAACCCTAAACCCAATACCATTACACTCTTGAACTAAAACTTTTCAACCGTCATATATGGAATAGTGAGTGGCCCATGATAATTTAAACAGTATGGAATATTGAATGAATGTTTAGTATTCATATCAGATTTTTGACGTTCAAAACTAAACCCAAACCCCCAATACCATTACACCCTTTAACTAAAATTTATCGACCGTCATATATGGAACAATGAGTGGCACACGATAATTTTAACAGTGTGGAATATAGAAAGAATGTCTAGTATTCATAAATGATTCTAAATATAGTATAGTGCATTATGACAGAATAGTATGGATTGATGATACTAAACCAGAATTTACTAGAAAGGCTGTGAATGTCTTTCTCCACTATTTGCTCATATCTTATATTAACCTCAAGCTTTGAGGTTGTCTTACTTATACCATTTATTCACAAACTAATAAACCTAAACCCAATACAATACCCCCTTTAATAATACAAAACCTAAACACCAACACCCAACCTTTATTGAAAACTAAACCAAAACCCCCACCACCCCCAATAAACCCTTAACACCAACAACCCCACCCTTATTGAAACAGTATGGAATGTAGAAGGAATGTCTAGTATTACTATAAGATACTAAACCCAAACCCCACCACCCATTAACCCTAAACCCAATATCATTACACCCTTTAACTATAACTTATCAACCGTCATATATGGAATAGTGAGTGGCCCACGATAATTTTAACAGTATGGAATATAGAATGAATGTTTAGTATTCATATAAGATTCTAAACGTTCAAAACTAAACCCAAACCCAAACCCCCCCACCCATTAACCCTAAACCCAATACCATTACACCCTTTAACTAAAACTTATCAACCGTCATATATGGAATAGTGACTAGCCCAAGATAGTTTTAACAGTATGAAATATAGAATGAATGTTTAGTATTCATATAAGATTTTCGACGTTCAAAACTAAACCCAAATCCCCCCCCCCACACGCCTTAACCCTAACCCCAATACCATTACACCCTTTAACTAAAACTTATCAACCGTCATATATCGAATAGTGAGTGGCAGACGATAATTTTAACAGTATGGAATATAGAAGGAATGTCTAGTATTCATATATGATTCTACATATAGTATAGTGCATTGTGACAGAATAGAATGGATTGATTATACTAAACCAAAATTTACTAGAAAGGCTGCGAATGTCTTTCTCAACTATTTGTTCATATCTTATATTAACCTCAACCTTTGAAGTTGTCTTACTTATACCATTTATTCACAGACTAGTAACCCTAAACCCAATACAATACCCCCATTTAATAATACAAAACCTAAACACTAACACCCCACCCTTATTGAAAACTAAACCCAAACCCCCACCACCCACAATAAACCCTAAACACCAACAACACCACCCTTATTGAAACAGTATGGAAAATAGAAGGAATGTCTAGTATTCATATGTGATTCTACATATAGTATAGTGCATTGTGACAGAATAGTATGGATTGATGATACTAAACAAAAATTTACTAGAAAGGCTGCGAATGTCTTTCTCAACTATTTGTTCATATCTTATATTAACCTCAACCTTTGAAGTTGTCTTACTTATACCATTTATTCACAGACTAGTAACCCTAAACCCAATACAATACCCCCCTTTAATAATACAAAACCTAAACACTAACTCCCTACCGTTATTGAAAACTAAACCCAAACCCCCACCACCCACAATAAACCCTAAACACCAACAACACCACCCTTATTGAAACAGTATGGAAAATAGAAGGAATGTCTAGTATTCATATGTGATTCTACATATAGTATAGTGCATTGTGACAGAATAGTATGGACTGATGATACTAAACAAAAATTTACTAGAAAGGCTGCGAATGTCTTTCTCAACTATTTGTTCATATCTTATATTAACCTCAACCTTTGAAGTTGTCTTACTTATACCATTTATTCACAGACTAGTAACCCTAAACCCAATACAATACCCCCCTTTAATAATACAAAACCTAAACACTAACACCCTACCGTTATTGAAAACTAAACCCAAACCCCCACCACCCACAATAAACCCTAAACACCAACAACACCACCCTTATTGAAACAGTATGGAAAATAGAAGGAATGTCTAGTATTCCTATAAAATTCCAAATATAGTATAGTGCAATTTTGCGAATAGTATGGAATTCATGATAAGAAACTAAACCCAAATCAGAAATTACAACATAAGGCGTAGGAGAAAAGAAAGTTCAGTAACACATTGTTGATAACATCAAACACGAATGAACATAAAGTATGACAGTTTGGAAAACGACCTAAAACATAGCAAGCGTAGATATCATAGTTCTCGGTGCAACGAACCTCCTCTTCGTCGATTGACAGATCAATCATAGGCTTCCCCACGGCAGAGATCTCTAACAGAATCAGTGCCACAACCGCGGAGTACCCTAAGAATAAAAAAGGGTCAGATAGAATTTTGAATGGAATACTATACTGATTTCCCGATATAGTATAGAACAATCTGTCAGAATAGTATGGAATAGATGATGGTAAACAAAAATTAACTAGAAAGGCTGCCAATACCTGGATGTTCAAGTAGAACCGGTATGTCTAAGCGGGATATGGGGAACGGAAGGAAATTCAACTCCGCAGTGTCGCAGTTAGACAAGAACCTCGATGTCATGTGAGGCATCATAATCGATATCGGTTTGAGGACATCTTTTATCACAGAAGTAGTAGGACATGTCTGGTTCGCGTCCACCACATAGATGGCCCACATCGGCAAATCCACTATCATGTCAACCCAGTGACGGTCTTTAACCAGCATCAGAGTGTAGAGAAAATATACTTGCGTAAACCACTGTGGCCGGTGCATGAACTGACTACGCAGAGATATAGGAAAAGTGAAGGCGTCTTTATCTTGCATGGCATCAAAAGCAGGATAACTGCGGAGTAGCTCCTTAAAGAAAGTTGGAGGGATGAAGTCAAATTTTGAAGATAGATTGCTGTCACGCCTCTTTCTTATCCAACCTACTACACGATCCACCGCCTACAATATACACATAAATAAAAACAGTGGACATATTGATCAAAATTATGAAAATCAATAAGGGTTATAACGTACCTCATACGAACAAACACCAGTGCAATTGAACATATCATTCAGAGAAGCAATGGAAATGACTGACCCGAGAGATGGTGCATTTGATCTGAAGGAAAATGCTAATATAATCAGTCATCTGAATATCGGAAAGACCATACTATATCATATGGAATAGAATGTTTTCAAATAATATTGGAATAATGAAATGGTTGCCACTTACTTTGCCTCGGCCATTTTCTTCAGAAAGGCCTCTCTTGCAGCTGGGGTTGGAGGAGTAAATGCCGAGAAGCCACCTATAAATGTGGCTTTTTCTTGAGTAGGTGGCTTTGGGTTACTTGACTCAACCGACGCCTTTTTCACACGTTAAGGAGGTGGTACATTATCATCCATTCGACGAGGCACTTTCCTGTTTCCTCTTTCTTACGGACGATGGGTGCAGGAGGAGTGTATCGCTTGGGACTTGTATGACGCGGTACTAAAACGTCTGCCACCATCTGCTTGACCAACGGCTGCATCGTTGTTCACTCGCCAGCCTATTAACATAAAGTTATTATGTTAATATCAACTCTTCAAACACACTTAACATCTGGTGGGAAGATGTTAAAGCATTATACCTGAACCTTAGTAATTGTAACATCATCTTCATCCACATCATCACCCTTCTTCCCAACAACATCCTCACCGCGATCGCCATGCACACCATCAATACCCACTTTCTCCGAATGGCATCCGATGATGTCCGAGGTACATTAGTGGACCCTAAATTCCAGTTCGGAACAAGTAGAGTCGAAGGGCTCTGTAAAAGCCCGATAAATGGAATAGTTTATATCGTCACATAGTATAGATATATAGATTTTGTATACAAATAGTATAGAAAACTCACTTTATCAACGCCGGCGTCTGATAGAATTTTATTCACGAGGCCAGACACTGGAGCATCAATGAGGCATTCCGATGATACATTCACTGGGTCCTACACGGATTAACCACATTTGTTAATTCTTGAGGCAATATAAATTATTATAATATTAACACGATTAAATTTGGGCTGCTTATCAGGTTTCTACTCAGTCTTACCACATCAACTCGAGATGGAGGATTGGCTCCTTCTTGTTCCTTGCCACTATATGCAGACGTCCCTTGCATGGATGCAGAAACGGGAGCATCAACATTGGAAGGGGATGCGATGTTTACCGACGAAGAGGGCTTTTAAATTAAATGGTATGGAAATGTCAGTGAGCTATATCAATATGAAAAGTATCTAACTGCACAAACTGCATAGAAAGGTATAAAACAGAACATAATTTTTAGCACATACCTCCACGTTTATGGGGTCATGTCCACTATGATCAGCTCCCTTATCCTCACCCCCTGTCTCAGATGTGAATTCGACGCCATCAGTTGAGTCAGTCTGTTTACCCGGAGATAATCCTCCCCTTTCTCCTTCATCGGTTAATCAAACCAACCGCGCGGTCCACATTGCAGAAACATCCTCTACATCTCGCTGTGATGACTGAAAGATAATATAAATACAGAATAATATATAGAATAATATAATGTGATTATGGAATAGCATGCAATATAAGACAAGTGCATAGTATAGACACTTACATCAGGCTCTTTATGGGCACCCACACCATCTCAGTAGCACCAAGATATGTTGTGGGTCTATCGGGATTAACCTCTCGCATTGTTGAAATCATCATCCTGACTGAACTGACTGTGGACTGAACCCATACGTTGGTCCCATATCATCAACTCCAAACCGAGACTTCAATAACTGATTGATCTTCTCAAACTCCCCTGTGACCTTACTTTCCAACTGGCCAATCGCGGATGTAGCTGATTGTAACTCGGTACGAAGGCCACCCACTTCGGAATTAAAATGGCCCTTCAAACTCAGAATATAGCCTCGAACATTGCAATCACCTTCTCTTCATTATCGTCGGCTGCGCCCTAAGTAATGATCGGAAATCAAAATGGAATCTCTCACCACCAGGCGGGGCACCGGAGGGGTTAGCTGATGATTGCCCTTTCGGATCTCCAGGGTAACCACCACTCTCTACGCCACCATGATGAACATTATCCTTTTCAACCGGCTCGGGAACATTTTTGTCACTTGACTCAGAAGTTTGTGCATGTCCCTTCTTCACTCTAATCTCATCCGCTTTCACACCACCTGACCAAGTGTTATGCTCAAAGGGGTAATCATCGCCAATCAAAGCAACCAATGTATCAACACTGTATCTTCCTTATCTCCCAACCCACGATAAAGATCATCCCTCTTCATCCGAGCTAATCAAAGACCGACATATGCCTGCAACACAGATATACGGTAGACAAAGTAACTAATCAGTGTTAATAAATAAGGTTCAAGTTAAATAGTATGGAACGCAAATAGTATAGAACATATTGATAAATAGAATAGCATATATATGACAGAGAACAGATTGTGCATACCTGTCCCAGTTCATCAACCGTCTTGGCCGAGACAATGTTGACCACCAACTTTCTCTCAACAACCCTCCTGATAATGTCTTCGCTGGAAAGGGTGGAATCGGCTAGAGGATCTGCAACGCCAGTCTTGATAATAATAGAAGGACATGCAGTCACAAGAACCAATACCATCGCATGGGTAAATCCTTGAATTGCCATTGTATCCTTCACATAATTAACAGCAGATCTTGATTTCAGACTCTTAACAAGGAGCAAAATGACTCCCTGCCCCATGGATACTTCAGGAAAGCCAAGATTACCAAGCATGCTCACTACTGGTCTGATTTTTGTTGTCCCACAAGTTGGACACAGAATACCTTCCACCAATACCAACAATGCAAGCCGCAAACGGTTAACCCATCCTTGTATTTTTACCCTTCACAAGCCGCTCCATGATCCATCCAGGTGTGGGCTTCTCCCACCTAAATAAATCATCCCATATTGACATAGATGATTTGCCTTTACCGGCCCTTCCTCGCCCAATACCTTTCGGCTTCTCCCGTTAACCGCCATCGCCACAGTTCAGGCCGGTGACCAGAGCAAAGTCTTGTATGGCATAAGCGTGTCGGCTTCCCAACGAAGATCCACCAAAGTTCATACTCTTTGGCAGTTATCAGCGGCGTGAGAGGCAGTAATGGAGGAACATGACTGAAAAAGTATGGGAACCCATCTGCAAAACTCTCCCGAACTGAAAATCAATCAACATTTGCTTGTCTTCTTCCTCTAGTGCACCCTTGATGATGTCAATCCACCGTAGGTTGAAGTAGTTATTAACCCGTTTCGCCCTGTTGGTTCTGAACCCGACTCAAACATTCTCGGAGGAACACCTAAATCGCCCATTTTTCCTCCGCCAAGCATGAAAACAATAATCCGTAAGATTGAGAGTGACATTATATAGAATAGCTACTTGAATTACTATTCTATATACATATTAGCACGAGATTCCAGTGAGAGAAATGGTCTAGTATGTGCAGAAATATGAAGCAGAAGAGGTTCCAAACTTAACAAAAATCACTTACAGTTCAATATAGTCAGATATTGTACAAATAACAATGGATCAAAACAAAGAAACATGAAAATGAAACAGATTGACAGTCTGATATGTACTAAATGTCCCCACCGAAATGGCAACAACCAACTACTATATAATGAAACCAAGCCCAAACATAAAACAATTGTCCACAGTAAATGGAATAGTAAACTAATTTACTATGTCATTCACACACTATACCGCATTCAAATACAGAAATGGTCTAGTATCGCGATTTATAAAATATCCAGAGTCATGACGTAACATGTAAACAACTTGCAATTCAAAACCCAATTTAATGTACCGATAATAACGGTGAAACCAAATAAACCGAAGAAGGCGACCATGATTCAATTACTGTCACAATCTTCCAAACATATGCACATAATCAATTTTTGTTTCTATCTGGAATTTACTACCACGTGCAAAGACCACAAAATCGATACATTACATAGCAGAGACAGACAATTAAAGCTCTCGTATAGTTCAATAGAATAACGAAACCGAGAAGAAGACCCAATTCAGGTCGGAGTAACTTGAAATTCCGAAGAACAAGAAAGTAAAATCGAACTCACGAATTACGAATGCGTTCTTGCCTTTATAAGAGGAGTTGGTTGCCTCCGTGTTCGATTCGAGTGGGTGAAGTAAAATCGCGGTGACGAACAGTTCCAACTCCGCAACAAACGGTGTGAATTTGCGGTGGTGATGAAAGAGAAGAATAGGTTTTACTTTACGAGAAAGCAATGGTAAAGTAAAATAGATATCGTGGGATATCAAACATACGACAGATTCTTGAGCAGTTATTTTTAAAAAATTAATCTTTATCTTTTGCCAGTTACTCCCGGTTAATAAGGAGGGCAATATGGCAATATTTTATAAAAGCTGAGCCATATATCGGTGAGTTAGGGAAGTTAGATATTGAGTGAATTATCTTATTATCGAACGCCATACAGTGCAATTCCCCATGAATCAAAGCAAAGACCAGTCATTTTTCGAAAAAAAAATCAAAAAAGTGGAATCGAGAATCAGAGGAAACGAAAGAGAGATTGGAGATGAATCAGATACAAACCTGGAGAGAGAGAATGATTTGGTAGCTGAAGAAACGAAAGAAGAGTGCTTTTGTTGTTAACTTAGGGGAGCTTGCATCGTCCAGCGGAGAAGCCGAGAGGAGAAGGAGAGAAAAAAAATTGAAACTTCAGAGTTTTCTGATACGTGTTCTAAAAACCCCACTGTAAATCGGTTGCCAAAGTCTCATATTAAGGATGGATTACTCCCATTTTAATTATTTTTGATTTAATTAAATCACTGCTTTTCTTAAAAACTCCACTTAAGGACCTGGGATAATGATGGTCTCAAGTCTCTTGATAAGATCTCTGGGATCCTTATGAAGAAGATCTCGGAAAGGGTTTTCGCTTCCCCAATCATACCATTGGCTGTTCATATCAAAGGTATTCATCTCAGCAACAGCAATTACATCAGAGATTACAGTACCCTCTACATTAATCAATTGTCTTTGTCTTTCTTCGCGAGGCGACCTTCTTTGTCTCGCCAGATACCCTTCTTGTCGATTTTAAGTTTCAGCCTTTCGTCCTTCTCTATATCCATGCTGGAAACATTGCTCGACATTCGATGAACAGTATTTGAATGAATAGTGTTTTGATGAACAGTGTTCGTGTGAACAGTGTTTTGATGAACAGTGTTTCGATGAACAGTGTCGCGATGAAAAGTATTCGTGTGAACAGTATCTGTGTGAACAGTGTTCGGATGAACAGTGTCGATCGACGGGAGATGAACAGTGTCGATCGACGGAGATGAACAGTGTCGATCGACGGAGATGAACAGTGTCGATCGACGGAGATGAACAGTGTCGATCGACACGGATGAACAAAGGTCGATCGACGCCGATGAATAGTGTCAATCAACGTCGGGTGAATATTGTCGATCGATCCGGGATGAACAGTATTTTCCGACACAGAATGAATAGTATCATGATGAATAGTGTCAGGATGAACAGTACCTGGATGAATAGTATTGCGGTGAACAGTACCCGGATGAACAGTAACATGATGAACAGTACCCGTATGAACAGTACCACGATGAATAGTGTTTTGCAACACATGATGAATAGTATCGTTCGATGCTTGGCTCACGCTGTCGATCGATGCTGCTTGGAGGGTGTCGATCGATACTTCCCTCGTAGAGCTACAGATCGTGCAAAAACCAGCAGGCTCCTTCTTTGAAGGACCTTGAAATCCTCTCTTCATTGTTTCCTGGTACTAATATGTATGTACCTGAAAAAGAAGAAAAAATTTATGAGAATTTTCGAACAGTAACAAAACCTAGACTAAATCTAACTAAACAAGATCTAATGGCGATCAAAGCTCCCCGGCAACGGCGCCAAATTTGATATCACTCAAATTACCCTAAGGAGTGACTTTACTCTCTCAAATAAGAGGTTCGGTTGTAGTACTTAGGGATCGAATCCACAAGGAGCTAGGGAACCAATCAGATCTAATAGTTATATGATTAAGCTAGGCTAATAGGTTTAAAACAGTAAATAAATATAGCAAATAATAAATAAAGCAGTAAACAAGTTGAACAAGACAATTATTCAACAAGGCAAGGAGTTGTTTGATGGAAGGATGGTTGCAAGATCTAGGGTTTCTATTCAGGTATTAGAGATTATAATCCTATAGATGCCTAACAGTTGCATGCATGATATATTAGAGCTCAACACTATTAAATGAATCCATCAGCTCGAATATTTAGACCATCTATTACTTAGATGCTAAATGGTGTTTGCGGTCAGCTATATCGCCGACAAGATCGATCGACATTCGATAGAATATCGACCGATACACCTCTAGCTACGCCGATTGATTACTCTATAGGAGTATCGATCGATACGGCTCTAAGCGTAACTTATGCTGAAGTTGATACAGTGCTCACCATGATCTTAGATCAGCTTCCGCTTGTCTCAAGAGGGTCATAGCATGCTTAGGATGGATTCAGGATGATGTTAAGTAAGTAAACAATCCTAAGATCAAGGTTCTAGTTCATGACTCTAGAAACAAGCATTAAGAACATCCTAACAATGAATATCACAACTTAGAAATCTATAGTTAGGGCTAATCCCTTTAACCTATCTGAACCCTAAATCCAACAGGTGGATCTATTCAGACATGAAGTTTGTCACATAAATCATAGATGAATAGATATAAAACTGAAATAGAATAGATAATAAAAACCAATGGAGTTCCAGGAGGACTCTGATAGGAGTTCCTCCCTTCTCTCCCAACAAAGAGAACAATAGAATAGAAAAGCACAAAGAAAAGCGAGCCGCCAACAAAGGGCTTAAAACACATAAATAGGGTTTCTGGTCGTCCAAGGGTATTTTGGTAACTTTTTGGTGGCTCCTGGGCTTCAATCGGTCATAAAATATGCTTGACCCACATTATGAGATCCATATCGATCGATATGCACTCTGTTGCATTGATCGATATGCATTTCTCTTCTCGACAGCTTCCTCTCGCGAGGCAGACTGACCACTCGTCAGTAAATCGGGTATAACTTCTGATACAGGATGCTGATTGACCTAAGACCGGTGGCATTCGAAAGCTAACTAAAATCTCTAGCTTGTGTCAAATTATGGGCTCAATCCAAAGGTGGGAAGGTCTCCATCCATAGCTAAACATCTGACGTGTCTGTGCTGTTCTACACCTCAAAAGACTCCAAAATCACCATATTTCTCCAGAACGTACCTGAATCTGTAAATACTCTAAATAGACTATATATCGTAGTAAATATATATATAAAACACCTATAGACCATGGCTAAAAATGGGTAAAATCCATGGTCGATCACATGTGCGGCCTTTCTGTCCAAGGGTGGTTAGGGAATGCATCTCCAACCTATACGGTTCGGAGGTGGGCGTTTATATCAGGGGATGCCGTTTTGATTTCGACCCCGTCGTGATTAATCAACTCTTTATGACTCCAATTGTGGAACACTCTCACACATGAGAGGATGATGATCTATCGCATGCAATTACGTTCCTAACCGGTGGTCGCTGTCCTCGCTGGGAGACATTCTCCCTAACACAGCTCCTCCCATAGTATCTTTGCCTCTACAAACTGTGTGAGCTAAACTGGCTCCCTGGTTTCCTTGTAGATGCAATGATCAAAAAGCGTCTTCGTTTTCTCTTCGCGTTTATAAGAAACAAGACAATAGACTTTGGTCGATTAGTGTATGACCAGGTAATCGAAATGTCTCGTGACTCTGATGCCGACAAGAAAATTGTTCTCCCCAACTTGATCTATCAGACTCTCAATCTTCAGAGGGAGATTTTGGCTCTTCCAGGTGATGAACCCCTAATTGGTCAGCCTCTTAATATTAACGGAGTCGAGGCAGACCTTTCATTACGTAGGGGGAGAAGAGGTCGTATCAATTCCGATAGCGGATAACTATAGTTTCATGTGATAATTTTGATTTCTGTCTGCAATATTTTGATAGACTCTATGCTACTTGTTGGGGTCGAAAACCGTCACGACGAAGTTAGTATCGAAACGTTCGATAAAAATATATATCTTTGAAAGAAATCGTAAAAATTGAGTCCTGGCGAGGAACTCTACGACCAAATCGTGTCTTCGTTAAAAACTCGATCGCTCGAAACAACGACAGATCAACAATGGCAAAGGCTCGGCTCGTTCATCGCAAAGCAGCCAACGGCATGCCCGGCTCGGTCGCTATAGCGACCGAGCCCCAACACAGGCTCGGTCGCTATAGCGACCAAACATGCATGCATCCCGGTCCTTCCGTAGGGTCCGAAGTCTTCCGAAATGACAATACGACTTAAAACTGTGCAGTCTCGACTATCCTCATTACAACCTTCTGAAAAACCACGACTTAACCATTTCTTGATTTCCAATCAAATGGAATCCTAGGTATGGTTTTACGATAAAAACCGCGGAAATTATCTTTATCAAAGAAACCGTAATAATGTCCCGAATCAAAAGACGGTCCAAGGAGTCCTAAAACTTGATTCGAGGCCCACTTACGATTTCTTAAAACCCATAAACGCTATGACGGTTATGCTTGGTGAGATAAACATCAAATTCTGCGGATAAATGGAAAGTTTCCGCAGATAACCATGAAGATCGGAAAAATGGAATATCTCCATTTTTTGGACTATGACGGCTTAAGGGCAAAAGAGGAAGGCGTAAACCGACCTAGAAGGGAGTATATAAGAAGTTCAAGACGAGAGGCTTAGGAGAGAACTTTTTCACAGTAAACTTATCACTTAGAGCAATTTAGGCAATTTTCCGTTTTCATTAATCGAGCTGCTACTGAATTAGAGTTTTAGTCTAAGGTTTTAGAACTAGGAATCTCGCTGACAGCTCTCTAGCCAAGGCTACTCCCTTGTTGTAACGCTCATACGCGGATTCGGAATAAGATCTGCTTTGGTCTCCTTTTTAGATTTCTTATTTTTATCGCTGTTATTCTCGTGTTCTGATTGCTTGGCTTGTGGTTTCTTAGATATCCGGGACCTCAGGGAAATTAGGGTTTTCCTACTTTTCTTATTTATACGAAATATTGACGGTGCGAATTTCGGTTCCCACAGTTTGGCTAGAAGGAGGGGGTCATAATGGATCAATCTTACCGCGAAAAGCCGCCAATCCATCAGAAACGATGAGAATCTCAAATTCTCCGCACGACATCTCGTTCAAGGGGGGAGCAGCGGTCGAACAGACCAAACCTCGCAACGATCTCCTTGTTATCGAGTTGACAATTCACAACATCGACGTCGCGAGGGTACTGATTGACACCGGAAGCTCGGTTAACAACATCTTCAAAGAAACCCTCGCAAAGATGAAGGTCGATCCGTCGAGAGTCGCGGAGGATCCCAGTCCACTAGTAGGGCTTTCGGGAGAACCTACCGTCGCCTTAGGATCGGTCAGCTTCGCAGTCAAAGCCGGAACGGCAGTAAAACTCACGGAATTCCACGTGGTGGATCGCCCAGCATCGTACAATGCGATCATGGGTACTCCCTGGATGAATTTCATGAGAGCGATTCCCTCGACGTATCATATGTGCCTTAAATTTCCAACTCCCCACGGAATCGAAACGATTTGGGGAAATCCGAGAATATCGCTGGTGTGCTTCGCCATGAACTCAAGTGAAGGAAGTCCGATTCAAACCACTCCTAAAAGGCAAGGAAAACGGTTTCGCATTTAAGACACTTAGGATTTGGCTGAACTCTTCCGCAATCGCGAAGGTAGAAGCCCTAGAAGAAAACGCGGAACCAACCTGTGAACCCGTGGTAACGGTGTGTCTCGATGAAGCATTCCCAGAACGGTGCGTCGAAATCGGAGCCAATCTCCGCAAGCCTTTGAAGACAAAACTCATAACTTGTGTGAAGAAGAATCTCCATACTTTCGCGTGGGCCGCGGAAGATATGCCAGGAATCGACATTAACATTACCTGTCACGAATTGAATATCGATCCAACGCTCAAACCGATCAAGCAAAAGGCGAAGTTGGGACCCGAACGGCGATCGCGAGTCAACGAGGAAGTCGAAAACTCCTAAAAGTAGGGTCCATAACGGAAGTCCGTATCCTGATTGGCTTGCAAACCCCGCCGTGGTCAAAAAGAAGAAAGGAAAATGGCGAAAAGGCCGATTTTACCGATCTCAACAAAGCCTGCCCGGCGATAGTTTTCCTTGCTGCACATCGACCGTTAGTCGGCAACGCAGGAAACGAACTCTTATCTTTTGACGCATTCTCAGGATACAATCAGATCATGATGAATCCTGATGATCGCGAAAAACTGCGTTCATTACGGATCGTGGAACTTATTGCTATAAAGTAATGCCTTTCGCCTTAAGAACGCTGGCGACGATCAAAGACTCGCCAATCGGATGTTCTCCAAGCAACTCGAAAAATATGGAGGTCTACATTGATGACATGCTCGTCAAATCCCTCCACGCAGACTCCACCATGACACCCATCTCGAGGAGTGTTTCCGGGTTGAATTCGCACAACATGAAACTCAACCCAGCTATGCAGATTCGCCAGAGCATCGGGCTTAATTCCTCGTTACCTAGTAACTTGTCGCGGATCGGCCAACCCCAAACAGATCGATGCACTCATCGGGATGGCATCCCCTAAGAACAAGCGAAGTGCAAGGTTGACCGAAGAGTCGCAGCACTCAACCGGTTCATATCCCGCTCGACGGATAAGTGCTTATGTTTCTACGATATCCCGCGAGGGAACAAAAGATTTGAGTGGTCAGACGAAAAGCGAATGCTTTCAAACAGCTGAAACATTATCCGGCTAATTCCTCCATTCGAAAACCTCGTGGAAGGGGAACCCTATTTCTATACATAGCAGTATCAGCGACGGCCGTAAGCGGCGTCATGATCCGGGAAGAGCGCGGAGAACAGAAACCAATTTTCTACATAAGCAAAATGTTGTTGGATGCCGAAACACGGTATCCTCTGATGGAAAAATTAGCATTCGCGGTCGTAACATCAGAACGAAAGCTTCGGCCATATTTTCAATCCCATACCATCGTAATCCTCACGACTTTTCATCTCCGGATTATCTTGCATAGTCCAAGCCAGTCGGGAAGGTTAGCCAAATGGGCCGTCGAGCTCAGCGAGTACGATAAAAATTATCGATCCAGGACAAGTGCAAAGTCCCAAGTACTCGCAGATTTTCTGGTGGAACTACCAACGAAAGCCATAACCAACAAAGAGCCGAATTCGACTTGGCTCCTTCACGTTGATGGATCGTCTTCCAAGAAAGGATCTGGCATCGGCATCCGCCTTACGTTACCAACCGGAGAAATCCTCGAACAATCATTTAGATTGGAGTTCCACGCGTCGAATAATGAGCCCGAATACGAGGCCCTTATCGCAGGATTACGGTTAGCCCACGGTCTGAAAATACGAAACATCCACGCCTATTGCGACTCTCAGCTAGTCGCAAGCCAGTACAGCGGAGAGTACGAAGTTAGGGACGAAAGGATGGACGCGTACCTCAAACTGGTCCAAGATCTGTCCAAAGATTTCGATTGCTTCGCCCTCACGCGAATTCCTCGTTCCGAGAATACCCAAGTCGACGCCCTCGCGGCCCTGGCATCGAGTTCGGATCCAGGACTTAAAAGAGTAATCCCGGTCGAGTTCATCGAACATCCCAGCATTGGACCCCCCGTCGTCATCAATCTCATTCAAGATCAGGATGATGACGAGGAGGAAGTTGCGGTACAATCAGAACTACCTGAATATGGCTGCGATACACCATGGCTGGAGACGATACGAGCATATATCGTCGACGGAAAATAACCCCCCGAGAAGTGGGCGGCCCGAAAATTCTGAACCCAAGCCGCTCGTTATGTAATGGTCGACGGAGAAATTTACAAGTGGAAATTTTCCGGACCACTCATGACGTGTCTGGAGGGGAAAAAGGCAAGGAAGGTAATGGAAGAAGTTCATTCCGGATCCTGCGGAAACCATTCCGGTGGAAGGTCCCTCGCCGTGAAAATCAAACGCCACGGATATTACAGTCCAAACGATGATCGGAGATTGCGACAAATTCACACGGAAATGCGAAAAATGCCAGAGGCATGCTCCGACTATCTGGCGACCGGCGGAAGAGCTTTCTTCCATCACATCGCCATACCCTTTCATGCGCTGGGCCATGGACATCGTGGGACCCCTCCACAACTCTAAGCAAAAGCGTTTCCTACTGGTCCTTACGGATTTCTTTTCAAAATGGGTGGAGGCGGAATCATACGCAAGTATAAAGGACGTCCAAGTCGAAAATTTCGTATGGAAAAACATCATCTGCAGACATGGAGTCCCATACAAAATCGTAACAGACAACGGATCCGAATTCATCTCTACTCGATTTGAAGCATTTTGCGAAAAATGGAAGATACGATTAAACAAATCGACTCCCAGATATCCACAATGCAATGGACAGGTCGAGACGATTAATAAGACTGTCCTCGACAGACTTAAGAAACGTTTGGACGAAAAGAAAGGAAAATGGGCAGAAGAACTTGAAGGAGTCCTCTGGTCACATCGCACGACTCTGGTATCACTCAAATTACCCTAAGGAGTGACTTTACTCTCTCAAATAAGAGGTTCAGTTGTAGTACTTAGGGATCGAATCCACAGACAGCTAGTATACAAATAAGATGCAATCTTAGTGACTATGCTAGGTTGAAAATGGTTTAAAGTAAATTGCAGGTTTTTGAGAAATGGTAAGATTACTCAGTTGAAAGGTTTTGGTTTAAGACAATAAAGAAAAGTAGTTAGATTCAGGGTAGGTATTTAGGAATTCAGGATTATAAATACTATAAATGCTAACAAGTTGCTTGCATGATATGTCAGAGCTCAACACTATTAAATGAATCCATCAGCTCTCGCAATATTTAGACCATCTATTACTTAGATGCTAAATGGTGTTTGCGGTCAGCTATATCGCCGACAGTATCGATCGATTATTCGATAGGAATATCGAATCGATACACCTCTATTCACGCCGATCGATTACTCATAGAGTATCGACGACACGGCTCTAAGCGACATTATGGACGAAGTTGATACAATGCTCACCATGATCTTAGATCAGCTTCCGCTTGTCTCAAGAGGGTCATAGCATGTTTAGGATGTTGTCAGGAATTGTATTGAATGAATAATACAATCCAAGTTCATGTTCTAGGTAGCTAAGCTAGAAAAAACATTAGTGAACAATCCTAACAAAAAATATCACAACTATAGCAGATATAAGCTGGGGCTAATTCCTCATATCCTATTTAAACCTTAAATCTAACAAATGAATCTACTCAGACATGGCTAAGTGATTCATAGCAACAAGGTAATACTAGGAGTTCATAGATCTATTACAGGGTGAACACTTAGGTTCCAATCACAAATCTCTTTGGTCTCTCCTCTAGATCTAGAATCCTATAACATTTGTAAAGAAGAACAAGTAAAGAACTGAAAAGAACTTTATTGAGAACTTGCAAAGTAATGAAAACAGTAAAAGAAAATGAGTAGAAAAAGACTTCTTTTTGTGCCAAAACACTTAGGCACATATAAATATGAGTTCATTAGGTTAAAAACTCGTCAGGGGAAATCTTGTAAAAATGTGATGTCGTGGGCTTCAAGTTCGGCCAGGTCCAACTTGTCTTCTGCCGCTTTGATATCGATCGATCGTACAGGGTGTATATCGATCGATTATGATCTCGATGTATCGTCCTTCGGCAAATGTGTGTCGATCGATAGCACAGAGTGTGCAGCGATCGATGTGTAGCTCGATGTCGCACTGGTCTGATCTCGATGAACTCTTCTTTAAGCTCCAAAAAGGCACCTAAAACATCACTTTTCTCCAAAATGCTCCTGAGCCTGAAAACATACCTAATAGACTCCAAAACATAGATAATAGTAGTAAAAATACTCATATACCATGGGTAAAAACGGGTAAAATCCATGGTATATCAACTCCCCCAGACTTAACTTTTTGCTTGTCCTCAAGCAAACACACATGCAGTCTTTATGAAAGAGGTTTAAAAAGTAAGGACTCAATCAAATTCAAACTTAGAATCATAACCTCTACTTTGTTGCAAACCACATCTAAGAATCTGTCAATCACAGAAGCACATTATGCAATATCCTAATTAAACAACCTTGATCATCTAGCCAACAACTTAGCAATCATGTCTGACTAACCCCTCTACTGATTTCATTTCTGTACATAAAAATAAATGTGCAGGCTTTACCTTGGGAGTATCGATCACAGGATGCAAGGTTGTTCGAACAAGTATCTGGACCTGCAGGTAAAAATTAGTTCCTATCCTCTCTCTCTATTATTTCTCTCCTAGTCAAGTCTACTTTCATTTGCAAGACATTGACCAAGATTGGACAGGTTTCCATGAATCAAGCCTTAATGGTTATAGCCACCAAGTCCTGTTCACTTTTTGACCTATATCCTAGATTCATTAAGCAAGTCTTGAAGGGTAACCACCAAGCTCGGTTCGAATCCTTTACCTATAGAATTCTTATGAATCAAGTCTTGAGGGGGGTAACCGCCAAGCCCTGTTTGAATTCCTTACTAAGTAATAACTAACTAGTCATAGAACATATATTTAAGCAAATTTTCGATTTTTTTTTTTAGAACTGAATAAAATTAAATCTAAATTCGAAAATGAGAGAGAGAGGGTGATAAAACTATCTACACAAGGCTTTACCTTCCAGACTTGCTTGAAGCATCCGATCCCATGTATAGCAAGCCCCAAGACAAGCAGAGAATGTCAGGTTAGGTTGGAAATCAGCTTTGGTTCCTCCAGACAATCAATGAAAGCGTTGTCATAGCTGATAGGTGATCAACTTTAGCATCTATAGTACATTCTGCATCAACAAATCTAAGAATGGTGCCTAAAAGATTGGTTAGATAAAAAGTGAAAATTTGAAATATCATTATCCCTTTCTTGACTCAATAAAAACCATTTTGAAAACATTTTAGATGAAATCAAAAGGTAAACAACATCATAATCATCCCCCCAGACTTAAATCATACAATGTCCTTAGTGTATAACCAGTCCGGTGAAGGCATAGGCAAAAGTAAAATACACTGATATCGAAAAAGTAGAACGAAATACTTGACCGTGATGCGTATCGATCGATGTTGAGTCGCCTTCGTCGATCACTATTGTTTGGTGCATGTCGATCGATATCGACAGTGTCATGTCGGTCGATTTCAGTGGTAATCGTCTAGTCGTAACTACAAAGAAAAATATATACGAAAAATAAAATCCTAAAGATAAAAAATAAATGAAAAATTACTTAACAGTGTGTTGCCTCCCACTCAGCGCTTTGATTATAGTCATCTAGCTTGACTTTGGATGGATTGAGCTACTGAGGTGAAGTCCATGTACTTGTTGGGAAATAAGTATCCTCTGTATCCTTCTTCTCACCGAACCATGAGTCAAAAAAGCTTCTTGTGGCTTCATATTCTCTGGTTCGTTTCTTCTTTATCTCAATCAACTTATCATTGATCTTTTGAATCCTTTCTGCATGACCTTCAATGCTGAGCTCGTGCCATCCTAATTTCTCATAGGCATGTTCGAAAGATCACCGCGGCTCGCTTGCATTGAATCAAGGCGCTGGATTATTTTGTCGCGGGATAGAGCTTGTATTGATCGATTTCTTTGTTGAATTGTCGGTCGATGACTGTTGAGGTCCGTCGAACGATGCGCTGGTTCTTCTGTCGATCGATGCTAAGGGTGCGGGTCTGCTCGCAAGCTGCCTCTGAATGGGTTTGATTTCTTTTGCATCCTTCTATGCTAGATTCCATTCTTCCAACTTCGCTGATTAGCTGGAAATACATCTGATCTAGACGCCTGTCATCATCCACGCTTGTAATTGCTGTGTAGACTTCACGCTAACTTATCCAAGTCAGCTCTCGTGCAGATTTCTGAAGTTTGTATATCGATCGATGCAACATGTTGTTCATCCGTCGATTTTGCTTCGCAGATTCGCGGAAGCTTCTCGCAAAGAGCTTCATCTGGCCGCCGATTTCAGTCAGTCGCGATCGATCGACGCGATGTTGTACTCATCGATCGACGCGATTGATGCAGCCTGATAATCGAAGTTGACGTTGAACTTCAGCCTCCCGATGCATAGTATCCATGCGTAGTGCGAGTTCCTCCACTTCTTTGTCTACTAAGAAGTGTATATCAGCAAGTTTCCTCTCAGCTGCTTTTAGACGAAGTCAATCCTCCAAAGGATTGCAAGGCCGCTGGGTTCATATCTGCATGCTCTCATTGATAAGGCGGATAGATTCTTCATCTCTTTAGTGCATATGCTTAGATCCCCTAGGTTGTGGAAGATAGGTTCACAGGTTTTAGTGAGTTTGCTTCTGAAACGATCTTCTTTCGCTTCTTTCCCTCGATATCTCCGAGACTCATCGACCTCATGTTTTGAGTAGGTAATGGTGTAGGCTTCATCGACGATGTGGATGTTACTACGCCGATCGATATTGATCCCGTCTGGTCGGGTTCTTGGTGTTGCTAATATCTTCAAGTTCCAGCTCAAGACGCTTAACCTTCTTGAGTAATACCTGGTCTGCAATCAACATCCGGGCTTCATCTCATCGCGAAGCTTGTCTCAGTAGCATCCTCTAAACTCTTTTCCATGTAGAGCTTTTCCTACTTTGCGTTCTCCAAGTAGACCAGTGAAGATCTCGCTGATCTCGCCTTTGGTGTAGGTTTCAGGCACCAATTCTCTTCTTGTAAATGAACTGCTCGTAAACAGATGTAAGAACGCCATCCATTGAAGTCCTTTTAGTAGTTTCTTGATGTCGCCTTTAGAAACTCGATGACGCCACCATCTATTCCTCTACCAAACCCTTTCTTGTCTCTCAGACCCCATACTCATCTCTCTGCTCCCAAAAGAATTTTCGAACTCCATATCGAAAAGCTTCTTCCTAATTCGGATGCCTATTCAATCGATGTCATGGACTCCATATTGATCGATGTCCTTTGAAAATCTGGGTCCTTTGTGTTGAGATGATTATCCTCGGCTTCCTTTGGCTCGGTTGTTGTGTCTGCGCCTCACGGTGCTGATGATGGTTGTCTGTCCATAATGTTGCTGCTGGAATAGGTTTTGGGATCCGTTGGCTAACTGTGAACGTCTTCAATGTCCTCTGGATATGTGGAGTGTTAGTCCATCCATTGGCGTGCAAAACCTTTTGAATCCCTGAAAATACCAAACTCATCGAGGGTTAGATTACTGAAATCAAGTACATGTGAATTTGTTACGGGATGGTTTGATGTATGTATCGATCGATGGCACATGTTTGGGATCGGTCCATGGTTGTTCAGGCCTATCGATTCGATGGTGATGGTGCCATGTCGTCGATGAGACTTCGGGTTGGGTTATGTATGTTGGCGTTGCATCTCGACCATGAAGCTCGTCTTGTCGCTGCCCAGCTCGATTGAGTAGTCTCCGTCACCGCTTGTTGTTTACTGTGTTGTCGAATGATGCGAGCAAGTAGTATCGTCGATGGGGAGAAGGTCTGTCGATCGATGTGTTGATTCGAGGTTGTGGTGGAGTAGTCGATCTTCATCTTACGGAAGGTTGTGATACTTTATAGCTCTCTCCTCGTAATCATCGGTATACTCCTCAATGTAGTAGTATCTATAGCGTGTGGTGGGATGTAGTAGTCGTTCTCCCTTTCGTTTACCTCGAATTCACCGTCTGGAAATTCTTCCTCGATCTGGTTGAATGATCGATCGATGACCATGACGATCTACGTCGATCGATGTCTTTTCGAGTTGATTGATGAGACAGTGCCACTATCGATCGATTCGTATCCATCTGTTATCGTCTTGTGAATCGTATTCATCTCCACAATAACAAACAGCTATGAGTCTGAGCCGTCGATCGAGCTTGATTGATGACTCGTAGCGGATCATAGTAGATCGTAGGATTGATCGAGGGTTAGGCACGGTTGTTTGTCGAAGGTTGCAGACAGCTCCAACCGTGGCTAGGAAGGCTCTTCCAAGTAGCAAAGAAGTAGGTAGGGTTACCTTGACGTCCAAGACATGGAAGTCTACTGGAATTAGGGCTTCTCCTATGGTGACCTCCAGGTTTCTTACAATTCCTCCAGAGTTATGCTGAGAACAATCCACAAAGATGAACGATTCTTCAGTTGGCTCTATCTTCAGACCTAGATGGTCTGCTATCACCTTGGGTAAGATGCTGACTCCAGATCCTGTGTCACATAGGGCACGTGGGAAGTTGATCCCATGGACTGAGCAAGGAACAACGAACTTCCCTGGATCACCTTTCTTCTCAAGTTTGATTCTCTTCTTCATACTGTCTCTGACTTGGTTGAACATCCTCCTGATGTCTTCTTCTGTCTCTTTGGTTTCTCTGAAAAACATCCACAATATGTGTGAAAAGTAGGCTTCTTCAAAGGGTTTCTCTGTAGGTATTCTTAGAATTCTCTTTCTGAAACTTTCCAGCTCCTTCTCATTAACTCCTCTTTTAAGGTGTTTAGGAACCTTCTCTTTCCTTTTTCTGAGAACTCTGCCATCTTTTTCCTTTTTTATCTCCATTGGATCAATGATATCTGTGGGCTTCTTCATGATTGCGGTTGGTGGGTTTCTGGAAGGCTTAGATTGCTCCCGAGGCATTAAGTCGCAACATCTATTTTGGGAAGTTGCACTCGGCGGTGATAATCGAATATCGACGACATGTTCTGGAGTATGTCGACGATTTCTTTATCCTTCGCCGATCGATGGGACATCTGTCCCGCCGATCGATGTTGTAAGGGCTGGGTGGATGTGGGTGCTTTGCTGCTAACTCCTCGCGGTGTAAGTATCTTTACGGCGTTGCATTCGTGAGTGGATTCTTCAAGATCCATCGGTCAATGCTCGCCCGAGTCCATCGCTCGATTTGAGGTGTATGCATATCGATCGATGTTCATGTCCGGACATCGGTCGATACCAATGGTTTCCGCCAATACTCATGGAACTTTCGATCTGGAAGTCTCCCTCTTGCAGCTTCTCATACTTCACCACTCTCCAAAAATTATCTTCTATGATAGCATTGACGTTGTGGCCTGTTACTTCTTCTTCAGTCCCTTTTCCTAAGGCTTCCTGTTTCTTAACAGCTTCTCCTGTCTGAATCACTTGAGTCTCTAGTTTCTTCACATGAGTGCTCAAAGCATCAAGCTTTGTGTTCAAAGTGGTGTAGACAGCGTCGATCTTTCCATTGAAGTTCACCTCTAACTGCTGCTGGCTTTCAAGAACTTTGCTGAGCATGTCTTCTAGCTTTCCTTCTGGGGTTGGTGTGGGTGGCTTCATGTAAGATGAGTTTCTGTAACTCATGTTGTTGTTGGGGTTGTTGCTGTTGAAGTTGCCTCTCTGTCCTGAGAAGTTTCTGTTTCCTTGGTTTCCAGATCTCTGAAATCCAGTTCCATTGATCCAGTTGACTTCTGCTTCTATGTAGTCATCTTCTTCATCAGCTTCTGCATCCTCCACTGAGCAGATTTGCTTGTTTAGCAGTTTCTGAATATTGTCAAGTGTAGCCTGTACCTTATTTATCTGTTCCTTTCCAAGGAACGCTGTAGATCTTGCTTTTACAATGTTCTTCGTGCTGTTGCTGGATGCTAAGTTGTCTATTAGCTTCACATCATCTTCAGGATTCCTTGTGGTGAAGTTGCCTTCACTCGCAGTATCCAGAGTCATCTGATATTTCAGCGCGATGCCTCTAAAGAAAGTGCAGAGCAGTTGCACCTTGTTGAATCCATGGTGTAGACAATCTTGCTGGTAAGACTTGAATCGGATCCAGGTATCCTTGAATGAGTCTCCAGGCTCCTGGTTAAATGTGGCAATTTTCCTCCTTAAGTCTTCAGTGCGCGCATCATCAAAGAAGTTACGCAGAAATGCGTTTTTGATGTCGCTCCAGGATGTAAGAGATCCTGGTGGTAGCTGCTTAAGCCACTGTAAAGCTTCTCCAGATAAAGAGTGCTTGAAGAGCTTACAGAGAAGGTAGTCCACAGGGACTCCATTGGCTTTGATAGCAGATATGAGATCCTCGAACCTCTCCAGATGGTCCATTGGATGCTCATTGGACAGCCCACAATAGGGTGTCTGTCCCACAAGAGTGTAGTACTGCGGCTTGAGCTCGAAATCGCCTCTCTGAATAGCAGGGGGACGAATGGCTGATCTGTTGGTGCAGAACTGATCTGGATGGTTATAGTCAGCTAGTGTCCGAGCAGCCTCTCCTACAGGTTGAACAGCTCATGTAGGTGCAGTTTCTGGCTCAGGGATTACTTCATTCTGAGCATTGAGCTTCTGACCTGCTTCATTACGAAGGTGACCTTCTTGGTCACGCAAGTCTCCATTCTCATCTCGTGTGAGAATAATAGGCACAACCATGACTCGCGGAACAGTATCGATCGATATACAAATAGGGGTATCAATCGATGTCGGATGAAACGTGTCGGTCGACGGTGAAGTAGTGTCGGTCGACAGGAAGGTGCGAGTATCGGCCGACGACAATTGTTGATGTCGATCGATGCGGAACGGATTTCCTTGCGGATTGAACGTTCCAAGCTAGCAGGATCTTCTGAGAACAAAAGTTGAAATGTCTTGTTGCTTCTGGTACTGCTAGGCATGTACCTGAAAACACAAGAAAAAAATTTGTGTCAGAAAACAAATTAATGCAAAAATAACCTAGACCTAATCAGATTAAATCCTATTGTATCAAAGCTCCCTCGCAACAGCGCCAAATTTGATATCACTCAAATTACCCTAAGGAGTGACTTTACTCTCTCAAATAAGAGGTTCAGTTGTAGTACTTAGGGATCGAATCCACATAGAGCTAGTGTACAAATAAGATGCAATCTTAGTGACTATGATAGGTTGAAAATGGTTTAAAGTAAATTGCAGGTTTTTGAGTAATGGTAAGATTACTCAGTTTAAAGGTTTTGGTTTAACACAATAAAGAAAAGTAGTTAGATTCAGGGTAGGTATTCAGGAATTCAGGATTATAAAATACTATAAATGCTAACAAGTTGCTTGCATGATATGTCAGAGCTCAACACTATTAAATGAATCCATCAGCTCTCGCAATATTTAGACCATCTATTACTTAGATGCTAAATGGTGTTTACGGTCAGCTATATCGCCGACCGTATCGATCGATTATTCGATAGGAATATCGACCGATACACCTCTATCGTCGATCGATTACTCTATAGAGTATCGACGACACGGCTCTAAGCAGACATTATGCGCGAGTTGATACAATGCTCACCGTGATCTTATATCAGCTTCTGCTTGTCTCAAGAGGGTCATAGCATGTTTAGGATGTTGTCAGGAATTGTATTGAATGAATAATACAATCCAAGTTCATGTTCTAGGTAGCTAAACTAGAAAAAGCATTAGTGAACAATCCTAACAATAAATATCACAACTATAGCAGATATAAGCTGGGGCTAATCCCTCATATCCTATTTAAACCCTAAATCTAACAAATGAATCTACTCAGACATGGCTAAGTAATTCATAGCAACAAGGTAATAATAGGAGTTCATAGATCTATTAGAGGGTGAACACTTAGGTTCCAATCACAAATCTCTTTGGATCTCTCCTCTAGATCTAAAATCCTATAACCTTTGTTAAGAAGAACAAGTAAAGAACTGAATAGAATTTTATTGAGAACTTGCAAAGTAATGAAAACAATAAAAGAAAATGAGTAGAAAAAGACTTCTTTTTGTGCCAAAATACTTAGGCACATATAAATATGAGTTCATTAGGTTAAAAACTCGTCAGAGGCAATCTTGTAAAAATGTGATGTCGTGGGCTTCAAGTTCGGCCAGGTCCAACTTGTCTTCTGCCGCTTCGATATCGATCGATAGTACAGTGTGTACATCGATCGATTATGATCTCGATGTATCGTCCTTTGGCAAATGTGTGTCGATCGATAGCACAGAGTGTGCATCGATCGATGTGTAGCTCTGGATGTTGACCTCTGGTCTGATCTCGGGTGAACTCTTCTTTAAGCTCCAAAAAGACACCTAAAACATCACTTTTCTCCAAAATGCTCCTGAGCCTGAAAACATACCTAATAGACTCCAAAACATAGATAATAGTAGTAAAAATACTCATATACCATGGGTAAAAACGAGTAAAATCCATGGTATATCAGACTCCAAGGCGCGCAAAGGGAGAAACGCCCTTCGCCATTGTATACGGAACAAAATGTATGATCCCCGCAGAGGTCGAGTTTCCTGGAATCTGTGAAGGCTACTCCCAGAACGGGAAGAAATCAACAACGCCATTCTATTGGACAACCTCGACCTCGTCAATGAGCAGCGAGACCGAGCCCTAATCGGAATTCAAAACTATCAACACGCGGCCGTAAAATACTATAACTCCAACGTCCAAAATCGCCGAGATTTAGTTTTGCACAAAGTCTTCTAGAACACGGCCGAACGAAACACAGGAAATCTAGGAGCAAACTGGGAAGGACCTTACAAGATTATAAAAGTCGTCCGACCAGGTTCCTACGAGATAGCCAATATGCAAGGCGTGAAAATTCCAAGAACTTGGAACGTCATGCATCTCAAAAAATATTATCACTAAAACATTGCAATCATTGAACTACGAGACGGCTTGATCTCCGGCAGACGAGGCAGTTTGTCGAAGACAACTCAGCTGTCCCCTCTTTAAAAGGGGAGTAGGTAATGATACGCATAATCGTGATACTCCACTAAAAAATCAAGATGTCCAACCAGTTTCGAGACATTTTTGAAATTTTTTACCACACTTAACCGACAGTGAGGTCCTAAAAAACCTCGACAACTAATAAGGGAAAATCAACTTTAAGCACTGCGCGACGTCGCAAACGCCTAAAGAGGATTATTTCCCAAAGAAAAAACTCACTAAACTCCTCTCCGAAAACTCACGCTCCTCTACAAGTAATAAATGGTAACATCTACCACCAAGTTCGTTGCTGATCACATCGAACTCCTAACATCCTAAACAGACAAAGTCTTCCCACAAAGATGACTCTCGTACATTCGACACAAGGATAATAGCGCTATAAAAGAAATCCAAAATTTTGGTCAGCACTTCTTGGAGACTTAAAAATTGTCCTTAGAGAGATGCTCTATTCCAACCAGACGAGTCATATAAGCCGAGAACATATCGCGGACTATAAATCGTTATGGAATCAGGTTGAAAATATAACGGGATACGTAAGACGAGTTAGTCATCGCACCCCCTAAATCTAGAAGTAAACCTAGGTCTTGCCCTAAACCCAGCACACTGGTCTCTAACATCTCAAGGCATGATATCAAAGATACGAGATCCTAAAGCATGCCTCTGTGTGTATATCAAACGTCCTCATAATATCATGTGACATCCCGACGTCGCGTAAAAACTCTCGAAACGGACCTCGAATACCACATTCCACCTTGGAAAAAAAAATTATGAGAAGACAACTCATAAATTTTCTCCTACTCATGAAAAACGCAAATCTGATGTTCAATCATTAAAAGCCGCAGTGCGGCAGGGATTCAAAGCCACAAGCGGCCAGTCCCAAAAATAAAAACACGGCCATTAGAGGCCGGAACAAACGCAAACTCAGAAAACACGTAAAATAAAGACCACAACCTTGAACCTAGACCTCTCTTTCACCCGCTTTGCTCGGGGCCACCTCATCTCCATCCTCTCCAGCCACGAAACCTCGCCTCTCGGGATCCTCCGCATATAGCGCCAATGCACACTCGGATCGCAGGTCAGACAACAAAAGCTCGAAGCTCCTGTCCAGGGCCACCAAATCATCCTTACGGACTGATAAGTCATCCTCCTCGGACTGAATAGACGGAGGGGATTCGCCTTTGAGCATGCGGATAACCGCCATCCCGCCATCGATGTCCGCCGAGGTCAGGTCCCTGCTGTAAACACGATCGAGGGAACTCAGGATCTCAGTGAAACCCGTCATACGGGCCTGAAACTCGGTACGCAAAGCACCCTTGGCGTCTTCAACGCTGCGACTCATCAGCTCCTCGTGGGCCTCGGTCTGGCGCTGAAGTCGACGAGCCTCCGAAGCCTTAGCCTTCCTGGCTTTCTTCTCTTTGATCAAGGCACTCGCTGTCTTCCCAAGATCCCTCTCAAGCTCGCCAATCTGCTCCTCGAACTTAGATACCTTAGCGGAGTAGGAATCTTTCAGCGCCGTCATCGTGGCCTGGAACTCAGATATCTGGCCCTGCGCTTCTCCGAGCTCCCTGGCAAGGCGAGCGGCCTCAGAGCTGCAGTTGCCGATCATCCCGTCGATCAAGGAGATGAACTGCAAGGATAAAATCATATTAATAAGCGTAAGGCAAAACGTAAGGGTAAGTTAAAGCCTATGCAACATACCTTTCCGCGGAGCACCGGTGCAATACGCAACCCCTCCGGCAGCGAAGAATCTCCTTCGGCGAGCGTCACACATTTCCACTTTCGAGTCCGAGCGGACGCGACCGGAGCAGTGCTAGGAGCACACAGCGCCAGAACAATCTCCTTCCTAGCTGGAAGGGGAGGCATTGGCTCGACAGCCTTCTCCTTGTCGTCAACAATAATCGGAACCATCGACGACCCTAAGGGCTGGGTCAGAACTCTGAGAGAATGCGGCTTAGATTGCTCTCCGACCTCCGGCGGAATCGGAACCTCAGAACCGGAAGCTGGGACGTCCGCCGCAGCAGGTGGATCTTGATTCTCGTCGTTGGCTCGGATGATTTCCTTCTCGGCCTTGCGGCGAGCCATCTTCTCGCGGAAGGAGAGATAGCCGGCAACACAAGCAGACTCGGAGGTAGGATCGACGGCCAGAGCCGGCGAAGCCTCAGTCATCTCAACATCGGAACTCTTCATGCCATCTTGAGAGGAAGACATCTTGAGAGGAAATTGAGAGAGAAATTGAGAGAGAAAGAAAATATGTGAAGAAAATGAGGAAAGGATCCCAACATTTATAAAGGTATGGGTGTATATATATATATATATATATTTTTAAAAATATATATATATATATATATATATATGTATTCATGTGTTGGATACGAATTCCCTTCTCGTGTGAATATTTTTACAAACTTACGAGTACGAACTTCGTCCAATGCGACTATCTCGTCCGACTCTCCATAATGCATGCTAGAATCTCTTCACGGTTCTAACGAGCTGGGGGGCTAACTGTTGGGGTCGAAAACCGTCACAACAAAGTTAGTATCAAAACGTTCGATAAAAATATATATCTTTGAAAGAAATCGTAAAAATCAAGTCCTGGCGAGGAACTCACGATAAATCGTTCTTAGATTAAAACTTCGATGCTCGAAACAACGAAAGATCAACAATGGCAAAGGCTCGCTCGATCATTGCAAAAGCCAGCGTACGCCGGCTTCGGTCGCTATAGCGACCGAGCATCGGTGATATGAGATCGGGCTCCATATGCAACTTCGATTAAGCTATAGCGACCAAGCCGAGCTACAGGTTCGGTCGCTATAGCGACCAAACATGCATGCATCCCAGTCCTTCCAAGTGGCGATGAAGTCTTACGAAAATGACGGGAACAACTAATGCAGTCTCGACTATCCTCATTACAACCTTCCGCAAAACCACGACTTAACCATTTCTTGATTTCCAATCAAATGGAATCCTAGGTCTGGTTTTACGATAAAAACCGCGGAAATTATCTTTATCAAAGAAATCGTAATAAACGTCCCGAATCAAAAGACGGTCCAAGGAGTCCTAAAACTTGATTTGAGGCCCACTTACGATTTCTTAAAACCCATAAACGCTATGACGGTTATGCTTGGTGAGATAAACATCAAATTCCGCGGATAAATGGAAAGTTTCCGCAGATAACCAGGAAGATCGGAAAAATGGAATATCTCCATTTTTTGGACTATGACGGCTTAAGGGAAAAGAGGAAGGCGTAAACCGATCTAGAAGGGAGTATATAAGAAGTTCAAGATGAGAGGCATATGAGAGAACTTTTTCACAGCAAACTTAGCACTTAGAGCAATTTAGGCAATTTTCCGTTTTCATTAATCGAGCTGCGACTCAATTAGGGTTTTAGTCTAAGGTTTTAGAACTAGGAATCTCACCGAAAACTCTCGAGCCAAGGCTACTACCTTGTTGTAATGCTCGTACGCGGATTCGGAATAAGATCTACTTTGCTCTCCTTTTTCGATTTCTTATTTTTATCGTTGTTATTCTCGTGTTCTGATTGCTTGGCGTGTGATTTCTCAGATATCCGGGACCTCAGGAAAATTAGGGTTTTCCTACTTTCTTTATTTATACTAAATATTGACGGTGCGAATTTCAGTTCCCACACTACTCTAAGTACTGTATTCGGCTGCTACTCTAAGTACTGTATTTTCCCTCTGTAATGGGACTTTATTCGGATATAATATCTACTTTTGTTATTAAAGGTATGCATCTCAAATCAACTATAGGTGTACAACAAATATGTGTTACAACCATAATATATTTAGTATGCAAACCTCGTACACCTTAAAAGTTACGCGGTACACCTCGTAAACCTCGTACACCTCAAAAGTTTAGCGGTACACCATATCCAAACAAACCCGGGTTCATCGGTGTTCCAAAATACAATCAATTCCAAAATACGGTTCGATGTTTTTTTCAAAATAACGAGTTCCTAGCAATTGCCTTCAGGGCTTAGCTTCCTTGCATGTGGTCTTCTTGTGACCTTCCTTAAAACAATTGGAGCACTTGTTCGGCTTATTCTTTTTACTCGCCCCCTGCTGTAAACAATAAAGTATATATAATTGGAACATGTACTATGTGTTACTGAAATATTAGTTCAAGGTGAACACTGCAGTCATACAGGAACCTCTCCGGCCGACAGTTTACGTTTGATTCCTGGCCTTCCCTTGGTTCGTTTGGTCGCTGGTGGATAAAGATCAACCTTTAGTATTTCTGCTGGCACTTGAACATCCTCTGGATCCGGAACCGGAAGTATGATACCCCTAACTGTTTCAGCCCATGTTTCTTTGACATGGTGTTTGCAAATAAACATGTTGTACTGCATTTTACAGAAAGAAGCAGCAACACTGGCATGTCGGCATGGCAAACCAAGCTTCTGGAATTCGAGGCAAGTGCAAGTTTGTTTATCCAGATCAACCGTGAAACCAAATACAGTTGGCTTGTGCGTAACTTCGAATACCCAAGTGGAACATGGAAAAACCAGATAGCCCGTTGACAGCACTAACTGTTCAACCAGTATTTTCTCAATGTTATCTGGAACATTTTCCTTCATCTTACTGATCTCGTAGCGTCTGCTCTCATACCATGTACACAGCTTCCGGCGAATAAACTCTAGCAATGCCATTATAGGACTATCACGAGCAGGAAGATGAGCTTTATTCAACGATTCAGCAGCGTTAGAAGTCATCATGTTAAATTTCTCCCCTTCGAAATGTGAACGTGTCCATAGCTTCTTCTCGATTTCCTCCAAATAATCCCAGCATCTCCAATCCGTGAGTTTAATAAGCTCCAATATCTCGTTAAACTCTGAAACTCTGAACGCTTCCCCTGCTCTGCCAACCATAGCCTTCTGTTGCTTCCCCTTATACTTTTCCTGCATGTTACACTGAAGGTGTACAAGACAAATACCATGGTGTGCACGTGGGTACCATTTCTCTTTCACTGCGAAAATTGATGCGCATCTATCTGATATTATACTTAAATCACAACCATCCTCTACAATAGTAGATAACCTCTCGAAAAACCATGTCCAAGATTATGTGTTCTCGCTTTCCACTACTGCGAAAGCAATCGGGAATACGCGGCTGTTAGCATCTTGTCCGCTGGCACTTAGCAAACAATTGTACTTCTCAAACATGTGGGTGCTGTCCACCACTAGGACCTTCCGCAGGTGCTTCCACCCATCGATGCATGTTTTCAGGGACATGAATGCATACTTGAACCTTGTTTTTCCTTCTTTATCGATTTCGGTTTTAATATCGGTGATTGTTCCAGGATTTGCAAGCTTCAATACATGGAAGTAATGTGGTAGCATCTTCTAAGAAATCTCCTCTGTTCCTAGCGCAGACGCAATCGCTAGTTCTTTAGTTTTCCAAGCTTTCCAGTATGAGCATGTATAGTTGAATTTCGTTCGCAACATTTCCTCGAAGTTCCATAGCACGGGTCCGAGTAGAGCCTCAGATTTGGAGCTAATGAGCTGCAAGCACTTTTGTTGTACCATGTTTTTATACTTTCCTCGAACATCATTCATACATGGTTAAAATTGCCTTCTTAACCAGATAAGTTGGAGAATCACCGAGTTGAACTGCCAATACTCTCCGGTTGCATTCTTTTAGTAGCATTTAGCGTGATTGGTGTTTACAATGCCTCAGCTTAAAGTGCACACATTCGCAATTGCATAGATAGCCAACGTCAACTTGCACTCTGCTTTGTCTTTGAACGTCCTTCCGACGTATATGTCAGAGTCCTCCTTGCTGAAGTCAATGTCAAGAGGCTGGCAGCTGCTTCCATCCATTTCATTATACACAGCATCTACATCATTATATCCATACATTTCTGGTACTTGTATCCCTTTCATGAATGCTTCTCCACCCTGAACTTGTCTAGTTGTGGTGACAGGAGGATCAACATCGTCCTCATCTTCGATCTCACGGTTGTGCGTGTTATATTGTTTTGGGGGAGTTTCAAGAAATACATCACCACTTTCAACTGGCTCTGTTGCTTGATTGTGCGAAGACCCAATGTCTGGAGGAGTACCACTCACATTATCTTCTGCTTTCATCAATGCTTCTCCACCCTGAAATGCGGTCGCCGGGGGGATAGGAGGGTCAACAAAATCATCATCATCTTCAGTCACCCGGGTGTGTTGGTTTTTCGATTTAGGTGGGGTCACAAGAACAACATCAACGCCTTCCTCGGTCTGTTGCCCGATTATGCGATGCGGAGGATGATATATAATCTCTTCCTCCATCGGTAATATCCTTTGAACGTCTCCGCTTTGAATCGTTTTTTGTTTGATTTAGATCTACCTCCACGTGATCGTTGTTTTCTACCAGACGCCGATTTTCCAGACCCTCTGCCACCAATAGCTTTAACGCCAATACCGCTACCACCAGACTGTCCACCACTTTTCCTTTGCCTGGACCTTCTTCAAAATCGTCTTAAATTAGCCCGTCCGCGTGTCGTTTGAACATAATCATGCCATGCATTGTAGTCGTAATCGGTATCATCGCCTTCATCTTCTGCCGAAACATCTTCCATATTATCTACATCGTTGATCGACCATGGATTTTACCCATTTTTAGCCATGGTCTATAGGTGTTTTTATATATATTTACTACGATATAGAGTCTATTTAGAGTCTTTACAGGTTCAGGTACGTTCTGGAGAAATATGGTGATTTTGGAGTCTTTTGAGGTGCAGAACTGCACAGACGCGTCAGATGTTTAGCTATGGATGGAGACCTTTCCACCGTTGTATTGAGCCCATATTTTTACACGAGATATAGATTTGAGTTAGATTTCTAATGACACCGGTCTCAGGTTAATCAGCATCCTGTAGCAGAAGTTATGCTCGTTTTACTGAAGAGTTGTTAGTCTGCCTCGCGAGAGAAGGCTGTCGAGAAGAGGAATATATATCGATCGATGCAACAGAGTGCATATCGATCGATATGGATCTCAGAATGTGGGCCAAGCATATTTTATGACTGATTGAAGCCCAGGAGCTACCACAAAGTTACCAAAATACCCTTGGACGACAAGAAACCCTATTTATGTGTTTTCTAAGCCATTGTTGACGGTTACACGCTTTCTTTACTTCATTGTTCTATTGTTCTTAGTTAGGAGAGAAGGGAGGAACTACTATCAGAGTCCTCCTGAAACTCTATTGGTTTTTATTATCTATTCTATTTCAGTTTTATATATATTCATCTATGATTTCTGTGACAAACTTCATGTCTGAATAAATCCACCTGTTGGATTTAAGGTTCAGATAGGTTAAAGGGATTAACCCTAACTATAGATTGCTAAGTTGTGATATTCATTGATAGGATGTTCTTAATGGTTGTTTCTAGAGTCATGAACTAGAACCATGAACTGGAATTGCTTAATTTATTAATCATCATCCTGATATCATCCTGTACATGCTGAGATCCTTAGGGATACGCGAGAGCCGGTCTATGATCTTGGTGAGAATTCACTCGATCTGGACTATATCAATCGATACTCCTATAGAGTCATCGATCGATGACAAACATATATCGACCGATATCGCTGATAAGCCATCGATCGATATTGTCGGCATCAGATCAATAGATGAATCTAGATTAGCGAAAGCTGGGTGGATTCATCTAAGAGTTGTAGCTCTTTAATATCATGCATGCAACTGTTAGGCATCTATAGGATTATAATCTTTAATACCTGAATCGAAACACTGTTCATTCAAATACTGTTCATCGAAACACCGTTCATCGCGACATTGTTCATCGAAACACTGTTCATCGCGACATTGTTCATCGAAACACTGTTCATCGCGACACTGTTCATTCCCGTCGATCGACACTATTCATCTGACCTCGATCGACACTATTCATCATGTATCGGAAAACACTATTCATCGACCTCGATCGACACTATTCATCATGTATCGGAAAACACTATTCATCGTGGTACTGTTCACCGAGGTACTGTTCACCCGATGTCGATCGACACTACTCACCGGCGTCGATCGACACTATTCATCTGACCTCGATCGACACTATTCATCGTGGTACTGTTCACCCGATGTCGATCGACACTATTCATCGTGGTACTGTTCACCCGATGTCGATCGACACTGTTCATCCCATGTCGATCGACACTGTTCATTCAAATACTGTTCATTCAAATACTGTTCATCGAAACACCGTTCATCAAAACACTGTTCATTCAAATACTGTTCATTCAAATACTGTTCATCGAAACACTGTTCATCGAAACACTGTTCATTCAAATACTGTTCATCGAAACACTGTTCATCGCGACATTGTTCATCGAAACACTGTTCATCGCGACACTGTTCATCCCATGTCGATCGACACTACTCACCGGCGTCGATCGACACTGTTCATCCCATGTCGATCGACACTTTTCATCCCGTGTCGATCGACACTGTTCATCGCGACACTGTTCATCGCGACACTGTTCATTCAAATACTGTTCATCCGGTTACTGTTCATCCCGACACTATTCATCATGATACTATTCATTCTGTGTCGGAAAATACTGTTCATCCTGGATCGATCGACACTACTCACCCGACGTCGATCGACACTATTCATCTGACCTCGATCGACACTATTCATCGTGGTACTGTTCACCGAGGTACTGTTCACCCGATGTCGATCGACACTTTTCATCCCGTGTCGATCGACACTGTTCATTCCCCGTCGATCGACACTGTTCATTCCCCGTCGATCGACACTGTTCATCCCATGTCGATCGACACTGTTCATCGCGACACTGTTCATCGAAACACTGTTCATCGCGACATTGTTCATCGAAACACTGTTCATCGCGACACTTTTCACTCGGATACTGTTCACCCGAACACTGTTCATCAAAACACTGTTCATTCAAATACTGTTCATTCAAATACTGTTCATCGAATGTCGAGCAACGTTTCCAGCATGGAGATAGAGAAGGACGAAAGGCTGATACTTAAGATCGACAAGAAGGGTATCTGGCGAGACAAAGAAGGTCGCCCTCGCAGCAGCACAAGACAATTGATTAATGTAGAGGGTACTGTAATCCCTGATGTAATTGCTGTTGCTGAGATGAATACCTTTGATATGAACAACCAATGGTATGATTGGGGAAGTGAAAACCCTTTCCGAGGTATTCCTCATGAGGATCCCAGAGATCTTATCAAGAGACTTGAGGAGTTAGCCTCAGCAAGTGAGCAGAATGAAGTTTCTGTAGACCACATTATCTGCAAGATCTTCCCATATTCACTATCCGGAGCTGCTTTTAGCTGGTTCAGTAAGCTGCAGCTAAGATCTCTAACCTGTTGGAAGGACATAAAAGGCGCCTTCCTAGGTAAATTTTTCAGCAAAGCTGTAGCAACCCGACATAAAATGCTTGATTACATGGTGGACAAGATGATTGAAGATCGGGAAA
This sequence comes from Brassica carinata, assembly GCA_016771965.1. Taxonomy (NCBI): domain Eukaryota; kingdom Viridiplantae; phylum Streptophyta; class Magnoliopsida; order Brassicales; family Brassicaceae; genus Brassica; species Brassica carinata. The sequence goes on from CM028689.1 coordinate 47,136,449, forward strand.
AAGGAATAATGACTAGTATCAGTCAGATTATTGATTTTTTCTATAGCAAGCAGAATGAAGATTTTGAAACCCCGACCACTCATGTCAAGAAGCCAGACATTCAAGTTCACTATGCAGATGAGGGTACGCAAAGGGACGATCTGAACAGAGAACAGCTGGTCAACCATAATATGGTTGAGGATGATGAACAACATGGATCTGGAGAGTCAGGCATTGTAGAAGAATCTGGTACAAGAGATCCAACTTCATCATCGATCGACAATAGCACCACAGAATCGATCGATATCCGCACTTAAGAAACAATCGATACAGACTTTTGTCATCAATCGATACCTTCTGTAATCCCTGATGCTACTGTTTTTAACGCTGGGAATGGACGACAGAAGGCACTTAGAGATTACGACAGACCTGAGGATTTCTACGCTAAAAGGTCTGCATTGCGTCGTTCAACACCCCAGAGCTCTGTCCCTGAGCTAAACCCTGCATATATCTCTCTTGTGGGTAAGCATCCCTCTCATGGTCTTCCTCATGAAGATCCCATTCACCACCTAGAATCATTCGAAGATCTAGCATCAACCATTAAAAGCAATGAAATCTCTGAAGACTACTACTTTTGCAAACTATTCCCATACTCTCTTGTTGGAGATGCAGCTCATTGGTTGAAGAAGCTACCACCAGGATCTCTCACTGCTTGGAATGACATTGCAAACGCTTTCGTCAACGATTTTCTCTTTGATGCTGCAGCAACTCTAGAGATTGAGATGAGATCTATGATGGAATATATGGTGAAGGATGATGAACAACATGTGTCTGGAGAATTGGGTAACTTAGAAGAAGCTGATATTAGTGAAATGAGCTCATCATCGATCGATACCCTAACCGTAACATCGATCGCCACCAGCACCTCAGAATCGATCGATATAGACTTTTTTCATCGATCGATACCACTTGAAATCCCTGAAAGTTCGAGTTGTCCTCAGGACACTGTAGACTCAACACAGAAGAGCATTGATGTATCGAGTTGTTATCCTGACCAAAAAGTAGAAAAATAAATCACCATGGAAGATTTCTTGGAACTAGAAGAATTCTTGGAGTTAGAGGATGGACAACAGCTTGGAGATTTGGATTTACGTGAAGGAGTAACTATGGAAGACTTCTTGGAGCTGGAGGAATGGCTTGAGGATTTAGATCAGAACTCGAAGCAGAAGCTTGATGATCAGCACACTTCGGGAAAAGGTTTGGAAATTTCACCAAAGACTGACGACATCGATCGACATAAACCTGATTAGAGCTGGGCAAATAAACCGAACCCGAAAATCCTAACCGAACCCGATCCGATAAAACTGAACCCGAACCGGTCCGAACCCGACATAAATACCGAATGGATCTTGTTTTACGGTATTTCGGGTTATGTGTATTATCCAAACCGAACCCGAACTTAAATGGATATCCGATAGAAACCAAAATATTCAAAATTTCAAAACTTGTACCAAACATGATCTTTAATATGTATCCAAAATACATTAAGATATTACTAAACATCTAAAATAATTATGTATCACATGAAGGTTAGTGATTATATTATACGAAGGTTGATAGTTAAAGATGGCCGTTGAAGCTTGAAGTTTTTAGATTTTAGTTTTGTTTCAATTGAATAATGTTTCTCATTTCATGAGAATTTAGTTTTCGTTTTAAACTTTTAATTATTTGATTTTCTTTCTATCGATAACTATGTTTATTTTTCGTTTGATTTTGAATGATCATGTTTGATGTTCCTTTCTTATTTTTGAATCGATTTTACTTATATTTTGGTTATAAAATAGGTACAAATCAGGTACTTTTAAACCGAAAAATCCGATTTTACTCAAGTTTTGGTTACAAAGTAGGTACAAATCAGGTATTTTAAACCGAAGAACCGATTGGGACCCGAACCCGAAAGTACATCGGGTTGTACCGGTTCTTTGAAGATTTACTAACCCCGACCCAAATCCAATAGAACCCGAACCGATCCCGAACCGAATTTTCATATAATCCGAATGGGGCTGATTTTGTCAAACCCGAAAAGCCGAAACCCGATTGGGACCCCAAATGCCCAGGCCTAAACCTGATGAGATCGATCGATAACCACCCTACCTCGTCGGTCTACACCCACCCTACGCCATCGATCGACAGTCGCCATACATCATGGATCTACACACACTCGACTACATCGATCGACACTCACCCGATTGCATTTATCGATAACCATGTTTGGATGAACTATCAGGATACCCAATTGAACCAGGACCGATTGAGGATATAATGCACATGTCTAAGACCTCACACCTTGCTGTCCCTAAATATCAGAGACCACCTATCTGGACAGAAGAAGCTGATGCGTTTCACAAAAGAGTGAAGAGGATATATGACCCTGTGAAGCTTATGGTTCCATTCGCAGTGTTTGAAGCTGAATCTCCTATCCCACCAGATAAAGGTGTGTATCTGAGTTCTTACATTGAGGTATTGGATGATCAACAACACGTAGAAGCTTCTCAGAAAGGCCTGAGATTTATAGATGAAGTAGATAAAGGCCCAACAGAAGCACCATCGAGCGATATAAGCAATCCGAAATCGATCAACTGTACCACTTCATCATTGATCAGCACCTATAAAATACCATCGATCGACACCTTTCGCAAATCAGAGCATAATGAGTTTGAAGTGTGTCAACATCTTCTAGATGGAGGCACCACCACGCGATCAGACAAGTCTGGGGGAAAGAAGAGGAGAAATTGAAAGAAGCGGAAACGAACAAAAGGAGGTTCTCAGTTACCATTGACTCCTTACTTCTCAGATGGTGTCAGAAAATTCAGAGTGCGCAACAGATACTTCTCACAGCCATTTGCAAAGCTTAGAGCACTCCTTATTGCTGAGATGATAGACAAAGGAGAAGAGTCTATGGAGGAGGCTTTCACACAAGAATGATAAAGCTTCAAAGTGTAGACATTGAGACTTGGTTTGGAGCAAGTTCTCATTCTCACCCGGACTAAATCAGATCTCTAGAAGTCAAGCTAATGACTAAAAATAAGCGTTGAGTGGGAGGCAACCCACTGTTAGGTTTGTTTTAAATTTGGTTTTAATTTCATTTATTACTGATTCTTGCATTTAGTTATTGCAGGTCAAAAAAAAAAAAAGATGAACAGTACCCGAAGGTACTGTAGCAGCGTTACTATAGCAACAACACTGTAGCAGGAAAATCGATCGATACTGTAGCAACACCACCGATCGACACTGTAGATGTGTTACTGTAACAGAGTTACTGTAGCAGAATCACTGTTCATCGAAAAAGAAAAAAATAAGTTTTTGAAATTTAAGTAATTGTTTCTATTACTGACTTTTTGTGTGTTAGGTAAAAGGACAAATATCCGAGGGAGACGAGTTTGCACAAGAATCGACGATGGCTGTGCAGCATCGATCGACAGAACATCAGAGTATCGATCGCAACTTAACTGTGTTGATTGACACTCATATCAAAAGCAGGTATAACGTTTTCCTTGTTAAATATTGTCCTTCTAATTTATTTTCCCACCAATCTTAGACTGGATAATGCTGGTGACAGTGTTGTTTTAAGTCTGGGGGAGGTTCTACTAATATTGTGTTTTACTTAGCTATATATATATATATATATATAAAGAAAACGGGATCCAAGTAGACGATTTCCCATCATATCGACCGATGTGAGCATGTCGATATTGATCGACAGTACATAACTTGCAGCAACCGATGGTAACCTATTTGCATCGATCGAAACCTAATCCGGTCAGGTATATCGATTCTACTTGTTACTTTGTGCACTTATGATTTATATCCTCAACATAACTCAGGCTGGATATACACTGAGGACAGTGTATAATTTAAGTCTGGGGGATGTTTACTAATATTGGTTTATTGTGAGTCTTATAAAATGTTTTTCAAAAGTTTTTATTGAGTCAAGAAGGAGATAATGAACTTATTAGATTTATGCTTGTTATCTAACCACTTTTTAGCACCATTCTAGACTTACTGATTGCAGATAGTACTAAAGATACTAAAGTGGATCAACCTGTCAACTATCAACACTTGCTGAGATTGTTCGAAGGAACCAAAGCTGACCTCCAACACTAAACCTGACTCAATTGCTTGTCTTGGGGCTTGGTATACATGGGATCGGATTCTTCAGACAAGTCTGGAAAGTAAAGCCTTGTGTAGATAGTTTTATCACACTCTCTCTCTCATTTTCGAATTTAGATTTAATTTTCTTCAAAAAAAAATAAATAAATAAAAAAAAAATAAATAAATAAAAAAAATGAAAATCGAAAATAAGCTTAAATATATGTTTCAGGACTAGTTAGTTATTACTTAGGAAGGAATTCGAACAGGGCTTGGCGGTTACCCCCCTCAAGACTTGATTCATAAGAAATCTATATGTAAAGGATTCGAACAGGGCTTGGTGGTTACCCCCTTCAAGACTTGCTTCGCAATGAATCCTAGGATATAGGTCAAAAAGAAGTGAACATGACTTGGTGGCTACAACCATTAAGGCTTGATTCATGGAAGCCTGTCCAATCTTGGTCAATGTCTTGCCAATAAAAGCAGACTTGACTAGGAGAGAAATAGTAGAGAGAGAGGATAGAAACTAACTTTTACCTGCAGGTCCAGATACTTGTTTGAGAATCCTTGCATCTTGTGATCGATACTCCCAAGGTAAAGCCTACACTTTTATTTATGTTAAGAAATGAGGTTGGTAGAGGGGAATGTCAGACAAGATTTGCTAAGTTGTTGGCTAGGTGAATTTGGTTGCTAAGCTAGGATATGGTATAATGTGCTTTTATGATTAGGACTTTTTAGATGTGGATTGCAATATTGTAGAGGTGACGATTCTAAGTTTTAAATCATGTGAGTCCCTGCTGTTTTCAAACCTCTTTCAGAGAGACTGTCTGTTGGTTTTGCTTGAGGACAAGCAAAAGGGTAAGTCTGGGGGAGTTGATCGACCATGGATTTTACCCATTTTTAGCCATGGTCTATAGGTGTTTTTATATATATTTACTACAATATAGAGTCTATTTAGAGTATTTACAGATTCAGGTACGTTCTGGAGAAATATGGTGATTTTGGAGTCTTTTGAGATGCAGGACTGCACAGACACGTCAGATATTTAGCTATGGATGGAGATCTTTCCACCGTTGGATTGAGTCCATATTTTGACAAGAGATAGAGATTTGAGTTATATTTCCAATGACACCGGTCTCAGGTCAATCAGTATCCTGTAGCAGAAGTTATGCTCGTTTTACTGAAGAGTGGTTAGTCTGCCTCGCGAGAGAAGGCTGTCGAGAAGAGGAATGAATATCGATCGATGCAACAGAGTGCATATCGATCGATATGGATCTCAGAATGTGGGCAAAGCATATTTTATGACCGATTGAAGCCCAGGAGCCACCACAAAGTTACCAAAATACTCTTGGACGACCAGAAATCTTATTTATGTGTTTTCTAAGCCATTGTTGACGGCTACACGCTTTCTTTACTTCATTGTTCTATTGTTCTTAGTTAGGAGAGAAGGGAGGAACTCCTATCAGAGTCCTCCTGGAACTCCATTGGTTTTTATTATCTATTCTATTTCAGTTTTATATCTATTCATCTATGATTTCTGTGACAAACTTCATGTCTGAATAGATCCACCTGTTGGATTTAGGGTTCAGATAGGTTAAAGGGATTAACCCTAACTATATATTGCTAAGTTGTGATATTCATTGTTAGGATGTTCTTAATGCTTGTTTCTAGAGTCATGAACTAGAACCATGAACTGGAATTGCTTAATTTATTAATCATCATCCTGATATCATCCTGTATATGCTGAGATCCTTAGGGCTACGCGAGAGCCGGTCTATGATCTTGATGAGAATTCACTCGATCTGAGCTGTATCGATCGATACTCCTATAGAGTCATCGATCGACGACAAACATATATCGACCGATATCGCTGATAAGCCATCGATCGATATTGTCGGCATCAGATCAATAGATGAATCTAGTTTAGCGAAAGCTGGGTGGATTCATCTAAGAGTTGTAGCTCTTTAATATCATGCATGCAACTGTTAGACATCTATAGGATTATAATCTCTAATACCTGAATAGAAACCCTAGATCTAGCAACCATCCTTCCATCAACAACTCCTTGACTTGTTGAATAATTATCTTGTTCAACTTGTTTACTGTTTTATTTATCTTTTGCTATATTTATTTTCTGCTTTAAACCTATTTGCCTAGCTTAATCATAGAGCTATTAGATCTGATTGGTTCCCTAGCTCCTTGTGGATTCGATCCCTAAGTACTACAGCTGAACCTTTTATTTGAGAGAGTAAGTCACTCCTTAGGGTAATTTGAGTGATATCAAGCGTCCACCTCCATATCTCCAGTCGATGCTACTTTGTTAGCTTCCCTATTGTTTCCACTGTCCGCTGCCATATGTGCGAGACATAGCGTTCTCGTATCTTGTTCGATACAGATTTGTTGAGGCAGATTATCTGACGCCGTATTTACTCTGCATCCTTCTTCGACATTGCCTTCCTTATTCTCTCCATTATCCACTGGCATGTCATCTCCACAGACGTTTACCTTTTCTCGCTCGCAACTCTCTGTATTAGCCCCACTCCCTTCGTAAAGAGGTTCTCCGCTTTTATCTTGATCTTTTGACGTTGCAACCATGCCACCAGACTGAGAGTTACGTTTGTAGCATGCTTCAATTGCCTCAACTTGCATCAAAAAAGCTACATCTTCATCAGGAGGTCCAACGGGTGCATTCATTTGGACCCTAATTAGTCGTTCGGACCTTAGAAATATCATTTCTCCTGTAACACACTCTCTGAATGTTACGAAGAGATTAACAGACTTGTCTGCCCGGTGAAGAGCCTTGAAAATCCTGAAATCTTTGTCCGTTGCTATCTCGACGGGAGCAGCCCCTGTGCCCACCATTTCACTCTCTCCATCATTAAGCCAATAGGACATTTAGGCTGAGACTTCCCTTCCCGAAAGCCCATACGCAGCTAAAATACTAACTTTTAACTCGTCAGCACCTCTAATTCTGGAGGAATCGACTGCTCTACCCATTCTATCATTATCTACCTTGAAATCCCAAGCTCCATTGTCAAACATTATCCACCTCCCAGCCATAACCACAATGCAGGAATTACGCAGACCTACGGTCCAACAATGAGGACCCGTTAGGGTCATTTGCTAAATAGAGGAAGCACACATTTATAAAAACAAATACTGAAGCTTAGAGCTCGAACACTGTACCTTCGCCGGTGTTAGTACTGATTTCCTTACCTTTACCAACACTACTTGACTCGACGCTCCGACCACCGATATTGTTTCCATCCTTTTCAGTTACGGTGGATGCACATCGACGGCCTCAGAGGATGAAAATATCTTCTTCTCTTAGGGTTCCTTCTTTTTGTTGTCCACCAGTTCTAACTTAATCTCACCATTAACGAGTAAGCATACACACATATTATTTTATTAATATTACCACAAATATCAGAAAACAGTAAATGGCGGGAAATAATAAGGTAAAAGGACAAATTTTTACCTTTAACCTTTTTTACCGGTCACCAAAAAAAACACTTATTTCGCCCCTCACACGTGAGAAAACTTGCATTTTCCGTGGGTCGCTAAGTCTTTGGGTCGTTTTTTGTGGGTCGATTTCAAAAGTTTCGTGGGTCACTCGCCAAAACTACAAGGGTCAAAAGGCCAAAATGGGCACCGATTTATTTCTCTCCCCACTAGCGGCCCATTTCGCCAATAAAAACCTCAAACGACCCACTTGACCAATTAAAAACTCAACGCGACCCATTGTGACAAGTAACCCGGTCCTATACCTACTATCAGTGGATTTACATAAAAGACTTATGAAAAGTAGCCATGTATTTTGCCTAATTGTTAATAACCACATTTTAAAAAGAATTTGTAGATTTTAAATTATTTAGGGTTGTTTCATAAAGACATATTTGATCAGTTTAATGAATATTTTGATTATTATTTTCTTAAAACAAATTGGTCAAAATTTATGAAAATTTTAACTGTTGATAAATAAATAACTATGTTAATTCATTTGATTGATAAAAGGCAGTTTAAAACAAATAGATAAACGACTTGTTTAACAATATATGTCTTAGATAAGTAAATTATTCTTACCATTGCTTATTTATATAGAGCTTTGTAACTTAGTGTAAACTAAATAATGAATTGGCTCGGTTAAAAAAGAATCACAATCAACCATTAATTTTTTTAAGAAACTGATATAACATAATATAGTTTTAGATAATTTTTATAGCCAATACGAATATAAATAAAAGTTAAATACTAAATTTTAGTTTACCTTTTTATTTATTTGATTAGTTTAAGTATTATGATATTAATTATTTATTTTATTTTGATTTATACGCTTTTTGGATGTTTTAAGATACTTTATGACATAATTTTTATCAAACTTTTGATGTTAATTTTTGAAGAGTTAGCATATATATATTAAAATATTTTTTTTACTATTGTTTTAGTTGATATTTGCAAGTTTATTTGATATATTTTTTTTTAGAAAATTTAATTATAAAAATATTAAACTACGATGCTGATTTTAAATATTTTTTAGGTAATTCAATTACATATGATTTTATAATATCATATTTTCCTTGTCATTAAAATCTTATGAACATAATTAGATTTTTTATTGTCAAGGTCTTATTATGTTATGTTTTCAATAATTAAATATATATATATATATATATTAATCAAACTCTTAAGATAATTTTTAATAATTTATTTTATCTTTTTATAGTTTTTGTGTTGATTTTATTTTATTTTTACATACATGATTATTTAATTTTTTTTAAAAAAAGTTAATTTCTTTTAAAAATTTGTTCCCTTTAGTTAATTTTTTGTTTTATTTCAAATATTTATTTTATATAACAAGTTATTTTTTAATAAAAAATATTTTCTTTGTTTACCTATTTTATTTTGAGATAAATAATTTTTTGAAACTTTATATTTAATTATCAAATTACAATGCTGATTTGGTATATTATTATAGTGATATTTTCAAATTCTATGTGAACACTCAAAATAATGTATATCCTCAATTTTGAAATCATATGTTTTTTAAAGATTTAATTTATATAATAAACAGATTGCTTTATTATTTTCATTTTTATTTACTAAATTTAATATTGATTTCCTTTTTTGGAAAGAAATACGTTCAATTTTGAAATCATATGTTCTTTCGATTCATATGTAATGAAAAGTGCTTTAGATTCATATTGTTTTATTATTTGAAACTCTTGTATTTTGTTTGATTTTTTTAGTTAATTTTATGTTGATCTTCCAAAAATTTAGTTTATATATCAAACTGATTCCGTTAATAATTTTGACTTTTTTTACTAAACTTAATATTGATTTCCTTTTCATTTTGAAAAAAAAAACATTTTTGAAAATCTTGAAATATATTAAATTATAAATAAATAGAAATTTTGCATATTTTGGTGTTTTAAAATGATACTAGATTTTGACCCGTGTATGTGCACGAGTGTTTACTTTCTCTTTTAAATAAATATATATTTGTTGTAAGCAGTATTTTGAAAGCCGATCCGGATCCACGTTGAACCGGTAAACCTGGTGACCCAAGATAAATTCGGTTCGGATTTTGTGAAAAACCAGAATTTAAAAACCCAATAAAACCCGCAAAAAACCACTAAAACCCGGAACATGATACCGGTTGAACCACTGTTTTAACCAATATATTTTTTTAGTTTTTAGTTATGTTTTAGAATCTGTTTTATATACTCACTCCCTTCCATAATATAAAATGTTATGCTTGAATGCACAAGAATTAATAAACTTACTTTTTAGATGACAATATTGTTAAATAATATAAATTAAATTTTGATTAACCAATCACAAATAATGTAATTAACTTCTATTGGTTAAATAATTTTCAATAAAGTTAAAACATCTTATATTTGTGAAACGTCAAAGTTTCTCCAAAACATCTTATATTATGAAACGGAGGGAGTATATTCTAAATTTATGTAACCATTGGTCGTAAGTAGGCATTGTTATATTATTATTTTGTATTAAATATTATTTTGTGTCTCTTATAAATATAATATAATATTACACATATTATTTTAAAAAAATATGTTGCTATTTATTTTTCATGTCACTATTATATATCATATATGTGTCATAATATAATTAATTGTATTTTATATGTACCATCATATAAGTAATCATGTAAGAATATTAATAGTATTTTATATGTACCATCGTATATATTATATTTTAAAAACCTAATGTAAAATATAAAACCATAATTTAAGTTTTTGTTTTAAATTGGGTTTTGAGTTGCATTTTTCTATATATATTTAAAATATTTTACAATGGTTATTGGAAAATATTTTAGTAAAAATCAAATTCTTAATATATGTATATCTTTAATGAAATTTTTGATATAAATCAATTTTAAATTAATATTTTGATACGTATATAGAGTTAAAAAAATTTCTTATGATTATTTTAGACAAAACATGTTTTTATGTAATTAGATTGGATCATTTTCTTATATATTTTATATTTGGCCTAGATATATAGTCTTTCATAATATAATGGACTTTCAAATTTTCTTAATAACATAAGCCCATTACCTTTTTTTAATATACTGCTATATATGTTTCCAAACAACATAGATATTTCTTTTTACTGTTATTTTTGTTTCTAAACAAATCTAAAAGGTACTTATACTTTAGTAAGATAGATAGATAGATGTTGACATTCTTAGTGATTTATTGCATTAAATTATATATGTAGTATATATTTTGTTGGATATTTTCAGTAGCACATAATTGTTGGGGTCAAAATCGGTCATGACGGAATCAATGTCCGAAACTCCCCGGAAAATATTTCTCGGAACAAAAAGTCTTGTATAATTTTAAATGAAGTTACCCGACAAGTTCTCGAATTAAAATACCCGATCTCTTCGACAAACAACTCACGGGAAACAAACGATGAAACGGGAAAAGGGGATTACCAGCGTTACCCAACCATCCGAACCACCTGAAGAAGGTCAGAGCTTGGACTTACCAGGCCAGCTAGCCCTATGGTGAGCTCAGTCCTCCCAGGTCACCCTAGGGAGAGCTCATTTTGTTCTCCCTTGAGGCTCGATCAAAATGTCTTTCGTTTCGTCCAAATCAGAGTTTTCGTTGAGATTTTAGGAAGAAAACAAGAAATAACTCTCAAGTCGCCAAATATAGCTCACAGGTCGTCAAATGAAGCTCCTAGGTCGCCCTAGGGCGAGCTCATTTTGTTCTCCTTTGAGTCTCTATCAAAATGTCTTTCGTTTCGTCCCAATCGGAGTTTCCGTTGAGATATTACGAAGAAAACAAGACATAACTCTCAAGTCTCAAAATAGAGCTCCCAGGTCGCCAAATGAAGCTCCCAGGTAGCCCTAGGGAGAGCTCATTTTTTCTCGTTTGAGTCTCGATCTAAATGTCTTTCATTTCGTCGAAATCGGAGTTTTCGTTGAGATTTTACGAAGAAAACAACACACAGTCCCGGTCCACTCGCCCTAGGGCGAGTGCGGCTTGTCTCAGCCCGCTCGCCCTAGGGCGAGTGCGGCCTTGTCTCAGCCCGCTCTCCCTAGGGCGAGTGCGGCCTTGTCTCAGCCCGCCGCCCTAGGGCGAGTGCGGCCTTGTCCCAGCCCGCCGCCTCTAGGGCGAGTGCGGCCTTGTCTCAGCCCGCCGCCTCTAGGGCGAAAAGCGGCCTGTCTCAGCCCGCTCGCCCTAGGGCGAGTGCGGCTTGTCTCAGCCAGTCCGTCAAACCAATGCCATGCATTCTCACCTAAGTCCTCGTAGCTCCATCTGAGAGAACCATGAACCCAATGTCTCTTGTTCGCCTCAATTGGAGTTATCCTTGAAACTTTACAATAAAACCGCGGAGACTTCTTTTCTCGTATAAGTTCAAGACCATCCTAAAATGGCAACAGATAACTTAAACACCGACTGCCTAAACTATACGTTTGGTTTGAAAGTTCTTTTAAAAAAATGACGTCGTATCGAGGGCGATTTCTCGAAGAAATCGCAAAAACGTTTAAAGTCGAAAAACGGCCCAAAGAGGTCCAAAACGCGGCTAAAAGCCCACTTGCGATTTTAGACGAGATTGAGCTCGAGATTACTATGACGGTTTATCTCTTATTCGCAAGAGAAGATAAAGGTCAAGTTTCCAAAGATAAATGTGAAGTTTGGAGGATAATCATAAGATCGAAGAAAATGGAATATATCTGTTTTGCGATAAACTTGACCCAGGGGCAGAAAGGGAAGATGAAAACCGACCTTGGAGGAGTATATAAGGGGTGTCAAGGCGAGAGGCGCTGAAAACGATTCTTTAGACTCTAGAACTCTCTGCACTTAGAAACCCTAGGCATTATCTTCAACATGCCTGTTTCTAAGACTTGCACTCATACTAGACGAACTCGCCCAGACAGTTCGACCTCTTTTTTAAATCTTTCTAAATGAACTACGTCCGACTTGATCCTCCAAAGGGGTACGTAGGCAGCCTTTCATAAGGTCCAATCCCAAATCTTAACAAAACCTTTTTTGTATCTTTTTCTTCTTTCCTTATCGAGCTGCGACTCGATTATGTTTAAAGTTTTAGGCGGCTAGAATTAAGAAGATAGCTGACAGTTCTGGTTGCTGAAGATTTTATAATCTTTTGTAATCATCGCAATGCTCTTACGCGAATTCGAAATAAAGATCTACTTTATCTAAAGTCGTTTTGTTATTTTCTATATTTTCTGCATTTATTTGGTCACTTGTCGTTGGCTCTCGCAGAGAATCTGGACCTCAAGGAAAGTAGGGTTTTAGTTTCTTTCCCCATTCATTAAAATCGACGGTGTTAATTTTGGTTCCCACAGTTTGGTGTTAGAAGGAGGGGGGACGGATTACTCTAACTTATGGCCGCAAAAGGCTTGATCAAAGCAATTTCCGGAAATATGAAAGATAAACTCGCAGCTCGCATCAACACTGGTAAAACAACTCCAGCAGCGACTGCTTCTATGGCCAACGCTTACGCAAACGCTGCAGTGCTCAAGAAAATCGAAAACCTAGTCGCGAATTTTCGCCACAGGAAGAACATGAAAACGAGCTCGTCGTATGGCGAGTGCGATCTGTCAGCCCACTCACCATATGGCGAGTGCGGCTTTTCTCAGCTCACTCGCCATATTGGGAGTGCGGCCTTGTCCCAGCCCGCTTCGCCTAGAGTGCAACTTTCAATCCTATTTCGCCCTAAGGATGCGCCTGTCGACCTTTCGCCGCCAAAGGCGGTCGGACCTCGTATGCCCTTCGCCCTAGTGCGTTATTCTCGTCCGCACTTCATGCGAAAAGGCCCTCGTCAGCCCGCTTCGCCAGAATGATGCGGCCTCGTCGACCATTTCGCCCTAGAGGCGGTCGCCTTCAACCCTTCGCCCGCAGGGCGGTCGCGACCTGATCGACCGCTCGCCTGGGGCAAGTGCGGCCTTGTCCCGCCCTCGCCATATGGCGGTCGCGGTCTGTCGGCCAGTCCGCCGAATCAATGTCATGCACTCGCCTTGAGGCCACTAAACTTACTTCGGAAAGAATACTCAAAATTACTTCAGATCAATCCTACGGAAACGAGAAAATTTCCACCTAAGTTCAGTCGCAAAAATTAAAGCTCACCCCAGCGAGAGTTTTTGATATTAAAAAGAGGACTGGCGGAACAGCTGAAAACATGAGTTTTCTGAAAAGCGACTCTCGTACAGCTAATCTCGATAACAATTTACGGAACAACTTTCAAAAAATAATACTCGACAACATTTCACGAGACAACTTTCGTAAAATTAAACTCGACAACATTTTATGAAACAATTTCCGTAAAACTAAATCGATGACGTTTTACAAAACAACTTTTGTAAAGTTAAACTCGAAAACATTTTAGGAAACAGCTTTTGTAAGATCAAGCTCATCAATATTTTACGAAACATCATTCGTAAAGTCAAACAGGATCATATGAAGCAATAAGATCTGGGACACGACCAGTTCGCTCACAACTTGACAAACTGAGAACTTCACCTGAATGATATCATGTCCATTTGCTTCCTCTTTCCTACACGCCCACCTTAGCCTTCTTCGAGTTATTGCCTACTTCTCTTCTCTTTGTTTCAACGATTTCGTAAAGTTCCTTCGGTACATAAAACGCAATCTAGTTTTAAAAAATTCTGCCATGTTGAGTCGTAAACATCTATTCATAATACAAAGCGCACCTGGTCAATTTAGTAAAACCAGCAGTACAGAATCTTGGACGTTAATATCTCTTCCTCACTCCGATCTTCTCGTCAGAATTTCGTCGAAAATCAATTCATATGAAAATCAGTATCAGACCATTCGAAGTCCTTTGACATTGAATCAAAAGTGGCCATTCTTAAACACCTAGTTAGAACCGCGGTGAAGAAAAATGAAGAAGAGGCAATCCCCAATCATCGATGAAACTAAGGTATGTTTGACTAAGAAATTTTATCAGGCTAGTAATTTTTAGTAGGAAAGGAATGAAAACGTCTTGGAAATTTTCGTAAAAGTTAGGGAACTTAGAATCTAGGTGGATAGTCTAGTAAGCTAAGTCTTAGACAATTTTCCAGTCTTGTTCAATTGTTCCTTAACTGACCAGGACGAACATGCAAACCGATCTAATCTCTCAAAAAACGAAGCGATAAGCCACACATTCAAGTATATTCATCTAAACTCCTAAAGAAAAAATATATACACAACCCTTCGAAATAACAGTTCATCCGCGACTGACTCTGCACGGTCTGTGTCGAGCCTTTAGGGTTTTCTCCTTGGACGGAAAGGAAAATTTATCTGAAGCATTCATCGTATAACTGAAACCTAAAGTGGAAAATCGCTTTTAACAGCCATCAGTCATAACTCGGAAAACTCCGCTATGCTTGGCCTGTCAATCTCAATGAACGCTATTCGCTCTCGCCAACTACGCCTTCCCATAACGCCCAAACCTGAATTCAGCATCCTTTTTAAGGACGATCATAAAATAACATGACCTGAATGTTAACACGAAAGGGTCATGGTCTGATCCTTTACTAACAACTTCCATGGCTATATGGATGAACACAGCCTTCATGCCAAGCCAAAACAATTGAGCGACCACCGCCCAATCACTTAAAAGCTAAACGACAATCCACGATTTGTCATAAAACGCCAAGTGACAATTACGCGAAAAAATTTGTTGTATAGCCCAGAAGCGGAAACCATACAATAAATTCTTCATAACAAAACTCAGTCCTAACGACCATACGGTTAACGGAAAATTTGAACTTATCATCAATCAATTAAGTTCTATATGCCCCGAACGCTGCATGGAAAGAAACACTCGTAACAAAGCTCATAGAGTTATACGAGTCATCCTTAAAATACACAAAACAAATCCCGAAGGCCAACACTTCACAAAGCACAGTGGAGGAAGATGTTTCTTCCTGGGACAAACTTACGCAACCCCTCAGTCCTAATTCCTCAAATCACGAATCGAACAATTCAGCGCCCAAACTGAAACAACAGTTTTGGCTGCGAACATTCAAAACATCTCCAAGCCCGCGAACATTTCAACCACAAAATGCAACACAAAGAAAACTCAACCTTCGGCGCGCGAGGCGTCTCGCTTTCGAAGAACCGTTTTCCTCAAAACTATCCAGATGAAATTCTTGTCTCGGGAACTTCGAAACAGTCAAACACACCTCTAAACAGTAACACACCTCTAACGGTAACACACCTCTAGCGGTAACATACCTCTAACGGTATGATTTCTTTGTTGCTGATCATAACAAACGAACTCTAACGTCCTAAACAGACTTAGCCGCCCTCAAAAGGATAGGCTCTCTTACATCCGACAAGGATAACATAGCGCGCTATACAAGAAATCCAAAATTTTGGTCAGCACCTCCAACAGCCTTTGGAAGTAGCTCTATTCTTACCAAGACAAGTCGTATAAGCCGATAACAATTCGCGGACTTTAAATCGGTACGATTCAGGTTAAAATTGCAAACAGGCAAAACGAAAGCCGATTTGTCATCGCAAAGCCTTAAGCCGAGAGTACACCTAGGTCTTGCCCTAAACCCAGCCACGCTGGATCCTAACATCTCAAAGGCATAGTATCAACACCCCGTTACCGAGATCCCAAAATTTGTCTCTTCATTTATATATGTACGTTTATGAGTCTCCGCGAACCAAAAGAATTCGGGAATTCTCATCTTACACAATGACAGGTATGGTGATCATCTGAGAGGCAGGAATGAGAAGACAACTCATACCCTGTCCCTCTAACTTCGAAAAACAGAAGTTCTCTCAATTTATAAAACCAAAATCATATAAATTTGAGCAAAATATTTTTAAAGTCCTAAACAGTAGGATTCAAAGCCACACACGGCAAGTCCCAAAAACATAAATACGGCCACACTTGGCCAAAGTAAACAGCCTCCAAGGCTAGTCTTGAGGCCGACAGAGGTCCAATACAAAATTCCATCGACAACAACATGCTCCAAAATCTCTACACGACACACAACCAGACCATGAAAGTCTCGCTGGAAAACAGGTCATAAGAATCTTAACTCCAGAACAAACTACGGAAGAATTGATCCCTTCAACAAGGGTACGTAGGCAGCTCTCGAAAGGTGCAGCCCCAATCTTACCACATTCCACTCTTTTAAGAGTGAACATACAACTTTCAACGGGACTCTTCAACCATTAATTTCGCCTAACTTACTTAACTTGTCTTACCACTTTAAAACATCGCAAAAGTTCTAACGAGCTGGGGTGCTAAATGTTGGGTCAAAATCGGTCATGACGGAATCAATGTCCGAAAGTCTCCGGAAAATATTTCTCGGAACAAAAAGTCTTGTATAATTTTAAATGAAGTTACACGATAAATTCTCGAATTAAAATACCTGATCTCTTCGACAAACAACTCACGGAAAACAAACGACGAAACGGGAAAAGGGGATTACCAACGTTACTCAACCGTCCGAACCACCTGAAGAAGGTCAGAGCTTGGTCTTACCAGGCCAGCTCGCCCTATGGCAAGAGTCCTCTCCGTCGCCTCTAGGCGAGCTCATTTTGTTCTCCTTTGAGTCTCGATCAAAATGTCTTTCGTTTCGTCCCAATCGAAGTTTCCATTGAGATTTTACGAAGAAAACAAGACATAACTCTCAAATTAAGCCAAATAAAGCTCCCAGGTCGCCAAATGAAGCTCCCAGGTCGCCCTAGGGCGAGCTCATTTTGTTCTCCTTTGAGTCTCGATCAAAATGTCTTTCGTTTCGTCCCAATCGAAGTTTCCATTGAGATTTTACGAAGAAAACAAGACATAACTCTCAAGTCGCCAAATAGAGCTCCCAGGTCGCCAAATGAATCTCCCAGGTCGCCCTAGGACGAGCTCATTTTGTTCTCCTTTGTGTCTCCATCAAAATTTCTTTCGTTTAGTCCCAATCGGAGTTTTGTTGAGATTTTACGAAGAAAACAAGACATAACTCTCAAGTCGCCAAATAGAGCTCCCAGGTCGCCAAATGAAGCTCCCAGGTCGCCAAATGAAGCTCCCAGGTCGCCAAATGAAGCTCCCAGGTCGCCAAATGAAGCTCCCAGGTCGCCAAATGAAGCTCCCAGGTCGCCAAATGAAGCTCCCAGGTCGCCAAATGAAGCTCCCAGGTCGCCCTAGGGCGAGTGCGGCTTGTCTCAGCCCGCTCACCCTTGGGCAAGTGCGGCCTTGTCTCAGCCTGCTGCATGCAGAGGCGGTGTGGCTTTCTCAGCCTGCTTTCTCTGGGGCAGTGTGGCTTGTCTCAGCCCGCTCTCCCTAGAGGTGAGTGTGGCTTGTCTCAGCCCGCTTCGCCATAGGTCGAGTCGCGGCCTTTCCGCCAGTCCGTCGAACCAATACCATGCATTGTCGCCTAAGTCCTTGTAGCTCCATCCGAGAGAACCATGAACCCAATGTCGCTTGTTCGCCTCGATTGGGGTTATCCTTGAAACTTTACAATAAAACCACGGAGACTTCTTTACTCATATAAGTTCAAGACCATCCTATGAAACGGCAACGTTTAACTTTAACACGAACTCCCTAGACTATACGATTGTTTTGAAAGTTCCTTTAAAAGAACTGACGTCGATCGAGGGTGATTTCTCAAAGAAATCGCGAAAAGCGTTTAAAGCGAAAAATGGCCCAAAGAGGTTCAAACGCCGCTAAAAGCCCACTTCCGATTTTAGATGATGTTGAGCTTGAGATTACTATGATGGTTTATCCCTTATTCGCAAGAGAAGATAAATGTCAAGTTTCCGAAGATAAATGTGAAGTTTGGAGGATAATCATAAGATCGAAGAAAAATGGAATATTTCTTTTCAGCGATAAACTCGACCCAGGGACAGAAAGGAAAGATGCAAACCGACCTTGGAGGAGTATATAAGGGGTTTCAAGGCGAGAGGCGCTGAAAACGATTCTCTAGACTCTAGAACTCTCTGCACTTAGAAACCCTAGGCATTATCTTCAACATGCCTGTTTCTAAGACTTGCACTCATACTAGAGCGAACTCGCCCCGACAGTTCGACCTCTTGTTCAAATCTTTCCAAATGAACTACGTCCGACTTGATCCTCGAAGAGTGCGTGGGCAACCATTAATTCATAAGGTCCAGTCTCAAATCTTAACAAAACCTTTTTGTATCTTTTTCTTCTTTCCTTATCGAGCTGCACTCGATTATGTTTAAAGTTTTAAACGGCTAGAATTAAGAAGCTAGCTGACAGTTCTGGTTGCTGAAGATTTTATAATCTTTTGTAATCATCGCAATGCTCTTACGCTTAATTCAAAATAAAGATCTACTTTTTCTACACTCGTTTTGTTATTTTCTATATTTTCTGCATGTATTTGGTCACTTGTCGCTGACTCTGAGAGAATCTGGACCTCAAGGAAAGTAGGGTTTTCTTTGCTTTCCTCCATTCATTAAAATCGACGGTGTGAATTTCGGTTCCCACAATAATCTAAACTTTGAAAATCACGTGCTTTAAATTTATATAGTTATAATTGTCTGAAAGCGCTCTCCCTAGAGGCGGTGTGGCTTGTCTCAGCCCGCCGCCTATGGCGAGTGCGATCTGTCAGCCCACTCACCATATGGCGAGTGCGATCTGTCAGCCCACTCACCATATGGCGAGTGCGATCTGTCAGCCCACTCACCATATGGCGAGTGCGATCTGTCAGCCCACTCACCATATGGCGAGTGCGATCTGTCAGCCCACTCACCATATGGCGAGTGCGATCTGTCAGCCCACTCACCATATGGCGAGTGCGATCTGTCAGCCCACTCACCATATGGCGAGTGCGATCTGTCAGCCCACTCACCATATGGCGAGTGCGATCTGTCAGCCCACTCACCATATGGCGAGTGCGATCTGTCAGCCCACTCACCATATGGCGAGTGCGATCTGTCAGCCCACTCACCATATGGCGAGTGCGATCTGTCAGCCCACTCACCATATGGCGAGTGCGATCTGTCAGCCCACTCACCATATGGCGAGTGCGATCTGTCAGCCCACTCACCATATGGCGAGTGCGATCTGTCAGCCCACTCACCATATGGCGAGTGCGATCTGTCAGCCCACTCACCATATGGCGAGTGCGATCTGTCAGCCCACTCACCATATGGCGAGTGCGATCTGTCAGCCCACTCACCATATGGCGAGTGCGATCTGTCAGCCCACTCACCATATGGCGAGTGCGATCTGTCAGCCCACTCACCATATGGCGAGTGCGATCTGTCAGCCCACTCACCATATGGCGAGTGCGATCTGTCAGCCCACTCACCATATGGCGAGTGCGATCTGTCAGCCCACTCACCATATGGCGAGTGCGATCTGTCAGCCCACTCACCATATGGCGAGTGCGATCTGTCAGCCCACTCACCATATGGCGAGTGCGATCTGTCAGCCCACTCACCATATGGCGAGTGCGATCTGTCAGCCCACTCACCATATGGCGAGTGCGATCTGTCAGCCCACTCACCATATGGCGAGTGCGATCTGTCAGCCCACTCACCATATGGCGAGTGCGATCTGTCAGCCCACTCACCATATGGCGAGTGCGATCTGTCAGCCCACTCACCATATGGCGAGTGCGATCTGTCAGCCCACTCACCATATGGCGAGTGCGATCTGTCAGCCCACTCACCATATGGCGAGTGCGATCTGTCAGCCCACTCACCATATGGCGAGTGCGATCTGTCAGCCCACTCACCATATGGCGAGTGCGATCTGTCAGCCCACTCACCATATGGCGAGTGCGATCTGTCAGCCCACTCACCATATGGCGAGTGCGATCTGTCAGCCCACTCACCATATGGCGAGTGCGATCTGTCAGCCCACTCACCATATGGCGAGTGCGATCTGTCAGCCCACTCACCATATGGCGAGTGCGATCTGTCAGCCCACTCACCATATGGCGAGTGCGATCTGTCAGCCCACTCACCATATGGCGAGTGCGATCTGTCAGCCCACTCACCATATGGCGAGTGCGATCTGTCAGCCCACTCACCATATGGCGAGTGCGATCTGTCAGCCCACTCACCATATGGCGAGTGCGATCTGTCAGCCCACTCACCATATGGCGAGTGCGGTCTGTCCCGGCCAGTCCGCCGAATCAATGTCATGCACTCTCGCCTTGAGGCCACTAAACTTACTTCGGAAAGAATACTCAAAATTACTTCAGATCAATCCTACGGAAACGAAAATTTCCACCTAAGTTCAGTCGCAAAAATTAAAGCTCACCCCAGCGAGAGTTTTGATATTAAAAAGAGGACTGGCGGAACAGCTGAAAACATGAGTTTTCTGAAAAGCGACTCTCGTACAGCTAATCTCGATAACAATTTACGGAACAACTTTCAAAAAATAATACTCGACAACATTTCACGAGACAACTTTCGTAAAATTAAACTCGACAACATTTTATGAAACAATTTCCGTAAAACTAAATCGATGACGTTTTACAAAACAACTTTTGTAAAGTTAAACTCGAAAACATTTTAGGAAACAGCTTTTGTAAGATCAAGCTCATCAATATTTTACTAAACATCATTCAGAAGTCAAACAGGATCATATGAAGCAATAAGATCTGGGACACGACCAGTTCGCCACAACTTGACAAACTGAGAACTTCACCTGAATGATATCATGTCCATTTGCTTCCTCTTTCCTACACGCCCACCTTAGCCTTCTTCGAGTTATTGCCTACTTCTCTTCTCTTTGTTTCAACGATTTCGTAAAGTTCCTTCGGTACATAAAACGCAATCTAGTTTTAAAAAATTCTGCCATGTTGAGTCGTAAACATCTATTCATAATACAAAGCGCACCTGGTCAATTTAGTAAAACCAGCAGTACAGAATCTTGGACGTTAATATCTCTTCCTCACTCCGATCTTCTCGTCAGAATTTCGTCGAAAATCAATTCATATGAAAATCAGTATCAGACCATTCGAAGTCCTTTGACATTGAATCAAAAGTGGCCATTCTTAAACACCTAGTTAGAAGACACGAGGCGAAGAAAAATGAAGAAGAGGCAATCCCCCAATCATCGATGAAACTAAGGTATGTTTGACTAAGAAATTTTATCAGGCTAGTAATTTTTCGTAGGAAAGGAATGAAAACGTCTTGGAAATTTTCGTAAAAGTTAGGGAACTTAGAATCTAGGTGGATAGTCTAGTAAGCTAAGTCTTAGACAATTTTCCAGTCTTGTTCAATTGTTCCTTAACTGACCAGGACGAACATGCAAACCGATCTAATCTCTCAAAAAAAAAACCGAGAAACGATCGCCACACATTCAAGTATATTCATCTCGCTCCCTAAAGAAAAAAATATATACACAACCCTTCGAAATAACAGTTCATCCGCGACTGACTCTGCACGGGTCTGTGTCGAGCCTTTTAGGGTTTTCTCCCTTGGACGGAAAGGAAAATTTATACGAAGCATTCATCGTATAACTGAAACCTAAAGTGGAAAATCGTTTTTAACAGCCATCAGTCATAACTCGGAAAACTCCGCTATGCTTGGCCTGTCAATCTCAATGAACGCTATTCGGCTCTCGGCCAACTACGCCTTCCCATAACGCCCAAACCTGAATTCAGCATCCTTTTTAAGGACGATCATAAAATAACATGACCTGAATGTTAACACGAAAGGGTCATGGTCTGATCCTTTACTAACAACTTCCATGGCTATATGGATGAACACAGCCTTCATGCCAAGCCAAAACAATTGAGCGACCACCGCTCCAATCACTTAAAAGCTAAACGACAATCCACGATTTGTCATAAAACGCCAAGTGACAATTACGCAAAAAAATTTGTTGTATAGCCCAGAAGCGGAAACCATACAATAAATTCTTCATAACAAAACTCAGTCCTAACGACCATACGGTTAACGGAAAATTTGAACTTATCATCAATCAATTAAGTTCTATATGCCCCGTAAACGCGGCATGGAAAGAAACACTCGTAACAAAGCTCATAGAGTTATACGAGTCATCCTTAAAAATACACAAAACAAATCCCGGAAGGCCAACACTTCACAAAGCACAGTGGAGGAAGATGTTTCTTCCCTGGGACAAACTTACGCAACCCCTCAGTCCTAATTCCTCAAATCACGAATCGAACAATTCAGCGTCCAAACTGAAACAACAGTTTTTGGCTGCGAACATTCGCAAAACATCTCCAAGCCCGCGAACATTTCAACCACAAAATGCAACACAAAGAAAACTCAACCTTCGGCACCGCGAGACGTCTCTAACGCTCGAAGAACCGTTTTTCCTCAAAACTATCCAGATGAAATTCTTGTCTCAGGAACTCGAAACAGTCAAACACACCTCTAAACAGTAACACACCTCTAACGGTAACACACCTCTAAACGGTAACATACCTCTAAACGGTATGATTTCTTTGTTGCTGATCATAACAAACGAACTCTAACGTCCTAAACAGACTTAGCCGCCCTCAAAAGGATAGGCTCTCTTACATCCGACAAGGATAACATAGCGCGCTATACAAGAAATCCAAAATTTTGGTCAGCACCTCCAACAGCCTTTGGAAGTAGCTCTATTCTTACCAAGACAAGTCGTATAAGCCGATAACAATTCGCGGACTTTAAATCGGTACGATTCAGGTTAAAATTGCAAACAGGCAAAACGAAAGCCGATTTGTCATCGCAAAGCCTTAAGCCGAGAGTACACCTA
The DNA here is from genome assembly GCA_016771965.1 of Brassica carinata. Taxonomy (NCBI): domain Eukaryota; kingdom Viridiplantae; phylum Streptophyta; class Magnoliopsida; order Brassicales; family Brassicaceae; genus Brassica; species Brassica carinata. The sequence goes on from CM028689.1 coordinate 47,159,780, forward strand.
GGTCTTGCCCTAAACCCAGCCACGCTGGATCCTAACATCTCAAAGGCATAGTATCAACACCCCGTTACCGAGATCCCAAAATTTGTCTCTTCATTTATATATGTACGTTTATGAGTCTCCGCGAACCAAAAGAATTCGGGAATTCTCATCTTACACAATGACAGGTATGGTGATCATCTGAGAGGCAGGAATGAGAAGACAACTCATACCCTGTCCCTCTAAAAAAAGAAGTTCTCTCAATTTATAAAACCAAAATCATATAAATTTGAGCAAAATATTTTTAAAGTCCTAAACAGTAGGATTCAAAGCCACACACGGCAAGTCCCAAAAACATAAATACGGCCACACTTGGCCAAAGTAAACAGCCTCCAAGGCTAGTCTTGAGGCCGACAGAGGTCCAATACAAAATTCCATCGACAACAACATGCTCCAAAATCTCTACACGACACACAACCAGACCATGAAAGTCTCGCTGGAAAACAGGTCATAAGAATCTTAACTCCAGAACAAACTACGGAAGAATTGATCCCTTCAAAGTGCGTAGGCAGCTCTCGAAAGGTGCAGCCCCAATCTTACCACATTCCACTCTTTTAAGAGTGAACATACAACTTTCAACGGGACTCTTCAACCATTAATTTCGCCTAACTTACTTAACTTGTCTTACCACTCGCAAAAACATCGCAAAAGTTCTAACGAGCTGGGGTGCTAAATGTTGGGTCAAAATCGGTCATGACGGAATCAATGTCCGAAAGTCCCTGGAAAATATTTCTCAGAACAAAAAGTCTTGTATAATTTTAAATGAAGTTACACGATAAATTCTCGAATTAAAATACCTGATCTCTTCGACAAACAACTCACGGAAAACAAACGACGAAACGGGAAAAGGGGATTACCAACGTTACTCAACCGTCCGAACCACCTGAAGAAGGTCAGAGCTTGGTCTTACCAGGCCAGCTCGCCCTATGGCAAGAGTCCTCTCCGGTCGCCCTAGGGCGAGCTAATTTTGTTATCCCTCGAGTCTCAATCAAATCTTCTTTCGTTTCGTCCCAATCGGAGTTTCCGTTGAGATTTTACGAAGAAAACAAGACATAACTCTCAAGTCGCCAAATAAAGCTCCCAGGTCGCCAAATGAAGCTCCCAGGTCGCCCTAGGGCGAGCTCATTTTGTTCTCCTTTGAGTCTCGATCAAAATGTCTTTCGTTTCGTCCCAATCGAAGTTTCCATTGAGATTTTTACGAAGAAAACAAGACATAACTCTCAAGTCGCCAAATAGAGCTCCCAGGTCGCCAAATGAATCTCCCAGGTCGCCCTAGGACGAGCTCATTTTGTTCTCCTTTGTGTCTCCATCAAAATTTCTTTCGTTTCGTCCCAATCGGAGTTTTTGTTGAGATTTTACGGAAAAAAACAAGACAGGACGAGTGCGGCTTGTCTTAGGCCGCTCGCCCTAGGGCGAGTGCGGCTTGTCTCAGCCCGCTCGCCCTAGGGCAAGTGCGGCCTTGTCTCAGCCCGCTCACCCTTGGGCAAGTGCGGCCTTGTCTCAGCCCGCTCACCCTTGGGCAAGTGCGGCCTTGTCTCAGCCCGCTCACCCTTGGGCAAGTGCGGCCTTGTCTCAGCCTGCTCGCCCTAGGGCGAGTGTGGCTTTTCTCAGCCTGCTCGCTCTAGGGCGAGTGTGGCTTGTCTCAGCCCGCTCTCCCTAGGGCGAGTGTGGCCTCTCAGCCCGCTCGCCATAGGTCGAGTGCGGCCTTTCCCGGCCAGTCCGTCGAACCAATACCATGCATTGTCGCCTAAGTCCTTGTAGCTCCATCCGAGAGAACCATGAACCCAATGTCGCTTGTTCGCCTCGATTGGGGTTATCCTTGAAACTTTACAATAAAACCACGGAGACTTCTTTACTCATATAAGTTCAAGACCATCCTATGAAACGGCAACGTTTAACTTTAACACGAACTCCCTAGACTATACGATTGTTTTGAAAGTTCCTTTAAAAGAACTGACGTCGTATCGAGGGTGATTTCTCAAAGAAATCGCAAAAACGTTTAAAGCCGAAAAATGGCCCAAAGAGGTTCAAAACGCGGCTAAAAGCCCACTTCCGATTTTAGATGATGTTGAGCTTGAGATTACTATGATGGTTTATCCCTTATTCGCAAGAGAAGATAAATGTCAAGTTTCCGAAGATAAATGTGAAGTTTGGAGGATAATCATAAGATCGAAGAAAAATGGAATATTTCTTTTCAGCGATAAACTCGACCCAGGGACAGAAAGGAAAGATGCAAACCGACCTTGGAGGAGTATATAAGGGGTTTCAAGGCGAGAGGCGCTGAAAACGATTATCTACACTCTAGAACTCTCTGCACTTAGAAACTCTAGGCATTATCTTCAACATGCCTGTTTCTAAGATTTGCACTCATACTAGACGAACTCGTCCTGACAGTTCGACCTCTTGTTCAAATCTTTCCAAATGAACTACGTCCGACTTGATCCTCGAAAGGGGTACGTGGGCAACCATTAATTCATAAGGTCCAGTCTCAAATCTTAACAAAACCTTTTTGTATCTTTTTCGTTTTTCGTTATCGAGCTGCGACTCGATTATGTTTAAAGTTTTAAACGGCTAGAATTAAGAAGCTAGCTGACAGTTCTTGCGGCCGAAGTTTTTATAATCTTTTGTAATCATCGCAATGCTCTTACGCTAATTCAAAATAAAGATCTACTTTTTCTACACTCGTTTTGTTATTTTTCTATATTTTCTGCATGTATTTGGTCACTTGTCGCTGACTCTCGCAGAGAATCTGGACCTCAAGGAAAGTAGGGTTTTCTTTGCTTTCCTCCATTCATTAAAATCGACGGTGTGAATTTCGGTTCCCACAATAATCTAAACTTTGAAAATCACGTGCTTTAAATTTATATAGTTATAATTGTCTGAAAGTATTGCATTTTTAAATTAATTATTATTTTTGTTTGTCATTTATTTTAAATTTTGGAAAATATATTGTATATTAAGTTAACTTATACATGATGTTTTTACTTTTGTAACTTTAACTTATTTGACATTTACTTATATCAATACAACAAATTCGTATATTAACATTTTTAGGCATTTTTCATTTAATTATTTTTTTTTGTTATTTTATGTTAATTTTCGAAATTTGTTATATATTAAGTTAAATTATTCATAATGATTTTAATTTTGTAAGTTTAACTTATTTAATATTTTTTATATTTTATTTTGAAAACAATTTTTCGCAATATTAACATTTTTTGAAATAGCAAATTTAAAAAACGAATTGTTATATTTTGGTGCTTTAAAATAATATTTTTATTTTATTTTAAATAATTTTTATTTTTTTCATTTCATGATTATTTTTTAAGTTAATTTTGAAAATTTGTTGTATATTAAGTTGAATTATACATGATGCTTTCACTTTTTTAAGTTTACTTATTTGATATTTATTTTAAAATAATTAATTTCGTAATAGAAAAATTAAAAAACGATTTGTCGGATTTTGGTGCTTTAAAATAATATGTGGACATTCTCAATGATTTATAATATGAAATTATATATAGTATATATTATTTGTGAATATTTTCAATAGTATATAACTTAAAATTTGAAAATCATGAGTTTAAATTTAGATTTATATAGTTATAATTGTTTGAAAGTCTTTTAATTTTAAATTAATTATTATCCTTGTCATTTATTTGTTAATTTTAGAAAAAAACTATTAGACATTGAGTCAACTTATATATAAATTTTAAATTTTAATTTGAACATTAGATTTAGAAAATTTTAAATTTTAAATTTGAAAAAAGTAAATTAAAATAATGATTTATTATACTATGATTGCTTATTTTAAATCCTATATAGACACTTGCAATGGCTTATAGCCTCAACTTTTATAATCACACCAATACTTTATATAGTAGAAAATTTCTTGTTTTACAAATTGTAAATGATTTTAGTTTTCTTTTGCATTTGTTACTTTAACTAATTTAACATTAATTTATTATTTTATTATTTGATGAATTGTATATTGGATTTATTATACCGAAGAAGATTTTTTGTTAATATTACTGTTTTGCTTTTTATTTTTAATTTTATTATAATAGTTAGCATTTGCTAAGTAAGTTATAAAATGTTAGTATTTATTTTGTTAGTTTAAGTTATATGTAATACTAATTTCGTTTTATTTAATGATAAATGATATTAGTTTTATGTGTTTGTTAATTTAAATATTTGAACACTAATTTACCATTTTAATTTGGTATAAAATATATTTTGAGTTTATTATAGCTAAGAAGACGTATTGTTTTTGGTAATAATACTATTTGCTTTTGATTTTCCATTTTACTTTATTAGTTATCATTTTTAAGTAAGTCATGAAATTGTTAATATTCATTTTTAGTATAATTTATATGAAATATTAAATACTTTATAAAAAATATTTTTTGGGAATACTAACATTTTTAAAAATAATAAATAAAGATAATAATTTTTCATATTACGATTAGCAGTTTAAAATTCTATGTGGACGTTTTCAATGGCTTAGAGCACCCGTAATGGTGTTACTCTCATTGGAGTCCTTAGAAAAAATGTTTTTAATTTTTTCAGATTAAAAATAAAAAAAATCAATCAATCATGAAATACCACGCCTCATGGGACCAAGAATAACGCAGGATTCACTAAGAATGAATCCTTATTTAGGGATTTTAAAAATTGAATCCTTAGTTTTTGGTCGAGTACACCGATTATTTAATTATTTTTTTCTAAGGATTCCCGTTAAAGACCTCAATTGCAGATGCTCTTATAGCCTTAATTTTTATATAGTATAGATTGTTGCACATATATAGATTGTTGCTGTGCAATACAATTGTGTTTATTTTCAAAATAAAAATGTAAATATTATTACAAATAAATAGATGGGCACATGGAAACGTGTGGTCCCATTGGTTCGAAACCTTCAAGGATAGTTCCAAAATATGCTTCTTTTAGAAACCGAAGGTCCAGACTGGCATCTCCAAAACACAGATTGAGAAGAGCCACAAAAAGTAAAGATTCCAAACTAAGAATTAAAATACAGTCAGAAGAACCATCTCTGTCACATGTATGTGTGGTGTGGTGTGGTGTGTCACGCTTTACCGCTAACAACCACATCTTTCACTTATTCTCTTGATCCTACACATTGTCTAACTTTGTCTACTTGCATAGAATTATGTTTTGTTCTATTCAAAATACTCTTCAAATGTTACGAACAGCCTACTTTAAATATTCCGAATAAGAGTTCATGAGATGTAAATTAAATCTTATAACAGGTCATTAACATGGTTAACCACTAGTTTATAATCATTAAAATTTGCTAAGAGTTTGCCTTATTACAAAGAAACAACTTTCAACTTAAAAACAGAACAGAACATATAGGAACTAGGATGGTACGGTGAAGATCAAACGCACAAGATGTCCTCACGTCTCTCTCAGTCCACCGAATAAGACCATTTTCCATTCTTGCCGCAACCGCCACCATTACCAACCGCTGCTTCATCGCTGTAGTAAACGAGGTTATTTATCGCAGCGGTGAGAGCGTTTGTGGACGTCCCCACGGAAAGATAAGGCATGTTGTTGAATGAACGAGCAAGACATGATGCAACTAGTTTGTCATTTCCCTTATCACCACCAGGTTTGTGGACCAAAGACAACTCTTCAGCTCGGTGTTTAAGAGTCTGAAACATGAGCTCAGGCTCGTGCTGCATCGCTCTAAGGACATCCGCAGAAGATTGACCCATCATGGCGCGAGTCACTGCAAACCCATGAGGACCATCGTTTTGCAAAACCCGAACAACGCTTGGCCCTCCGAACAGATTGTGGACTCCACCGAGAGCTTCCTCATAAGCCCCACCAAGGAACATTCCCAAATAGTAGCCATTGTTGTCTAGCTCGTGCAATGGCAAACTCGACTCTCCGCCTATGAACTTGTTGATCTTCCCGTCGCTGTCACAAGTCAAATCAGACAAGATCCCTCTCGCCACAGGCCTTTGATCAAGCCTATGGATAGGAACTATAGGAAACAGCTGATCAATCCCCCAGAAATCAGGAATCGAAGTGAAGACCGATAGGTTGACGTTGTACGTAAGAACCGGATCCGATCCGCCAATCTCCTTAGTCACCCACTCGCATAACCCATCAACACCAGCTAACTGTTCAATGCTCAAAGAACCTTCTTTGAACTCTTCAACACATCTCTGTTTCAGCTGATCAACATAAAGCAAGCAGCTTTCACGATCACCACGCATCACAGCATCGTAAAGATTCTCGTAATTACCGCGAGCTTCCTCCGAGTACCCTTCAAGCAAGAACTGAAGATCACTCGGGGTGGTTTCATGTCGTTTACCAGCTGAGACAGCTTCAAAGATCAACACAGAATGATGAGAGACAATGGCTCGACCGCTCTCGCTGCATATCACCGGATGCTTCACAGACTTCTGATCACAAACAAACCTAACAGACGCCACAACAGCTGCAGCGTACTCCTCAAGACTGTAGGCAACAGAGAGATCCGATTCACCAGACTTAGACCCGTCGTAGTCTATCCCCAACCCACCACCAATGTCAATCACTTCCATACGAGCACCGAGACGGACAAGCTCACAGTAAAGCTGCGCAGCCTCAGACACACCATCGGAAAGCAAAGCCGTGGATGGAATCTGCGAACCAATGTGAAAATGAAGTAGCTGGAGACAGTCAAGCATACCCACATCACGAAGCTTCCTAACCACACGAATGATCTGGACCGTTGTCAAACCAAACTTGCCTTTCTCACCGGAAGTAGAACCGAAGTGACCTGAATGTTTAGTCCTCAGCTTGGCTCTTAACCCAATCACAGGCCTCACGTTTACCTTCTTGCTCAACGCAATAACCAAATCAAGCTCCTCTTCTTGCTCGAGAACAATCACTGTGTTCAATTGAAGCTTCCTCCCAAGCAACGCTAGCGAGACATACTCAGCGTCTTTGAAACCGTTACACACAAGAAAGGCCTCAGGGCTACCTTTACACAAACAGCTCATGGCGAGAAGAATCTCAGGCTTCGAACCGGCTTCTAACCCAAACCGGAAACTCGAACCGAACTCGACAATATCTTCAATAATGAACCGGTCTTGGTTACACTTAACCGGATACACGCCTTGGTAACGAGACTCGTACCCTTGCGTCTGGATCGCGAATTCAAACGCGGATTGAAGAGACTCGAGGCGGTTCTTGAGGACGTCAGGGAAGCGGACGATGAGTGGAAACTGCAGAGCTAAACCGCCGGAGGATTTCGGATCTGTTGCTTTCTTAACGACTTTCGTGAGATCGATGTCTTGGTGAGGCATGGTGTTGGAGCCGTGGGGACGAACGGAGATGTTCCCGGAGGAGTTGGCGGCGAAGTACGGAGCGCCCCATCCGTCGATTCGGTAGAGGGAGGAGGAGAGCGAGGGAGACCAGTCGAGGGATGCGGAGGAGGAGTTTGGAGACGGCGGGATGAAAACGCCGGAGCAGTCGCCGGAGAAGGCGTCGACGGGAGTATCAACGAGAGCGAGAGCAGGCATCTTCTTCTTCTTCTTCTTCTTCCTTCACAATTATTAATAAACGAATTTCCGAAAGAGAAAAAAAAAACTAAAATGGTGAATCAATTTTTAATCAAAAAGAGAAAATGATTCTGATTTTGTGAAGATGGGGGGATATTGAAATCCGCCGAGGCAAAAGAGCCTCGGGGCTAACCCCCTCAGAAGAAGCAGAAGTTGAATCTATCACCACCGTGAAACCCGCCTTTAACAACCCGACCCGACCCGAGATTCCCCACGATGAACGTTCAGGAGAAGATGTTTAAAAGCAATTTGAATAATTTCCAAATCTGAAAATCGGCAACAAAAACTATTTCCCTGAAAGATTCCCTGGGATTTTTTAGAAGAAAATTGAGGAGGAACAAAGAAAATAAAGAATGAGAATGCTAATTTTCTCGGGAAAATTCCAGGGAAAATCTTTGCGAGAATTGAGCGGCTAAAAGAGAATAGAAACAGAGATGAGCGAGTATTGCATGAAGCGGAGATGCTTCTTTATATAGGAAGAGGAGAGAAGAGAAGGTGAAATTTGGGCTTGGGCTTATTTGTGATTCTTTCTTTGTTTTTTATCCGTTAAGAAAAATCGAATACCAATTTCTAGCCACCCAAAAATTTTGTTACTTTTTTTTTTTCTTTACATATCAAACGGTTATTCTATTACTCAAACTAGAGGTGATCTGTGAAACCAGACTGAAATTAAACAACCAAAAAAATAAAATTTTCTATGAAAGGATCTTGCTATCCTAGCTAAGGAGTCCGCAATCTGATTATGTGATCATGGAATATATGTGATCTTGAATTCTGGAAAGCATATCTTCAGAGTCTCTATCCTCTCGAATTCTGTTGCAAAACTTGGCCAAGCATGAGGCTCATTAATCATGGCAATTAAATCCTTGCAGTCCGTTCCAAAGCTCTGACATGTTGAGTACTGAAGCATGTTCTCCATCGTCCATTGCAGTGCTTCCACTTCTGAGTGCAAGGCAGATTCTCGCCGTATGTAATTCCGTGTGCCCATAAGTTGTATCTTCCCTGTAGAGGATGGATTTCAACATCCCCTCAAGGCCCGAAGGATAAACGGCCTGGCCCGTTAGAGCATAGCATCAGCTCGGCTCGACGGCTCGAGGTGACAAAGCATCGGCGCGGCTCCATAGTGCTTTTAGTCGCCTCTCAGCGACTGAACGAAGCCGTCTCAACGGACACCTGCAGCAGAACGTATACATCGGTCCAACGAGCCAAAAGCCCACAAAGACGACGCGAATTAGGTCACAACGGAACGAGGAACGGCTATAAAAGTAAGGATATAAGCGACGTAAAGGGGATCCAAAAATAAGACAATCTCAGGACGGCTAGAATTAGGGTTTTCATCTTTACTTATTCTCGCCGTTTTGTACTCTTTCCGACCAAAGCTCTCCGAGCTCCGGTCTTCCGTTTAGTCGCTTTTACTCTGTAACCGTTTGAACGTTCTTCCGACCATCAATAAGACGTCTTTGCTAAACCCATATCTCATTTTCTTTCATTACCGTTTCCCGCACAAACATTCCCCAAGCTGTCTATCCAGGCACATCCATACCCACTAAACCGTGTTGTGGATGTTCATGATCCATCTATCATGCAAATATTACTCAAGCTTAAGACTTGAGGTTCCAACATACTACGTTTTTGTAGATTCGATGGTACCATCTCATTTACGTTGAACCAGGCTTGACACTCGCTCTTAGCCTAACGAAATAACTCCAATGGGTCCCTGTCAATCCCTCTAAAGAGCTTATCATTTCTAGCCTTCTAGATGTACCATATTATCAAGGGATACGGGTCTCTGTTTAGTTCAGGTTCGACAATGTTATTCTTTCTCCAGAAAAGATAATCCATATTCGCATAGAGGCTCGGAACCGGGAAGATGCCTGGGTTTGTTGGAGTTGCTGATAAGGAACAAGCTTGTAGACCTGGCGGGAATTCAAAGATTCCATGTGTGACAGTTTCTTCTGGTTCCCCACATCATGGGCAGTAATTATCGCATTTCATGTTTCGTCGTATGAGATTCCTCGTTACAGCCACATGACCAGTTATCAATTGCCATATAATATGGCAAATTTTTTGAGGCGCCTTTATCTTCCAAGCGAAGGCTTGAAGTTTAGTTATACTGGGTTCAAGTACCTTCTTTTCTTCCTCTTCCTTCAATAAGTTCCGAGCAACCCAATATCCTGATTTAACAGTATACTGTCCATTCTTGGTATAGTTTCAGCAGAAAGTATCCCGACGATGAGATGTACTTATTGCCAAACTCCTTATGAGAGGTATATCAGCAGGGGCAATGTAATTCTCCAGTAACCCAACATCCCACTCCTTCGATTCTCCATTAATGAGGTCGCTGACTCTCATGTTTGGGTGCAGAGCTGGGGCTATAGGTTGAGCCGGCCTAGCTGGTGATGTAGGGATCCAAGAGTCCTCCCACACTTTGACCTCATATCCTGAGTGTACTTTCTGTCTAATCCCCAATAGCAGTAGCTTTCGTGCCGCAGAAATGTTGGTCCACACATAAGATGGACTGCTTACTGAGATTGTTCGTAAGGGCGAACTCAATCTATAGTATCTTCCCCTCAAAACTCGAGCGACCAAAGAGTCAGGGTTTTGAACCAATCTCCATAGTTGTTTTGCTAGTAAGGTCAGGTTAAACTCATGGATCATACGAAATCCAATTCCTCTCTCCTCCCTTGGTAAGCAAAGCTTTTCCCATTTTGCCCAGTGAATTCCTCGCTTTGGGGAATTCAAACTCCACCAAAATTGTGCAATGGTACTTGCGAGGTTTTCACATATCTCTAATGGAAGTAGGAAACTAGACATAACGTATGTCGGGAGAGCTAGCAAGATTGATTTTATCAAAACCTCTTTCCCTCCTTTTGATAGTCATCTACCTGTCCATCCATTCACTCGATGCATTAACTTTTCCTTGAGAAAAGCAAAAAGTTTGCATTTAGATCCGCTGATATCTTCTGGAATTCCTAGATATGTACCCATTCCTCCTTCATTCTGGATTTCAAGTGTATCTTTAATTTGTTGTCTAATAGCTGCGTTGATCCTCTTACCGAAGAGTAGAGAGGACTTCTCAAAGTTAATCTGTTGGCCTTATGCTTGTCCATATTTTCTGACTACTTTCATCACTTCTTCACATTCACAGGGTTCCGCCTTACAGAAGAAAAAGTTATCATCAGCAAAGAGAAGCTATTGAAATGGAATGAATTGCATTTTGTTACTTATTCAACCCAATTCTGTGATATAAAATTGTTAAGTAATTACAAACTTACAAAAAAAATGGAATGAATTGCAGTGGAAATTTTATGTTTCGGTTTTGTACTAAAAAGGTATATTATTTTGTATTTATCTAATATTATTATATTAATAATGTGTCCTCACGTTTTTTTTTTTTTTTTTTGAAACACGTCCTCACGTTTAAAAGCTATTTCAGAATGGAAATAGCTTTTAAACGTGAGGACGTGTTTCAAAAAAAAAAAAAAAAAACGTGAGGACACATTATTAATATAATAATATTAGATAAATACAAAATAATATACCTTTTTAGTACATTTAAAAGCTATTTCAGAATGGAAGATTAATACTTATATATCATCTAAGTGGACATTTCAATAGCTTCTCCTTATGTTTTGGGATTGAATATCTGAAATATGAAATTTGTGGGACTGAACATTCACGAATGAACCAAAATCAAGAGATTAGAAATGGTTAAACAACTACATCATGACTTCTTTATCGCTCAACGGTGGTGTGCGGCGAATCAAATGTATGCGGCTAAAAATTGAATCTAAAAATTAAAATTTTAGTCGTGCAATCTAGAAATTGAAGAATCTATCTAAGATTAATCAAATTTTGACAAAAAAAAAAATTAACAAGAAAAATTAAGAAAATGCAGCAAACTATTAATAATTGCATAAATCCATAAATTTATAGGAGTTTAAAAAAACTGCAGAACCAACTTTTCTAAATTTGAAAATTTGTTATTTAATTAATTATGAATGGTTCAACCTCTAGAATAAGTGTTTTTACCGCATATAGTACAGAATATATTATAGATAAACAAAATTATATAAAAGTTGTAAAACAAATCGCCAATTACTCTCTGTGTAATCTTCGATTCATTGATTCAGCGCTAAACCATGTCCGAGTGCACGCGTTACATTTAGAGAATTTCCAAACATGGATTACTAGTTCTTTGTTTTAATTTCTCAAATATATTGTGTGTTATTACTGATTTGCATATAGTTGTATTATGAATGCAAGTGAAATACCAATAATTAGAAAAATTCAATATAGAGCGTGCCTCTACGGAATAGTGTAAATAGTCAGACTCATATGGATAAATTAACCGATGAATGCTGAGTAATTCGAATTTATGATCAGATTTTGTGCTTCTAAATTTTCAGAGTTTTATAGAGGTTTGTAGGAAAAATTTAAAAAATACAAAACTAGTTTTGAGATATCATATCCCCTGTATACTTAACACATGTCATTTGTTATATAATTTTAAGAAAAAATAAAATCAGAAAATAAAAATAAAAAAGCAGAAAGAAAAAAAACATTTCATGTGTTAACTGATTCTATTTGTTTTTGATATAAATTAACCTGATATTTCTTAACCATGATCTTTTCATGTTCTTTAAAACAGTTACTTTTTTCCTACACGATACTTGATTCAATGATGCTTTAAATTCAAATTCATCTCACCTTCATTTTTCTAAATTATTTGCATTGGCTCCACTGATTCTCTCTTTCTGAAAGTCTGATGAAATTTTAGTTTTTACAAAATAGATCGATGACTTCTGAGTTCTACGATTGCATCAACACTTTCAGGTTGACAGTTCTATATTTTGCTAAAAAGTTGCACATCAATAGTCGTTCTGAGCATTTTTTTATTGAAGAAGAAAAAAGAAAAGTGGAAATTTTCTATGGCAAAGCTTCGTGCAAAGGTTGACAAATGAAAGGTAGATTCCTTGTTAGTGAGACTCAAACATCTCGACTCTTTATGACTTAAATCATATTTTTTTCATTTTCTTATGAACATTTTTCTCCTCTTACCTACTTATAATTTTTTTCTTTCTTTTGTTAATCTATGTATTGGTAAATCGACGTACTTTTATACAGTAAAAGGTAAATTACTAAATTAGGTCAATTATGTTTTCAAATGGATTACATTAGTTTTCAATTTGCTGGAACATGATTATTTGTTGTTGTGGTGGTAATTCAAGTAAGGAAAGTAAGAAGCTCCCCATAAAGTAAGTTTTAAGACACAGTTCAATTTGAGAAGCACTACAAGAAAAAACAAAATGTGTAACAACAAGAAGATAAAAAATAAAATAAAAAAAAAAGTAAATACAGCACAGATAATGAGAAAAATATATATAAGGGCAAAAACACGTCAATTAATTACAAAAGTAAAGTGAATATTTTAATTGTTCTTGTGAAGATATATAATTTCCCTCACTTTTCATACTTTAATAATTTTCGATTAAACATCAATTTTAAAAAAGTCTACAACTACTAAATCTCAAAATATTAGTAAAAAATAAATCTTAAAATAAAATTTATTTTCATTATAAATTAGTATATATATACAAATATTGGTGTCCGGGCGTTAGCACTGGAGGTAATATTAGTATTCTTTTAAAAGCAAAATATCATACCTTCAAGATATCATATATATTTTTTAAAGACAAGATATAATTTCAGATTTTCTACTTAGAATTACAAGATCTTTTCATAGAAATCTTTATTATGATAGTTCTTATATTCTGGCCTACCTTTCTAAACTATTTATAGTTTGAGTAATATCATGATCGTTTGATGTTAAAAAAGTCATATGTCATAATAACTCTTTTTTTTGAACAAAATATGTCATAATAACTCATACATAACTTTAAGCAGTTAAAAAAGAGTCAAATGTCATTATGACTCATACATAACTTTAAGTAAATTATTATTATTTCAATACACTCCATATTTCACACAGGAACACATATAAATCAGTGTTTTAAGACCATGTGATATACGAAAAAACATCACAGAATATGAATTTTAAAGGAAAAAAATAAAAACATGGATAGTAACATCAAATTTATGGAAATACCATCCACAATTTTATTTTAATATTAAATTTATTTATAGATTGATCATTAAAATTTACATAATTTTATTTATATATAATAGTATCAAATATATATATTTTTATACTTAAATCTATTAATAATTTCATTAATATAAGTATAAATTCATATAAATCATTACATATTTTATTAAAAACTAAACTTATGTATATAATAAAGATTTAGTTGAATTAAACTCCATACTAGGGGAATTACCAAAAATAACATTTTCCTTATACCACTTTTCAATAATACACTAACCAACTATACCACCAGTTTTTTAATAGGAAAATGACCATTATGTTCATAATTAATTAAACCTAAACTAATAAATTACTAAAAGATTTTATCTAAACCATCTATATCTTCTTCCTCGATGTGAGAATCCAACGAGCTCCGTCATAGGATGAAAATTGGATATGTGAGGTGAGAATCCAGCGAGCTCTGGCAAAGGACGACAATCGGATATATGAGGCGAGAATCCGTCGAGCTCTGGTAAAGGACGACGATTGGATCTGTCGGTGATGGCGAATTTAGTCCCTGGCGTTCTCCTCAAGCTCCTTCAGCACATGAACACCGACGTCAAAATCGCCAGAGAACACAGGTCCTCTCTCTTACAAGTCGTTAGCATCGTCCCTGCTCTAGCAGGAGGTGAGATATTCCCAAACCAAGCTTTTATCTCAAAGTCTCTGACTCCTCTCACGCCACTTACGTCTCTCTCCCTGATGAGCACGATGATTTGATTCTCAGCGATAAGCTTCATCCAGGTCAGTTTATACATGTAGACAGAGTCGAATCCTCTTCCCCTCTGCCTATTCTCTGTGGTAGACAAAGTCAATCCCTAATTAACCTACGAGCTGTTACTCGCTGCCTACTTCTTTTGCAAAGTTTGCTGAAGGGGTTAAGAAGCAACAGCACGTGAAGCCATTGGTGTTGTCAGAGAGAGGGAGGTCTCCTCTGGGAATGGAGAGTCCAATCGTTGGAAAAAAGCTTCCCTTGAATAAGAGCTTCGTTCATGTGATTGAGTTTGGAGCTAAGGCGTTGAGGAAGCTGGGAAGGGAACATAGTAAAGTTTAAACTTGTAGTTTTATACAGTTGTTGATGAGATCAAAGATGTAGTTTTTCACAAGTTAAGAGATGAATGGGCTTAAGTTTCAGCCTCTAGTTAGTGTTTGTAAACTATAAAGTACATTCATTTGTCATCTGTGCAACTTATTTTGATCCATATTAGGCTCTGAAGTTGAACATTTGGCCGAAATGACTAGGAAATACAAAATATTATTGGTTGTGGGTGTGACAGAGAGGGAAGGCTATACATTATATTCTGCTACCTTTTTTTTACTCACGAGATCAATTTTTTGGTAAGCACATGAAACTCAATAACTCATGCCTACAACCTCTTGAACTTGCATATGGGGGTTTTGAATATTGATCAACCATCTATGTGTTTGATACTCCAATGATATATAAATCTTTATAGATGTTATATAAATTCTTAGAAATTATATAAAAACCCCTTATAAATGGTAAAGAAACATTTATAAATAATTTATTAACTCTTATAAATGATTTAGAAGCCATTAGAAGTGATTTATAACCTCTTATAAATGATCTTCAACTTTTGAACTCTTCATCTGGGGGTTTGAAGATGGATCAACCAACCCTATGTCTTGATACTCCAATGATATATAAATTCTTAGAAATGATATAAAAACCCTTTATAAATGGTAAATAAACATTCATAAACAATTTATAAGTCTTTATAAAATGTTTTAAAACTTAATAAATGAATTACCTTTTGAAATTCTACAAATCCTTATAAATGATTTTATAAACCCTTATAAATAATTTTATAAACCCTTATAAATAACTTTAAATATTCCTATAAATGATTTATAGACCCTTATAAAAAAATTATATATATTCTTATAAATGATTTATAAAACCGTAAAACTAGTTTATAATTTTAAAAAAAGTTTTCTACAAATCCTTTTCTAAGCTTTTAAAAAATGTTTTTAAGACCTTATAAACGAATTACCTTTAGAAATTTTTATAAATCCTTATAAAACGATTTTGTTAAACCTTATAAATATTTTTATATATTCTTATAGCTTAACTATAAACCCCTATAAATATTTTTTATATATATTCTTATAAATGATTTATAAACCCTTATAAATAATTTATAATTATTTATAAATGATTTATAAATCTTCATAAATAATTCATAATTCAATAACTCATGCCTACAACCTCTTGAACATTGCATCTGGAGGTTTTGAATATGGATCAACCATCCATGTGTTTGGTACTCCAATGATATATAAATCTTTATAAATATTATATAAATTCTTAGAAATTATATAAAAACCCCTTATAAATGGTAAATAAACATTTATAAAGAATTTATTAACTCTTATAAATGATTTAGAAGCCATTACAAGTGATTTATAACCTCTTATAAATGATCTACAACTCTTGAACGTTGCATCTGGGGGTTTGAAGATTGATCAACCATCCATGTGTGTTGATCCTCCAATGATATATAAATTCTTAGAAATGATATAAAAACCCTTTATAAATGGTAAATAAACATTTATAAACAATTTATAACTCTTTATAAAATGTTTTAATACATCGTAAATGAATTACCTTTTGAAATTCTACAAATCCTTATAAATGATTTTATAAACCCTTATAAATAATTTTATAAACCCGTATAAATAACTTTAAATATTCTTCTAAATGATTTATAGACCCTTATAAAAAAATTCTATATATTCTTATAAATGATTTATAAACCCTTAAAAACTATTTTATATTTTAGACAAAAAATTTCTACAAATCCTTATAAATGATTTATAAGCTTTTAAAAAATGTTTTTAAGACCTTATAAACGAATTACCTTTAGAAATTTTTATAAATCCTTATAAAAGATTTTATAAAACCTTATAAGTATTTTAATATATTCTCATAACTGAATTACAAACCCCTATGCCACTCTTAATCGAACAACCATGTAGCCACTTCCCTTGATGTAAAGCACCGAGCTTTGCGCAAGTCGTGAAAAGAGTGTCGTACGCAACTTCATTATCCAAAACAGAGTTTCCCCTCATCTGATAAAACACAGCCAACCCTTCTTCATTTAAGCCGTTTTCACATACCCAGCAATCATCGAAGTGAGGCAAATCCTCTGATGCCCCTAAATCTCATAACTCAATCTTCCAAGGACATCACTAAAAACTATTTTCTTTTTGTATTATTTTTAATTCGAAAAATAGACTAATTACATTTTTACCCTTGATTACTAACTTAAATATCTATAGATCTGATTTTATTTACTTATTATCTCATTTCTTCCTTTTCTTTCTCTTCCTTCTCTTCGTCAGTTTCTCTCTTCCTCTCTCCAACTTCTCTTTTCCTTGTTTCTTCTTTCTTTCTTCTTCAACATCAAATCCAATAACAAAGATTTTTTTTCTTTCTTTCTTCGCTTTAGATTTAATAACAGCGATTGAGGAGTGCTCATGCTCGCTGTTGAAGAGTGCTCACGGTTGAATCGGGATTAGATCTGAGAACCAGAAGAAGAAACAAATCCGCGATGACTCCAAGGGTGATGTGACGACGAAGAAGGTGACAAAACGAAAGGGAAATCAGATACCTTTTAGATCTACTTTGTTTTAGGGTTTTTATTATTCTGGGTTTTTCCGATTTAGGGTTCAATAAGATATTTCTGAGATTTTTTATGATTTAGGGTTCTTATTGTTCTTGTTATCCCTTTTCAATGATTTTTTCGTGTTTTTATTTATTTCATATTCAGATCTGGATTCAGTATAACTTGGTGTTACTTAGTATTACGTAGTATAACCAATAGAACTCAGTATAACTCGGTAGTACTCAGTATTACGTAGTATAACTCAGTAAAACTCGGTATAACTACACTCAGTATAACTTAGTAATACTCATGAATACTCAGTATACCACTATAACCAGTATAACGAGTATTACTAGTATAATAAGTATTACTAGTATAACCAGTATAACTTAGTATAACCAATAGAACTTCGATATAACTTCGGTAGTACTCAAGATACGTAGTATAACTCAGTAAAACTTCGGTATAACTACACTCAAGATAACTTAGTAATACTCATGAATACTCAGTATACCACTATAACCAAGATAACGAGTATTACTAGTATAATAAGTATTACTAGTATAACCAATAGAACTTCAGTATAACTTCGGTATAACTACACTCAAGATAACTTAGTATAACCAAGATAACTTAGTATAACCAAGATAACTTAGTATAACCGGTACAACTAAGTAAAACTATACGGTGTAATGTCGTATCCAAAATTTGAAAAATCGAAAATTTGAAATTTTCAAAATTTGAAAATTTGCAAAATTTGAAAATTTGAATTTTGAATATTTTAATTTAAAAATAAATATTTCGAAAATACAAAAGGGTAAAATCGGATATTCATATTTCATTAAAGCAATGAGGGTATAAGAGATTTTAGGGGCCCATAGGAGATTGTCTTACCACAAATGGGGGCATGGAAGAAGTTGACTCCATCGAAGGAGGCAAATCCTCGATGCCCCTAAATCTCATAACTCAATCTTCCAAGGACATCACTAAAACTATTTTCTTTTTGTATTATTTTAATTGAAAAATAGACTAATTACATTTTACCCTTGATTACTAACTTAAATATCTATAGATCTGATTTTATTTACTTATTATCTCATTTCTTCCTTTTCTTTCTCTTCCTTCTCTTCGTCAGTTTCTCTCTTCCTCTCTCCAACTTCTCTTTTCCTTGTTTCTTCTTTCTTTCTTCTTCAACATCAAATCCAATAACAAAGATTTTTTTCTTTCTTTCTTTAGATTTAATAACAGCGATTGAGGAGTGCTCATGCTCGCTGTTGAAGAGTGCTCACGGTTGAATCGGGATTAGATCTGAGAACCAGAAGAAGAAACAAATCCTCGATGACTCCAAGGGTGATGTGACGACGAAGAAGGTGACAAAACGAAAGGGAAATCAGATACCTTTTAGATCTACTTTGTTTTAGGGTTTTATTATTCGGGTTTTCGATTTAGGGTTCAATAAGATATTTCTGAGATTTTTTATGATTTAGGGTTCTTATTGTTCTTGTTATCCCTTTTCAATGATTTTTTCGTGTTTTTATTTATTTCATATTCAGATCTGGATTCAGTATAACTTGGTGTTACTTAGTATTACGTAGTATAACCAATAGAACTCAGTATAACTCGGTAGTACTCAGTATTACGTAGTATAACTCAGTAAAACTCGGTATAACTACACTCAGTATAACTTAGTAATACTCATGAATACTCAGTATACCACTATAACCAGTATAACGAGTATTACTAGTATAATAAGTATTACTAGTATAACCAGTATAACTTAGTATAACCAGTATAACTCAGTATAACTTAATATCAGTATTACACAGTAGAACGAAGTATAACTGGGTACAACTAAGTAAAACTATACGGTGTAATGTTGTATCCGAAATTTAAAAAATCGAAAATTTGAAATTTTCGAAATTTGAAAATTTGAAAATTTGAATTTTGAATTTTTTAATTTAAAAATAAATATTTCGAAAATACAAAAGGGTAAAATCGGATATTCATATTTCATTAAAGCAATGAGGGTATAAGAGATTTTAGGGGCCCATAGGAGATTGTCTTACCACAAATGGGGGCATGGAAGAAGTTGACTCCATCGAAGGAGGCAAATCCTCTGATGCCCCTAAATCTCATAACTCAATCTTCCAAGGACATCACTAAAAACTATTTTCTTTTTGTATTATTTTTAATTCGAAAAATAGACTAATTACATTTTTACCCTTGATTACTAACTTAAATATCTATAGATCTGATTTTATTTACTTATTATCTCATTTCTTCCTTTTCTTTCTCTTCCTTCTCTTCGTCAGTTTCTCTCTTCCTCTCTCCAACTTCTCTTTTCCTTGTTTCTTCTTTCTTTCTTCTTCAACATCAAATCCAATAACAAAGATTTTTTTTCTTTCTTTCTTCGCTTTAGATTTAATAACAGCGATTGAGGAGTGCTCATGCTCGCTGTTGAAGAGTGCTCACGGTTGAATCGGGATTAGATCTGAGAACCAGAAGAAGAAACAAATCCGCGATGACTCCAAGGGTGATGTGACGACGAAGAAGGTGACAAAACGAAAGGGAAATCGGATACCTTTTAACCGTCGCTTAGCGGTACGAGAAGAGTCGATTGAGTTTGAGCTGCTCGACGAGCACGGCGAGATTCGCGAATCCTCCCGAGTAAACGAGTAAATGGAGGAAGAGGAGGCATCATCGACGGCGCCAGAGGAGGTGGAGAAGCGGAGGAAGAAAAAGCAGAGGTGTTGGAGCGGAGGGATTGAATCAGAGAAAAAGTCAGATGATGATTTGGAAGAAACTTAGATAAGTTAGGGTCATTTTAATCATTTATCCATTAATGAGTGTGGTATTTATAAAAATGTTCATTGATTAGTGGTAAAGTTTAATAGTAGTAATAAAGAAAGTGTAAAAGTAAAATTTCCCTTTAAAATTATTATCAGGTAAATATTGAAAGTTTTAAAAATAAAGTATTAATAAAATTTAATAATAAATATGAATAAAGTAATATATTTGAAATATTTATTTTGTAATTATGATGAAAAAAATGAACGTAATTATTAGAAATGCCATATAAAAAACATTTGAATTAGTGAACGTTCAAAAGAAAGAAAAACATATGAAATAGTGACATGTGTGATTTGTTACTTTAAAGTTCCTTAAGCATCACGTGGCGGTCTTAACTCGTTATGTTGGAGTAGGTGAGTTGTGTAGTTTGACAAATCGGAGCGCTTCTGCCTTCTCCGCAGCCACTTAAATTTAAATGTCTTTTTTTTTTTAATAGGTTTTCATATTAAAATTCATAAGTAATACAAGTATGAGATTTTCATTCATAAGTTTGATAAATTATGCAACAACAAAAAGGGAAACATATCCCTACTAGACGATTCAAAATTGAATCATAAAGAGCAAGTAAAAGAACACGATAACATTAGTGATAGTAGTTCCCTCGGCCGCAACGACCTCATTTATCCCTTCCTCTAACAGTTGTTCATTCCATATCTTGAATTTTTTGGGTTGTTTTTATTGGTCTTCCTCCTCTAGTTGTATTATAACCAGATGTTTTTCCAGCCAAAAACATACCTTTCTCATTTCCAAAATCGAGAAGGCTCTCAGTATGGATCTGATGTCTGTTTTGAGAGTGAGGAGAGTCTTGGTTAAAACTCTTCCCAAAGGTTTGCTCCTTCTCATAAGTGTGAGAGGCTTCTTTAATGTGTACTGGAGATGGAGTACTTTCCTGCATAATTTGTAATGCAGATGGCGCAGTGACAGTGGCTGCTAACGATGGTAAAGTAGTATCTGACTTAGAACATGAATATAATGTACCTCATGCAAGTTGGAGGAAGGTACATCAGTGGGATCCTCAGAATTACTAGTAGGTGAAGGCTGTTTTGGAGTCTCAGGCGCTTGGTGCGTGGAAGTACAACTTGGGTTTTGATCCAAGTTGGTAGCCGGGGTAGCAGGGGATTGTTGCAACAACTTATCTATACCTATCATTGGGATCTCTTTATTAGGTATCTGAATATCTTTTGTGACATGAGCTATTCCAAGAGTCTTAGCAGGTAGTAGACACCTATTTTCTTTATGTCCAAGAGCTCCACATCTTTAACAAGCACTAGGAATCCAAGAATACTCCACCTCCACCAAATAGATGTTACCTTGCTTGTCATAAAATGCAATTAGCTTTGCGAATGGTTTATCTAACTCAATCTCCACTAAAATTTTAGCTTCCCCCATACTTGTTGGATCTAAATGAGGGCTATGAGTAAGCATTGGCTCTCCCAAACCTGATGCTATATGACTGATACCCAAATCTTGAGTAGCAAGAATCTGGGATATTCTTAAGGGTGACTCAAACTGAGAGAGTTGAAATCTCAGGGATTTTAAGTGAGTCTACCTGACTCCAAGGGGCAAAAAATAGGAGACAATCATCCACATGCCACACACCCCGCTGAAAAACCCATTTCCGAGTATTTTCATGAGGAATATGGAACACATATGACGACTCTCCCAATTTTCGGCAAGATATCTTACATTCCTTTCCCCACAACCTATTTCAAGACAGCATGAATAAGAACTCCAGACGGGTTAGTGCATCTATGGAACTGTCCTATAATGTATTCTTCCTTATTCTTAGGTCCTAGTCTAAAAACGTTAGAAGGAATTATCACTTGAGAAATTCCATTTAGTCGATACGTTGGTTCAGGAGCTCGGAAAAGATTTCTAGATGATTGATTCATTCGGGCTATCCATGGAAACCGGAGGGAGTTGTCTTCCTTGAGCACAGGAGGTGGCAATTTTTCCATAGGTAATTGGGAGGTTGTTTGGACCGGATACGCCAATTGTTCCTTCGTATGCTTGTGACCCTTGACAATAGACTCATTTATTGTATGCTAGAAACAAGCTATTTGGCTTTTTACAATTTATGTGAATTCAAGTTTAGGAGTAGCAGCTTGTGGAGGTGGGTGAATCGGAGGGGTTTTGACCACGCTCCCATAGTTGGAACAAATACTGTTTTTGTATCCAGTTCATCTTCTTGGTCGCCCTTTCAGAAGTTTCAGTAAGACCTGAGGTGACCAACTAGTTTGTTTCCTGATGAACAGATGTGAAATCATCGGTGAAAGGCGCTGAGGTATGTTCATCAGTTTGCTGAATCCAACTGGTTACAAGGACTGGTGGATGAGGGTCGATTGATGCAGGTGCACGAGGAGAGAAAACGGTTTCAGAAGTAGGAGTGTCCCCTGTTTCTTGTGCTGTAGAAGTGTCAACAACTGCAGGAGGAGGAGCATAAGCAGAGAGAGCCCCAATTTATTTTTGGTGAATCGACATTAATGGTGGAGTGACAGCTTTTGACCATCGATCAAGATATGGCCATCGAGGATCCGGAGGTTGCGGGACGGATTGCTCACCCATAACGACGACGGAAGTCTTAAAACATGCTTTAGTAGGGGTTATTGGTTCTATTGTTTTAATGGATTTACAATTTTTTTTAGATTTAGAAATTTTTGCTAAATCCATGATTTTAAAATCAAACAAAATGGATTTAAGAATAATTTATATGAATTTCAAAATCAAAACAAGTGAATTGTTATAAATCAATCAAATAGATTTATCATTACGAGAGAAAATGCTTGGATTTGAAGAAATTGTTCAGAACAAGTTTTATTTAGTTAGTGTTGGAAGGTGACAAGATGACACTTACGTAGAAGAGAGTAAATGCTTAAAACTTTGAAATATAAAGTAAAACAGACAATTCAATCAAAAGTTGTAAAATTATACAAGAAAAATCAATTACCATTACATAATGTCTGATAAGTAAATGCGTAAGTTAATCATACAAAAATGCTAATATGAGAAGAATGATCTAATCCCTAACAACCAATTAAAAGAGAAGGAAAAGTAATAACATGTTTGGGATTGAAAAAGTACTTTTGACCAATTACTAGTGATTTTATGTTTAAACCAAAGCAGGTGAAAACTTATTTGGTACCCAGAAAAAAGGAAAATGATAAACAAGATACAAGATATTAAGTAAACATATAAGATATGAAAACTTGTCGAAATGTAAAAAAAAAGAAACTCAAAAAACAATATTACAAATCCAAGTTAAAATAACAAGGTAGAGCTCAATATTTGCTCCTCTGTATTTTTACACTAAAAACATTTATAAATCCACTCAAATCCAATTTTAATTCAAATCCTTAAATAAATCTATACTATTGAATAACACTTGATTTTAAAATCTATTTTAAAATCAAAGAACCAATAACAGTAGATTTGAATATGGATTTAAAAATCATTGAACCAATAACAGTAGATTTAGTTTGGATTTTCAAATCCACTAAAATACATAAACCAATAACACCTCCTTAATATTCCCCGGATCGTTTCTGTCAGGTCTATGGGAGAGAGACAAGAGAGGCTGGAGCAAGGGAACTCATAAATTGAAAGATAGAGATCCGTCTTGTAAACTACTTGGCGACACAGGCGATGATTGCGAAAGGTAGATCATCGATATTCGAAGGTTGAAATTGTGTATCGCCTTTGTGTTCGCCAATTTTGGGGAGCGTAACTGGTATGTGCACGTCTGTCCTGGATTAAATTTAGATGTCTTTTGATGTTAACTATTGTTTTTTCTCGTAAGCATACCATATTTAAGGTGTGAAGGTATAGCTTTTTGGAGTAAAAATTTGAAGTAAAAAATTTTGTTATTCCAATTTTACCCTTGTTCGAAATTAGCTAACCCGAACCTAGGGAATTAGTCAAAAGTCGAAAAAATGGGGAATACATGAAAACTAGTTATTATCAAATTATATTATTTATGTTTCTCTAAACTACAGTGTAGAAAAAAAGACAGAAAAACGCTGCATTTTGAGTTAAGGCGATTTTTGACAATTCTGAGTGCGATTTGGAGATTAGGGATTTTCTCGATGGATTCAGCTCTTCCGCCGGATTTGCTTGACTCTCCGGGAAGAGGGTTGGAGCGTACGGAGGTTCAGGAAGGTGTTGCGGTGGTAGATAAGTCAGATAAAGCCACAAATTCAAAGAAAGTAGTTCAGAGTTGGGTGTCGGTGGCACAAGATAAGAAGTGTTTGAAGAAGTATGATATAGAGGTATCAACGAAGGACGGAAAGCACACGATGGAGATCCCAGACGATGTTCTCTCTGATTTAACACCGCTGTGGAAGGATTTTGTAGTGGGAAAATTTCTGGATCTAACTCCTCATGCAGCCAAGGTTCACATGGGATTGAAAAAGTACTTTTGACCAATTACTAGTGATTTTATGTTTAAACCAAAGGTGAAAACTTATTTGGTACCTTAAAAAGGAAAATGATAAACAAGATACAAGATATTAAGTAAACATATAAGATATGAAAACTTGTCGAAATGTAAAAAAGAAACTCAAAAACAATATTAAATCCAAGTTAAAATAACAAGGTAGAGCTCAATATTTGCTCCTCTCAGATTTTACACTAAAACATTTATAAATCCACTCAAATCCAATTTTAATTCAAATCCTTAAATAAATCTATACTATTGAATAACACTTGATTTTAAAATCTATTTTAAAATCAAAGAACCAATAACAGTAGATTTGAATATGGATTTAAAATCATTGAACCAATAACAAGATTTAGTTTGGATTTTCAAATCCACTAAAATACATAAACCAATAACACCTCCTTAATATTCCCGGATCGCTTCTGTCGGTCTATGGAGAGAGACAAGAGAGGCTGGAGCAAGGGAACTCATAAATTGAAAGATAGAGATCCGCCTTGTAAACTACTTGGCGACACAGGCATGATGATTGCGAAAGGTAGATCATCGATATTCGGTTGAAATTGTGTATCGCCTTTGTGTTCGCCAATTTTGGGAGCGTGAATGGTATGCACGCCTGTCCTGGATTAAATTTAGATGTCTTTTGATGTTAACTATTGTTTTTCTCAAGCATACCATATTTAAGGTGTGAAGGTATAGCTTTTGGAGTAAAATTTGAAGTAAAAATTTTGTTATTCCAATTTTACCCTTGTTCAAATTAGCTAACCAACCTAGGGAATTAGTCAAAAGTCGAAAAAATGGGGAATACATGAAAACTAGTTATTATCAAATTATATTATTTATGTTTCTCTAAACTACAGTGTAGAAAAAGACAGAAAAACGCATTTTGAGTTAAGGCGATTTTTGACAATTCTGAGTATTTGGAGATTGGGATTTTCTCGATGGATTCAGCTCTTCCGCCGGATTTGCTTGACTCTCCGGGAAGAGGGTTGGAGCGTACGGAGGTTCAGGAAGGTGTTGCGGTGGTAGATAAGTCAGATAAAGCCACAAATTCAAAGAAAGTAGTTCAGAGTTGGGTGTCGGTGGCACAAGATAAGAAGTGTTTGAAGAAGTATGATATAGAGGTATCAACGAAGGACGGAAAGCACACGATGGAGATCCCAGACGATGTTCTCTCTGATTTAACACCGCTGTGGAAGGATTTTGTAGTGGGAAAATTTCTGGATCTAACTCCTCATGCAGCGAAGGTTCACATGGTATTGATTAAGATTTTGAGTTATGGTGATATAGCTTTAAAAGTGGAAGTATACAAGGTGAATACAACAACGATGAGATTTGTGGTCTCTAACCCGAAAGCACGAGAGAAGATTCTGCGACGGATATGTGGAATATTGCTGGTGTGCCAATGGTAGTAACAAATGGACTCCAAAAACAGAGGAAGGGAAACAAGAGGAAGATGCGATTACTATGTGGGTTCATTTGAAGAAAGTCCCTCTTCACATGTATTCGTGGGAAGGTCTTAGCTTCATGACTAGCGCAGTGGGGTTCCCTGTAAGACTTCATCCAGAAGCCATCACGTGTACAAATTTTGAAGTGGCAAAGGTGTTTGTGAATGTTGATGTATCCAAGGTTCTGCCAAAAGAAATCAATTTTCTAAGAATGGGTTGGAGTTTATGGCTGAATTTCATTATCCTTGGTAGCCATCAAGATGTAATCTATGTGACAAGTGGGGGCATGTAGAAAAGGTGTGTGTGATGAAAAGGAAAGAGAAGAAGCAGAGGGATGGAAGTGTAGTTAAAATCAATGTTTAAAGGGTTATTAATCAGGAAGAAGAGATTACGGTGCAGGAGGCAGTAATAGAGGAAGTTGATATGGAGGGGAAAAAAGAAAAAAGAGAAGAGAAAGACGAAACTGGAGGACAGGAGGCTAATAGCCACATGCAAATGGTCACTTGTCTCTCCAGCAAAAATAGGAAGATCTCAAATGAAATCCCCACAGAGGAATAATGTTGAACTTCAGATATCAGCTTCTAAGTTTTCTGTTCTTAGTGATGAAGTGGAGGAAGGGGAAATATCGGATGAGGAGCTACAGAATACTGAAGTGGATACAGTTGAAGTATGTGAACAGGAAGGAGATTTTGAAGGAGATATGTTGGAGCAGGTGAACAAGGTAGTTGTTCAGTAAATTGATGAGTTGTTTGATGGAAGGATGGGTTGCTAAATATAGGGTTCAGCCAATCAGGATTATAGTGATATAGAATACTTAGGTTGTCAATCCTAGAACTCGAATTCTAATGTAAAAGACGACCGACTCTCGTCGCGAGTCTAATCTATAGACTAAGTCCAGTCTCAGCTGTCGCTTGTCGACATGGATTGAGCGTAGATCGATGATATTGAGTTAACATCGATCGACGCTGCCTTAGGAAAGTGTTATCGAACTGATCGATTGGTTCACTAGGCTTGCTAAGTCAGATGTCGCTTGTTTCTACAGTCCTAGCCCAAGAGAATTAATTCAGAAAGTAAACCATGATGCCACATGCTCCTAACTATCCTATGATCAAGGTTCTAGTTCGCGACTCTAGAACACAAGCATTACAAACAATTCCTTGAAGGATATATATCACCTTAGCAATTCTATATTTTCGGCTAAACCCTCATGAACTCAAAACTTAGCAGGTGAATCTATTATGACATGATAGTTTTCACAGAAAGTCATAGAAAGAACAGATGAAATTGCAATAGATATAAAAACTAAAATCAATGGCGTTCCAAGAGGACTCTGAAGGAGTTCCTATCTTCTCACCTAACTAAGAACAATGAATAAAAGAAAGCGTGTAGCCGTCAACAATGGCTAAGAAACACATAAATAGGGTTTTAGGTCGTCTAGGGACATCTTGGTAATTTGGTTACTTCTAGGCTTCAGTCGGTCATAAATTAAGCTTGGCCCGCATTCTGGCATCACCGTAGATCGACACCAAGGCTGCACCATCGATCGATGCTCTTTCATCTCCTTGACAGCTTCGTCTCGAGACAGGCGTACCACTCTTGATAAAGCGGCATAACTTTAGATCTAACCATTGGGTTGATCTGAAACATCTGATGTTGGGGTCAAAATCGGTCACGGCGGAATCAATGACTGAAAGTCTCTAAAAGTATTTCTTGAAACAAAAATCTCGGATAATTTGAAAAGAAGTTATCACGAGATTTTCTCAAATAGAATATCCACTCTCGGTGGGGTCAAAAGGTTATCTTGAAATCTACGGCTAAAGATCCTTCCAAAATCAAAGATTTCGCGAACGCCAACGGGGAAAGATCGGCGACGGAGAACCCACGGGCGAGAGAACCCTGGCGCCGGCGTAAGCGCCACGAAGCCGGCCTGGCGCCGGCGGCAAGCCTGGCGCCGGCGGCAAGCCTGGCGCCGGCGGCAAGCCTGGCGCCGGGCGACAAGCGCCACGCAAGCCAGCCTGGCGCCGGCGGCAAAGCGTCCGCATAAGCGGCCTGGTGCGGCGGCAAGCCTGGCGCCGGCGGCAAGCCTGGCGCCGGCGGCA
This sequence comes from Brassica carinata, assembly GCA_016771965.1. Classification (NCBI taxonomy): domain Eukaryota; kingdom Viridiplantae; phylum Streptophyta; class Magnoliopsida; order Brassicales; family Brassicaceae; genus Brassica; species Brassica carinata. The sequence continues at coordinate 47,187,999 of CM028689.1, forward strand.
AAGCGTCCGCATAAACCAGCCTGGCGCCGGCGGCAAGCCTGGCGCCGGGCGACAAGCGCCACGCAAGCCAGCCTGGCGCCGGCGTAAGCGCCACGAAGCCGGCCTGGCGCCGGCGGCAAGCCTGGCGCCGGTCGGCGGTCCTCGTCCTGGTCGGTCCTCGTCCTGGTCTCGGTCCTCGCCCTGGTCTCGTCCTATCATGCTCGGTCTGATCCCATCTTGGCTTGCTTGGATCATTCCTTGTGGGTTTGATACGATCACGCTACGGAATTAACATCTCGATTGGAATCATCCTCGATGTTTTACGACAAAATTAGAAAGGTTGGATTTCTCGTAGAGGATATCGTGTAAAACAAGATCGATTAACTCGAACATCGATCCTTTAGGCTATACCGTTTATTTTACGAGAAAGAGAATTCAGAAAGTAAACCATGATGCCACATGCTCCTAACTATCCTATGATCAAGGTTCTAGTTTCGACTCTAGAACACAAGCATTACAAACAATTCCTTGAAGGATATATATCACCTTAGCAATTCTATATTTTCGCTAAACCCTCATGAACTCAAAACTTAGCAGGTGAATCTATTATGACATGATAGTTTTCACAGAAAGTCATAGAAAGAACAGATGAAATTGCAATAGATATAAAAACTAAAATCAATGGCGTTCCAAGAGGACTCTGAAGGAGTTCCTATCTTCTCACCTAACTAAGAACAATGAATAAAAGAAAGCGTGTAGCCGTCAACAATGGCTAAGAAACACATAAATAGGGTTTTAGGTCGTCTAGGGACATCTTGGTAATTTGGTTACTTCTAGGCTTCAGTCGGTCATAAATTAAGCTTGGCCCGTGATTCTGGCATCACCGTGATCGACACCAAGGCTGCACCATCGATCGATGCTCTTTCATCTCCTTGACAGCTTCGTCTCCCGAGACAGACGTACCACTCTTCAGTAAAACGGCATAACTTTAGATCTAACCATTGGGTTGATCTGAAACATACGGTGTTGGGGTCAAAATCGGTCACGACGGAATCAATGACTGAAAGTCTCTAAAAAGTATTTCTTGAAACAAAAAATCTCGGATAATTTGAAAAGAAGTTATACGAGATTTTCTCAAATTAGAATATCCACTCTCTGGTGGGGTCAAAAAGGGTTATCTTGAAATCTACGGCTAAAGATCCTTCCAAAATCAAAGATTTCCGCCGAACGCCAACGGGGAAAGATCGGCGACGAGAACCTGGCGCCGGCGACAAGCGCCACGCAGCCAGCCTGGCGCCGGCGACAAGCGCCACGCAGCCAGCCTGGCGCCGGGCGTAAGCCCTGGCGCCGGGCGTAAGCCCTGGCGCCGGGCGACAAGCGCCACGCAGCCAGCCTGGCGCCGGCGACAAGCGCCACGCAGCCAGCCTGGCGCCGGCGGCAAAGCGTCCGCATAAGCGGCCTGGTGCGGCGGCAAGCCTGGCGCCGGGCGACAAGCGCCACGCAGCCAGCCTGGCGCCGGCGGCAAGCCTGGCGCCGGCGACAAGCGCCACGCAGCCAGCCTGGCGCCGGCGACAAGCGCCACGCAGCCAGCCTGGCGCCGGGCGTAAGCCCTGGCGCCGGTCGACGGTCCTCGCCCTGGTCTCGGTCCTCGCCCTGGTCTCGGTCCTCGTCCTGGTCTCGGTCCTATCATGCTCGGTCTGATCCCATCTTGGCTTGCTTGGATCATTCCTTGTGGGTTTGATACGATCACGGCTACGGAATTAACATCTCTCGATTGGAATCATCCTCGATGTTTTACGACAAAAATTAGAAAGGTTGGATTTCTCGTAGAGGATATCGTGTAAAACAAGATCGATTAACTCGAACATCGATCCTTTAGGCTATACCGTTTATTTTACGAGAAAGATAGTCTTTCCGAGAAATTGTATAAAACGTTCAATGACTTAAGACAAGTCCACAAACTTACTTACGATTTTAAGAATTCAGGCCCAATCAGACTATGACGGTTTATCCAGTTTCCCGAACATCGGATAAACATCAAGTCACCGGAAAATAGGGGAAAACTCGAGGATAATTACGAAGATCGACGAAAATGAAATATTTCCTGAAGAGATAAACTTGGGCCCAAAGGCGAGGTCCATCATCCTAAGGCAAACCGACCTAGGAGTGAGTATATAAGGAGAGAAAGAGCAGAGGAGAAGGGGATCCGAAAATCCTAGATTGGAGACCTAGAGAGCTCCTGTTAGCTAATAGAACTTAGAATTTAGGCGGTTAGACTAGCAAGGCAGGCCCTAGAACGTCTGGCCGCCTCCTCCTCGCAAATCTCCGCTCCTCTCGGAAGGATCGGACAATTCTTTTACTTCAGAGCTCCGCACATAGAAACCCTAGGCGTTATCTTCGACATGCCTGTTTCTATGACAAACGCTCATACTAGACGAACCCGCCCAGACGGTTCGATCTCTTGTTCAATTCTTTCTAAACTGAACTACGTCCGACTTGATCCTCGAAAGGGGTACGTAGGCAGCCTTTCTTAAGGTCCAGTCCCAAATCTTAACAAAACCTTTTCCGCATTTATTCGGTCACTTGTCGTTGGCAGTCGCAGAGAATCCGGACCTTCAGGGAAAGTCGGGTTAACTTGGCTTTCCTCCGTTTTCGAAAACTTTTTGCTTCAGCATCAAGAAAATGCTTTTGACAAAGCAAACTCTCGCAGCAATAAGATTCGCCTAAAACGCTAGCGCATAGCCCAACCGCTACAAACATAGTCCTGAAAACTCGTCACCTCTCGCCGCGATACCGCGACTAGAACGGTACCAACGCCGACTAATAGCACGACGGTGAACTACGAAAATAACGAAATAACCTTCGTAAAACTCCATGAGTAGTTCGAAGCAGCTTTAGATCAAAGGTCGAAATCATAGCGAAACATCTCCGTGTAATCCGCGGAAACATCGCTACTTTAACAATCTGCATTTTCTATCTCCATGAAACCGGTCATCCATTACTTTCGTGATAACAAGAACATTTTAAAACAAAACAGCCTATGGAAAAACATGATCGGTCTCATGCAAAACGATTTTGCAGACGCAAAAGTGAATGAGGAAAACATAATCCGTGGTCGCTAATATCGCAAGTAATTTGTGAAAGCGCTCTCCGGTTACCTTTGCGAAAACCCCTCTTACATCACTTTTACGAAAACCTCTGATGGTCGAAGTCAATTCATACAAAGCAACTTTCGTAAAATAAACATAATGGGTCCAACGGGTAACTGTCATAGACAGTTTTGCTCCACAAGGTTTCTGGCTCCTGCTTTCACTCCCAGCGGTTCGTCCGGCGAGGAAATAATCACGCAGGCGAACCGCGCGTGTCCTGCGTCGATCCCTTAAACTTTGTCCCTCGGATAAAATGAAATGATTTTCATGCAACAAAATTTTTATACGAACCATTCATCGTATAACTGAGACCTAAAGTGGAAGATCGCTTCTAAAAGCCATCAGCCATAACTCGAAAACTCCGCTATGCTTGGCATGTCTATCTCGCAAACGCTATTTGGCCCTCCGCCAACTACGCATTTCCGTAAAGCCGGACCTGAATTCGCATCCCCATTAAGGACAATAAGTAAACTAACATGACCTTAATAAGGGTCATGGTCTGATCGCTACCAACAACTTCCTTGGCGATACGGCTGAATCTAGCCTCCATGCCAATCCAAAGCTACTGAGCGACCACCGCCCAATCACTTAACGGCTAAAACAACAATCCACGATTTTTCATAACGCCAAGTGACTATTACGCAAGCAATTTGTCGATAACCCAGAATCGAAATCATACGATAAATTCTTCATACCAAAACTCAGTCCTAACAACCATATGGTTAACAGAAGATTTAAACTTATCGTCAATCGATTAAGTTCTATACGCCCGTAAACACGGCATGAAAAGAAACACTCGTGACAAGATAGACATGCCAGGGATTTAAACTTTCCTCAAAACGCTCCAGACGAAATCCTCGCCTCTAGAACTCAAAACATACAAACGCACCTCAAAACGGTATCATTTCGTTGTTGCTGATCACAACAAACGAACTCTAACGCCCTAAACAGACAAATAGCAGCCCTTCAGGGTAGGCTCTTGCATCCGACAAGGATAAACATAGCGCTATACAAGAAATCCAAATTTTGGTTTAGCTCTTAGTAAAGGAAGTAGCTCGACTCACCAGACAAATCATATAAGCCGACAACAATTCGCGGATTTTAAGCGGTCGCGAGTCAGGTTAAAATCGCAAACAGGCAAAACGAAAGCCGATTTGTCATCGCAAAGCCTCAGTCCGAGTAAACCTAGGTCTTGCCTAAACCCAGCCACGCTGGATCTTGACATCTCACAGACATAGTATGGTATACGAGATCCAAAATTTGTCTCTTCACTTAAGTCTATTCGGTTCACTTAACTTTTCAGAATCGGTAAACCGCTGAAAATCGCTTTATGCAAACAATAGGTACGGTGATCATCGGGAACTAGGAATGAGACGACAACTCACACCCTCTTTCTCATACTTCGAAAAAACTGAAGTTCATAAAAAATCGAAAACACATAATGGCCTCACAACGCCCAGACCAAAACAAATACATCAACAGCATCATGCTCGAAAGTCTCTCATGACACATAACCAGACCATATAAGTCTCGCTGGTAAAACAGATCACACGGGTCTTAAACTCCAAAACAAACTACGGAAGGCTTGATCCCTACAACAAGGGTACGTAGACAGCCTTCGAAAGGCGCAGCCCCAATCTTACCACTTTCAACGGAGCCTTTCAACCATTAAATCCGCCTATCTTACCTGACATGTCTTATCGCTCGCAAGAACATCACGAAGGTTCTAACGAGCTGGGAGGCTAACTATTGGGGTCAAAATCGGTCACGACGGAATCAATGACTGAAAGTCTCTGAAAAGTATTTCTTGAAACAAAAAGTCTCGGATAATTTGAAAAGAAGTTATACGAGATTTTCTCAAATTAGAATATCCACTCTCTGGTGGGGTCAAAAACGGTTATCTCGAAATCTACGGCTAAAGATCCTTCCAAACTCAAAGATTTCCCGCGCGAACAGCCAACGGGGGAAAGATCAGGCGACGGAGAACCCACGGGCGGCAGAGAATCCCTGGCGCCAGCGGCAGGTGAGACGGAGCCGGCCTGGCGCCGGGCGTAAGCCCCTGGCACCGGGCGTAAGCGCCACGCAAGCCGCCTGGCGCCGGGCGTAAGCCCCTGGCACCGGGCGTAAGCGCCACGCAAGCCGCCTGGCGCCGCGCAAGCATCACGCAAGCCGCCTGGCGCCGGGCGTAAGCCCCTGGCACCGGGCGTAAGCGCCACGCAAGCCGCCTGGCGCCGGCGGCAAGCATCACGCAAGCCGCCTGGCGCCGGCGGCAAGCATCACGCAAGCCGCCTGGCGCCGGCGGCAAGCATCACGCAAGCCGCCTGGCGCCGGTCGACGGTCCTCGCCCTGACTCGGTCCTATCATGCTCGGTCTGATCCCATCTTGGCTTGCTTGGATCAATCCTCGTGGGTTTGATACGATCACGCTACGAATTAACATCTCTCGATTGGAATCATCCTCGATGTTTTACGACAAAAATTAGAAAGGTTGGATTTCGTAGAGGATATCGTGTAAAACAAGATCGATTAACTCGAACATCGATCCTTTAGGCTATACGGTTTATTTTAACGAGAAAGATAGTCTTTCCAGAAATTGTATAAAACGCTCAACGACTTAAGACAAGTCCACGACTTACTTTACGATTTTAAGAATTCAGGCCCAATCAGACTATGACGGTTTATCCACTTCCTAACATCGATAAACATCAAGTCACCGAAAATAGGGAAAACTCGAGGATAATTACGAATATCGTGAAAATGAAATATTTCCTGAAGAGATAAACTTGGGCCCAAAGGCGAGGTCCATCATCCTAAGGCAAACCGACCTAGGAGTGAGTATATAAAGAGAGAAAGAGCAGAGGAGAAGGGGATCCGAAAATCCTAGATTGGAGACCTAGAGAGCTCCTGTTAGCTAATAGAACTTAGAATTTAGGCGGTTAGACTAGCAAGGAAGGCCCTAGAACGTCTGGCCGCCTCCTGCTCGCAAATCTCCGCTCCTCTCGGAAGGATCGGACAATTCTTTTACTTCATAGCTCCGCACATAGAAACCCTAGGCGTTATCTTCGACATGCCTGTTTCTATGACAAACGCTCAAAGGAGTTTCAGTCTGCCTGCAAATGAGAGGTAACGACCAGTCCATGCTCTCATTTTGCTTCTAATTTGTTCAATAAGAGGCTCATAATCTGACTTTGTCATTCTCTTTGTGAGAAGAGGCCGTCCAAGATACTTCACGGGAAGCTGACCAGCGTTGAAAGGGAAAGTCGCTAAGAGATCCTCTCTGTTCTGATCCAAACAACCTGCAAACTCATCAAATACCTTGATGATGCCTTCGATTGATCTTTTCTGACCATCCACGAAGACCATGAGATCATCAGCAAAACACAGGTATGTTAAGTTGATGTTCTTGCATTTCGGGTGGAAACCAATCTTCTTTCAACTGCCGCCTTATCTATCAGGTGAGATAGAACGTTCATACACATGACAAAAAGATATGGCGACAGAGCACAGCCTTGACGCAGCCCTCGCTTACTCTGAAAATAACCTGATAGCTCCCCATTCAATTGGACTGAGAAGGAGGCAGTCGAAATGCAAAGCTTGATGCAGTGTATATACTTTGGCGGGAAGCCTAAAGCAGAGAGCGTGTTCAAAACAAAATCCCATTGAACCGAGTCAAAAGCTTTCTATATGTCTATTTTCATTGCACACTGCGGCGATATGTCCTCCTTATGATAGTCCTTAACTATCTCTGTTGCAAGTAACACATTTTCCATCAACAATCTCTCTTTGACGAAAGCAGATTGATTTGGTGTGATAAACTTTGGGAGCATTTTCTTAAGCCGATTAGCCAAAATTTTTGAAATCACCTTATACATGACATTACACAAGGATATTGGTCTATAATCTTTCATGAGCCGCACTTCTGTTGTCTTAGGAACCAAGGCCAAGATTGTGGACTTAACCCCTTTGGGAAGAAAATCCTTGATGAAAAAAGATTGAATCGCAGCGATGAAGTCATTGCCCACAGTTTCCCATGAAGCCTTCAAGAATTCACTTGTGAATCTATCAGGCCCCGGAGATTTGTCATTTGGCATGGCAAATAAGATTGCCTGAATTTCATCTTTAGTTACCTCCTGCTCAAGCTGAGCTATATCCTCTGATTCACATCGGAACTGCAGTAAACCTTCCAACTCTTCCACTGTCATTCCCTGATAGTCCTCTGGCTCATAGGTCAAGAACTCCCGGAAAAATCTTTCTGCCTTAGTTTTTATCTCATCTCCAGTTTTCAAAAGAACTCCGTGTTGATCAACTACCTCTCTGATCATGTTCCTCATCCTATGGACGAGAGCCATTTTGTGGAAGTAAGAATTATTTTGATCACCGATGATCAACCAGTGTAACTTGGACCTTTGCTTAAGAAATTGTTCCTCCATATCTGAAAGCATTCTCCATTTCTCATAGGCCTCTGCTTCTTCCCGCACCAATTATGGTTGGGGATCATTTAGTGTGCGCTCTTGTTTAAGACAGAGATCTGATAATGCCTCTTTTGTACGCTTTGGAAGATCGCCCAGAGCCTCCTTCCCAAGCTGACGTAGCTTCGGCTTCAGATCCTTCAGTATCTTTGAAAACCGAAACATGGCTGAAGTTGAGATGTACAGTGGCGTGTTCCCCTCCCAGTGGTTCTCAATCACTGATGGGAAGTGTTTGAGTTTAGTCAGAACGTTTGCAAATTTAAAGGGCCTGAGTTTCTTTACTTCCTCCACCTCCATCGTATGCCTTCCTCTTAAATGATCTGAACAACCCCCCAATTCAAAGACACAGTAAGAGTTAGGATACCTCTCCATCCATTGTTCATTAACAAGCAGTCTATCAAGCTTCTTGCAAATAACTCCTGCATCGCGTTTGTTGCTCCATGTGTACAATGGTCCATGGTACTTCAGATCCACCATTGAATAATCTCTAACCACATTTTGGAAATCCTCCATTCCCGTAGTTGTGTGCTGGTTATCAATGTAATTAGAGTGTTATTGACCCTCAAGTGTTACATTAAAATCCCCACACACCATCCATGCCTTATTCTGAAACATATTTGAATTCTGATGATGCTTGAGATCATCCCATAACTGTTTCCTTTTTTTCAATGCCATTTGAAGCATATACGAAAGAACAAAAAACTCTTCAACGTTTCCATTCAAGAGAACTGAGACCGTAATCACCTGATCACTATGAAAAGCAGGTGTGACTCTTACATCATCCCTCCAAACCACCCAGATGCGACCCAAACGGTGTGCTCCGTAGTTAGATATAAGAGACCAACTCTAAAAAATACTTGAGAAAATCTTGGGAGCTTTACTTTCCTTGACTTTTGTCTCTAGTAAACACCCAGACTGCATACCACCCTGAAGAACCCACTGTCGGATTATGGAATGTTTTGAAATTTTATTTAAGCCGCGGATATTCCAAAAGAAGCCCGACATCTATCTTTTCTTCGAGGTTTTCCTTTTACCAGTTACATCAGATGTTGACTTGGCATCTTGAGTAACACGCATTGGTTTTGAGGCTCGATAAAGAGAAATACGAGTCCCCTGTTCCTCCGGTGACAGAGTATCAGGTTTGTCATTTTTCAATTCATCTTTCCTTTTTGTTTCTTTAACTTCACCCTCTTAGAGATCCTGTTCATCTTTATCTTTTTGATCTGTCTGTTCAGCCAGCTCAGTATCATCCTCCTATGGTTTCTCCGGCACTACAAGAAAAATGAATTTTATTAACGAAAAACGCTATCTAACGATGCGATAGCGGTTTTTGAAGCGCTGTATCATCGCGTCATAGTAGGTTAGACATATTATATCATTTTCTTGTATGCAATTAAATGCATTAGAATAGCGTTTCTTTTTCGTTATTATTTATATTAAAATTATTTATTTTTAAAATTAATTGTTTTTAGATAATTATTAAAATAAAAACAGAATTAAAAATTTAAACTGGTTTATATATTTCAATTTTTTTTATTATTTAAACTGATTTATAATCAAACTGGTTTACAGAAACAAATATAGTGTACAAACTAAACCAGAAACTTAAACCAACCTTAGACCTAAACATATTTACTAACTAAACCTAATACATTAACGACAAAACCAAAATTAGTAACCCTAACTAAACCAATCTTCTTAACTCCGCCGTCTTCAACCTCTCGGTGCTTCCGCTGCCTTCGCCTACTCATGCCTCCACCTCAAATCATCTTGCTCTGAACCACATCTGCCTCCGCCTCCGTCTCTGGTTTGTAACACCTCCGGCACATCTCCGCGATTTAAAACTTCACCTCTAGCACTCATCCCTTTCATCATTGTCCCAGATCTGTGAGCAAAAGCAATAGATTTTATTAGAAAATAAATATGAAAAGAAGATGAACACGAAAGAAGAGACAGACCATGGAGGAGGAGGAGGCGAGGTCATGGTGATGGTGGCTTCCGGACTTGAGCAGAGGTGGAGAGCTTGAACCGACAGACGGCGAGTTTAAGAGATCGTGAGATGATTACAGAAGTGATGGGAGAAGATGATTGCAGGATATGAGATGATGAGAGGGGAGGATTTCAGATGAGTTATCGTGAGCAAGAAGATTGAAGAGATGGTGAGAGAGAAGGAAACGATAGATCGTGAGAAAGAAGATGTAAGAGATGATGCAAAAAAATAAAATATTAAAGTAAATCACTTCTGTCTGTTAGATTGAATTAGATGGTGGATATCAAGTATAGTAGCTATGCCCACCATCCTATTTTTACCAAGAAAAATTTTGCTCTTTGTTTTATTAATTGACTAATAGGAAAGAAGAATGGGGATTAAAAAAAAGAGTGAGTTATAACTTATAACCATTGGATTAAAAGCAATCAATGGTCATAGATTAATTAGTCAAATACTGTTTTCTATTTAATAGTAGCTTTTAAAAAATTGTAATTTTATTGTTTAATTAATTTTATTTATATAAGAATTAAATTATAATTTACATTTATAAAGTTAATGATAAGAACTATTGAATTTCAGATTTAAAATTTACGATTTGGAGTAAAGGTTTGTGTAAATGGGTTTAAGGTTATATTTAAGGTTTGAAAAAGTAAATTTGAAAAAATAAATAAAATTTTATTCTAAGTATTATCTTTTAGTTTTCTATTTCATTAAACCTTGAAATATTAGATTTGGTATTTTTGATTTAAATTTTAGTGTTTATATGAGGTTTAGATAGGGATATAGTGTTAGGGTTTGAAAAGATGTTAAGGATTTAGGGTTTGAGGTTCAGATTTAAGATTTGAACTGAAACTAAACTTTGAAAATATTAAAATTTGAATTTAAACTTAAAATTTAAGATTAGAATAGAAAATATTTTAGTTTTAGGTTTGTGTTTACAGTTTAGGGTTTAGAATATGTTTAGAGTTTAGGATTTCAAATAGTCAAACATAGCGTTTTTAATTATGTTTTGCTATTAAAAATAAGTGTTACTTAAAAACCATACGCTATTATAGCGTTTTCAAATTACCACTCTATCATAACGCGTTTCTAAATATACGAACGCTATCTAAAACTAAGGTGTATGTCTACCATAGCAGAAAGGTAAAAAACGCTATCCTGTACTGCTATTAAAACCAATTTTTCTTGTAGTGTCCAAGTCCTTCTCATCTTCCTCCAAAACAGAGAATGGAGATGGAGTTGTTTTAAAAGTATCTGTAGCCTTAGCTTCAGACTGACGTCCCACTTTATTTGGCGACACAGTTTCCCATCCTTCAGTTGCAGCTTCAGAGTTTTGGTTCAGAACCATACTTTTCTTTCCAGCTTTACATTCACTGTTTTTAATTGTCTCCTTTATAGAGTTCGTTCCACCTCCTTGCGAAACTACAGAATTTTAACTTGTGATGGCTTTTTTCATGATTCCATCCTGCGTATGAGCTCCTTCATCAGATGTCTGCTCCCCTTCAGATCTTTTTTGTAAGATTGTCTTTTCTTTAGACAGGCATTTCCCAACCAGATGTCCCCATTTACCACATGCTGAACAATTTTGCGGAAGCCATGGATAGACAAAGTCTACTGTGACTTCTTCCTCTTTCAGTTTAAACTTGTGTGTTTTTGGAAATTCCTTCGATATCTCTGCTTCAAAAAAGACTTTTGCTTCTTCGAAGTTATTGCAAAGCTCTGTTTCAGGTGAAGTCTTTTTGGGAATCCAACAGCACTTGCTATGAACCCAAGACCCGACCATGAGAACATTGAATGAGGGACAGATCATAATATACAACAATTGCACAGAAATGTGTTATATTGAAAAATAAATTGAATTGACCTCTCACTTCCCCTGTTAAGTTAATATGTAACTGACAGAGAGATACAAATCAACAATCGCTAATGATCAGCCCCTTTGCATCTACACATTCCACTCAAGCACCGTTTAGTTTTGTGAAAACTACTCTGATTCATGGTTAACAAAACACCTAGAAGAGTTCCATTTTCTGGTTCCAGTGAGTCGGGAAGTAACCAAGAGAAAAGCATGGGCGCTGACTTAGACACACCAAACGTTCACGATGCCTCGAGAGTCTCGAGTTCCGGTTCGTCTGGATTTTCTTTATTTTTAACATAAAAATTGTTGACGAGTTCATCACTATTAATAACATTACTGAACATACATTTCCATCAGGTGATCATCCAGACAATGACCCGCGATCATCTAGACAAAAGCCCGAATGCTCATTCGATCTACAAATTAAAGTCACCACAATCAACCTCAGTAGGTAGGTTAGTGGATATCATATGGTATCAGAAGTAATTTCTTCTATACATGAATCTATTATGATAGCTCAAGATCTGTTTATTCCTTAGCTAACAAGCAACCCATGAAGAAACTCAAAATGGGAAGACCAATAATTAATAAAAATTGAAATAGTATAAACTTTCCAGTAAACTATAATTTTTATTAAAAATACAATGCACCTATTAAATTCAAAATTCAAAATCTAAATAATTAGTTAGTTTTATATGGTATATTTTTTACTATAAACGATATATATATAATGAAAATATATCTTTCGTATGTCTTTGTAATCATTTGTAGTATGTTATAAATATTTAAACGTCAGTAATAATTTAGCAGTTTCTAAAATTCAGTGTAGAGCCACCCCGGATAAAGAATATATATCTAATTATCAAGATAGCAGAGCTTATTTAGACCTTAAAAAATAAAAACAAATACAGAATTAAACTAAATTTATATTTTAAGTTAATAAAAATTTATATTAAATATTTTAAAATAATTATTTCAATTATTTTTGAATTAACATCCTGCCTGTAGGGCAGGCCGACCCTAGTGTACTTATAAAATCCCGCAATATACTAAAATGATAGATACTAAAGTATATCTTTTAAAACAATGTGGAAACATAAATTATCCTAAATAAATACTTTCTATAGTATAACTAAATAAAAAAATTAAAATGTATTGTGAATTTAGAAATTATTTTAAGAAAACAGATTGTGAATTTGTTGTACCTAACTCAAAATTATAGTAGAGTGTAATAATAATTAATAACAAAATTTTCTGTATAAAACAGATCATTATATATTAATAACATCAAATAATAAATATAAACAATAAAATTATAGAGTTACATATTATATAACACTGAAATTTAAATTATATATTTAAAACGCTTATGGTAATGTCAAAGTTATACAATTATAAAATAAAAAATTACGCATGGACATGCGGATGAAACTCTAGTTAATATTAAAATGGAATTTGTCTGGATATATATATATATATATATATATATATATATATATATATATATATATATATATATATATATATATTAGTTTGCACAAGGTGCAAGCTCTCGCCTAATATAATATTTTTATTATTGTTAATTTATTATTAATTTGTTGTGGTATCTTCTAGTCATCCGATAGTTAGTATTTTACAAATTCATCAATTTTTAACTATTATACAAGTTGTACTACCTGTTTAAAACTTTTTTTTTGAATTGAATGTTAAATTTATTCAAATAAAAAAAGTCGTTGTTTTACATCAAGTGCAGCTTATTTTGAACTTTATCTACAAGACAAAAGTTCCTATATCCCTATACCATGTTTCTTGTGGCAAACCAAAATCGTAATCCATCCTCATATTTGCTGCTACCTCCCATTCTTTGAATTGTAGTGAATCTGTTTCTCACATTCGTTGAATAATGCCTTGAATCTGTTGGGCTTTAGTCTCTTAAGGTCCATATTAGTACTAGGTTTTCTATGATATAAATATATGTCTTGTGCCTCCTCTAAACCTAGTTAGCAGCCGTAGAGAAAACTAAATCTGATCTTCTACAGGCAGATCTCTGTAATTCCCCCATCAATAAAAGTCTTTCTTTGCCCGTGGAGGTAGCCAATTGGTGAACCATGTTAAATCTCTCTGTCTTTCTTTTCTGTTCATCTAATCTGTTAATATGTTTCTTCTCAGAACCGTCACAATAAATTGGTATCAGAGCTTTGGGTTGAATCTGGTGTGAAGTTGTCTGGGATGAATATGAAGATAGACAAGTTTACTGGAAGGAACAATTTCAGTCTCTGGCAAATTAAGATGAAGGCATTCCTAAAACAACAAGGTCCATTTGGGCACCGTTGTCAGAGAAGAAATTTGAACCTGTTACAGTTGAGATGGAGGTTACTAAAGAGAAGGCGTCACTACAAGAAATATGAGTATTGGTAACAGTTCACGGTAGCAAGAATTCACCAACTGCTACCAAAAATGCAAAAATCAGATCACAACTCTACCGTAGCATTAAATTTAAGCTAAGATAAAATATCATTGAATGGGAAAGAAATATTCAGAAATTTCATTTATGATAACACTTCGGTGCAAAATTTTTAGTTTTGTCCGCCAAACAGTTAGAAAAAAAATACTTTACCACCAAAACACTTAGCCAAAATAATACTTTTCTTGTAAGTCGTCCATATTTGTTTGTTAAAAAAAATCTAGAGAATTGTGTCAGATATTTGACTTTTCCTGGACGACTTACCAGTAAGTCGTCTCTGTGAGAACAAAAATTTCAATATTTTATTTAAGTTAGACGACTTACTTGTAAGTCGTCTCGGGTTTGTTTTTCAATTGGAAAATAAAACTTAAATATTTAACTTTTCCCAGACGACTTACTCGGAAGTCGTCCTTTCGGACGATTTACTTGAAAGTCGTCCAGATTTTTTTCCGAGATTATGGTCAAACCTTGCTTATCTCGGGACGACTGTCTCGTGAGTCGTCTAACTGGACGACTTTCAAGTAAGTCGTCTGGGAAAAGTTAAATATTTAAGTTTTATTTTCGAACTGCAAAGTAACCTGAGACGACTTACTTGTAAGTCGTCTTGCTTTCATAAAATATTGAGTTTTTTGTTTTCCCAGAGACGACTTACCAGTAAGTCGTCCAGGAAAAGTCAAATATCGGACACAATTCGGTCAAATGCAAAACTAACCCAATTATCCTAGACGACTTACTGGTAAGTCGTCTAGATTTTTTTTTTGTTTAACAAACAAAGCTGGACGACTTACTTGTAAGTCGTCCCATTTAAAAATCAATTGCACAAATGACCTGTTCGGACGACTTACTGGTAAGTCGTCTAAGTCTTACAGACGACTTACTGGTATGTCGTCTGCGTCAATGTTTAGTAAACTTTCATTTTCTCTATGTTTACTAATGTGTTTTATTTTGAATTTTTTCAGATGATGCGTCAACTACATGCAGTGTATGGAGAATGGTTGTTGAAAGATGGCTGTTGGGATTTTGTGTTTGATACTTTCAAAGGAGCGAGAATGTTTATTCTGAGTGAAGGTTCGACACATGCTGAACTTGTTGCAATGGCTCAAGAAGATTATAACCTCGACATGAGCACAGAGTCTGTGGAGATATCCTACTCATTACCAGCAGAAATGATGCAACAGATGGCTCCAGACACCCTTCCTATTCATGTTACAAGTGATAGAAGAGTTCAAAACTTGCTCGAGATAGCCAAAACGCATGGAGTACGGCTTTGTGTATTAAGCCGTAGCAAGGTGGACCGTAGCAAGGTGGAAACGGTTTCAGAGGAAAGGGAAGAATATTATGAAGCTGATGAAGCTGAAACATGTTTTGAAGATGATGATGATTTAGTTGAAGATGAAAATCATGATGGGGAGGAGGATGATGGGGAGGAGGAGGATGATTGGGAGGATGATGATGGGGAGGAGGATGCTGATTTCTCTATTGTTGCTGAAGCGAACGAGAATGGTGATGATTACAGTGTTTATGGAAAGGTTGAAGATGAGGATGAGGAAGAAGATGATGATATGTGTTTTGAAGATTTCAAAGACACATATGATATGGAAGGAGGAAGATCGAATGGTAACGGTATCTATGTCAACCAGAGTTTTGTTAGCAAGGATGCACTGCTTTCAGAGCTGCGGTTGACATCAGTGAGACGTAGGTTCTCCTTTGGAATATACAAGTCAACGAAAACTCTCTTTGTGGCAAGATGTCGGGTTAGTAGTTGTGGATGGAAGATCAGAGCGAGTGTGAAACATGGGACAAACACGTTTTGGGTAACAAAGTATGTGGAAAAACATACATGCTCAGTGGGAGACCGAATCGCTAAGCGGAGACATTGTACTCCGAAGTATGTTGGTAGGCTTTTCATTGATCGTGTTGGAATCATTGATGGGTTGAATCCGCAGCATATCACTGATGCAATGAAGAATATGTTTGGCATGGAGCTTGATTACACCACTTCATACAGAGCACTGTTATATGCACAAACATTGGTGAGAGGATCAGCAGAAGATGGGTATTTGTGTCTGCCATCATATCTCGAGCAAATCTCCCTAGCAAATCCCGATTCTATCACGGCTATAGAACTTGATTCTGAGAATTGATTTAAGTATCTATTTCTCTCTTTTGGAGCTTCTATCAAAGGTTTTAAGTATCAGAGAAGGGTCATTGTGGTGGATGGGACTCACCTAAGTGGGAAGTATGGAGGTGTTATGTTAGTTGCAGCCGCACAAGATGGGAATTTTCAGATATTTCCATTGGATTTTGGGATCGTAGATGCTAAAGATGAACCTTCTTGGGAATGGTTTTTCACAAATTGGCTAGTTGTGTATCTGATGACCAGCCTCTGGTGATAGTCTCCGGCCGGCACACGGCCATTAAAAGTGCGTGTGATAAGGTGTTTCCTTGGGCAACCCGATGAATATGTTATTATCACCTTCAAGATAACATTGTCAAAAAGTATAAAGGAAAACATCTCTTATACTTGGTGAAAGGTGCTGCTTATGCTCATACAGTTTCAGATTTTGACCGCTACATGGCTGAGATACAGAGTGCAAACCCGGACCTTGCAACGTATTTGGTGAATGCTGACGTCAGCCTATGGACAAGGGTCTATTGTAAAGGGGACAGGTACAACATAAAAACAAGCAACATTGCTGAATCTATTAATTCCGCACTGAAGCGAGCTAGAGGATTTCCGATTCAGTTCCTGTTGGAGTTCATAAGGGAGAAGCTAGGAAGGTTGTTTTAGAAAAAGGAGAGAAGATGCTTTGAGTCTCCCAACTGAACATAATCGGGGTGTTGAATACTTGCTTGCTGTTCAAGGGGAGATAGCGGATACGATGAGGGTCCAACCAATTGATGGATGGAAATTCTTTGTGAAAGGTGGCAAAATGGAATGTGTGGTTGATTTGGAACATGGAAAGTGTGATTGTGGTGTCTATGCAGTGGAGAAAAGAGCATATGCTAGGTTGCATATCTCCACACTTGTATGTCCAGTGTACTCAAAGAATTATCTGTTTGCAGGATACTCAGAGAATATATATCCTTGCGTTGGACAACATGTTGAGGAATGCACATGCTTTCCTCCGGATGTAAAGCGTGGTCCGGGGAGACTAAAGAAATCAAGATGGCAATCTTGGTTGGAGCTATCCAGGTTGAAAGGACGCAAACCCCGGAAGAAACACAAGGTTTATAGATTCTCAAACTGTAAAGAAACTGGCCATACGAAACCACAATGTAAGAAATGACGTGGACGACCTTCTAGTAAGTCGTCCAGAAGACCTTCAAGTTAGTCGTCTAGTATTTAGTCTTCAAAAAGACCTTCAAGTTAGTCGTCCAATGTTTAGTCTTCCAAAAGACCTTCAAGTTAGTCTTCCAGAAGACCTTCAAGTTAGTCGTCCAGTGTTTAGTCTTCCAAAAGACCTTCAAGTAAGTCGTCCAGAAGACCTTTTGTGTCAACTTATGAATTTGTCTTATGAATTTATGTAGTGGGGTCTTTGTCAACTTATGAATTTGTCGTATGAATTTGTCTTATGAATTTGTGTATTAAGAATTTGTGTTATGAACTTGTGTTATGAACTTATCTGTGTCAACTTCTTTGTCAAATTTCCGAAAGGTTCGAAAAGGTTAATGCACAGAAATTATAAGTCGTCTGGAAAGTCTTCCAGCTGGAAGACTTTCCAGACAACTTAAATATATGTCTTCTGGAAAGTCGACTCAATTATAAGTCGTCTGGAAATTCTTCCAGATGAAAGACCTTCCAGACGACTTATAATTTCTGCTTACTCAAAGAAGCACTTACGTCATCTCTTGTTCTCGCTCTACCAGACATTACAAAGACATTTATTGTCGAGACCGACGCCTCTAACACCGGCATCGGAGCAGTACTCATGCAAGATAATCATCCCATATGTTATATCAGTAGAGCTTTGGGGAAACGCCATCAAGGGCTATTTGTCTATGAGAAAGAACTTCTTGCTGTGGTTCACGCAGTCCAGACATGGAGTCCCTACTTGGCTCATAATAAGTTTGTTATTCGGACAGATCAAAAAAGTCTAAAGATTCTCTTGGAGCAGAAGATCACTACGCCTTTCCAACATATGTGGTTATCAAAATTAATGGGCTACACTTTCGACATCCAATACAAGAAAGGAAAAGAAAACGTCGCAGCTGATGCACTTTCGCGATTATCTGGATCTCAACTGCTTCAGTTAACACTCTCTCAGATTCACCATGGTTTCTACGAGGAACTTAAGCTGCTCTGGGACACTGATCCGATACTTAAGAAAATTATATCAGAGTTGTAGGTTAAACCTTCATCTCATGCCTCTTACTCTTTTGTTAATGGTGAACTTCGACGCCGTGGCAAATTGGTAGTTGGTAATGATCCTTCGGTGAAACTCCACATCTTTAAGTGGTTACATGATTCAGCAATTGGAGGCCACTCTGGTCGTGACTCTACTCTGCAACGGATCAAAACACTTTTCTACTGGCCTAAAATGAGCTTGGAGGTCCAAAATTATGTTCCCAACTGCCCTGTTTGCCAACATAACAAGTATGATCAAGCTGCTAAGCCAGGATTCCTACAACCGCTCCCAGTAACTGCATGGGTGTGGGAATCCATCAGTCTCGATTTCATAGAAGGCCTTCCACCTTCTGCTGGCAAACATTGTATCTTGGTAGTCATCGACCGACTCAGCAAAAACGCTCACTTTCTTGCTCTGTCCCACCCGTACACATCCCTGGACGTCGCAAAGGTTTATATGAACCAGGTATTTCACCTCCACGGAATGCCTAAAGATATCACTAGTGATTGCGACCCTACTTTCCTCAGCGAGGTATGGAGAGAAATGTTTCGAGTACATGGAGTCGACTTGAATTATTCAACTGCATATCATCCACAATCGGACGGGCAGACTGAAGTCACTAATAAGACTTTGGAAACGTATCTTCGCTGTATGACGTCCGACGCACCACATACATGGAGTGAATGGCTTCCCCTCGCCGAGTGGTGGTACAATACTACCTATCATACAGCAATCCGTAGCACTCCTTCTGAACTTATATATGGACAGCCTCCGCCAGTTCATCTACCTTACCTTCCTGGAAAAAGTACTTCACCAACAGTTGATAGAACTCTACAGCGCAGGGAGGAACTTATTAACATGATGAAGTTTCACCTTCTGCGAGCGCAAAACAGAATGAAACAATATGCAGATTCTCGTCGCTCCGTCCGTGTGTTCCAGATTGGTGATTACGTCTATTTAAAACTTCAACCATATTGCCAACACTCTCTCAAGGGTCGACATCTTCCACACAAGCTTTCACCAAGATTCTACGGCCCTTTTGAAATACAGGATCATGTTGGTCCCCTGGCTTATAATCTTCTTCTTCCACCGGGCGCTGCTATCCATAACGCCTTCCATGTCAGCCAGCTGAATCTCTGCCCCAATCCACCAACTACAACTCCGACTTTACCTCAATATCTTACTGACGTTGGCAAAGACAAAGAACCTGCTGCAATACTCGAGAAGAAAATGGTTAATCGCCAGAATCGTGCTGTTACAAAGGTGCTTGTTCATTGGAAGGGACAATCTCCAGACAACGCTACTTGGGAATTCTATCAAGACTTTGTAGCAAAATTTCCAGACTTTCATACCTGAGACCAAGTATGTTCTCAACGGGGGAGTATTGTGACAGGATTATGTCACGGTTCTCTTAAACCAATCTTGTACCATTTTATCTTTTACTCTTTACACATTGGTTTTATTTATTTCTTTCTCTTTGGATAATTATCGGTTTGTTACGATAAACATCCTTTACGTTTTCAGATTAGGACTCTTTCTTCCTTATATAAGGCGTAGCCTTCACAGAAGTTTTAATAAGAATTCAAGTTTACAATCTTCTCTATCTCTTATTACTTTCTGTGCAAGTAAGCAACCTATCAATCGATCTTAGCATCTTCGAGCTGACCCTTCTTCTCCAGTGGTCATCTTCTAGGTTCTTTGAATCCCCTTTCTTCTAATCAGCAAGAAGGATTATTAGCTCGGGACTTATACACCAAATTTCGTGTCTCACATCGACTAAGCCATCGAGTAAGTTCCTCACTGGAGCTCCAATTAGGGTTTAGATTTGTAATCTCTAGTCCATCCTTTTGATCGATTTGGTCCTTTTGATTTGTTTTTTCAGAGGTAGAATGATGAAGAGGTTTTCATAATCTCTCTCTCTTTTGATTCTGATTTGGCTCTGTTTTTGGAAAAGGAAGTTGATTAAAAGAATTTTCCATGAAAGTCTGAATCTTTTTTCTGTTCATGCTTTGAAAACTGGGTTTCAGGGATAAGCTGAAGATGAAGAAGACAAAGAACAGCAGGAGACAGAGATAAGTGGCGGAGGCAGAAGAATAAGCTAGGACGGAGCAGTTTCATAGATGGAGATTGTGGCAGCGGAGGAGGCAGAGCGGGAGAGGCAGTGCGGAGGAGGCGGTGCAAAGGAGTTAGGGATTTTTTTGGGTTTTTTTAGATTTAGTTTTTAAACTCGGTTTGGGTTTAATTTGTAAACCAAAAAAATTGTAATCTGGTTTAATTTATTAACCCAAATCAGTTGTAAATCGAATTTTTAATATAAACCGAAATCATTTATAAACCGGTTTAGTTTATATATTGAAATCAGTTGTAAACCAATTTTTAATATTAAACCATATTAAATCTCAAAATTAATAATAATCCGTTTTATTTTTATTTAATTTTAGTATTAATTTTAATTTTAGTTTACAGAGCATTGAAAATATGTCATTATAAATGATGTTATGAAAAAATAAAAAGCCATAAAAAATAACGTAATAGCCAAAATAAGATGCTATGAAAACAGTTTAATATAACACATAATAAACGCTACAATATCTCTACTTTTTATAGCAAACAAAAAAAGGCTACGATAGGGGGGGGGTCTACCATAGCTGCGGCTGTCAGAGCATTTATAAAAGCGCGACGAAAACCCTATGATAGCGTTTTTCGGGTGCTACTAATGCTGATTTTTCTTGTAGTGCGTATTCAACGATTTTGTTGAGTCTGGCAGATGAGATCATCATAGAGGTTTCCAGTGTTGATACTACAGCTGATTTGTGGTTGAAGTTAGAGAGTCTATACATGACGAAGTCTCTGACTAAGAAACTACTTCTGAAACAACGTCTCTTCGCTCTAAGGATGCACGAAGGTACACAACTTCAGGATCATCTTGATAGTCTAAATTCTATTATGTTAGATCTGAGGAATATTGACGTTAAGGTGGAGGATGAGGATGTGGCACTGATTTTGTTGGTATCACTGCCTAACTCCTATGAGAACTTTGTTCAGTCATTCATAAGGAGTAAGGAAACAGTGAGTTTGGAGGAAGTCAAGTCGGCACTTCATAGCAGGGAGTTGCGACACAAGGCATCAGGTTCTGGTATAAAAGACCAAGCTTCTGGGTTATTTGTAGGTGGTGGAAAGAACTTTGGGAAAGGCAAAAGGTCGAAGACAAAAATTCGTTTCCAAAGGGTCCTAAACCAACTGATATTTGCAATTACTGCAAAGAGAGAGGGCCTTGGAAATCTGATTGTCCTAAGAAGAAGAACCAAGCTGGTTCCGTTGCTGTAGCCGAGAATGAAGCTAAGTCTGATAATGATATTGTGCTGGTTGCTCATGGAAAAACACATCCTAGGGATGTGTGGGTCCTGGACACAGGCGCGTCTTATCATATGTGTCCAAGGAGAGAATGATTCTCAGAGTATGATGCAGTGACTGATGGCAAGATCAAAATGGCGAATGACTTTGCTTGCAATATTGTAGGAATCTGTTCTATTAAGCTCAGGACACATGATGGTAGAGTCTGCAAATTGACTGGAGTTAGACATGTTCCATCTATGTCCAACAATTTGATCTCAGTTAGTCTTTTGGATAGCAGAGGTTTCAAGTATTCAGGTGGAGATGGAGTTCTGAGTGTTTACAAGAGTTCATATGTGATTCTCAGAGGGTTCATTCATGGTACTTTGTATTTGCTGGATGGTTCTACGGTTTCATGATAGCTTGCATATTTGCATGTTTTTAGCATCCATATCTCATGCATTTTGATCATATAAGTTAGGCATTAGGCATGTTTAGGTCCATTTTGCATCCATTTGTCTTTATCAGGTGTTCGAGTGTGCTTTGGTATGATTTGAGGTGTTTGGAAGCCTTATGGCCCCAAAAGAGATGAAGAATCAAGTTTGGCCATGAAAAGAGGAGTCAATCCATGATCTGGTTAAGACAAAGATGAGCATGGACAGAGGCCTTAGGGATGTCTCCTGCTGCTAAGATTATGTGGAGACATAGAAAATTGAGTTAGCTTTCCAATGGAAGTGGTTTCAAGTCATTTGGACCTGTATTGTAAGAGTTATGATCAATTCACTTGAAGCATGTCAGGCTGGCCGGGTAGAGACGTCCGGGTTCAAGCAGCCGGCCGGGAAAAGAGCAGCTGGATGGAAGTGGTCCGGGATGACTAGGCCTGGGAGAGGCACCCGGTCGTTTGAGTGGTGCTGGAGGAGACCAGACCGGTAGATCGGTCCGGAAGGACACCGGTCGGCGAGATGGATCAAGGGACACCGAACGGCCGGAAGGAGGAATCGGGTACTGAACCCGGACGGGCTGGACAGCAACCAAGACAAGCTTGGACGGGGTGGCCAGACGGGTTGGACCATGCTGGTTCAACCCTGACCGAATTTCTCCTCCGTTTCCCATTGGTTGAGACCAATTTGGCTCAAGGACATTTTAGTAATTTGTTTTATGTTTCTAGGGCTTTTAAGCCAAGTATAAATACTCTAGTTATCCTTATTTTGGGGACTGATGTTATTTTTTTCTTTCTAAGAACACAAACCTTTGAGAAAGTTTTATCTTTGAATCATAATCTCATCTCATCTTTGTGTTCTTGATTGTTTGATTTCATCTCCTTTCTTTCTCTACATGTTTAAGCTTAAATCTCTCATGGGTTTAAGAGTAAGCATGTGGATTAGTGTGTAGATCCATTTAAGATCCATGGGTTAGGGTGATTGAGAGTGATTAAGTGTAGATCCAAGGTGCTTAGTGTTAGATCTATCCTTTCCTTGCATTGATTTGGTGTTCTTAATGCTATATTTGGGTTGGCCTCTCAAGCATAGAGCCATAGGCATTTCATGCCCGAAAGGTGTTCTATGAAATGCATGAACCAACTCATCTATGCTTTTAGCTTGCTTTGCCTAAGAGATTAGTTGTCAAAGAAGCTAGGATTGCTATTAGACTCATTCTTTATGCTTGCTTTGATCATTACAGCCAAAGAGATTTGGTGTACTTGTGTGATCATTGCAAAAGAGCATTCATCTAGAGATAGAGCTTGCTTAGTTTTGTTGTCTAGGCATAAGAAATTAGATTGATTGAAAAGTTGGCATCTTGGATTGAACCTTAATCATTTGAGATCAAGTCCCTATACCCATGGGTCTCATCTCCTCATAAAGAAAGAAAGCTTTATATTTTCTTGCATTTTAGATATAGCCTTAGTTTAATAATCATCTCCTTAAATGATTGCATTTAGATTAAGCATAGACTTATATTTCCTTTGCTTTGTGGTCACTTAGAACTGGTTCGACAATCTTTTATATTATATCATTTGATTAGGACCCTAGAAAAGTCCTTTCATCAAATTGGCGCCGTTGCCAAATTCTAAGTTGATTGTGACATTGGGATTTAGTCACTTGCTTGAGACTAAATCATTTTTCTTTTCTTGTGATATTGATTCTCCTTTTGCCTCTTCCTTTGATTTTCAGGTGTATGAACACAAGAAGCAGGGGTGTAACTAACCTGGTTCCCACTGTTGAAGAGATAGCTACACTTGAGAGGGATATAGCAAGAAGGAGAAGAGAAGAAGAGCAACAAGCTCACATTCAGAGGTTGGGGTTTGAGATGGATGAACACCAGCATCAACCTCAAGACAGAGCTGCTCAAGATGGCAATGGTCCAAGAGCTGACAACATAAGACCACAGCGCCAGCCACAACAACCACAGCGCCAAGCTAGAGCCATTGGAGCATATGATCAACCTCACATTCATGGTCATAGGTTGGGGATAAGGGCACCAGCTGTGGAGAACAACAACTTTGAGATCAAATCAGGGCTGCTGCATTTGGTTGAGAACAACAAGTTTCATGGCCTTGCTGTGGAGGATCCCCTTGATCACTTGGACACATTTGATAGCTACTGTAGCTTGTCCAAGATTAATGGAGTCTCTGAAGATGCTTTCAAGCTGAGGTTGTTTCCCTTCTCTTTGGGAGACAAAGCACATCTATGGGAGAAGGCCCTTCCAAGTGACTCTATCACAACTTGGAATGAGTGCAAGAGGGCATTCCTAGAGAAATTCTTCTCTACCTCAAGAACAGCCAAGATCAGAAATGAGATCTCTAACTTTCAGCAGAAGAACCTTGAGAGCTTTAGTGAAGCATGGGAGAGGTTCAAGGGCTATTGGTCTCAATTCCCACATCATGGCTTCACCAAGGAGAGTTTGCTTAGTACCTTCTACAGAGGTGCTCTTCCAGAGTTCAGGAGCAGATTGGACACAGCCAGCAATGGGTTCTTCTTGGGCAGAACTGAGCAGGATGCTGAGGAGCTGGTGGAGAACATGGCCAGGAGTGACTCAGTCTACAGTGAGGAGCATGATAGGGTCAACAGAGGTACTGATGAAGATGATCAGCACACAAGGAAAGCCCTGAAATCTCTCCAAGAGAAGTTGGACAAGATTCTTGCAGAGAAGGCTAAGCAAGAGCAGATTAACTCCATTGGGAACCAGCAGCCTGCTGGGACTACTGAAGTTAATGGTTTAGAAGGTCAAGAGGAGTTGTGCTTCATCAATGCTAATGGCACATGGTATAGGAAAGAGCCCAACTTCCAATACCAAAACAACTACCAGCAAAGACCTTACTACAACAATCAACAAGGAGGTTACCAAGCCAACCAGCCTACTCAGCCCCAAGGAAGCTTTTCTCAAGCTCAGGTTCCAAGTTCAAATTTGGAGTCCATGTTCAAGCAACTCTTAGAAACTCAAGAAAGAAATGCTAAGAACATTGGTGATGAGTTCAAGAACATCCATGCCAAGATTGATGGAACTTATTCTGACCTCAACAACAAGTACATGCAACTTGCCTCTCATCTCAAGGCATTGTTCTTGAAACCAGCTCCATCCTTAACTTAGACTTGATTGAACTTAATTTCTCTTGCATATGGGCATTTGCATACTTGATCATGGATCTCATACACATTTGGGTTATCTTTTCCCCATTGCACCACTCTTTGTTAACCCAAATGGCACTTCCATACCCTTGAACCCTATCCATTCTTTGAAGCCTACATTGATTTGCATGAGTGAGGCCTTTTCTGATAGTTTGTCATGTTCAAAATTTTGAGAGTATTGGGGGCGACATGGATTTGTTCTCATCTCTTGCTAGCATAGGGTCATCATTTGAGCTAGCTTCTAGGATGGTGAGTGGGGTTTTTGATCCTTAATGGTCTAATTCTTGGGTTTGGAATGTAACAATGTTAAGATTGATGAACAAATGAGTATCATAAGAAAGAAGAACCCTAGGGACCTAAAATAAAAAGATAAGAAGCTCTTAATTGATGTTTTTGACCTTCCCCCATCTTTGTGTATATATTAATAAAAAAAAAGAAGAAAAAGAAAGAAAAAAATTAAAGATTCAATAAGATAGTGGGAAAGGAAAAACTTAAAGAGTTAGAGCTTAGGAAAGTGATTAGAGGTCCTTAGTGGTTGGATTTCAAAAGAAAGAAAGTTGTTCATGGGGTGAGTGATGTGAGAATATTTTCAATTTTGGGGTATGAGATGAATAAAAGAGGCGTAGATCTTGTAATTATTTAGGAATTGGGTAGAATGATGAGGATGGATCCATGTATGCATGAATTGCTCCTAGTCTTAGATAAATTTTGCATAATGATCAAGCTCCTTGATTTTGAGTGATTGCCACCTTGAAATGATGCATTGAAACCTCATTATCATCCATATTAGACCATTTGATCACCTAGCCAAATGATCGAGATCATGTGCCCATTTGTGAGACTTCACCTTGTGTGTGTGTGTGTGAATCAATGTGAGGGCTGGTTAAGAGAACTTGTTGGTTGATAAGCATTGCATCTTGTGTAGAGGCATAAGAGTCATTGATAGGGCTTGTGAAGCTAGAGCATAATAGGAAGTTTTGCTCATGCTATTTGCTATGTTTCTTTAGGATGTCAAGTTGAGTGCTATGAGTGTTTATTTTGGCTTTGCTCCCATCTCTATGTCTCTCCTCCTTGCGTTTTGAAAAGATTACTTGAAGACAAGTAAATGTCTAGTGTGGGGGAGTTGATAGCTTGCATATTTGCATGTTTTTAGCATCCATATCTCATGCATTTTGATCATATAAGTTAGGCATTAGGCATGTTTAGGTCCATTTTGCATTCATTTGTCCTTATCAGGTGTTGGAGTGTGCTTTGGTATGATTTGAGGTGTTTGGAAGCCTTATGGCCCCAAAAGAGATGAAGAATCAAGTTTAGCCATGAAAAGAGGAGTCAATCCATGATCTGGTCAAGACAAATATGAGCATGGACAGAGGCCTTAGAGATGTCTCCTGCTGCTAAGATTTTGTGGAGACACAGAAAATTGAGTTAGCTTTCCAATGGAAGTGGTTTCAAGTCATTTGGACCTGTATTGGAGGAGTTATGATCAATTCACTTGAAGTATGTCAGGCTGGCCGGGTAGAGACGTCCGGGTTCAAGCAGCCGACCGGGAAAAGAGCAGCTGGATGGAAGTGGTCCGGGATGACTAGGCCTGGGAGAGGCACCCGGTCGTTTGAGTGGTGCTGGAGGAGACCAGACCGGGTAGATCGGTCCGGGAAGGGACACCCGGTCGGCAGAGATGGATCAAGGGACACCCGAACGGCCGGGAAGGAGGAATCGGGGTACTGAACCCGGACGGGCTGGACAGCAACCAAGACAAGCTTGGACCGGGGTGGCCAGACCGGGTTGGACCATGCTGGTTCAACCCTGACCGAATTTCTCCTCCGTTTCCCATTGGTTGAGACCAATTTGGCTCAAGGACATTTTAGTAATTTGTTTTATGTTTCTAGGGCTTTTAAGCCAAGTATAAATACTCTAGTTATCCTTATTTTGGGGACTGGTGTTATTTTTTTCTTTCTAAGAACACAAACCTTTGAGAAAGTTTTATCTTTGAATCATAATCTCATCTCATCTTTGTGTTCTTGATTGTTTGATTTCATCTCCTTTCTTTCTCTACATGTTTAAGCTTAATCTCTCATGGGTTTAAGAGTAAGCATGTGGATTAGTGAGTAGATCCATTTAAGATCCATGGGTTAGGGTGATTAATAGTGATTAAGTGTAGATCCAAGGTGCTTAGTGTTAGATCTATCATTTCCTTGCATTGATTTGGTGTTCTTAATGCTATATTTGGGTTGGCCTCTCAAGCATAGAGCCATAGGCATTTCATGCCCGAAAGGTGTTCTATGAAATGCCTGAACCAATTCATCTATGCTTTTAGCTTGCTTTGCCTAAGAGATTAGTTTTCAAAGAAGCTAGGATTGCTATTAGATTCATTCTTTTTGCTTGTTTGATCATTACAGCCAAAGAGATTTGGTGTACTTGGGTGATCATTGCAAAAGAGCATTCATCTAGAGATAGAGCTTGCTTAGTTTTGTTGTCTAGGCATAAGGAATTAGATTGATTGAAAAGTTGGCATCTTGGATTGAACCTTAATCATTTGAGATCAAGTCCCTATACCCATGGGTCTCATCTCCTCATAAAGAAAGAAAGCTTTATATTTTCTTGCATTTTAGATATAGCCTTATTTTAATAATCATCTCCTTAAATGATTGCATTTAGATTAAGCATAGACTTGTATTCCCTTTGCTTTGTGGTCACTTAGAACTGGTTCGATAATCTTTTATACTACATCATTTGATTAGGACCCTAGAAAAGTCCTTTCATCATTTCATGTTCAGCAAATGTTGCATCTCAAGAGGTTCGCAAGGAAAATATGGACAAGTTGTAGCATATGAGGCTTGGACATATGGGTGAGCGTGAGATGCAGATTCTGTCGAAGCAGGATCTTCTTTGTGGTCATAAGACCAAGAGTCTTGAGTTCTGTGAGCACTGTGAGCACTGTGTGTTTGGGAAGCTACATCGAAAGAAATTTCCTAATGCTGTTCATAAGACAAAAGGCACGCTGGATTACATCCATTCAGATTGTTGGGGTCCCTCCATGGTGGAGTCGCTGAAGGGTCATAGGTATTTGTGTCAATGATTGATGATTATTAAGAGGAAGACTTGGATAATATTCATGAAGCAGAAAAGTGAAGCTTTCAACAGCTTCAAGGAGTGGAAGATACTGGTGGAAAATCAAACTGAGAAGAAGATTAAGAGGCTTCGTACTGATAATGGTCTTGATTTCTGTTCATCAGAGTTCAGTCAGTTTTGTAAGAATGCAGGGATTACTAGGTAACATACAATCAGGTATACACCACAGCAGAATGGTGTAGCAGAGAAAATGAACCAAACATTGCTAGAGAGGGTGAGGTGCATGCTGTCTAATGCTGGTTTAGAGAAGAGGTTTTGGGATGAGGCGGTAAATACGGCTTGTTATTTGATCAATCTGGGACCACATACAGGCATCGAGTGTCGAATACCTAATGAGGTGTGGTCAGACAGGTCTGCTGATTACCCTATTCTGAGAGTTTTTGGTTGCATTACTATCATGTTAATGAAGGAAAGCTGAAAGCAAGAGCAAAGAAGGGAGTGTTTATGAGCTATGGAGATGGTGTTAAGGGATACAGAGTATGGTCTCCATCTGACAAATGGGTTGTAATGAGCCGGAACGTTGTGTTTGATGAGAGTTCTATGTTCGAAGTTTCAGCTGAATCTAATTCAGAAACAGATCAAGAGGATTTTGACAAGCAGGTGGAGTTGCAGAAAGTGCAGTCGGGCTACCCAGGACCGACCGATCCAGTGTCAGGGAGTGATCAATCCATGCCAGACGCATGACCGATCGATCCTCAGGAAAAGGTCGAGCGAACGACGTCTAACGAGCAGCCTGAGTCTTCTAATTCTGGAAATCAACGTGTTGGATCTGAAAAACGTAGTATTACTAGAGACAGACCAAGGAGAGTTGATGTCAGACCACCAGAGAGATATCAGTTTGATGAAATGGTGGGTTATGCACTACAGGTTGCAGAGGAAGTGGACACTTACGAGCCGTCTACTTACAGAGAAGCTATTTCGAGTTATGCGTCTGAGAAATGGTTTGCTTCAATGGGAGATGAGATGAAATCTTATAAAAATAATCACACATGGGATCTGGTCACACTACCACATGGGATAAAGGTTGTGACTTGCAAGTGGATTTACAAGATAAAAGATGGTTAGCCACCAGAAGAGGGAGTTAAGTATAAATCTTGAGTTGTTGCTAGAGGTTTCAGTCAAAGAGAAGGCGTGGACTACAATGAGATCTTCTCACATGTGGTCAAACACACTTCTATCAGAGTGCTATTAGCAATAGTAGCATGTCAGGATCTGGAGTTGGAGCAACTTGATGTTAAGACTACTTTTCTTCATGGAGAGCTTGAGGCGGAGATCTATATGACTCAGCCTGAGGGCTTTCTGGTTCCTGGTAAGGAAGATCACGTTGTGCAAGTTGAGGAAGTCACTTTATGGACTTAAGCAGACTCCTAGACAGTGGTACAAGAGGTTTGACAGCTATATGGTCAAGTTGGGCTACGACAAGAGTCCTTATGACTGTTGTGTTTACATGAGCAAGGTGGAGGATGGGTCATATATCTACCTGGTGCTGTATGTAGATGACATGCCGAAAGCTGCTAAGAAGAAGTGTGATGTGCAGAAGCTTAAAGAGCTACTGATTTCTGTGTTTGAGATGAAAGATTTGGGTGCTGCGAGGAAGATTCTAGGAATGGAGAAAAGGGCTTGACGAGATTCAGGATGCTTAATGTCTGAAGAGGAAATCGATTAGATGTCACGAGTTCCTTATGCTATTGCTGTAGGAAGTCTGATGTATGCTATGGTCTGTACAATACCAGATCTTGCACATGTAGTCAGTGTTGTGAGTAGGTTCATGGTTCACCTGCGAAAGGAGCACTTGATTGCAGTGAAGAGAATTTTCCGGTACCTTAAGGGTACATATGATGTTGATCTTGTCTATGGAGACAAGGATCAAAGACTGGACAGGGTATTCTGATTCTGATTATGCAAGAGATGTGGACAGGAGGAGATCTATGATTGGTTACATGTTTACTCTGGGTGATTCTGCTGTGAGCTGGAAGACGACTTTGCAGTCGAATGTGACTTTGTCTACTACTGAGGCAGAGTATATGACATCGACAGAAGCTGCTAAGAAGGCTATATAGTTGAGAGGATTGGTCAGTGATCTCGGTCTTCATTATGATCAGGCTACTGTGTTCTGTGATAGCTTGAGTGCTATCTGTTTAGCCAAAGATCAGGTTCATCGAGAGAGAACCAAGCATATCAATGTAAGATACCATTTTTAAACATATCGATGTCCTTTCTTTGTAGGTTCTTCTCGCAATCATCACAACAACATTCCTCCTATCCAACAAGTGAATTAGTCTATTTGCTGAGGATGGCTTGTCACAATGACGTCTTGCATTCCTCTCACGCCAAATGGTATAAAGAGCTGCTTGGAACACATACTGAAGAGTAAATTTGGGTACCCTCTGCTGTGAACTATCCTTGGTTAAGCACATGATCTCCTGCCAATCTGTTGTATATTGCTCTCTCAAGAACCCCTTCGTGAGCTCTTTCCATATATCTGCTGAATGATACAACCTCTTGCATTCGTAAACTCTGTACGTGCAATTGCTGCGTTTAAACTAGTAAGATTTTTAGTGTGGTATGAAATGATTGCAAGACTTGACATGGTATGATCTGAGTGGATTATCGAAGAATTTGATCAACACGTTTTTGGATAATGATGAAGTGATAGCAATCATGAAATTTGTTATATCCAAATCAGATTATAGCAAACTTGTCGTAATTGATTGAAAGATTCAAGATTTGGGTTTTATTTGCGTCTCTGATCGTTGGATCTAAATGTGCCTAGTTGTAATCACCAAAATATTACAGTATTCACCAAACTGCAGAAAATAGACAACATGCAAGCTTTCGTAAATTCATTAACTGAGAATATAACAATAAAATCAGTAAATTCCACGAAACAAGCGACAATATAAATATAAACATGAATATTTAGAAACACTACAAGCTTGGTTAAGTTGTGTTCTATCTCTTAAATCATTTAGTAAACATAAGGGAAAATGGCATTTCGGTTAGGCGGATAATTCTCAAACTTCCGGAGATACCACCGGTGTGTTTCTCCAGCGGCTAACGTCAGATTCCCAACCTACAAAGAAAGGACATAAAAACAAAAATTTCTCTGAATCCAAACAAAGCATTTCACTAGCCAGCTTGACGATAAGAAAGTGCAACTGTACCACGAAACCAAGGAGTAACCAGATTGTTATATCTGTTCCTCCACTAGCAATCAGCAAACCCGCATATAAAACCTATATTACAGAGCATCAAACCATTAACGATTAAGAAGGAAATAAAACCATGAAGATGACTGACTACTAGGGAAGGTATATATCATTACGATTTCAGCCAAATAATGTGGACTAGACACGATCTCAAACCAATCTCCATGTGGGATTATGTACTCTTTCGCTTGGCTAGGATTTTCCCGGAGCGATCCCTGCATTTAACATTTTCGTATCTCTCTAATGAATGTTAAAACATAGAAAACATTGAGACAAGAATGTTAAGAAACTTACAAGAATTGCATGACAGCGGCGTTGATGTAACCATCCCCAGAAAAAAATGACTCCACCAATCAACTGGCACCATCCAAGCTTCATCAGAGGGCTTAAAGATGATAATACGTCAAACTCAGGGGCCGAGGTGTGGCCTTTTCCTTTGGCAATGAACTCAGCCACTTGGTTTCCGGAGAATGTTGCTACCTCTGGAGCTACATTGACGCAGAGTGATAAAGGCGCTACTGTATAGAAACTGAAAACCGCAAATCAAAACCAATCAAACTACGGACACATTCTACAATGTAAGAAGAGAAACTTACAAGCATCCGACGAGGTAACCAAGAATGTGAAGGCGAGCAGAAGGGCTATACTTGAACACATAGAATGACTCTATAAGGCGTCTCAGAACTTGGATTTCCATCAGAACAAGCAGAAACACTGCTCGCCATACTTTGAAACGGTGCTCCACAGGAGTCAAATGCAATTTATGAAGGGAGAAGACATGGGAACCGCCAGTTAAGTGGCTTGCAATGTCCGAAAGGTGGAACTCCTCTGATGATAAAGGGGCTGTTTTGCAAGCATACATCCAAGTGGTTGCTAGCAGAAGAGTGGTCCACGCCGCTCCGAAGACATAGAAATGAGCAAAGTATTTCTGAGGAACTGTCCATTTCTGCATCATAGAAACAAAACAAGCAAATGAGTCAGCTCATATACAGTAACTGAAACGGAATGGTCTGAAACTAAAAGTAACATGATTTTCAATGGCAGACGAACATTTTCAAAATTTCAATCATGTTTACAACGAAGGGATGATTCAGTTGGACTTAAGGGTAAACAACAAGAACAATATCAAATCTTTTCTTCAATCATCAAACTAATAGGAGCAATTCTGAAACAACTCATACTTAAAAAGTTAAAAGCTTTGAGGAATCCTGATAGTGAGGAAGGAAAGAGTGGAAACCTGAGAGGAGGGATGAAGAATCTTGCCTCTTCCTGCGAAACCCAGAACGAGTTGATGGAAAGATGTAAGCTTTGAACTGGGTATCGAAGCAATCAACATAGGAAGTAAAGCGGCGATCCAAGCGGCTCTAACCAACCAAACAATCCCTAATTCCGTAACTATCGAAGCAATCATCACATTAAACCTCATAAAACCTCTTTAATCACAATTTAAAATCCAGAAACTCCGTTTAGAAGATATTTCTGGAAACGGACGGCACAAAGGAAAAAAAAAATTCAATAATGGAGAAAAGTTGGATTGAGAAGTTAAGATCTGTTTCTATTTTCTTCGAATATCGTGCGAGGGAAAACCATTTGTGAAGTCAGTTAAGTTTTAATTATGTGACTTCGCTTCGATCACAATCCACGTGGGAATCGATCTCCCTAATCTCTTCAATTAAGGCAATTAATGTAATGGTACTACAATACGATGTTTTTGACGCGTGTGATTTCCGAGTCAATGAAATGTAATTAATGGCTTCATTTTTTTTTATCGTAAAAATATCAATCTTTAATTTAAGGCTTTGTTTTATTGATAAAGATTTGCACAGATTACATCATAGAAGAAGAGTACGACAAGATAATAATGAGAAACTAATGGTCTTTCAGCACCGGAACATGATATTAGAGTAGATTTTAATTTTTGAAAAAACATAAAAAGTGATTTTAGATTTTGGTTTCTAATTTTTCATTTTTCCTTTAAAAAAGATAAAATAAAAATAGCATTAACAGTAAAATATTTATTCTAAAATAATAAAATCTAAACTATTGTCATCAAAACACATATAAATTTAACTAATAAAACTATTTTAAAACAAAAAATACAAATACAAAATAAAACAACCGTGAACCATACAAATATGCAATAATTTCATCTTGAATGCCTTCTATGTTTGATCTCAAATACTATTATACAAGTAATTAAGTATTTTAAATTAGAAAATATGATTTTTATTCCAAAATAATTTTTAAACATATATTTCTGTGATTATTAATTTCCTGTATAAATAATTTCTATAAAGATTAATCAAATAGTAACTTTTAAAATAATATTTTGTTTTTGAAGATTTTTTGAACTTATTTTATTTTTATTATTTGACATCAAAATGCTATTTTATTAACTTCCTTTAATTTACAAATATGAAAACTTTGTTCTTGTATATAAAATTTCAATTTTTTTTGGATTTTGTTATTTTTTAAATAAAAATAAGTTTTGTTATTTTTAAATTAAAAATAACTATTGTATGTGGTAATATTTTGCATTATTTATTATTTTCGGAGTAAGTATTATATTGTTATCAATTGTTTTTTATTTAATCAACTTTAACTTTAGAACTAAAATAATAACTTAAATACAGTCAAAATCCAAAACTAAAATATTTTAACACTATGTTTTATACATAAATTTATGTAATTTTATTATTAATATCTAAGGTTTTAAAATAAAAATTAACATATAGTGCACTAAATATAAAGTACTTATAAATTTATAACAACTTTAATTATATTTTCTACAATTAAAACATATGGTAAAATATTAGTTAAAACGTTATTAAATATTTCACCTAAACAAAGCTTCAAAATTTAGTAAAAATAAATATATTTTTCCTATTAGATTTTATATGTCAGATAAAATATTTGTATTCAACTATAATGATTTAGAATAATTACTATTTAATCAGTTTAATTTGTATAGGGATTTTTTTGCTATATTAATGCATTAATATAAGAATATGATAACCCAAAAAGGAGAAAAAAAAAAAAAAAAAAAACTCATGTGCATTGAAGAAAAACCAAAGAAACATGGTTTTTGGTTTTTGTTAAGAAGAAGTAGTTATTTTCAAAATTTAGTTTCGCTATAATTTAGGGAATCTATTTTCTAAAAAACTTGATTGGTAAAAAACAATTAATTAAAAATTGTTAACGCCGTCATCAAAATGCTAAACCTTAAACTCTAAACCCTTGGGTAAACCCTAAACATTTGGTTAAATCATAAACCCTAAATTATAAACATTAAAAAACTAAATCTTAATAACATTAAACCTTAATCATCACTAAGCTCTAAAACTTTGGGTAAACCCTGAATCCTTGGATAAATTATAAACTCTAGGATTTATGATGTATCTAAGGGTTCAGGGTTAAGGAGTTAGGATTTAGTGTTATTAAGATTTAATTTTTAAGGTATATGATTTAGGGTTTAGGATTTTTAATTTTTAAGACCAGCACAAGGTCCGCTCACCCATGGGCGAGCGTGACCAGTACGACGGTCCACTCGCCCATGGGCGAACGCAACCAGCACAAGGTCCGCTTGCCCATAGGCGAGCGTGACCAACACGACGGTCCGCTCGCCCATGGGCGAGCGCGACCAGCGCAAGGTCCGCTCCCCCACGGGCGAGCGCGACCATCACGACAGTCCGCTCGCCCACGGGCAAGCGCGACCATCACGACAGTCCGCGCGCCCATGGGCGAGCGAACCCAATCGACGGTCCGACTTAACCGTATCCTCCGTGATACCGTGCCATCCGACACGGGACCATATACCTCTCGTTTACGTCTCGATTAAGGTTATTCTCGAAGCCTTACGACCAAAAACAGAGAGATCGTATAAACGCCCAAAGACCTAAGAACGGCCCGCAAGGATCCAAACTTGTCTAGGGACCCACCTACGATCTCAGAAGGGATTCAAGCCCATAGGAATTATGACGGTTTGTCCTAACTCGCGGAATATGATAAATGCTAAGTTTCCAATGATAAAAGGGAAGACTCGAGGATAACTAGACGATAAATGGAATATTCCCAAAAGAGATAAATTTGGGCCCAAAGGCAAAGGATTAAATGGGTCACCGACCTAGAGCAGCTATATCAACGAAACCTCCGTTCAATCCATCAGATTACCATCGATTCGCCCCTTCGCACCCCCACTAACAACAATAGAAGCCTCGCAAACCTCTGCGAACTCGTAGATCGGGAAGACGACGTTGTGATTCACAGATCTCCTGTGAGTCCCCCCTCGGTTTCATTTTATTGACCTGATGATTTTCACGGAAGAGGATGTACATTTTTATAGTTGAAGATTGAAAGAAAGGGAGTAAAGAGGGGACAAATTCATTGATGATTGCATTACATACGACGCTTTGATTCAGCACGATTCTGTAACGTTTTGCATATTTTTTTTTCTTCAGAGAAATGAACCGAAAAAGAACCAAGACGGCGAAAAAGGTGCATTATCTAACTTTATAAAGATGGCCCAAATTTGTGTAGCATAAAGACCCAAACAGAATTAGAACAATACCCAATATTAAGCCCATCACGAAATAAATTAAATGAAAGGAATGAGTTTAATGCACATGACACATGTCGACAGGAGAGAGCTCCTATTTCCAGTCTGGATGGCGACGTGGACCCCCTATGAGAGAAGAAAACTGTATTTTATAATAATCAATACTATTAAAACCAAAGTGCCTTTTTTGAGGTGCCCTTGGAGTTTAGAAGTATTTACCATTTCATGCCACTAGATTTATTTTAGATTATGTTTTCTATATTTTGTTTTTTTTTTATAAAAAAAAATCACAACAACCCATCTCCTTATTATGTGTAATGTTGTTGTCGATTTTTTAGTTAATTAAACATGTGGATTTATGTTATATGAATTCGTTTTTCTCAACTTAAGTGCATAAAATTGCGACTATAGTGTTTGGTTCTAACACGTGAATACAAGGTGAGATAATCCTAATAAATCGCTTCTTCTCTCTATATGTCAGTTTAAAATATTCTGAATATGTCAACAGAAGAAATATTTAGCACCTATGATAAAATTTTCATTATTGGTTTTAACAACAATCCTAATAAATTGCTTCATTTGTTATTTACCAAACTCTTATTTTGTTTATTAAAAAAATTGAAACCTTTATTTCCTACTGATACCAGACATTCTCTCAAAATGAGTTAGCTATGAAATTGACACGATTATTTCTACAGGTATTATTTTTGTCAAAATTCTAGAGGTACATATCTTAAGTATGCTAACATCATGACTCTATGACAGAAATTATTATTGACTGTGTTTGTGCGCTATGTAGGGTGTTAACCTGCAACAAGACAATAATTTTCACGTATGTAAGTCAGGAAAGCAAGGGGATGGACTAAACAAAAACAGCAATATTGTTTTATAGGTAGAGTTAATGGAATGGTGTCATCACCTTCTTCGCATTGCTTCAACAATTATTGGGACAATGGATAAAATGACTATTTTTTTCGTTTTCACTTTTAGTAGAGTACAAATACTATAAAGAGTTTTGCTTTTAGGATCATCAGGCCTTCCATGTTCACTACTCTTTCGAGGTGTGTAATTCTATCTGTTCGAATTGGATTTTATAAAAGAACAAATCCAGATTTGTTACAAATACCTGCCACTAGAATATTTAAAGTTTATGCTTTTTATCAAATTCTGTATTTTTTGAATTTTCTTTTATTTATACAGAAAAAAATCTTTTGGAAATGATGATAGGAAAATGGTTCTTGCATATACTTTAGCAACTTCATAACAAATCATATCAGACGTCAACACTTTTTTTACTCGATGAATGTTTTTGAATTCAAAATGTGTCTGACTTCAATTAATGTTTGTTTTGAAAACGTTTAATTTAAACTTTTAAATATGTTATTAATTTTACACATATATTCTGATACATAAGAAAATATATGAAAAACTTATTTAATTATACTATTTGACTAAGATATCAAATAAAAAATACATTTAAATAGTACAATAATTTTATTGCAATATCTAAACAAATATCTTAACAAATTTATATTACTTTCAAATAAAAACTTAAATTATGTGTTTGGTCAGAATATTACTCGATATATGTATTTTAACTATATTTATTTGTTATCATCACAAAATACAATTTTAAAAAAAAAAGTATAAAAAACTTTAAAATCTTTAACAAATATATTTTAAACATGTGGAAACAATTTTTATAATTCAAAAAATTTCAATGCAGGCAAGACATAGATTATTTAAAAAATATTATTCACATAAAATATACGATCAAAATATTTTACTATTTATTATATGTATAAAGTCAGAATTTTTATTCAACCAAGTTTTATATATTTTTATAAAATACAATAATGAACTTAAAAAATAACAAATAAAATATAAATTACTATAGATCTAATTAAATGTGTGAATAAGGTAATTATTAAATGTGTTAAATAGGTTATCTACCATAACCGATTCCTGAACATATGGCATGTATATTTATTTTGATACCATATCTTTCAAATAAATCAATAATTTATTCGTTACAACTTTCAGTTAAAAAATATCTCCTGTGAAATTCTTAACCTATTAATCATATAACTAAGTATTTTGAATGCAAATGGTTACATAATTGTATTTCACGAATACTTATTAGTTAAAGTTTTATTAATTCTCAAATAATCGTTATTATTATTTTCAAAAAATTTAAATAAACATCAAATAATTTATATATGACAATTTTCATTAAAATATAAAGATTATTATTGTGTTGAAATTTAAAAAACTCACATATTAGAAATATTTTAGAAAATAATTTATACAAATGTTTTTTCTTGATTAATATTTAATCATGCAAAATATGTATAAGAATTATATTATTTTTAAATAATTTTTTATTTTTGAAAATTTTATTATATTAATTTATAATAATTCGTTTAGTTATGTAATAAATTATAGAGAAAGTTTATTATGGGTAATATTGAATTTATAGACTCAAATTTTTAATATGAGGGCTCGAATGCCAAAAATTATTTCATAAATAATACAGATCATATGAATAAGATTGATTTATCATTATTAACGGGTCAACTGATCGACTGTAGTTAAACCGCAGATCAATAAATTAATAAATGATATTATAAAGTTATATATAAAATATAATATAATTTACTATTAAACTATGTGATATTTTAAAATTTATTTTTTCTTTATAAAATTTAATTAATTATTTTTAAACATATATTAATTTAAAATTTTTTAATATTTAACTAATTTTTAATACCAAATTAGAATGTTGGCTAAAAGTTAAGAAAATAAATAATTAAATAAACTGACACTAAATTAATATTTAAATCTAAATTAGATAAAAATGAAAAATTATAATGTAACTAAAAGTAAATATAGAAATAAGATATTATTTTTCTATCAATAATTTATTTTCTCTATTCATTTTCTTCGAATGACATATTAATTTGTTTATCAAATTTTTTAAAAAATCACAAAATCAAATAATGTATTCAATTTATGTAATTTTAAAAATATATGAGAAGTTTAATAAATTTTTTTGTATAATGTGATAATATTTTCTTGAGTTTTTACAGGATCAACCAACATCAGATCATAGGTTAATGGAGGGTTTTTGAGTTTTTACTGATTTTATATATTCTCAGTTAATTGATTTTCACTAAAGCTGAAGTGAGTTACATACACGTTACTGTGTTTATTAGTTTGACCTTGATTCCGGGTCAAATATAAAAACATTGATGCTGGTATAAAATTTAAGGCTCAAAATAAAAGACTTCTCAACTATAGATATCCACCATCAAATATTTAAGATTGGATGTTAACTATATTTGATATTCATTAAATAAAAATTTAATATCCAAAAAATTATCCCGCGCTTTCAAAGCGCGAGTCAAAATCTAGTAGATATCTTAAAACACCTATATACTATGAGTAAAAACGGGTCAAATCCATGGTATATCAGTTATCCATGGCTCTCCGACAGGTGCAGCATCTGCTCCAATTGGGATCATCTGACAAAAGAATGTCGTGAAAATAGAATTGTAAAAATCCTAACAAAGGGATGAATGATAGAAAGTGGAGAAACTGCCAAAGAATGTTCCTCAACAAAAAAAGTAGTGACAAACACTACAAGAAAAATGGTTTTTCTTAGCGTAAGGAAAAAGCTATAATATGCTTTTCTTAGCTTTATTGGAACCGCTATGTCTGCCCGAGCAATAATAGGTCTCCTATATATTATAGCGTTATTGTAAAAGCTATTATAGTTATATAATATGATAGCATTTTTTAGCTTGCTATCACTGAATGGTATTTATAATAGCGTGTATTTATGAAGCTATATATTATATATGATAGCAAATTTTATTAGTTATTATATATATTATTATTGCATAATTCAGATATTGTGGTTTGTAATATGATAGCAATTTTGTTTATGCTATTTTTTTGTTCCGTAGCAGTGCTTTTGTGTCATTAATTTGTTGTTATTTATCTATTAACCGGACCCAATTGGATTCAAAATTTGATAATATGCCACATTCATTGACAGAAAAACAAGAACCATAATACAAAGTTTTAATCCGAACAACAACAAGTCAAGTAGAACATAACCCAAACAACAAGTCTCAATCCAAACTAAAACACAACAACATCCAAGTAGAGTGAGAAGGTAAACATTACACATGATAGTAGTCTTAACACAAGATCACTTTCTCCTTTGGCCATGCAATGCATGAGCCAATTGCATCTCCCAAACACTCGATCTCAGAAGATGGACGCCAAACCTCTGCCAAAGTCACCTTCACAACATCAATCCAAACTTTCACTGCATTTGGTCCCAAGGGAACAAAGTGAACTATCTGTTCTGGGTTGTCTGAAGCCCAACGTCCTTCTGCAACCACCTGCATATTCCCGCCAATGGACATCAACTTGCACTTCTGATTCTCTTTGGGAGCAGCATAGTTTTGACAATGACGCTACAATGTATTCAAGACAAACCAGTTTATCTCAATGAAATATATAACAACAACAAACATATACTTAAACCTATACTACAAACTTTACCTGAGATCTTCGAACAGGAGAGGCGGCTTGAGTTTTCTTTGGAGTAGCTTTTGGAGAAGGTTGGTGCATTGGAGACTTAGAAAGTTGTGACGATGATTTAGAAGATGTAGCGCCTGCTGAATCTTTTGTGTTTTCAAACACACATTTACTTGCAGGCCATGCTACAAACTGCTTAACAGAGTCTCGAAGGTATGTCATTTCTGGTCTAGGTCTCCACAGAAATGTGTCAGGTTCAAGCACGACATCCACAAATACTTTGACTGCGTTTGGTCCAAGAGAGAGACAATCAACCAATGCTTTTGGTTCTTGACACTGCCAACGGCCTTCAGCAACAACCTCGTCATTAGTTGACCAAGGTGATAAGAGTTTGCATTTGTTGACAGAATTTGCCATTGGGCTCTACCAGAGACATGCAAAAGACAACAAGAATATGTTAATGATCACAACAACTCAGACAAAGAACAATAAAGTAAACCGTAAAAACTTGCTTCTTGATTACACATCTTACCCTAAGAGGAATGTCTTCAGAATACATCCATTGGTCTGAAAGAACGCATTTATTGGAAGGCCATGCAATCATCTCGCCAAGCGCTTGCTCAACAATACACATACCGGTTGCAGGCCTCCATAGAAATGCATCTGATTTGATTGCAGTTTCGACTAATACTTTAACAGCAAGAGGGCCTAAAGGGATGTCATTCACAAAGTCATCCGGTTCAGATGATATAACACGGCCCTCGGCTACGTTTTCATCAGAACCAGACCAATCAACCAACACACACTTTGGGTGTGCTCTTTTGGTAACACTCTACATAAATGTATTATAAAACATGTCAGTAAATACTAACCAAATACTTTTTATGATGTCTGTAAATTACTTACTCATGCTCTTGCATTTGCTGAGTTTTCACCTATCTCAGGTACTTCCTGTGAATAATGCATGTTAGTCAACTGATAACTAAGATCTAAAGATATAAACATGCTTAGTATAACTAACCTGTCTTCTCATTCTAGCAATTTCAGATTGCAACTCGTTAACCTTGTGAATCAAACAAAGTTGCTTCTCTTCCATTTCAGCCATAAAATGTTTCTTCACTTGAAAAACAAGCTAGCTTCGTCTTCCCAATGTTTCTTCCCATTGCCCTCAAATGACCAGGATTGTTAGGTCCTAATAGTACTGAAAGCGGATCAACACTAAGGTTTTTCGAATTAGAATTAGCACCACTATCAACGAGCTCAGCTGCCTTTTTTTCCAACATAAGACATGTTACCAGGCATATACTAATATATTTGAAGCGCCCAAAAAGGAAAATACTTACAAACTTCTCTGCAGCTATCATATTGACTGGTGTTCCATCTTTTTTTGTACGTGACTTGACCCACACTTTAAGCCTACTCACTTTTGATACTCCACCACTCTCTTCTTTCTGATGCAAACAACACAGCAGATGTGAAAAAGGTGGTAAGTGAAGAAAAAGTTAATTGATAAGGTGAAAAATGGTACCATATCTTCTGCTAGCCTAACCATTCCTCTACGGCTACAAGTGTGAGGTATTTGTTTGCTCCTCCTCTCCTTGTATTTATCACTCACAGCCTAGCATACATATAGTGAAGATAGTCAATATCGAACCATCAAAACAAGCTAACTTCGTTGACAGTACCTTAAAGGCTGGGCTGGTTTTGCACTTGACAAATTTTCGCCATTCCACTGGGTTTACATTCTTTGGTCTCAGATTCATCCTCTCTTGGTTAGTAGCTTTACCCCTTAACTGCGTGACAAGTCTTGATTTTGAGGCCCTCCATAAACATCCCATTGCCTCAACACAGAATTCTTTTGGTACTCTTCATCTAGCTCAAACCTTGCCTACAATCACATATAGGCCAAATGAATTACATATATAGATACCGAAAATCAAATGTGAAAATGTAATAGGAGAAAGTCACCTGAACAGATTTCCATAGAACAGTTTTTAATTCCTCACTGATTTTCCTCCAATCATCAAATGTGACAGGTACATGCTCCCGCACTAATGGACCTAGGTATGAAGACAACTTCACTGAACCGTCACCAACAGGATCTCCAAAATCATTGAACTCCACTCTTTCTCTAGCATTTGGATCTCTGGCGATGTGCTTCATCTTCGTTGGTCCTCGGTATTTCTTCTGCTTAGGCTGAACTTCATTCATTTCCACCTCTCCTTCAGGCTCTTCCTGGTCGTTAACATCTGCAATTTCTTCATTTTCTTCATTCTCGACTGGCTCCTGCTCCTTTTCAGACACTTCATGCTCTTCCTGGTCGTTAACATCTGCAATTTCTTCATTTTCTTCATTCTCGACTGGCTCCTGCTCCTTTTCAGACACTTCATGCTCTTCCTCCTGGTCAGTCTCTTTAGCATTTTCAACGTCCTCATGCTGCGGTTGGCATGAGACAGTACCAATAAACTCAACTTCCACTTCGCTCTTCTTCTTCCTGCCCTTCTTTGCGACCTTGGTGCCTTTCGTGGTGACCTTATTAGTCGTCACCTTCTTTGGTAAGTTTGTATTCTTTGGATGTCCCATTTAATTCACCTGAAACAAATTTCACATTAGTTAGTACAAGATACAATAATAACTATGAAGCTACATGATGCATGATAAAAGACATCACAAAAGAACAAAAAAGAACACAAAAGAGTCAAGCATCAATGAAGACACATATCATAGACATCAAACAAGCAGACAGTACATAAGACATTAATCACACATATATGCCTTCACAATCAACTCGTGCGTAGTGGCCTTCGTCTATGGTCGATGGAAACAGTCCAATATCTGTGTGGACATCTTCTTCTTCTGCTTCATTGTATCTTCTTGATGGACCTCTTAGGACAACATACCAGCTGGATGTATCATCCTCCCTTGAGTAAAACACTTGTTTAGCCTGAGAAGCTAATATGTATGGATCCCTATTAAAGGATACTTGACACTGATTCAAGTTAACAAGTGTGTACCCATCCTCCACCTTAACTCCATTTCTTCTTACTGCCCATTGACACCTGAATAGAGGGACATAAAAGAAATTATAGTCCAGCAAGATAATCTCTGTAACTCTCCCGTAGTATGAAACCAAATCAACAACTTGTGAAGTGTCTTTGGCACTCGCTCTACACATTGCAGTAGCCTCATAGAATACTCCACTGTTTTGGGTCATCCTCTGAACTGTGTGTGTGTGAAACCGCTGTCCGTTAACTATATAGCCTGTATAGGTTCTTGCACAACTACATGGTCCATACGCCAACCATTTTAGAGTATCTCCATGCGTTTCAGAATCCATATGTATCTAGCAAAAAGTAAAAACAATTGTCAGAACAAAAGAACAATTAATTCAGGAAAACAGAACAATGATAAGAAACTTGCCTGCTCTTTTAACCAAGTAGCAAAATTCTGAGTATGTGTACTCCACAAATATGTTGCATCACGTCTACATCTTGTATTTGTGTCTTGTAGAAACTGTAGATGCATGCTTGTGAAACAAAAAAAAAATTACTCAACATAAGATGTGAAGTTAAAAAATCAATTCATGATTAGCTAATAGATGTGAATGTTAAAAAATGCAGTAACTTACTCAACATAAGCGTCAACAACAGATGTGTTCTGCAGGACAGCAAGGTGAGCCGTTTTCTTCTCCATTTCAGACAGATTAATTGATCTTGGTGCCGATATTGGACGTCCC
This sequence comes from Brassica carinata, assembly GCA_016771965.1. Taxonomy (NCBI): domain Eukaryota; kingdom Viridiplantae; phylum Streptophyta; class Magnoliopsida; order Brassicales; family Brassicaceae; genus Brassica; species Brassica carinata. The sequence continues at coordinate 47,232,395 of CM028689.1, forward strand.
TCTAGGATTGACTGGCTCTCATAGTCAGTATTCCTATCTAATTTCTCCTCCATATTTGTTGTCTTTTTAAGAAATTCACTGCAGAACCGCATGCACTCTTCTGCTAGGTAAGACTCAGCTATACAACCCTCTGGCCTCGCAGGGTTTCTAACATAGTCTTTCAGGATCTTCATGTGCCTACATAGAGTAAATAGAAGTTTAAGTCTAAGTCTCGAGATTTTTAAATTTAAATACAGTATAAGTAAGTTACCTCTCAAATGGATACATCCACCGAAAGTGGACTGGACCGCAGAGTCTAGCTTCCCTTCCAAGATGAACTGTCAAATGAACCATTATGTCGAAGAAGCTTGGAGGAAAATATCTCTCAAACATACAGAGAGTTTCCACAACTTCTGCTTCCATTTTTGAAATCTGCTCTATATCTATAACTCGCTGACATAGGCGGTTGAAGAATGCACACATCCGTAATATTGCTAGTCTCGGACCTTTAGGTAATAGACCTCTAACTGCAACCGGGAGTAATTGTTGCATCAGCACATGATAATCATGGGATTTGAGACCTGATACCTTACACTCTTCTACTGAAACTCCCCTTGATATGTTTGAACAATATCCATCAGGTCCCTTAAAAGCAGCCAGTCGCTTGCAGAATACTTTCTTCTCACTCTTGGACAAAGACCAAGGAGCTACTGGTAGGTAAGTCCTTTTCCCTTTGGCCCTGGGGTGCAGATCCTTCCTAATACCAAGATGTTCCAGATCTTTACGTGTATTGAGACCATCCTTCGAATTTCCACAATGAAGTAACGTTGATACAATGCTCTTTGCCACATTTCTCTCTATGTGCATTACCTCCAAGTTATGCCTCACGGGTAGTTCCTAAATATCAATACAAAAAACAACAAAATCAAAATTATTAATCAAAATTGTAAGGTATTTCAAAGATAATAAAAATAAAAGGCATATTAGGTGTGACAATGCTCCGACTTACCTCCCAATACGGAAGTTGAAAGAATATTGACCTTTTCTTCCATCTTGACAACTCCTCCTCATCTACTTCATCTTCTTCCTCTGCCTCAGATTCACTAGAAACGTCCCCAACTTCACAGTCTTCTTCAGATACACTGACTGTTCTTTTCCTCTTCGTTCTATCTTCTTTAAAATTCCCAAAGTTGTTTTGAAAGTTCTTCAGGTTGTTGCTAATGTCATGACCAGACAGTATCCTCGACTTTCTCCCATGCTCAGCGTGTTCATCAAACCAAGCCTTCTTCGACCTATACCTATGCGTTGGTGGGAGACCCTTTCTATGAGACATATACACATGCTTCCTACAGAACTTCAGCCACTTACTATCAGTGTGTTTCCCGCATACAGGACAACCCATTTTTCCCTTCACTTTGCATCCAGCAAGATTTCCATAGGCTGGAAAATCACTAATAGTCCAGAGCAGCATTGCCTTCATTGTAAAGACAGATTTGCATCATATGTTGACTCTCCTTTGCTCCACAACTGATTTAAATCCTCTATTAGTGGCTCTAAGCACACATCAATACTGTTACCAGGCTGGTGTGGACCAGGAATGAGTAGTGTTAGCATGATATTCTCCTTCTTCATACATAGATTAGGCGGCAAGTTATAGTTAACTAAAAGGACAGGCCAACAACTGTACTTACTTCTCTGAATGTTGAAAGGATTAAATCCATCTGTGGAGAGTCCCAGCCGTATATTCCTTTCCTCAGCAGCAAATGTGGGATACTTGTCATTCATCTGGTTCCATGTCACAGAATCTACGGGATGTCTTAGTTTCCCATCGCTGCTCTTGTGACTAGAATGCCACCTTAGATTTCTGGCCATTTCTTCAGACCTAAACATCCTCTTCAGCCGTGGGATTATTGGAAAGTATTTTAGTACTTTTTGTGGGACACCTTTCTTGGTCTCACCAGTCTGCTGGTTAATCTTCCATCTTGAAGTCTTGCATTTTGGACAATTGTCGAGCTTCTTTAACTTCTTTCTGAGCAGGCAGCAATCATTAACACACACATGAATCTTCTCATAACCCATATCAAAAGACTTCAAGAACTTCTTAACCTCGTACAGTGATGTATGCAACACGTTCTCCTCTGGTAACATCTCCGGCAGTGTCTCAAGTAGATCATCGAAGCTCTTGTCAGACCAGCCATTCTTAGTCTTCAGTCTAAACAATGACACGATGGCTGATAACTTGCTATGGTTTGCGCAGCTTGGATATAAAGGGGTTTCAGCATCTGCAGTCTTTGCCAAGAACTCATCTTCTTTCACGTCTTCTCCCTCTACCATCTCACAGAAGTCACGTTCAGTAGCTAACTCTTCATTTAACTTCTCAGCAGCTCTGAACAACCCAAAAATCTCCTCATTCCACTGTTTCTCTTTCATCTCCCCTTCAGCCACCGAGTTCACTTCTCCATGATGATACCAGTCCTTACGCTGCTTGTACACCTCATCCATTCCCCTTCTGACCAGATGATCAACAATATCAGTAGCTGAATGCCGATCTACATTCCGACAGTCTGTGCAAGGGCAGATAATGAACTTAACACCTCTTTCACCCGCAGACACAGCTTCGACAAAGTCCCATGCACCCTTCTCATAAGTAGGATCAACTCTGCGGTTAGAAACAAACAAAACAGAAGAATTAATCTAACACTCAAATTCTCAACTGAAATGTGACATATATATGATAATTTCATACCTCAAGAGATGAACCTACGCCTTCTCCAACATTGTTTGTTCTATACTTCTTTAAAACCGTTAGAACAAGTAAAAGGGTCACAGAAAACATACATTCCAAAAAGAATGTGACACAAAAATCTCAAGAATTAACAAGACCCTCTAGAGTAAACTACGAGACTCAAACGACTGAGAATCATGTAATGACTAAGCTGAGACTAAAACAATTAAAAAACATGTAATAACTAAGCCGACGAGAATCAAAAATTTAAATAAGAATCAAACAATTTAAATCAGAATCAAACAAATCAGAATCAAATGAAATGAGAATCGTGTACGAGCATAGTGTTAAAGAAAGCACATACGAGATAAGAATTTCAATCAAATGCATGTAAAATTTAAGAACTTTAAACAGAACAAACCCCAAATCGGGGGTAACTGAGATATCAAAGAAAAAAACCCAAAATCTCTACCTTGGATTCAATTACGAGCTTCAATCCTCCTCAAATCGACTTGAGCTGGAGAGTATCACCAATTACAGACACGAAATGAGCTTCAAGGGGTTGACGGAGAGTTTTCGCGGTGGGAGATAGGGTCGCGGTGTCGGATTAAGGGTTCTCTCTCTCTCGAGAGTTCTTCTCTAATTTTTTTTTTAATTTTCTTTCTCGACAATTTTTTTTTCCTTTATGTAGACGAAGTGTTATTGTAAAGAGGGAAGTAATTTGGTATTTCGCGGTTCTCAAAATTTCACTAAGTATAGGCGGTACGCGTGATTTTCTATTCCCGCTTTGCGAATTTTACCCGACAGCATTAAGTTTATGCTATGAATATGTCCCGAAATTGAAAAAACAATCTATCGTAGCAGTTTGAAAATCCGCGCTATCCTGCTGTGCTATGAAAGGCCATTTTTCTTGTAGTGAAAAACAAATCAGATGATAGAAACAGAGGACGAATCATGCAAAGAGAAAGATGATAACTCACATGAGAAAGAAGATTGTTACTCTCAAAACAGCCAAGATACGGATACAAACCAGTTAAATGAAGAACTAGAAACATAGTAGAGATAATTCAGGTAATAGCTAGGAAAAGGTCTCTCCAGCAAAAGTAGAAAAATCAGGAGGAAAACATGTACGTAGCATCGAGTGTGGTAGGCTTACCATCACAATTTGCTGCTTTCAAAGAGGAAAGAGTCGTCATAAACCATGATACCAAACATAAATTGTAAAGTTACTTAAAATATGTCTTCTGGTTTGCGTTCTAGTTTATTTGAAAATCTATATACAATATACACATTTTCTTTTCGATTTATGTCTTTGTATTTTAACAGAAAAATCCATTCAAATCTATGATGAAATAAATCCATATGAATAGGGGTAGGAGTTCAAGCGCGATGTAGCATAATACTATAGTGACATCCTTTACTTATAGTCCTGAAGATTTTATACGAATGAATAACACCAAATTTCAAACTTGGGTTTAGAATTGCGAATTGAATAACATGTGATATTTTTTGTATCCTCAAAATTCATTAAAAGTTTAAAATCCAATAATAAATAACCCCCACTAGTGATTCTTTGGTGATGTGTTCGAGGTACAATGTATACATTTTCTTTCAGATTTATGTCGTTGTATTTTAACAGAAAATTCATTCAAATTCATGATAAAATTAAATTCATATAAATTGGGGTAGGAGTTCAAGCGAGACGTAGTAGAAGTTGTCAACATAACATTATAGTGACATCATTTACGTATAGTCTTGAAGATTTTATACGAATGAATAACACCAGATTTCAAATTGGGGTTTGGAATTGCGAATCGAATAACGTATGATTATTTTCTTGTATTCTCAAAATTCATTAAAAAATTAAAACCCAATAATCAATAACCCCACTAGTGATTCTTTGGTGATGTGTATACTTTTAGCAATAGTGTTTAGCGGGAGAGAGAGAGAGAGTAGAGAGAAGTTGGAGATAATTCATTCGTTAAGTCACTCCTAGTGGGCTACATAGTTTTATCCGTTGGGTAATAAAGGGTCATCGCGTGGGTATTTGCGATTAACTTTTCAAAAACACCTTTTGAGTCGAATTTGTCAACGCTAAAACTAGTTTTCGAGGTATACTGTGCCTCTTTCATTAAATTCTCACCTGTTTTTTCTTCTTGTTCTTCGTCCTTTGAAGATAAATCCAGAGAGTAGTTGAGCGTTTACTGAAGATTTGTGAGTCTTAAAAGCTTTAAAAATTGTCGTTGGCCATGGATAAAGCGTTGATGGCGTTATCTCTCGAGGATGAAGAGGTTCCGTTCGAGATGCCTGACCTTCCCGAGTTTAGCTCAGCTGAAGAAAACAAGCTCAGTCTGATAGGGAGAATTCTGAACCCGGATCGACAGAAGATGTCCAGTCTTATCATGAAGATGTCTAGGAAATGGCAGAAAGAAGGAAGGGTTCGAGGAATAGCGCTCTCTCAAGAAAAGTTCCAGTTCATCTTCAAACATGAACAGGACCTCTTAGACATCTTGGAGAGAGGTGTTCAAACATTTGAAGAATGGGTGATTGTCTTGGAAAGATGGGTGGAAAACCCTCCTGAAGATTACCTCCAGTACATTCCGTTGTGGGTCCAGATTCGCGATATTCCCGTGAATTTTTACACAACACAGGCGCTGTATGCTTTGGGAGATCTGGTGGGGAAGACAGTTATGGTTGCTTTCGACCCTTCGGAGCCTATCACTCAGGATTTTATTAGGGTTTTGGTGAACTTTAACCTAGCAAACCCTTTGCGTACGACGAAAGTGGTGACGTCCAAAGGGAAATCGTCTGTAGTAAGGTTCAACTACGAGAAGGTTCAAAAGAGATGCTTTGAATGTCAGGGACTCAATCATGAAAAAGACCTTTGCCCCCTGGTGGTCAGAAAAAGACAAGAGGAATCAAGGGTTAGAAGGGACCGGGTCTCTGCAGAGTTGGAGAAACAGAAAAGAGTACTGCCGGAAGATGACATTTTGTTTGGAATCCTGGAGGAGGAACAAGTTAATATTGATCCTGCGACATGAATATACAAGATGGCGAAAGAAGTTCTGGAGGAAATGAGAAGGTATCTCCTCGCTGATACAGGGGAAAACAGAGAGATAAAGATCGACAAGATCCAACGTTCGGTCAAGCTCGCTGAGAAGGACCACATGACACAACGCCTTGCTCTGAGATTGGAGAACCCTCCCTTGTTCACCACGGATCTGAACAAAGGGAAAGGGATAGTTTTTGATTACTTGGAGAATAAGAAAGATACGGCTGCGTTAAGTGTTCAAAGTAATCCAAATAAACTGATGGCTGCATCCTTCCAAGCTCACTCGAGACTGTCTCTACGCTCTACTCCTCTTCTCCTGGAGTTTGATAAGGGTGAAGAAACCATGGAGTCTGAAGGATCTTTTTGTTCTAACTTTTCTACAGTGTTGAAGGCAGCAACAGCTAAATTTGCTCCTTGTTCTTTCGGGATGGTGAAGAACAGATCAGCTGGGAGAAGAAGGCCTCCTAAATCTTCAAGACAGAAGAGATACAAGGAGATCAGCGTTCGTGATCAAGTGCTTCCAGAAGAGCACAGGGAGGGCAAGCAGCTTGCGGGGAACAAGAAGAGGAAGTGTTTAGAGGAGAAGGAGGAGGAAAAATCTACCAATAAGGCTGTTTGCCTTAAGGCGATCCCACATGAGGGATTGCCCCATTCCCAATGAGATTTTTGAGCTGGAATTGCCAAGGCTTGGGGCGGCCTCAAGGTTTGACAATTCAAAGACTGCGGGAGTTGCGTCAACACCAGTTCCCGGAGATTCTTTTTTTAATGGAAACAAAAAAATGTCGGAATGTAGTAGTAGATTTGAAAGTTTGGTTGGGTTATGAGCAAGTTCACACTGTTAATCCTGTTGGATACAGTGGTGGATTAGCTATTTTGTGGAAGAAAAATGTCAACCTTTGTATTAAAAGTTCGGATAAGAACATTGTGGATTGCTTTGTTAAATTTGGTGATTCATCCTTTTGGCTTTCTTGTATATACCGGGAACCTGCCACTGATGGAAAAAGTGTAGTGTGGGATAAGATCACCTCTTTGGGTGCTGGAAGGTCTGAACCGTGGGTGTTAGTTGGTGACTTTAATGAGATACTTAACAATGATGAGAAGCTAGGAGGACTGAGAAGGTCTGAGGCTTCATTTAAGTTTTTTGCGGACATGTTGACGTCCTGCGAGATGGAAGAGCTCTATAGCAAAGGGAAAAGGTTCACTTGGGCTGGTCAGAAGTGGAAGAAGTACATTCAGTGTTGTCTAGACTGGTGTTTTAGAAATAAAGCTTGGCGGGCAAGATTCCCTAATTCTAATCAGACCTTCTTGGATAAAAGAGGCTCGGACCACAGACCTGTTTGGGTTAATTTGCGAGCATCTCCAGACACTCAAAGGGGACAGTTCCGCTTTGACAGGATGCTCCTTCACCACCCTGACCTATTGAAAGAGGTTGAGTCGGTGTGGAAAGAAAACAGAGGACGAGCCTCTGTAGCTTTCAAGATCAGGAAATGCAGGAAGGTCATGAGCTCATGGAAAAGAAAAAGAAGGTTTAATGCAAAGGAAAAGATTAAGGTGCTCCAAGAGAGATTGGAATGATTTCAATCTAAACCCTACTCATGTTGGTTTGTGATCCAAAACATCAAAAAGGATCTGATGCAAGCTTACAAAGAAGAGGAAATGTATTGGAGGCAAAAGAGTAGAGAGAAGTGGTTGAAACATGGTGATAGGAACTTGAAGTTTTTCCATCTTTCGGTCAAAGCTAATAGGTCGAAATCGTTCTTGGTGAAACTTAAGGATCGTTTTGGATGTGATCAATGGTCAGACGCTGCAAAAGCCGATGTGGCCATCCAGTACGTCTCCGACCTTTTTTAATCATCCAACCCTCCTCCTTATGATGCAGTGTTTCACAGCATGATGCCTAAGGTCTCTCGGGCGATGAACCTTTCTCTTACGTGCATGGTCTCTAAGGAAGAGGTTCGAGATGCAATTTTCTCAATCAATCCTGATAGTGCACCTGGACCGGATGGCATGACGGGATTGTTTTTTCAAAATTTTTGGGAAGTGATAGGGACTCAGTTACCCAAGAGATCAGTGAGGTCTTTGAGACAGGATCTTTACCAGAGGACTGGAACTTCACATATATCTGCCTCATCCCAAAGATCCCTAATCCGGAGAATATGACAGATTTAAGGCCTATAAGACTCTGCTCGGTGATGTATAAGGCAGTTTCCAAAATCCTGGTCAGGAGACTGCAACCTTTTTTGGGAGAGCTGATCTCTGCTAATCAGTCGGCATTTGTGAGCGAGAGATTAATCCAAGACAATATTGTGATAGCTCATGAAGCAGTCCATGCCCTTAGCTCTCATCCGATGGTTTCCTCTGAGTTTATTGCAGTGAAAACTGATATGTCAAAGGCATATGACCAAGTGGAATGGAGCTATTTGAGGGTTCTACTCAAGGCAATGGGGTTTGATGAAAGATTGATTCGGTGGGTGATGATGTGTGTAACTTCAGTCTCCTTTGCAGTGCTGATCAATGACCAACCCTTTGGTTTAATATCACCTTCAAGAGGCCTGCGTCAGGGAGACCCCCTCTCCCCGTTTTTGTTTGTGCTCTGCACAGAAGGCCTTTCTCATTTGTTGAATGTGGCTGAAAGAAACGGTATTCTTTCGGGGATGAGCTTCTCGGAAACGGGCCCGTCAATCACCCATCTTCTATTTGCTGATGATAGCTTGTTCCTGTGCAAAGCGTCGGTCAACCAATGCAGAAACCTGAAGAAGATCTTAAATTTCTATAGTGAAGCGACGGGACAGTGTATTAACTATCAAAAGTCCTCTATATCTTTTGGTCGGTTAATTCCAGAGGAGGAAAAAGCATAAATGAAAGATATCCTAGGCATTCAGAACATTGGAGGAACCAGCAAGTATCTCGTATTGCCGGAATGCTTCTCTGGATCAATGGTGGAGATGCTCTCGTTCTTGAGAGATCGTACACACTGTAGACTGAGTAGTTGGTTCATGCGGCATCTTTCGCAAGGAGGAAATGAAGTGCTCTTAAAGTCTACTGCGGCAGCTCTCCCAGTCTTCCCAATGTCCTGCTTCCGTCTTCCAAAGACAATTATTAAGAAGCTTGAGAGTTTGATGGCAAATTTTTGGTGGAGCTCCGATGCTCAAGTAAACAAGATCCACTGACTGTCGTGGGATAAGCTCTGCCTCCCTAAAGCACTTGGTGGAATTGGGTTCAAGGACCTGGAATGTTTCAATCAAGCTCTGCTTTCTAAACAAGCTTGGAAGATGGTGAATAACCCGGATTGCTTCATGGCTCGGTTCCTCAAGAGTAGGTACTTTCCTAATTCACACTTTTTGGAAGCTCCTGTTGGTTCAAGACCGTCGTTTGCCTGGCGCAGTATGATTCACGGGAGAGAGCTTCTTCAGAAAGGGTTGCAGAGGTCCATTAGGAATGGGCGTGACACTAGAGTCTGGATAGACAAATGGGTTTATGATCCGGAGATGGGTTGGAGAGCTCTGTGGATCAAATGCAACACTTTTGATGTTAAGTTGTTGGTCAGTAGCTTGATTGAATCATCCTCAAGAAAATGGAATGTTGCAACTTTACACATGTAATTTGTTCCAAGTGATGTAGAGTTGATAATTGCAAAGCAACCTGCGACATCTCATGGCGACTTTTTCACGTGGACTCATAACAAGTCGGGTAACTTGACGGTGAAGTCTGCTTATTGGCTAGCCAGGAACCAAAAGATTAATGAGTGCTTCCCTGAGGCTGTGGCGATGCCTTCGCTTAACCCCATTAAAGAGAAAGTGTGGACGATTCGATCTTCTCCCAAGATCCAAACATTCCTCTGGAAAGCTTTGTCTGAAGCTTTGCCGGTTTCTGATCTGATTAACAAAAGAGGATGCGTGTAGATGAGAGATGTCAGGTGTGTGGAGTGGAAGGAGAAACCATTCTTCATGTGCTCTTCCAATGTGATCCAGCGAGACAGTTGTGGGCTTTATCTGGGATCCCCTACCCTGAGTCTGGTTTGGAGGTTGGAACCTTGGTAGGGAATATTAATTATTTGCTCAATGTGAAGAGTAAATTTTGAGGGGAAGATAGAGCTGTGCGCTCATGGCCTTGGATGATTTGGAATATTTGGAAGAGTAGAAACGACTTGATTTTCAAAGGCATAAGGTGGTTGCCGGAAGATATTAAGGAGAAGGCTTTCAATGAATCTGAGGAGTGGTTCTTAGCTCAAGAAGTTGAAAAACAGACACAGCAGTTGAGTGCTAAGGAGGTACTACCGAGAAAGAGGAAGTGGAGACCCCCTCCGGAGGGTTGGATGATGTGTAACGTTGGGTTTGAATGGATGAAGCATTCGAACTTTTTGGGGGTAGCTTGGGTAGTAAGAAATCATAGAGTAGTTATCATGCATAGTCGAAGGGCTTTTTCGAAGGTCCTGAGCTTGGATGAGGCTAGACTTACTACAATCCTTTGGGCTGTGGAAAGCATGACGAGTTTGAGATTTAACAAAGTGATCTTTGCGGGTGATTTCAAGGATTTTTTCTTGGCAGTGAAGACACCTTTACAATGGCCGGTGCTGCGTTATCATATGGACGAGTTATTGCTGAGTCTGGGAAAGATGAAGGACTTTCAGCTATTGACGGTGGGAAAGGAGGAAAACAGAGAGACGGCAATCATTGCTTAAAGTGTCAGCAGAGAAGGAAGATTTCAATTATATGTGGTCAATGGCCATCCTTTATGGATGTTTGAATTTTTTGAGAATGAAAGCCGTCGTCTCTAATATGTCCTCCCCGAGTTTGTGTTGTTATGGGGTTTTGCCTCATGTGTGATCAAGGCAAAGTTCATGTCTTTTGAGTAGTGTAGACAGTAGTGGTATGATTTGTACTCTGTTTCGATTTCTTATTCAGTGAAAGTTAGACGTTAAAAAAAATAGATTCTTTGGTGATGTGTTCGAGGTACTTTTGAATGTTTTTTTTTCTTTCTATTTCCAGATCCATTAAAAACTAAAAACCCGATAATAAGTGCCCCCACACCCACCACCACCACCACTAAGGTTCCAAGTTCATGATCTGGTATTTAGTTGGTTTTTCATGATGGGAACTTGTTCTTTTTAGGTCGTGAGTCCTCATCAATATATAGATCATACATGTTTCCACAATTCCTTTCCTAGACAGCTTTAATTTAACAAGCACGATTGAAGTCCACTGCCAAGCAAAATCAAATGAAACTTTATTCAAAATCTCAGAACAACATTTTGGAAAACAAGGTTGAAAAAGTTTTCTTCCCCAAGTAGAAACGTTAGTTTAGCAACCAAAAGATTCGCAGCATAAGATCAAACGGATAATAAAAACGCAAGCAAAAGACTCAGGAACTTGACTACAGATCTATCGAACCCAACCTGCTTCGATATTGTCAAAGCTTCCAACAAGACCATCGTCAATGAAATCTCCTCCTCCTCGTTTCACCTTAACTTCTTGTGGCTTCACAGGGTAATCACCAGTGAAGCACGCATAGCAGAAGCTCTTGGAGTCTTCCCCCAAGTGTTTCTTCAAGGTATCGAACGACAGAAACGCAAGAGAGTCACTCCCGATGAAATCACTAATCTCTTGAACACTCATTCTGTTGGATATCAACTCCTCCGAGCTAGGCGTGTCCACTCCATAGTAACAAGAAGCTACAATAGGAGGACTCGCGATCCTCATATGAACCTCTTTCGCACCAGCTTCTCTCAGCAAACGCACAATCTTAGACGAAGTCGTACCTCTCACGATAGAATCATCAACCACAACAACTCTCTTCCCTTCCAAAACACCGCGGACAGGAGACAGCTTCAGCTTCACACCAAAGTCTCTGATCTTCTGCGACGGCTCGATGAACGTCCTCCCAACATAATGAGACCTAATCAGCCCCTGCTGAAACGCAACACCGGACTTAGCAGCATAACCGAGAGCAGCCACGACGCCAGAGTCAGGCACAGCGATCACAACATCGCATTCAACAGGCGACTCTGTAGCCAAAATCTCCCCAAAGACATGCCTAGACTCGTACACTGACCGACCAAACACAATCGAGTTCGGCAACGAGAAGTAGATATGCTCGAAAATGCATTGTTTGGGCTCGTTACGAGGCATCAGACACTGCGACTTCACACCGTCTTTATCCACAACCAAAACCTCACCAGGATAAACCTCTCTCTCATAAGTAGCTTCAATCAAATCGAGAGCGCAAGTCTCGGAAGCGAACACAACAGCTCCGTTACTTCTCCTACCCATCACTAAAGGCCTAAACCCATGCGGGTCACGAACAGCGACAAGCTTATCCTCGGTAACAAACACCATCGAGTAAGCACCTTGAAGCTTCTCACAAGCATCAATGATCCTCATGAAAAAGGGTCTAGCTTTAGAAATCGCAATCAAATGAAGCACAACCTCAGTATCAGAGCTAGTGTTGAAAATCGAACCGTTCTCTTCAAGCATAGCCCTCAGCTGCTTGTAGTTCACCAAGTTACCGTTGTGGGCAACGCCGATTGACCCAAAACGGTAACCGGCGACGAAAGGCTGGACGTTCTTGAGCATGGAGGCTCCAGCGGTGGAGTAGCGGACGTGACCGATCGCGAATTCGCCGGGGAGCTGGTCGAGTTTGGACTCGTTGAAAACCTCGGAGACTAACCCGACGCCTGTTATGGTCTGAAGAACCTTTTCGTTGCTAACGGTCACGATACCTGCGCCTTCTTGGCCGCGGTGCTGAAGCGCGTGGAGGGCTAAGTAGCAGAGGCGGGAAGCTTCCGGATCGCCGAAGATTCCGACGACTCCGCACTCTTCTCGGGGCTTTTCGTCCTCTTCGTGATCTAAAGAGGGGAGAGAATGTTCTCCGGAGGGGTCAGAGGAGAAATACTGGGAGACTACATGGACGAGGAGAGGAGAAGAGGAGGAGGAGGAGGAGACGAGAGAGAGAGGGGAAGGTTTAAGGAAGGGTTTTGGGAAGAGAGGGAGGGGTTTAGTGGTGGAAGGGTTGTTTGGTTTAGGGATTAGAGAGAGTGAAGAGGAGAAGGTGGTGGTGGTGGTGGTGGCCGCCATGGATGATTTGTGAAAGATGGGTTTAGGAAGCGAAGCAGAGACAAAGAAGAATGAGTTGCGTAGGTTTTTGTTTGTTTTGGTCTTTTGATTGTGAGAGTGATAGAAGCCGCCGAGTGGGGAAGGGTTTTTGAGTCTTTTGACGGAGATTTCGCCACCTGCCTGATCTTTTCCTTCCTTTTAGGGTTTTTCTAATTTTATTTGGTTTTCGAAATTCGAAATACAATCTCGAGCCTCGAGCTCGAATTTTTAATGTGTTTAACCGGTCAAAATAAAACTATAGTTGGTTTAGCTAGTCAAAATAAAATTATAGTCGGTTTAACAATTCACCGGTGCTATTGGATTGGGAATTTACGGCATCTCCAGTTCTACTATATTCCATTTATAGAATTATTTTACTCATTACTCCATTTTATAGGTGAACTATTTTAATTTATGAAATGATCTTTTATATAAAATAATATAATAACATGAAAAAATAATAATACTCCACAACAAACTATTTAATAGTTTTACATAAAAGATGCTTAAACTAATAAAAATCAAAACTAGGCATAAAGAATATACAAATATATTATATATAAATAAATAATTTAATAATTCAGTAAATTGTTTCGGAACTACCAAAATCCGTGAAGTATTGTTCAAACGGAATAGATCAGTTTTTTATTTATTTTGTAGGTCAAAATTTCGACTGATAACATTTGTACTTGTGAGATTGATATATGCACAAACATTTGGATCCAATGCATAATTCAAATTACAAAACAAAACTTTATTTTCTTTTTATGTTCTTTTAATGTATAATTTTATTTTTGAATTAGGAAATATGATAAAAATTGCACCAACTGAAGTTAGAACAAAAGCTCTTATTGAATTTTTAATTAAAAATGTTTGATTTAAATAAAATATATTTTTGGAAGTTTTGTAAACTTAAAATAGTTGGGTTAATTGTTAAATTTTCATAAGTTGAAAGTACTAACAATTATGAACTAAATAAAAAGAGAATATTTTGTGAATATTCTTATTTGGAGTAAAAAATAGAGTAATACATTGGAGTTAAAGCCAACTCCATTTTGAAGTAAAAATGAAGTAATACATTAAAGATGCTCTTAGTTAAATACATCCTGCATATTATTTATATACAAATAAGTTGGTAAAGTTTATCATCCCAATACCTCTATTATATTTTGAAAAAAGATAATTAATTTGAAAGCTTGAGCTGAATCATGTCGATACACTGGTTGGATTATCTGGTGCCCTATATTTTATGGACGGTTCTCCTCAAGCAGTGCGGCAGTTGCGTGAGATGGATTCAAAGTAGTTGAGGTTCAAGCGGAAGGCTTGTAGGACTGCGAGAAAGAGGCGAAAGGGAAGGAGAAGAGAATCGGTTATTGGTTTCTTCAAACTGACAGAGACATCGGAGTCGAAGCAATTACAGTGGTGGTGAAGGAAGGATGATAAACAGAGGAATGGTGGTGCAGGAAGGATGAGAAAGAGAAGAAGTAATTATGTTGGTGTCGTCGACAAGGATTTGAAAACCAAATAAAAAGTTTAGATTTGTTTGGATGTTATTAGACTGGGAGTTTAGTGAAATTAAATATAACTGTAATTTTGATTCTTGTAATAGATTTGAGTGGATTCCTTAAAAAATGAGAAGGATTTAAATATAATGGTTTGTAAAACATTTTGATTTCTGTAAATGATTTCAGTGGAGTACATTTCCAAATCAACAATAATAAATAAAAAATCATTTTTAGAATATTTTTTGCAAGTAAATAAAACTAAATAGTTGTTGCAGAAAAAAAAACAAAGAAGTTACATTTTTTCCGCATTTCTTCAGCTATTTTTTCTCACCAAATATTAGCACTTTCTCTTTCTTGATCTTGTATCTCCAGAACTTCTTCAACATTTTCAAAATCATCTCTTGTTATTGCCTTCCATATTTTCTGCATTGGTAGCTTCATTGGGAACTTCAACAGGAAACTCATATGAGCGACAATGCTTACAAAGAAAATTATGTAAAACTACACAAGCCAATACCAATTTTGCTTGTGTTGAAAGAAAATGGTGGAGCGGATTTAAATATTAGAAATTGTGATTTGAATATTCCAAATATTCTCTCTATCATGTTTCTTAAGGAGGCATGACGATGATTGAACAATTCATGTGGATTTTCAGGATCACAACCTTGGCCATTAAACTCTTGAAGATGATATTTAGTTCCTCGAAAAGGATCAAAAAATTTGTGTCTGTTAGCAAATCCACAATCAGCTAGATAATTTTTTCCTGAAAAGAATTAAAATAGAACTATTAGCTCATCATTTTATAAATAAAAATATTAGCTTTCTATTTACTATACAATAAATTACCATGTAGAACTTCAAATTTATTAGTTCTCTTTGTTAAAGCATCATATAATATTTTTCAATCATGAGTTGAACCCTCCCACCCACTGAGAACGTATACGAATTCGATATCAAAATTGCAAACAGCCAACAGATTTTTCGATATTACTCCTTTTAGATTGTGATAGCTAGAAGCCTCACACTTAGGTACTATAGGTGGTATATGAGTAACATCAATGGCTCCGAAACAATCCTAAAATAAATATGATATATTAGTTTTCTCGAATATAATAATAAAGAATGAACGAAAATAAATTAAAAACTCACATACCTTAAAATAAGGATAAAATCTTGTACTTTCTCTGATTTTTGCAGGTACAGTGAGTTTGAGTTTAGCCATCAAACTTGTAACAATTGTATTTATTTCCCTTAAGACTTTGTGGAAATTCTTGCTTGTTGCAAATTTTGACCTTTTGAAAGTATCTTTAGTGTGACAATACTTCAAATTTTGGCCGACAATGACTAGAAAAGTGGCAACCATTCCTTCAACACAGATAAATCTTGTATCTTTCAGACGTGTTATTTCTTTAATAAGGTCACATAGCTTGAGAAACACATCTGAAACATTCGATACAACTGTCGGAAATGTTGAGGATCTTCTTGCAACACCTTGTGTATATAGTCGTATCCAATTCTTGTGATGGGACGTTGAATTGGATATTTGATATAGATCTTGAATTTGAAATATTGATGTGCATCAATATTTCAATCTCTTCATCTTCATCTCTTAACTTTATGCAAGAAAAAGATGAATATATTAAAATATATGGACAAATATGATTATCTCAAACAATTAGTGATACTAGTATATTAAAATATATGGACTAATATATTAAAATATATGGAATAATATAATGTTAGTGCTATTAAATATTATTTCATTATTAAACTGCAATAAAAATAAAATTTATTATAATTAAATCAAGAAACGTGCTATTATTGGAAGGAAAAAAAACCTTAGCAACTAAACAATTTAGAAAACAAAGCATCATTTCACGTTTCTTCTTATCCAGCTCATACGTTCTTCAATAGACATGGTTATGAACACGTCTTTCACCTCCCTCTTGTGAAGTACATTCAAAGTATCATACTGAACATCTTCCTCCAAGCCAGAAATTTCTTTGATTGCTTCCTAGATATATTCTTTTTTTCTCCACTTCTCTCAAGTTGGCTTCTCTTTGTTATCTTTCTTCTCTTTGGTGAATCAAACTAACAACCTGATTGCTTATCTTAATCATTTCATTAAAAGACTTCTCCATATGGCTACCATCCATGTCTGAGTTACTAGATTTTCCACCTTCGACACCTTTAACTCTCTTTTTAGGAGGTAGCTTCTTTGATGGGCCTTTTGTGCTTCTTGGCAAAGTTGAATCTGAAAACCTTGATGCTTGAGATCCTTCTTTCTATGTATATCCAAAAGATCTAGGATCTAGTTCAAACGGCTCATTATCTTTAGCTCCAAAAGTGTGCACCGGTATCGTCCCTTAAATCAATAGCAGTTTTTTCTGGTAGCTAATCCTTGCTCAAATATTAACTGTAAGTCTTCATAATCTTCAAAAGTTTCATCTCACATACTTTTCTTACTTGGATGTGCCTATAATATATATATATATATACACACATAAATATTATTAGTTTAAAAACTATTGTAGTAGAAATATTTTAAGCTTTATAAAAATAAGATTACCTTTTCGTAATCATCCCACACTTGGCTATGAGCTGTAAACATTTTAGATATGGGATCCCATCCAAATCCATAACTGTATTGTTGCTCTTGCATGCTATTATAGAGCTTTTTCAAACTCTTAATTCTACTTAAATAATGCTTATGAGTTTTTTGACACCCAAGTGTGGCATTCAAAATAGGCAGAATCTTTTTTCCCACAGTCATTTTGCTCATGCTTCCATTTTTATCGCACAACCCTTGCTTAATACCGTCAACGAGAAGTCGAATCAACATTGTTGTTTCTCGAACATTCCAAAATTCATATGCTCCTTCTGCCTTTTCTTGTTGCAAATCTTCGGCCAAATTTCTAGTCAAATGACATTTTATTATATTTATGTTTAAGAATATTCAATAAATATTGTTGTATTATAAATATTTATTGAAAAACTATTATATAATTATTTTTTTTAATATGTAATGGAAGACTATTTGAGTTACAGCCAAAAGATAAAATAAAATTTCCAAAGACGTGTCAATACTATTTTAGTTCGATCAATACATTTCCTTTTTCATACAACTAATCTAGTCAAATGTATAATATATCAAAGACATGTCTTGAAACAATTACACATTAATATTTTATAAACAAAGAACTCAAAATTCGTCAAATGTTTTCTTATGGGTTTCCTTTGAAGAAATACTGCTCGATTAGAAGATAGTGGCTGCATATAATACAAAATAATTTACTTCAGTTTGCAGAGTGATTTTTCTTTATAAGTTACATGTTGGTTTGGTTGTGTTTTATGCTAGTCGTGGTAAACAGATTATATAGAGAAACTTGTTGATATCTTCGAGATAAGAAAATGACCATTTGAAAATATAGAATCATTGATATTCAGAGAATCTAGGTAATCAAAGTCTGTTTAGTCAACGACTCAACCATAATCTATGGAGAAGATTTTTAAAAGGAACAGAAATTTGGTTTCCATCGTTTAAAGCTCAACGGCGTTTGATTTTCCTTTGCCAGATTTTGTTGCTTGATCTCAACAACCTCCTTGAATTTTTTCCCCAACTATATCAAAATAAACAAAACCATGATGTTTTCAGAGGATGGATTCAAGTCATGCAAGAGTTGGCTAATTAATAACCAAAGAGCTTGAAGAGTATAGGAACCATGCTGCTGCACAGCTGCAGATACAGTTAGCAAGCATCAAACGCATTTAATATTGCCGAGGATCAAGTATGTTCAAATCTTCCTGAAATAAAGTTAGCTTTCTCCTTGGCTTGTTGTGATTTTTTCTACTTTTCTGGATTGAATCTCACGCAACCTATCGTTTTCAAGGTGGCTGGAGATAGTGAGACAAGAGGATATTACCACTTCAGCCACCATAAGCTTACCGTCCAGTTTTATGAAGCATCAGCTATTCAAGACAGTATATGAGAAGGCTTAATTCACAAGGACATTCTAGAGCTTTGGAGACCAAATTCCATTGAATTAACTCTCTTCCTTGCAAAAGGGGCCAACTCTACTTCTATCAAGGTTCCTCCCACAACATATCCTTTGACTGGAAGCAGTGATCATTGCCATTTAGAAGTTTACATCTAGCAGATACAAATGATGGAAGTGTCACATTTAATTTAAGGTTTGTATATATTTGATATTTCATCCTGCATGTTATTTATATACAAATAAGTTGGTAAAGTTTAGCGTCCCAACATCTCTTTTATATTTTGTGTTCTGATAATTAATTTAAAAGCTTGAGCTGAATCGTATGGATATATGGGTTGAATTATCTGGTGCCCTACATTTCACGGATGGTTCTCCTCAAGCAGTGCAGCAGTTGCATGAGATGGATTCAAAATAGTCGAGGTTCCAGCGGAAGGCTTGTAGGACTGCGAGACGGAGGCGAAAAGGGAGGAGGAGAGAAGCGGTGTTTGGTTTCTTCAAATGAAGGATGATAAACAGAGGAATGGTGGTGCATGAAGGATGAGAAGAGAAGAAGTGATTATGTTGGTATCGTCTATAAGGGTTTGAAAACGACGTAAAAAAGTTAGGATATGTTTTCTCTTGTTTTTATTGAAAAGTACATCAAAATCTATTATAACTAATTTCTCATGAAATCTATGGGATATTGAATAACATATGAAATTAATTCTTTTCAAATTCTATTTTGCAAATCATTTATCCAATAACACTGGATTTTAATTCACTTTATTTAAATTCCATCAAACTCCATTAAGGGGGGGGGGGGGGGTTAGTGGGAAGGTAATTCATGCTGGTTTCAAAAATCGATGGATTTGATTTTTCAAAAGAATTTCATGGATTGTAACAATATATCCTCTCATGTTTATAGAATCCATATATTTTGCTGTGTGGAATGTCGTTGATTTTTTTGTATTCATATTAACCTTTGTCTATCTTTATTAGGTGAAGTAATGATATAATAATAATTTTTATGTATCTTCTATAAAATATATATTCAAATAAGGTATTTTTTAATTTGTTTATAAAGAACTAGTTGGGTGTAAGAATTATTCTATATTTTCTATTCATCTTTCACAGCTTGCATAGGTAAAAAACCCAGAAGTAATAGCTTGATGTGTTGTTGTGTGACTGCAATCACATATCATATTAAAGCTTATAGCGTAGTCAAATATATTAGTTATACTTCAGCTTTTTTTAGTCAAAGTTTTGTATATGTTTTCACTGATAACTTCTAGATACCGTGTACTCGTCGCTAACATGATAAAGTAGCGTTAGAGCCAAAATATTACTTTGTTTGACAAGAACCTCTACGTGTTTTGGTTCAGCCTGCAAAAGTGTTTCATAGGAAAATAATGTTTAGGTGTTATTGTTGTTGTGAGACTGTGCAATCACGTATCATTTGACAAAGAGAGATTAGTTTTTTAATCTCAACTTTGAGAATACAAGGGTTAACTATAGTATTTTGAAAATCATAATTAATGAGTAAAATGTAAAGAATCATTGTTCCAATAACACCATATTTTGATAGAATTACAAAATCAAAAAATACTCAACTTATTGAATAATACAAGATTTTTTATAGAATTATAAAATCATTACACCAATAACACAAGACTTTTTAAGATTTTAAGAATCATATCACCAATAACAACATAATTTAGATATTCTTCAAATCTTTACAAATCAATCCCCACTAACCCCCCCCCCCCCCCTAAACTACCAAATTCAAAACACAAACTATTTCACATCTATCATAACTTTCTCCTCTTTCTTTCAATTATTCTCGAGATCAACGTCTCATAGCCCGAATCCAAATAATCAAAAAATTATCGTTTTCCCGAAAATCCTCAGCATCTACTTTTCGACCAAGACCAAACTCCACCGACATCCACTATAATCTCAATTTGTTTCGTGAAACTAACGACTCAAAACATCTCTGTTCCGTCGTGGTGTCGCCATATGCATGCGTCAAACCCTAAGACCTTTGAGTCTCTATTCCTTCACCATGGTTGGTATGAAAATCACTAAAGAGCGTGGAGTTCTTACATGATTTACAATTGAGATTATGTGATTCTTTTATGGTTTACCTGATTTAAGATGATTTCCAATAGAAAATCTTACATGATTTGCAATTAAGATTCTGTGATTATTCAACCCCTTTTTTAAAATCAAATATCAATTCTCTTTTATCATAGATCATATGGTGACGCCAACAACAATATCATGGTTGGCCGCCTAGACGATGTTCTCGTACTTTTTATCTGTATTCTTTTAAAACCTATGTGCCATTCATGCCAAACGTGTTACCATTATGCATAAAGACATTCAACTCGTCCGGAGGATCAGATGAGATCATATGAAGTGTGGGGGGCCTGGTTTGTGAGTTGTGAATGTGGTTTGTTCGTAATAGCTAGATGGGTATTAGATAATGGCCTAAAAACCTTTTTCGTAGGAGACTTGAAAACAAATATGGTTGGTTTTCTCATTACTTTTGTCTTGTCGGGTTATGATTTGCTATGTGACTAGCGGTGATTTGAGGCACTACTGTTCGAAATGCCAAAACATGAGAAGTAGGATTCACATTGTCAGAATGGATTATGAAGTGTGCTATGGATGAATGCATAAAGACACAATTATTTAAAGCTGAAGCTATCAGGTTACTAAATCATAATAAAGAAAAGATTTGGAAGCTGAAGAGTGATGAGTATGCAATAGATTTGAACATGGCTAAGCGTTTAGTGCTAAAAGAATTCAAGTATATGGCTTTTGAAAGAGTTTAGATTAGAAAACATGCTGTGTTAATACAAAAATGCATAGTTGGCTAAAAATTTATTATCATGCATGTCAGTTGGCAAAATAAAAAAGTGGTAAATTTATAATCAACCTGGTGGTGAGACAGTAAATTCAAATGTATTATGAAGTAGATTTTTTGGCTATTCACAGTAAGCACTTAGGTATTGCGAGTCGTATGTGGAATGTCCCAAAACATGTATATGAACGAATGATATATACCTTTCGATTCCACATGATCTTTGTTCGACTAATGTTTTATATATAGAGAGAGATGGTTAATTAGTCAAATAGTGTTTTTTATGATCGTGGTGTTAAAAAAAAGTTTTTTTTTTAATCTGTTTTGACCATCGTCTTAACAGATATATGAATCTAGGATTCAGATTCATAAAAGATATTTGTTGTCGATTTTAAACAAACGAAGAAAACAGTCTTAAATAATTGTTTGGTTAAGAAGTCTGATCTAAAGTTGAGGCAAGCTTATATTGGAACATCTCCACCTATATTTACTCTATTAAATATATCATACAAAATGATTTGATATTTTAATAAAAATTAAATTTAGTTTTTAAATAATACTAGATTTCGACCCGCGCAACCGCGCGGATGTTTATTTCATTAATAATTAACATGATGATTAATTTAATAAAAAGCATATTATATATTTAGATGAAACAACCTATTTTATAAATATTCTAAAAGTCATTCTAGTTATGATATGTAACATCATTCAAATGTTATATTGCTTCTCAAATAATATATGAGGGATGGTACAGAAAATACAATCCAATTTATTACTAACCGGTTAAGTTCAGAAAATGCAGTCAATCTTATTATGAAACGGTTAGGTCTGATTTTAATTAATTTATAAAGTATTTAAACGACCGGTCCCATAGTTTTTTATTGTAATCTGGTTAGACGAGTCAAATCTTGACCCGTAAAATAGACCCAAAATTAGCTTTAAAATAGGATAAAAACAGAGAAAATATAGTAAAGACATTTAAGAGTCATTAAACCAAAGAAAAGAGAGAGGATGTTTAAAAAAAAAAAGAAAAAAGAGAAACTACAAAAAGTAGAAAAAATAACTTCATCTGTAACCATCTCCATCTCCATCTCCTTCAGCTTACTTGTTCTTTGCCTTCTTGTTATAACTATATAGATTTCATCGGATCATGGACGTCAGATCTTTAAAGAAGAGTTCATCACAAGGAATGGTGAGACCCATGTCGTGATCAAAACCAAACTCTTCCTCGGCTCTTCTGAGGAGACACTGGAAGTCAAGGTTGGTCAAAAAGGAGATAGGAACTATGTATCTGCTCCTGTTTTGTCCTACATAGACAGGAAAGTGTGCCTTTGGTACATCAAGTGGGAGATCATCTTCTTCATAGCCTCCTCCTCCATTCTTCTTCCCCAAACTCGAACATCTCTTCAGAATCTGCCTGAACATTGTTGTTTGAGCAAGTTTTGTAGATTTCTTCAGAATGGCCATTTCTTGTGTCTCGAGTGAAAAGCTTTTGGTTGTATTTGGAGAGAGCGAGACAGAGCGAGAGAGAGAGATTTGGGTGGATATTGAGGGGTTAGGTGTAAATATTTATAAAGAAATGCATGTGTTGTGTATATGTCTATGTGTCTGAGAGAGAAAGTGAGAAATATGTGTGGAAGCCAAGCGACACTCACAATAGTTATAGCCATTTTTTGGTTGGTCCTATAATGACACTACGGTCCCTTTGATCTCCACCTGGTTCATAACAAGACAACCCACAAATGCTAAGTGGATATATTTCTTTGTTTAATTTGTACTTGAAAGTTAGAGACATACACAACTTTTAGGCTATTAAAAGTGGGCTCAGAAGTACTTTTGATTCAGTACGGCCTGATGTTTATTTAGTGGCTTTGACAAAATAAAAATTAACTGAATCTAATTTCATTTATTATGTAGGGAGTAGGATCTATCATAGAAACCTAGACCGAGAGCGTTCAAACCTCAAACATATTACTTTCTGGGTCAAAATAAATCCTTATTACTATTACAGCATTTTGACAACTATGGAATATATTCGGGACCAACCTGGATGATAAGAGGAATAAATAATTGTAGACTGAACTAGGAAGTAAGCAAACTCTTTAAAATGACCGAAACAAAGGCCACAGGAGATTAACGATTTAGTTTTTTGTCAAAACCTTTTTGATTAACCTTGAATATTTCAGGCATATGAAAAAGTCTAGACTAATCTTCGAAAAGAGATGTAACCCACAAATAAATAAAAAATTTGGTATGCAAATGCCGAAAGCAGAAGCACATACCTATGTGTATTGTCTAAGTTAAATACGACTTGGTTTTGCACATCAGGTGGATCGAATCCGAAAGGTGTTGGCGTCCCAAATTTGTATCCTCACCAGACCATAAGGTTTTTGTGAAGCTTAAAAGAAAAATCTGTGTAGATGAGCAATACTTCATGTAGTACTTTACAACATCCAAACTTGATCTTAGAACACTACAAATTTATTTTGTTTACTCCTTATGTATTTGAAAGTCTGATGTTTTAAAGTTCACGCACTATAAAAGTTAAACATATACTTCTTTTTAAAAAAAATTGATTTTAGTTTTTTTTATTCTCAACAAAAACTAAAACATTAATATTTAAAATGCAAAAATAAAATTCAAAACATCAATCTTTTAAATATGGAGGGAGTATTTCTAATAATCAGATCATAACCAATAATAGAAATAGTTATATTTACTTTGATTGGTGATATTATGTTGAATGAAAAATGAATTAAAAAATTGAACGAGTGCTCATTTGAATATTAAAAATACCAAAAACATAAATTTGTGTTTCATTTTTTATTTGTAAAAATAGAGAATCGTAATCTATACTAATAAAAGAGACTATTTGAGGCTCCATGGAGCGTCCACATTACTGATAAAAAATTCTCCAAAAGATGCCACATTGCATTATTAACAAAAAATAAAAAAGTAATATAAAATATAAGAAAAAATAAATAATAGTTAAATATACAATATAAGAAATAGAAATATTGCATTAAACATCTATCATAATATTATTATTTGATATAAAATAAAAAGATTATAATAAGTAAATAAATATAAGAAAAATAAAAATAAGTAAATATATAAATATTATATTAAAACTTATTTTCATATTATAATAAGTGAATATAAAATATAATATATATATAATAAGTAAATATACAATATAAGAAATAAAAAAATTTATTAAACATCTATCTGAAAAACGTATATTAAAATAAATAAGAAGTGATATACAAGATGTCAAAAAAAGTAATATACAATATAAGAAATAAAATATAACACTAAAAATACATTATAATATTAGAATAAGTAAATATAAAATATAAGAAAAATAAATATTACATTAAACATTTATCGTAATACTAACTTTTATTATAATAAGTGAATATACAATATAAAAAATATATAATAAGTAAATATACAATATAAGATAAAATAAAAATAAGTAAATATACAATATAAGAAATAAAAAATGTATTAAACATCTATCTGAAAAACATAAATTAAAATTAATAAGAAGTAATATACAAGATGTCAAAAAAAGTAATATACAATATAAGAAATAAAATATAACATTGAAAATATATTATAGTATTAGAATAAGTAAATATAAAATATAAGAAAAAAA
Organism: Brassica carinata; assembly: GCA_016771965.1. Classification (NCBI taxonomy): domain Eukaryota; kingdom Viridiplantae; phylum Streptophyta; class Magnoliopsida; order Brassicales; family Brassicaceae; genus Brassica; species Brassica carinata. The sequence goes on from CM028689.1 coordinate 47,257,254, forward strand.
TATTACATTAAAAATTTATCGTAATACTAAATTTTTTATATAAAATAAGTAATTATAAAATATAAGAAAAAACTAAAAAAATAGTAAATATACAATATAAGAAATAGAAAATCTACATTAAACATATATCTGAAAACTGTATAGGTTATATTTTTATTATTTCTAAATATTATTATATGTAAATATAAAATATAAGAAAAACAAGCATACAATTCAAGAAATAGAAATATTACATTAAACAAATATTATAATATTATTATCTGATAAAAAAGCAGGAATATATATAAGTAAATATACAATATAAAAATAAACAATCAGTAAATATTTAATTAAAAATGAAAAAACTAAATTAAACATTTCTCTTAAAAATATATAGTAAATAAATAATAAGTAGATATACAATATAAGAAATAGAAATATTATATTAAGCATTTATCGTAATATTAGAATAAATAAATATACAATATAAGAAAAACTAAAAATTAAGTAAATATATAATATAAAAATTAGAAATATTACACAAAACATCTAAGTAATATAATCATTTGATATAAAGCAAAAAAATAGAATAAGTAAATATTAAGCATAAGAAAAAATAATCAATAAGTAAATATACAATATCAGAAATGGAAAAACTAAATTAAACATCTATCTAAAAAATTTATAGTAAAATAAATAGTAAGTAAATATATAATATAAGAAATAAAAACATTACACTAAACACCCATCGTAATATTAGACTAAATTAAATAATTGATAAGTAAATGTACAATATAAGAAATAGAAAACCTACATTAAACATCTATCTGAAAAATGTATAGTAAAATAAATAATAAGTAAATATACAATATAAAAATATAAATATTACATTAAACATCTATCGTAATATTTCCATTTGATATAAAATCAGAAAAAGAATAACTATATATACAATATAAGAAATGAAAAAACTACATTAAACATCTATTTGAAAAATGTATATTATTTCTATATATTTTTATAAATAATTATACAATATAAGGAATAAAAATATTACATTAAACATATATCGTAATATTATCATTTGATATAAAGCAAGAATTTAGGATAAGTAAACATACAAAATAAGAAAAATAAATAATAAGTAAATATACAATATAAAATGAAAAACTAAATTAAACATCTATCATAATATTAGATAAGTAAATATATAATATTAGAAAAATAAATAATAAGTGTATATACATATAAGAAATAGATAACTATATTAAATAACTATCTGGAAAATTTATAGTAAGAGTAAATATACAAAATAAGAAATATAAATATTTAACATCTTTGGTAATATTACCATCTGATATAAAATCAAGAAAATTAGAATACATAAATATAAATATAAGAAAAGCTAAATAATAACTAAATATACAATATAATAAATGAAAAACTACATTAAACATTTATCTGAAAAATGTATAGTTTTCTGGTTTTTTCTAAGGATATACGTGTAAATATACAATATGTGTAATTAGATACGTTTTGATATATGTTATTCGTTGCGCCATTATTTTCTATTCCCAGAAAAAAATAATTGCTTAAGCATTAATATCACTTAGGTTAAACCCACAAACAACAACAAAATTAAAACATAACAAAAAATGCTCACAATAACATTACAATACAATAATTTTAACTTAAAAATATGAAAAATTTCTGTTATGCAAACCATAAATAAAAATCATTCATGTATATACACAAACATACAATTCAGAATACGACGTCCAAATAATTATATAGTTAACTTAATTATTGTAAAATTAGAAGAATAATGAATTCATCATAACGTTTCATTAAATATGGTCACCATTTGAAGCCTTAGATTCTTAAAAAGGTTATGTATAAACCCTACAAATCGTAGTTGTGGGCCGGAAAAAAAATCAGGTGTTATATATGGATGTAAGAGCAATTTTAACGGTTAATAACCTATGTTGAAGTTCTCGTTAATATTGTTGATGTAAGTGATATAAAGAAAAAAGTTTAACTCTTTATAGAAAAGCTGACCATAAAAAATACGGCGTTTGAGTATCTCAGAAGTTTCATGTGGTTTCTGTTTTGAGAAGCTTTTCTGCATTTCTCTCTTCATTTTTAGATTTTTTTTTTTTTTAATTAATAGGTTAGATACTTATCAAGAAACCTTCAATCACCATGAACTATGAACTGGTATTTACGAGAACACCGAAAACAGTTCGCATGAATCTGGATCCAAAATTAAAAACAATTCATGAAATAGCAACAATTTATAATATGCTTTTAGGGTAGAATACGAGGAAATGATTTTGGGATGAATTAAAAGATATGGCTGGAAAAGATTCAAACTTAGTTCATAAAATGAGAGAGAACTCCCAAATAGTATGGGGAATACAAGCTTATACATATTTATGTGCTTATAGATATAAAACATGCATATGCTATAGTTTTTTTTTTTTACATCAAACGGTTATTCAATTACTCAAACAAGAGGTGGTCTGCGTAACCAAATTTGAATAGAAAGACCAATAAAATAAAGCTCTCTATGAAAAGACTTCACAGTCCTAGCTAAAGAGTCTGCAATCTGATTTTGCGCTCGTGGAATATGGGTTATCTTGAGGTCCGCGAAGCATATATGAAGAGTCTCAATCCTCTTTAATTATGTTGTGAAGCTTGGCCATGCTTTTGGCTCCTTAATCATGGCAATCAGGTCCTTACAATCTCTTCCGAAGCTCTGACATGTCGAGTGGTGCTGGAACATGTTTTCCATCGCCCACCGTAGTGCTTCCAATTCTGAATGCAAGGCAGACTCTCGACGTATTAAGTTTTGAGTCCCCATGTGTTGCACTTTTCCTAGGCTATCCATCTATGCCCATCCACACCCACTGAACTGTGCTACGGATATCCATGACCCATCTATCATGCAAATATTGCTCAAGCTTAAGACTTGAGGTTCCTCCATACTATGTTCTTGTGGATTCAATGGCACCATCTCATTTGCATTGAACCAGGCTTGACACTCGCTCTCAGCATAAAAAACTAACTCCAATGGATCCCTGTTAATTCCTCTAAAGAGCCTATCATTTCGGGCCTTCTAGATGTACCATATTATCCAGGGATAAGGGTCCCTGTCTAATTCTGGCTCGACAAAGTTATTCTTTCTCCAGAAAAGATAGTCCATATTTGCATAAAGATTCGGAATCGGGAAGATGTCTGGACTTGTTGGAGTTGATGATAAGGACCATACTTGCAAAGCAGGCAGGCATTCAAAGATCGCATTTGTGACAGATTCTTCTGGTTCTCCACATCGTGGGCAGTAATTATCGCATCTCATGTTTCGTCGTATGAGGTTCATTACTGCCACATGTCTTGTTATCAATTACCATATAAGACGACAAATCTTTGTAGGCGCCTTTATCGTCCAGGCAAAGGCCTGGAGTTTAGTTGTGCTGGGTTCCAGAACCTCTTTTTCTTCCTCATCCTTCAACAAGTTCCGAGCAACCCAATATCCTGATTTAAATGTATAATGTCCATTCTTTGTGAAGTTCCAACAGAATGTATCACGTCGATGAGATGTGCTTATTGCCATACTTCTTATGAGAGGTATGTCAGCAAGAGCTATATAGTTTGCTAGTAGGCCAACATCCCACTCCTTCGATTCTTGGTTGATAAGGTCGCTAACTCTTATGTTCGGATGCAGAACCGGAGCAGTAGGGCAAGCCGGCCTAGCTGGTGTTGTGGGGATCCAAGGATCCTCCCACACCTTAACCTCATATCCTGAATGTACTTTCTGTCTAATCCCTAATAATAGTAACTTTCGAGCCGCATAAATGCTGGACCACACATAAGATGGGCTGCTAACTGAGGTTATCTTGAGTGGTGAACTCATTCTGTAATATCTTCCCCTCAATACCCGAGCTACCAACGAATCTGGGTATTGAACTAGTCTCCATAGTTGTTTTGCAAGTTAAGCCAGATTAAACTCATGGATCATGCGGAAACCGATCCCTCCTTCCCCCCCTTGATAAGCAGAGCTTTTCCCATTTAGCCCAGTGAATCCCTCTCTTTGGGGGGGGGGGGGTTTGAACTCCACCAAAATTCTGCAATGGCACTCGCAAGGTTTTCAGAAGTCTCTAGTGGAAGCAAGAAGGTAGACATAACATAAGTTGGAAGCGCTAGCAAAATATATTTGATTTTCCTTTCCTCCTTTTGAGAGCCATCTACCCGTCCATCCATTTACTCTATGCGTTAATTTTTCCTTGAGAAAAGCAAAGAGCTTGCATTTGGATCCACTGATATCTTCCGGAATTCCCAGATATGTCCCCATACCTCCTTCGTTCTAGATCCCAAGCGTATCTTTGATTTACTTTCTAACGTTTGCGTTAATCCTCTTACCAAAGAGTAGAGAGGATTTCTCAAAGTTAATACATTGTCCTGATGCTTGTCCGTATTTTCTGACTACTTTCATCACTTCATCACATTCACGGGACTCCGCCTTACTGAAGAAAATGCTATCATCAGCAAAGAGAAGGTGGGATACTGAAGAACACACGCGTGTAATGCGCATCCCCGTTATCTTCCCTTGGTTCTCTGCATGATTAAGAAGGCTAACGAGCGCTTCCGTACATAGAATAAAGATGAAATCATTGTTGATACCTCAGAAAGCGTTTCTTCTATATCTTCAGGGTTAGAGGACTCAAAGATTTGCCTAAAGTAACTAGTAGCAATAGCTACTAGTCCTTTCTCATCCTCAACAATATTCCCATTTGCATCTAAAAGCTGTGTGATTTTATTCCTTGCTCTCCTTTGCTTTCTCAATGCATGGAAAAATTTTGTGTTTCTGTTGCCTTCTCTTAGTCAGAATACTCTACTTTTTTGCTTCCAGAACATCTCTTCTGCCTTAAGAGCATCAAAAAGTTCCTTTAAGACTTCTGCTATTTCTTGATTGTAGCATCCTCATTCTATTACAGACCCTCCACCTTCTCTTTAAGTTCCTACACTAGTTTTTCTGAGTTCAAATTGTGTTGTCTCCTCTACTCGCCCAAGGATTTACGGCAACTCGAAATATGCTCCATAATAATTGCGTCAGGAGGAAGATCTGGAGATTTTCATCCATCAAGAATTACTTGCTTTAGTTCCTCATTATCCAACCAGCCTTTATCAAACTTGAACTTTTTTGATTTCTTGATTGGTTTTATGAGGATGTCTGCGAGGACCGGACGATGATCCGATCTCCATAGCCTCAAGTACTTCAGCGCTGAGTGGGGAAAATTCTCGTGCCAATCTTCATTTCCACAACTGTGTCTAATCTGCATCTGACAGTTGTTCTTCCTGCTCGCTTTCCTATAGCATATTCCAAGTAAATGGAATACTTTTTATCGTGTTTTACCTTTCTTGGACTATGATGTTGGATTATGTTGTAGAATTGTTATCAAGTGAGGCTTTCTTTCATCGTAGGAGTAATGTATTTATACAAACGTTTGTTAGATTTGTTGTGACCATAATCTTAGAGATACAATCACATATACAAGATAATAACTAGTTCTAGATAAATAATATCTATACCAACATGTCCATTCAAGATGGACGGCGGGACAAAACCAATCATGGAAGATAGATCAACAAACAGTGCTCTCCAAAGTGGTTTCGTTAGTGCATCAGCTAACTGATTGATGGAGCAAATGTGTGCTACTCGGAGAGTTTTAGCTTGAACTTGTTCACGCACGAAGTGATAATCCAACGCTAAGTGTTTCATTCTGGAGTGAAAGACATGATTTTCTTAAAGAGTGACACCAAGGTTGTCACAATAGACGATTTAAGTTTCAGTAGACTGGAGATCAATTTATACCCCGCTTGACTTCAGTTGCAGCAGTGATATATGGTGTTTTATACATCTTGTATATATGTTTTCTAATTGGTTTTCAAGTCTTTATCGAGTCTTCCTAGTCCTTTTCGAGTCATTACAGGTTAGGAGTTGTACTGGATAGGAGATGGACCTGTTGGAGCAAAAGAGGCAGAAAAGAGTGCAAATTGGTGATTTTCACGCAGAACAGTCTGATGACTGTTCCCGATCGAGTGGAACACCCGAGTGCCTGTTCTAGCGGCAGAGATTTTTAAGGAAACCATAATTATTTCGGGATTTGCCCTAATCTCCCTATTTTCTCTCCCAGCCCCTGTGGCTTTTGATATATCTCTTCTCCTCTTTTCTATTACATTCGACGCTATTTTACAGAGAGAAACCAGACTCTAGAGCTTTTCATATTGTGATTTTGATACTTTGTAAAGGGAGACGGCTCCATCTCTCCCGCCATAGAGAAGATTACCCTGAACCATCTTTTTTTTCTATTATTTTATGCAGTATTATTCATCTATGAACTCTGTGTTTTCTCTGTTTATGGCTGAGTAGTCGGCTAGCTTGTCTAGGGTTCTAGGGTGTTGATTTCGTGAGCTAAACATAGATAAGTGAATCATTATATTTTCTTCATTCTTAACTTCTCGTATTGCTTGCATTAATATGGCCATTTAATGTATGAACTTAGGTTTAATCTATTCATTAACCGTGTAATAGGTTGCTAGACATGTTATGAATGAGCCTAGCATCCCTAATCAGCGAAAGTAGATATTAGGGTGTTTGGTGAACCTATCGGACTTGATCTCTATTGCTTGCTGTCGCGTCTTGATCCAAACGAGAGTTTAGGTATCAAGAACGATCAGCATAGGGAGCAGTACCACGACAGTGGGCTGTTCTACTTGAGTGATCCGAGTTCTGGACCTGTTCTTATTAGCGCTTGAATAACTGTTCAGCTCACATGTATTAACACCCGATAAAGTAACCCTAGACGGCTTCTCTTTAAATTGAATTTACATTTACTTTATTTGTTGCTTTGCACGTTACAACCAAATCAAAACCCCATCATTGTTTTAGCTAGATATTGATCCCATAGAAATAAAGTGTAACTGTTGGTCTCTGTGGATTCGATCCTTAAGTGCTACATCGACATACCATTCGATTGTGGTAGTGTGTACATTATGTTAATTGGTGTGCGTATACACGTAATATCAATTTGCCGCTGTCGGGACTATCATTTTTACCTTTATTTTTGGTTATTTATTTAGTCTAAGACCTCTAACTTGCTTTACCCTTTTTGTTGCAGCTAATGCTCCAGGTGCATGACCAGTAGATATACTCGGAGAAACGCACAAAGAGAACTAGTTACATTCAGCAACCAGGAGCTAGCAAGGTTAGAAAGACAGAACAGACAACAACCAAGGCCGACCAACACCACCATGGGTAATCATGGCCATCAGGATGATCTCGCTGCTGCAATGGCACTGATGCAACAGCAGATGCTTCAAATGCAGCAGACCATCCAAGCTCAACAGGATGCTGCTCAACAGGCTGCTCTCGCGCAGCAGGAACAGGCAGCGCAGACTGTTCCGATCGGGGAGAGAAACCTTCCGCGTAACATCCCTACTATGCGCTCTGCCATTGTTCCTCCTCCCTGCACCAGGCAGGACTTCGAGATCAAGCCTGCTTTGATTGATCTGGTGCAGAGAAAAGTGTTCTCTGGTCTCTCTGCAGAAATTCCAATGGAGCATATTGAGAGTTTCGAAAAAGTCTACAATTTCACTCGTGCGAACGGTGTGCCACCAGACTACATCAAGTGCATGCTATTCCCATTCTCTCTTGATGGAAAAGCTGCAAAGTGGTTGAACTCCCTCCCTACCGGCTCTCTCACTTCATGGGAACAGGTCCGATCAGCGTTCCTCAACTATTTCTACTCTAAGGCGAGAACAGCTGCATTGAGGAACAAGATCACCTCATTCAGACAGCTCCATGATGAGCCTTTTTGCGACGCATGGGAGCGCTTCAATGACTACCGCAGAGAATGCCCTCACCATGGATTTGATGACGACTACCTCCTGGGAATTTTCTATGATGGAGTTGACTGGAAATACCAAGGCGCTCTAAACTCTTCGAGTAATGGAGACTTCATGACTCAGACCACTATTGGAGCATTTAAGCTGATTGAGAACATGACAGCTAGCTCAGCCAATGAGAATCAGGAGAACAACCGCTCCAAGAAAGTGAACAGTGTCAATACCCAGAAGATTGACGAGTTGACAGCTAAGGTTGATCAGTTGCTTAAGAACAATTACATGCAAGTGTTCTTCATGGAGGAAGCTACGACTGAGCAGATTCAGAACACTCAAGAGGTTGCTCCCGAAGCTGAAAAAAAGGGAATGATCAGCAAGAGGTTACCTACATCAGTGGAACAGGGTATGTGCAGAACAATCAGCAAGGTTTCCCGCATAACTTTCAAGGTAAAACCTTCGTTTTCAGCCAGGCACAGAACCAGTTCGTGCCTCAGAATCAAAATCAGATCCAACAACAGTCGCAGAGCAACCAGCAAGTTGTTCCAGCTGCGAGTGTTCCGCAAGATGAGCTGAAAAACCTCCACATTATGATGCAGAGATGCTCCAGAATCAGCAGGATCAGGTCAAGGCGTTGAATCAGGTTACCACAGATATCTACACCAGGATGGACAACATGTTCACCGAGCTGAATACAAAATATGATACTGTGTGGTGCGACATAAGGAGGATCGATGTTATGCTTGCTCAAACTGCTGAAACTGTTAAGAGGCAGCAAGAAACTCTTCGGGGAAAGAATGTGATCAATCCTAGGACTGAGCATTGTAATGCAACAAAGTTGAGATGTGAGAATGAGGAAGAAGAAACGAGCAACTGTTCGCTGGGACTGCTTTAGGCGCAGAAGAGAGAACGGAGCAGTCTGCTAGCTCTAAAACGACTGTTCCCGACGAACCTGCTGAGATTCCACCAGTGCGAGTCTATGTTCCTAAGGTTCCATATCCAATTCCACCCAGACATCTGATGGATCCCATTAGTGAAGAGCAGTTGGCAGGTTTTAACAAGATGGTGAGAAGGCTTCCTAAAGAACTTGCATTCGAAGATGCTCGACAGATTCGTCTATTGCTCATGTTCTTTAAAAACTGTAGAGAGACTCACGAGGAGATTAAAGTCTTCTATACGAAAGCACTGTCTACACCAGCACTGAAGGTGTTGCCTAAGGTTGCTGATCCTGGAAATTTTGTTTTTCCTTGTTCCATTGCTGGAGTGGAATTCAAGGATGCTCTTTGTGACTCCGGATCTAGTGTAAATCTTGTTTCAAAGGCGATGGTAGACAAGTTGGGCGTTGCTGATGTTGAGCCTTCTCAGGTGACTTTAGCTTTTGCAAAATCTTCCACAACAGTCCCTTATGGCACCATTCGTGACCTTCCTGTCCAAGTAGGAGACTTTACTCTCCATGCTGATTTTCAAATTGTTGAGATGCGTAAGGGTCATGAAATGCCTTTGATCTTTGGAAGGGGATTTATGGCTCCAGTGGGAGCAATTGTTGATATGCCTAATAAGAGAGTCTCCTTCTCCAACATCAACAAGAAGGTTTTCTATAACGCTGTCCCCACCAGATTTCACACACTACATGCCTCTTGCATCTCAGTGGTTAGAGGAGAACAGCCAAAGGTTGTTCCTAAGAAGGTGTTTGGTGATAAGAGTGAGATCGAAGAAGTCGTGGATGGAGATCCTCACACTGATACCAAGAAACTCAGTGGGAAAGCAAGGGTAAATGATAAAGTCCAGAAGAAAAGGATCAAGGGTGATCCTACAATGACTTTGATACCTTGCTTGTGTGATGAGAAATCCATTGAGTATGAGGTAAAGTGCAAGGATACCTCAAAACCTTTCTCTAAAGTTAGAGTTATTCTCACTGATGAGCCGAAAGAGAAAGGAGAAGCTGCTGTGAAAGGGTTGTTGAGTAGAGTTTTGAAGCTGAATATGTCAGACTATGGAGCTTGTTTTGGACCAAGCCCTCATGCTCAACCCGACTGATCCCTATCACCAAGTCAAGCTAGTGACTTAAACCAAGCGCTTGGTGGGAGGCAACCCACTGGTGAGTGTAAATATCATTATGATTTCGTTTTTGCTTATTTTTTGGTTTTAGTTTTTGAGTCTCAGGTCAAAAAGTAGAAAAATTCGAGATACTTCAAAAAATTCTGGGTTGCAGAAACGGAGCACCCTGTTCTCCGACAAGAGCAACCGTTCCAGGAGAAGATCAGATGATGGAGCACCCGAATTCTCGTGGAGCACCCGCTCCACCAGGTAAGTATCTCAACAAAAAAATGGTTATTTTTATTTTCACCTTCTCTCTGATTTATTTTCACACCGAGACGTTGTGAAGTAAGTCTGGGGGAGGGTCTTCATCGTTTACTAACTCGTTTCATTCTTTTGTTTTTCTTTCGAGTCAGTTTGTGTCAGTTTTATTGAGTCAAAACTTTGTGGGAATTATGACCTTATTTTGCAATTAACCACCTCGTGCTTTAGTTGTCTTATTCAGTGACCTTAGAAGGACCGAAAGACACACATGTGGACCTGGAACACCCTGATATATCTCACTTGATTCTCCAGAAGTTCTCGGCTGATCAGGTTACACTGGGTAGACTTAACTCCACCTAACTCAAACCTAATCTTGACTGAAATTCTTCTTGTTATGGGCACTAGATCAGGGAAACGAGACCTACACTCAGGACTTCTTATTCTTTATACCCATCTTGCTGTTCCTGAGTGGCTAGCTCATCTTTAGCTAGTTCCCACCTTGTACCCTAGCCTTTATTTCCAACTTCATGCATTTGTTTTTCAGTGTTATATGTGCTGATATGTGTAAAAAGGTCGGAGAGGAAAGGATCGACGCAGCCTCTTACTCATTACTGCTGCAGAAATTCAGTCAGAAAGGAGAACAAGCAGATTAAGGGAACAACCGCTCATAACCAATGAACTGCGCAAGAGCAGGGGTGGAGAACCAGAATGGTGCGAATCAGATTCACCAGTGGCATCCTTAACATTACATGTTACCTCCTTCTTCGTCACCTCACCATCTCTTTTCGTACTTGTAAAAAAACAAAAAGAAGAATAATACAAAAAAAAAAGAATAATACAAAAAAAATAAAGCTCTCTATCTTTCATTTTATTTAGCATATGGTGATGGAGAAGGAAATGAATTCAAGGGAACACGAGCCACTGGGAAGGACGAGTAAGAAGTTGGTACCAGTTTTTTTAAGATCATGTAAGGGGAACGCGCTGAGCAGTCTGATGACTGTTCCCGAACAAAGAACAGTCGTTCTAGAGAGAGCAAAAACGAGTAGAGGCTGTGGACATCAATGGATACGTCCTCTCTTGCTATTTTGCGCGATATCCTGCATCCACTACGAAAATTGGTAGCCCCTAAACACTCTTAAACTCCACCATAAAATTAGCCTGTTCCACACCTAGCCCGTCTACCCTGAATAGTGCCTGTAATGAGAAGCTCACGCTGCTTTTAAATGAATGTAGGGAGTTCTGTCTCGATAGTGTTGCTTTTTCAGGTTTGAGATGTAGAGTATGGAGCTGATCTTCGAACAGCGGTTAGTGGGGTTTCAGTAAGGGTGTGTTGTCCTAGTTTTACTGCTTGTATGGTTCAGAGATTCGTGGTTAAAGTATGGTTGCTGAGAATAGGAGAGTTCCCACAGTTTCAAATCTTTCTCCCTGTTCTTGGTACTTGGCCTTGTTCGAGGACAAACAAGGATCTAAGTCTGGGGGAATTGATATATGGTGTTTTATGCATCTTGTATATATGTTTTCTAATTGGTTTTCAAGTCTTTATCGAGTCTTCCTAGTCCTTTTCGAGTCATTACAGGTTTGGAGTTGCACTGGATAAGAGATGGACCTGTTGGAGCAAAAGAGGCAGAAAAGAGTGCAAATTGGCGATTTTTACAAAGAACAGTCTGATGACTGTTCCCGATCGAGCGGAACACCCAAGTGCCTGTTCCAGCGGCATAGATTTTTAAGGAAAATACAATATCTCGGGATTTGTCCTAATTACCTCATATTTCTCTCCCAGCCGCCTGTGGCTTTCATATAACTTCTTTTTCTCTTTTCTATTTCATTCTACGCTACTTTTTTACACAAGACACCAGACCCTAAGAATCCTTTGTTGGGATTTGCTTATTTGTAAAGGGAGAAGGATATCGACACTCTTGAGAAGAATCCTGAACCCTATCTCATTTATTTTATTGATTCAGCATGTTTTCTTCATCTGTCATCTCTGTGTTCTCGGTTGCTATGGCTGAGTAGTCGATTTGCTTAGTCTAGGGTGTTAGGAGGTCATAGATTCATGAGATATACACAAATAAGGATTGATGTTTTGATTGTCTCCATTTATGATTGCGCTTACTGCCTGCATTAAACTAGCTACTTAGTGCCTGATTCTAGGTTTAATCTAATCATCAAAAGTGTTTTAGATTGCTAGAAATATCATGAATGGGTAATTTGTCCCTAACCAGCGAAAGTAGATGTTAGGGCAAATTGTGAACTTATCAATCTTGTCTTAATGTTTATCATCTTTCTCTGATTCAAACGACAGTTTAGATATTAGGAATGATTGATAAAATGGGAGACGCCACGACAGTGGGTCGAACTTTACATGTTTTTTGAGTTTAAGACTTGCTGCGAATCGTTCCTTGAATAGATGTTTGGCTCATGCTCATTGATTTCCAATTATTCACCCTAGGCTAGCATTCTCTTTAATCTGAAACCTTATTCAATTCGTGTTATTTGCTATTTACGTTACCTCAAATCTCAAAATCATTTGTTGTTTTAGCTAAGTATTGATCCCATAGAAGTAAAGTGTAATAGTTGGTCTCTGTGGATTCGATCCTAAAGTGCTACATCGACATACCATTTGATTGTGGTAGTGTGCACATTAGGTTAATTGGTGTGCGTATACACGTAAAGCAGTGAATGCACGATACTCATATTCCATGGATGAACGGGAAACTCTAATATTTTTTTGAAGGACCAAAAATTAAATTGTCTGCCTAAGTACACAATGTATACGCCGATAGATGAGTAATCATCATGATTACAAGACAATTGTGAGTGGTGACAAAGCTGAGAAAACATCCATTTATCTGTTGTTCTAACAAGGTAATTGTAACGCCCCGACCGCCCACGGCTAATGGGCCATCCACTCCCGCTCACTCGTTCCATGGGCTCCATCCTATCCGACGGTCGGTCGTTAATTTTCCGAAGGCTCGAAATCATTGTTTACTGACCCTGCAATCACCACCGACCTTTTCCCGTGTTTTGGCCTCACTCGCACGCTATCGCGAATCACTTCCCTATAGATCACCCATCCTTCCACTACTCCAGCTCAAGCATGCTTAACTCTGGAGTTCTTTCTGGATTTGTTCCGGAAAAGGTAAGTCAAGTTTGGTGACATAGGTAGCCAAATAAATTCTCTTAGGCCTTTTCATATATCACAACTAGGGATGTTACAATTCATCCCATCTCAAAGAACGCAACATCCTCGTTGCACCCCACGACAGGTCTCAAGACGCCTCTCGGGTCAGAACCGAGACGGCTAACCTGGCTCTGATACCACTTGTAACGCTCCGACCGCCCACGGCTAATAGGCCACCCACGCCCGCTCACTCGGCCTGTGGGCCCTGTCCCATCCGAAGGTCGTCGTTAATTTTCCGAAGGCTCAAAATCATTGTTTACTGATCCTACAATCACCACCCGACCTTTTTCCGTGCTTTGGCCTCACTCGCACGCTATCGCGAATCACTTCCCGATAGGTCACCCATCCTTCCATTACTCCAACTCAAGCACGCTTAACTTTTGAGTTCTTTCTGGATATGTTCCGGAAAAAGTAAGTCAACTTTGGTGACATAGATAGCCAAATCAATCCTCTTAAACCTCTTCATATATCACAACTAGGGATGTTACAGTGACACAAAACACGTTTCATTGCTTCTCAGTGCATGCATGGTGGTTGATGCATAAATTGTGAAAGTCAATTCACAGCAAAAGAAATAGCCGGTCTAATGATTCCAAGGTACTGAATGCTTCCAACTATGACATGATAATAAGTTGGATCAAGAAGAATATCACTGGAGGATAGTGTAAGTACCTAAGGCGAAGACACTGGTGTGAGGACTCGTTTTGCATCAACCATATTGTCTTGCTTCTATCCGTTTTGGAGTATTTAGATCTCTTAAGAATATAAAAATAGTGAGGTGGAGCTTTACTTACATTTGTTTTAAATGTTTAATTGAATATATTTTGAACTTATTTTATTACGAAGTTTTTCCCTCTATATATAGGAGATGATGTTAGACAAACTATTTCCTTTTAACTTTTGTATACATTATTTTCTAAGTTTAAAGTGATTACTCTCAAATATTTCATAAATATGATAGTATAGGTTCAAGACTATTCGGAACGGTAACAAGAGGCATATGCAGCTGACGTATTTGATTATTTGGCTTTCTGATGGATCGTCCTCCAATAAAATGTTATCGTTTAGTTAGTATATGTAAAATCATTTATAATTTTTAATCTATTCAACATAAATAATAAAAATTTAACAAAAATGTTATGAATACACCATTATATTTTTATTAATAGAATTAAACATCCATTGGCATTATTATCAACGGTAAGTAATTACTTATTGGGAAAGAAAACTAATAAGACTTATCATATATAAATGCTTATTCAATCAAAAAAATTAGTTTAACTTTAGTTTAGTACGAGTATTTTTAACATTTTTCTGGATTTTAATGTTAAATAGCAAATTAAATATTATATATTTGAAAGAACATTTCAAGATGTGTGAATTCGTGTCCCTCTCTACCTGCAGAGCAGATGTGTCGTTAAAGAGCGTTAATCGCGGACTTTTAAAATAGCAAATGTACTAAAGAGTACAAAGCAGTGCAGGATTTCTGGATTTATGGTCAGGAAGAGCTTGTGACACTTCCAAACAAAAATAAATTATTATCAATTATCATTATTGTATTCTCTCTGCAAACACCACCCATGTGCTCTCGTCGATATTTACCTATTGTTCCTCAAAGCTCTGAATCTCTTTTCATCTTTTCCAACGACAGTTTTCTGATATTTCCCAAATTTTTGCTCTTTAAACTGGTAGAGTAGTTTTGATTTTATCGAAATGGGTGAGTATTAGAAATTAGGGTCGGTCATTTTATACATTAAATTTGATTCGATTCGTTATTCGTTTCGTTAAATCCAAAATTCGGATATCTATAAATCTTCAAAGAAAAACAAATAATAAAAATTTAAAAACGAAATAATTCACAAATAGTAAAAATTCCAGAGTCGGATATCCACCTGCTACGATTTTATACAAATAAATATGTGTTTACAATTAAATATAGATTTTTAAATGTATCATTATATTTTAATATAGAATTTTATTCATTTTATTTATAGAATTGCTTATTGACGTATTAAATTAAGAAAGAAACATAAAATCTTTATAAAAACTACAATTTTTCTAGAACTTAATGTTTACAAAGGAATTTAATTAAAAATTTATGGAACATATAGTTTTATTAATTTTACTTTTTAATTTATATTTTGTAAAATATATTTTTTTAAACAATTTTTGAAAGATTTACTTGTATGGAATAAATTGGATGAAATATTTGTAAGTATCTGTAAATATTCACAAATATGTGTAAATTTTTCAGGATGTCCGAAAAACCGAATATTTGTACTTTTCTAAAGCAAAGCAAATCGGAAAATTAGATATCAGTAAGTTATGAAAAAAATCACAATACTGAAATACGGTACTATGCCGCTCCGTGTCCACCCCTATTAGAAATAATTTGCATGTAGAACCAGTGTTAAACCATGGCGAAACATAACATACATGTTTGGAGATTTTTTTTGTTTTGTTTGATTTGGGGTTATTTAGATATATGCAATAGCTCAATTAATTTAAACGGAAATGTAACCGATGAATGAATCTTCTCTCTGAATATCGAAATGGACTGTAAGCAATAAATACAAATGTGACCACACGAGATTCAAACTGAGATTGCTTAGCAACCTATAGCTTGTCTGCGATTAAACCACCATTGCTTAGTTTACATGTTGGAGCATTACATTTACAGACTAATAAAATTATTGTTTATGTAGCAATTATGTCAAGAAGAAGTGTAACATGTAACTGTTGGATTAAGCTAAAAGTAAGATAGCTTGAGAACTAAGCAACCTAATTCCATTGAGCTATAGAAAAAGGAAAATATCTATTTAGTTATTCCTAATGAGTTTAGTAAATTATAAGTGTTATATAAGGAGATCAAGGGTGTTGCATAACTTATGAGTTTTTATGAGTTTGTGAGATTGAGAGAGTTTAAGGTTTTGAGAGAGTTTCCTTAAGAGAGATTAATAAGAAGAGTTTCTTATTGTGTGAGTTCATAACTTGTGTTCTTGAGACTTTGATATCAAGGGATTTGATTTCTATATTACAAGGGATTTGATTTCTATATTTGGTATCAGAGCCTTACAACGTCATGGGTGACATATTAGCTTTTACCGTGAAGGGAAGAGAAGGAGGAGGATCTTCGTCCATCCAATGCCCCATGTTCAACTCAACAAACTACACCGTTTGGACTAAGAGGATGAAGGTTACTCTTAAAGTACATAAAGCTTGGGAGGCAATAGAAGCAGAGACAAACGACGAAAAGAATGATATGGCTTTGGCCCTGCTGTTCCAGTCAATACCGGAAGTAATGATAATGCAAGTCGGAGATAACGACACAGCTAAACAACTTTGGGAAGCCATTAGAACGAGGCATATAGGAGCTGAACGAGTAAAGGAGGCCAGACTCCAAACCCTGATGAGTGAATTTGATAGGCTGAGAATGAAGGACACTGAAAGCATTGATGATTTCGGTGGTAAACTATCTGAACTTGCGTCAAGATTTTCTGCTCTTGGAGTTAACATCGAAGAAGCAAAGATAGTGAAGAAATTCCTTAGCAGCCTTCCTCGAAAGAAGTACATACATATGATTGCCTCGCTTGAGCAGATGTTGGATTTAAACAAAACAAGTTTTGAAGATTTAATGGGACGTTTGAAAGCATACGGGGAACGAATCAAGGATGAAGAAGAAGTTGAGGAGGACCAAGCAAAGTTGATGTATGCACCTACAGACACACATCACAATCAAAACCGCCAGCCACAAGAGCAAACTAATCGATCATACCAAGAACAAGGGAACCGAGATTACTATGGAGACACGTACAGAGGTTGAGGCAGAGGAGGTTGATATGGGTACTATAGAGGACGAGGCCGAGGGCGTTTTAATGAAGGACGTGATGGGTTCAATGGAGGACGCGATCCTATGGAGGTCGTGATGCGTCGAGAATAACTTGCTACCGGTGCGAAAAATTGGCCACCTTGCAGCCCAATGCCCAGACCGCTGATTCAAGCTACAGGAGACTCAAGAGACTAATAACACCGAAACAGAAGAGGCTGGTGAGCTTAATAGTACGATTACAGGACAAGTACGTTTCGGTGACGGTTCGCGTATAGATATCAAAGGCGAAGGAACAATTTCCTTTACAGACATGAATGGTGAGTCAAGAAGAATGACAGACGTGTATTTCATACCAGGACTCAAGAGCAACATTATTAGCTTGGGACAGGCTACAGAGGCTGGCTGTGATATAAGACTAACAGGGGAACAGCTTACAATGCACGATCAACACTGAAAATTACTAGTCACTGCCAAGAGATCAAAGAACAGGTTATATAAAGTGTTTATGGAAATTAAGCGTACGCCATGCTTGCTTCTAAGCAACATAGGTGAGTCCAATAGATGGCACACACGTTTGGGTCATATAAACTTTGAGACAATACAATCTATGATACAAAAGGAGGTCGTCATCGGGATCCACAAAGTGACTATAGAAGGAGAAGTATGTTGATCATGTCAACTTGGTAAGCAAGCATGACAATCCTTCCCTAAAGCTACGACGTACCGAGCTACAAAGACGTTGGAGCTTCTACATGGGGACCTCTGTGGACCCATAACACCAAGCACTCAAAGCGGAAATAAGTATATCTTTGTGGTTATCGATGACCACACAAGATATATGTGGACTATGCTGTTGAAAGAGAAGAGCGAGGCGTTTAGCAAATTCAAGAAGCTGAGAGTTTTGATAGAGCACGAAACAGGGAAAAAGATTCAAACGCTTAGAACAGACAGAGGTGGCGAGTTCATATCAAGGGAGTTTAATATCTATTGCGAGAAAGAAGGTATAAGAAGGCATCTCACAGCACCGCACACACCTCAACAGAATGGGGTGGTCGAGCAAAGGAATACAACTCTAATGGAAATGGCGAGAAGCGTCCTTAAGCATATGGGTATGCCTAACTACTTTTGGGGAGAAGCCATACGGCATTCAACGTATCTTCTAAACAGGATGGCTACTCGAGCGTTGAAAGAGATGACTCCATATGAGCTCTATTGAAACAAGAGACCTAATGTCGCACATCTTCGGGTTTGTGGATATGCGGATATGCGAAGGTGGAGAGAACGAAGCTGAAGAAGTTTGATGATAGATCACGTTTACTCGTACATCTAGGAACAGAGCCTGGATCAAAAGCGTATAGATTATATGATCCAAAAACGAGAAAGATAAAGGCGAGTCTTGATGTTGTTTTTGATGAAGCAAAGGGATGGGATTGAAGTAAAGAGAATTCAGAACACAACAACGACGAAAGCTTTGTCATTACGACTGGAAGCTTCGGAAACCATGGAGTGACTGGGCAAAAAAACGCGGCAAACCAATGCGAAGAAAGAAACGATGCAGAAGCAATGTGTGATGCTGACTCGGAACCAGAACAAGATATCGAAGAAGAAAGAGTAGAGCCACAGCTCCCACGAAGATCAGAGAGACAAACAACGAGACCAAGATACCTTGATGACTATATTCTTATGGCCGAGGAACTAGGAGAAGAGGTCCTGTTATACTTAAACGGAGAGCCAAGAAACTTTGGAGAAGCAAAGAGATCAAAGGAATGGACAAGAGCTTGTGAAGAAGAGATTGAGTCCATTGAAAAAAATAAAACATGGAATCTGGTCGATCTTCAATATGGAGCCAAAGCGATCGGGCTCAAGTGGGTATTTAAACTCAAATGCAACTCTTATGGAAGTATCAACAAGTTCAAAGCTCGGCTCGTTGCAAAGGGATATGTGCAACAACATGGAATTGATTTCGATGAAGTATTTGCTCCAGTAGCTCGGATTGAGACAATAAGGCTCCTCGTCAACTTGGCTGCAACACACGGGTGGGAAGTGCATCACTTAGACGTGAAGACGGAAATCTTTCATGGAGAACTCAAGGAATCTGTCTATGTCACACAGACTGAAGGATTTGAGGTAAAAGGATGTGAGAAAAAGGTTTATAAGTTAAACAAGTCATTGTATGGGTTACGGCAAGCACCGAGGCGTGAACAACAAGTTGAATCAAATTCTCTGCGAGCTTGGTTTCAGAAATTGCGCTAAAGAACCCTCAATATATTGCAAGGAAACGAGTGGAGAGCTTCTTGTAGTCGCTGTATACGTAGACGATCTGTTTGTCACTGGAACAAACAAGAAGATGATCGATGAGTTTAAGAAGAATATGTCAAACAAATTTGACATGAGTGATCTTGGGAAACTTACATACTATCTAGGCATAGAAGTATGTTAGTACGAGAGTTGAATTCACTTGAATCAAAGACGTTATGCGTGTAAGACACTGGAGGATGCCGAGATGATCAGATGCAATCCGGACCATACTCCAATGGAGCTTGGCTTAAAGTTGTCAAAAGCAGCGGATGAAGGAGAAATCGATGCAACAACATACAGGAAAAATGTTGGGTGCTTGTGTTATTTGTTGCACGCAAGACCCGATCTATCATTTAGTGTTGGAGTCCTGAGTCCTATATGCAGAGTCCGAGTCATGTGCCCCAGTTCGAGGATCAGTCCGTGGAACAGGACCAGCATGATGATCAGAACACTGCAGCCGAGGTTCAGCCTTCAGAACGCACCGATCAGACGGACCGAGCTGTGTACCGATTCGACCCATGTACGTCCTGAATGGAGCTTCAGCAAGAGCCACGACCTAACGACCAAATAGACCAAACTAAAGCCCGTCTTTACCGACCAACTCGCCAAATTAAAGCCATCAGTCAAGACAGAACCGAGTTGGAACGAGTGGAACAAGAATCAGGCCATGGCTTCTCTCTCTTGGGCTGTTTGGACCGTATCGGCGGCCATACTGATGAACTGATCCCACACTTCGATCAGTTCATGAACTTTGAGTCTCCAAATCTTTCTAAGGCAAGAATCCTTAAGCGTTCTGTAGGTTTAGGTCGAGTGAAGTCACCATCTGTTCATGGAACACACACGGCCAGTCCCGCGGCCGACTCACCATTCGTCCTTGGACTTAACGCGGGTCGTGCAACAAGTTTCATCAAACCTGGACAGGAGTAGCCGAAGGGTTTAATCGACCAGTCAACCCCATTTTCCGTGCCTTGACTAGATCTGGTCCAAGTTATGTTTTCTATGTATTGTTTTTAGCATTTTCTATTTATTTCATTTGACCACAAAGTTGTATAAGTATGTAAACTCTCATTTGATCAATCTATTCGATTTTACCTTTGATTTTTGATTGAGTTTTTACTCTCATTGTTCTTTGTTTAGAACATCCCTAATTTCCTTGGTGAGGTTATCTCCGAGCAAACGACCCTTCTTTCGTTGGACCGGTGCGTCACATCCGGCAACAAAGAAGTCTGGTAGTATCAGTGGGCCATATGCATCCAATTGTGTCACCCATCGATCCATCAGTTCTCTTTCCATTTGGATTGAATCCATATCCATTGTACCGTTTGAGTGATCCGTTCCTAGGGTCCTTCAAGTGGTATCAGAGCAGCTCTTACCGTACCATCTTTTTCATTCCATCCTTCTCATCTTCCATTTCTTATAAACACTTCTTCTTCTACCTTTCTTGAATCCGGGCCCCTCATTACCATCCATCTTATATAAAAAAAAGATAAGAAAAAAGCATTGAAAAAATCAAAAGATTTCGATTTGTGGATTGGTGGTGGAAGAGAAAACCTATTGGCTGAGGAGAAATCCAGCCTTTGAGGTGGATGAGACGGATTCCCCACTTTAAATATATTATCTTTCTATCTTTTCCATTCGGCTGTTTGCTTGGAATTCCCTTTGGGGTTGCATCTTGTTCTCTTAGAACCTTGAGAGAAACTCTTGAGTGACCGTTTAAAACCGAGTGAAACACGTGTGTGGGTGAGGATAAACACTTGAGTGTGTGAGTTTTCATCTAACGTTTATTGTTTCAGACTTTTCAGGAAACTGATATCACTCAAATTACCCTAAGGAGTGACTTTACTCTCTCAAATAAGAGGTTCAGTTGTAGTACTTAGGGATCGAATCCACAGAGAGCTAGTGTACAAATAAGATGCAATCTTAGTGACTATGCTAGGTTGAAAATGGTTTAAAGTAAATTGCAGGTTTGCTGAGTAATGGTAAGATTACTCAGTTGAAAGGATTTGGTTTTAAAGCAATAAAGAAAAGTAGTTAGATTCAGGGTAGGTATTCACGAATTCAGGATTATAAATACTATAAAGGCTAAAAAGTTGCTTGCATGATATGTCAGAGCTCAACACTTATTAAATGAATCCATCAGCTCTCGCATTATTTAGACCATCTATTACTTAGATGCTAAATGGTGTTTACGGTCAGCTATCTTGCTGACAGTATCGATTGATGGTTCGATAGGAATATCGACCGATACACCTCTAGCTACGTCGACCGATTACTCTATAGGAATATCGATCGATACGGCTCTAAGCAAGCTTTATGCGCGAGTTGATACAATGCTCACCATGATCTTAGATCAGCTTTCGCATATCTCAAGAGGGTCATTGCATGTTTAGGATGTTATCAGGTATTGCATGTAATAAACAATGCAATCCAAGTTCATGTTCTAGGTAGCTAAGCTAGAAAAGCTTTGGTGAACAATCCTAACAATAAATATCACAACTATAGCAATTATAGGATGGGGCTAATCCCTCATATCCTATTTAAACCCTAAATCTACCAAATGAATCTACTCAGACATGACTAAGTAGTTAATAGCAACAAGGTAATAATAGGAATTCATAGATCTATTAGAGGGTGAACACTTAGGTCCCAATCACAAATATCTTTGGATCTCTCCTCTAGATCTAGAATCCTATAACCTTTGTTAAGAAGAACAAATAAAGAACTGAATAGAACTTTATTGAGAACTTGCAAAGTAATGAAAACAGTAAAAGAAATGAGTAGAAGAAGAAGGAGGTGAAAAGGTGGTGGTAAAAGCTTGTAAAACTTGTAAAAAAACTATAAACCTATTTCTCTGCCAAAACACTTAGGCACCTATAAATATGAGTTCATTAGGTTAAAAAAACTCGTCAGGGGCATTCTTGTAAAATGTGATATTTTGGGCTTCAAGTTCGGCTAGGTCCAACTTGTCTTTCTGCCGCCTCAGTATCGATCGATAGTACAGGGTGTACATCGATCGATTATGGTCTCGATGTATCGTCCTTCGGCTAATGTGTGTCGATCGATAGCACAGAGTGTGCATTGAACGATGTGTAACTCTTGGTGTCGACCTCTGGTCTTGATCACGGGTGAACTCTTCTTTAAGCTCCAAAAAGGCACATAAAACATCACTTTTCTCCAAAATGCTTCTGAACCTGAAAACATACCTAATAGACTCCAAAACATAGATAATAGTAGTAAAAACACTTATATACCATGGGTAAAAACAGGTAAAATCCATGGTATATCAACTCCCCCAGACTTAACCTTTTGCTTGTCCTCAAGCAAACACATGGCGATCTTTATGAAAGAGGTTTTGAAAAGCAGGGACTAAATCAAATTCAAACTTAGAATCATAACCTCTACTTTGTTGCAAACCACATCTAAGAGTCTCTCAATCACAGAAGTACATTATGTAATATCCTAATCAAACAACCTTGATCATCTAGCCAACAACTTAGCAATCATGTCTGACTAACCCCTCTATTGATTTCATTTATGTACATAAAAATAAAAGTGCAGGTCTTACCTTGGGAGTATCGATCACAGGATGCAAGGTTGCTTAAACAAGTATCTGGACATGCAGGTAAAAATTAGTTCCTATCCTCTCTCTCTCTCTCTACTTTTTCTCTCCTAGTCAAGTCTGCTTTCTTTTGCAAGACATTGACCAAGATTGGACAGGCTTCCATGAATCAAGCCTTAATGGTTGCAGCCACCAAGTCCTATTCACTTCTTTTTGACCTATATCCTAGGATTCATTGAAGCAAGTCTTGAAGGGGTAACCACCAAGCCTGCTCAACCCTTTACCTATAGAACTCTTATGAATCAAGTCTTGAGGGGGGTAACCGCCAAGCCCTGTTCGAATTCCTTCCTAAGTAATAACTAACTAGTCCTAGAACATATATTTAAGCTAATTTTCGAACCTTTTTTTTTTTTTTTTTTTTTTTTTTTTAAGAACTGAATAAAATTAAATCTAATTTCGAAAATGAGAGAGAGAGGGTGATAAAACTATCTACACAGGGCTTTACCTTCCAGACTTGTTTGAAGCATCCGTTCCCATGTATACCAAACCCCAAGACAAGCAAAGAATGTCGTTAGGTTGGAAATCAGCTTTGGTTCCTCCGCATAATCAATGAAAGCGCTTGTCATAGCTGATAGGTGATCAACTTTAGCATCTATAGTACATTCTGCATCAACAAATCTAAGAATGGTGCCTAAAAGATTGGTTAGATAAAAAGTGAAAATTTAAATTATCATTATCCCTTTCTTGACTCAATAAAAACCATTTTGAAAACATTTTAGATGAAGTCAAAAGGTAAACAGCTTCAGTAATCATCCCTGCAGACTTAAATCATACATTATCCCCAGTGTGTAACCAGTCCGGTGAAGGCATAGGCAACAATAAAATACACTGATATCGAAAAAGTTAGAGCGATATACCTGACGGTGATGCGTATCGATCGATGTTGAGTCGTCTTCGTTGATCGCTATTGTTTGGTTCATGTCGATCGATATCGACTGTGTCATGTCGGTCGATTTCAGTGGTAATCGCCTAATCGTGAATCGCAAAGAAAACAAATACTAAAAATAAAATCCTAAAGATAAAATGAAATGAAAACTACCTAACAGTGGGTTGCCTCCCACTCAGCTTTGATTATAGTCATCTAGCTTGACTTTGATGAAATGAGCTACCGAGATGAAGTCCGTGTACTTGTTGGGAAACAAGTATTCTCTCAGATCCTTCTTCTCACCGAACCATCGCGTCGAATAGGCTTCTTGTGGCTTCATATTCTCTGGTTCGCTTTTCTTTATCTCAATCAACTCATCATTGATCCTTTGAATCCTTTCTTCATGACCTTCAATGCTGAGCTCGTACATCCTAATTTCTTGTAGGCATGTTCTGAAGATCACCGAGCCCGCTTGCATTGAATCAAGGCGCTGGATCATTTTGTCGTGGATGGAGCTGGTATCAATCGATTCCTTTGTTGAGTTATCGGTCGATGGCTGTTTAGGGCCGCCGGTCGACGCGCTGGATCCTCTGTCGATCGATGCTAAGTGCGGGTCTGCTCGCAAGCTGCCTCTCAATGGCTTTGATTTCTTTCTGCATCCCTTCTATGCTAGATTCCATGCTTCCAACCTCGCTAATACGCTGGAAATACGCCTGGTCTAGACGCCTGCCTTGTGAATCATCCAAGCTTTTGATTGCTGTGTAGACTTCATGAGCTAACTTATCCAAATCAGCTCGTGCAGATTTCTGAAGTTCAGATATCGATCGATGCAACATGTTGTTCATCGGTCGATTTTGCTTCGCAGATTCGCGGAAGCTTCTCGGCAAAGAGCTTCATCTGGCCGCCGATTTCAGTCAGTTGCCTATCGACGATGTGAGGTTGAGCTCATCGATCGATGCGATTGATGCAGCCTGATAATCGAAGTTGACGCTGGAACTTCTCAGCCTCTTGCTGCATAGTATCCATGCGTAGTGCGAAGTTCCTCCACTTCTTTGTCTACTAAGAAGTGTATATCAGCAAGTTTCCTCTTAGCTGCCAGACGAAGTCAATCCTCCAAAAGGATTGTAAGGTGCTGCGGGTTCATATTTGCATGTGCCTCATTGATAAGGCGGATAGATCTCTTCATCTCTTACGTGCGGATGCTTAGATCCCCTAGGTTGTGGAAGATAGGTTCACATATTTTGGTGAGTTTTCTGCTGAGATGAGCTTCGCTTTCTTCAGTTCTTTCCAGATATCTCCAGAGACTCATCGACCTCATGTTTTGAGTAAGTGGTCGATGGTGCAGGCTTCGTATCGATCGATGGGGAGAAGGCCTGTCGATCGATGCTAAGTGTGCGGGTCTGCTCGCAAGCTGCCTCTCAATGGCTTTGATTTCTTTCTGCATCCCTTCTATGCTAGATTCCATGCTTCCAACCTCGTTAATACGCGGGAAATACGTCTGGTCTAGACGTCTGTCTTGTGAATCATCCAAGCTTTTGATTGCTGTGTAGACTTCATGAGCTAACTTATCCAAATCAGCTCTGGTGCAGATTTCTGAAGTCTGTATATCGATCGATGCAACATGTTGTTCATCGGTCGATTTTTGCTTCTGCAGATTCTCGTGAAGCTTCTCGGCAAAGAGCTTCATCTGGCCGTCGATTTCAGTCAGTTGCCTATCGATCGATGTGAGGTTGAGCTCATCGATCGATGCGATTGATGCAGCCTGATAATCGAGTTGACGTTGGAACTTCTCAGCCTCTTGCTGCATAGTATCCATGCGTAGTGCGAGTTCCTCCACTTCTTTGTCTACTAAGAAGTGTATATCAGCAAGTTTCCTCTTAGCTGCTTTCAGACGAGTCAATCCTCCAAAAGGATTGTAAGGTGCTGCGGGGTTCATATTTGCATGTGCCTCATTGATAAGGCGGATAGATCTCTTCATCTCTTCTGTGCAGATGCTTAGATCCCCTAGGTTGTGGAAGATAGGTTCACATATTTTGGTGAGTTTTCTGCTGAGATGAGCTTCTGCTTTCTTCAGTTCTTTCCAGATATCTCCAAGAGACTCATCGACCTCATGTTTTGAGTAAGTGGTCGATGGTGTAGCTTCAGACGATCGATGTGTCTGTTACTCCGTCGATCGATATTGAACTTTTCTCGCTATGGTTACGTGGCGTTGCGAAGAACTTCAAGTTCCAGCTCAAGACGCTGAACCTTCTTGAGTAATGCCTGGTCTGCACTGAACATCCAGTTCATCTCATCGCTGCTTGTCTCGGACCTCCTCTAAACTCTTTTCCATGGAGAGCTTTTGCCATTTGCGTTCTCCAAGTATACCAGTGAACATCTTGTTGATCTCGTCTTTGGTGTAGGTTTCTTGCACCAATTCTCTTCTTGTAAATGAACTAGCATGCTCTGGTAGACAGATGTAAGAGCGCTCGTCCATTGAAGTTCTTTGAAGCAGTTTCTTGATGTCGCCTTTAGAAACTCGATGACGCCACCATCTATTCCTCTAGCAAACCCTTTCGCCTCTGTAGACCCTATACTCATCTCTCTGCTCCCAAAAGAATTTTCGAACTCCATATCGAAAGGCTCTCTTTCCGAATTTAAGACGCCTATCGATCGATGTGATACACTCAGTATCGATCGATTTCCGTTGAAAAGCTGGATCCTTCGTGTTGAGATGATTATCCTCAGCTTCCTTTGGCTCGGCTGTTGTGTCTGCCTCCTGGTGCTGATGATGGTGGTCTAGTCGTCTGCAATGTCCTCTGCTGATTATGGGATTCGTTGGCTAACTGTAGGACGTCTGCAATGTCCTCTCTGGATATGTGGAGTGTTCGCCCATCCATTGAGCGCGGTAAAACCTTGTGAATCCTGAAAATACCAAACTCATCCGGATTAGATTACCAAAATTAAGTACATTTGAATTTGTTACCTGGGATGGTTTGATGCATGTATCAGTCGATGGCACAGGTTCGGAATCGGTCGATGGTTGTTCAGGCCTATTGGTCGATTGTATTGGTGTCATGTCGATCGATGAGACTTCTTCGGGTTGGGTGATGTATGTTGGTGTGGCGGTCTCGACCGCAAAGCTCTCGTCTTGGTAATGTGCCCAGCTCGATTGAGTAGTCTCCGCCTCGCTTGTTGTCGACTGTGTTGTCGACTGTGTTGTCGAATGATCGCGAGGCAAGTAGTATCGATCGATGGGGAGAAGGCGTCGATCGATGAGACTTCTTCGGTTGGGTGATGTATGTTGGTGTGGCGGTCTCGACCGCAAAGCTCAGACTGGTAGTCGCTGCCCAGCTCCTCGACAGTAGTCTCCGCCTCGCTTGTTGTCGACTGTGTTGTCGACTGTGTTGTCGAATGATGCGAGGTAGTAGTATCGATCGATGGGGAGAAGGCCCCGCCGATCGATGTCGTGATTCTGAGGTTGTGGTGGAGAAGTCGATCTTCATCTTCCGAAGGTTGTGACACTCTATAGCTCTCTCCTCCTTGTAATCATCAGATACTCCTCAATGTGAGTAGTATTTGCAGCGTGTGGTGGGATGTAGTAGTCGTTCTCCCACTCGCTTACTTCAAATCACCTTCTCAAACTCCTCCTCGATCTGATTGAATAGTGAATCGATCGATGACCATGTGGGACTGTCGATCGATGTCAGTTCACTGAGATGATCGATGAGACAAGCTACTATCGATCGATTTTGCGGTCTCCGTCTCATATGCGTCTTGTGAATCATATTCATCTCCACAATAGCAAACAGCTACAAGGTCTGAGCCATCTTGGATCTTCTTAGGGACCTTGATGACTTGTACTAGCTCATAGTAGACCGTAGGATTGATCAGGGTTAGGCACAGTTTGTTTGACTGAGGCAGACTGCTCCAACTATGGCTAGGAAGGCTCTTCCAAGTTGCAAAGAAGTAGGTAGGGTTACCTTGACGTCCAAGACATGGAAGTCTACTGGAATTAGGGCTTCTCCTATGGTAACCTCAAGGTTTCTCACAATTCCTCCAGAGTTCTGCTGAGAACAATCCACAAAGATGAAAGATTCTTAAGTAGGCTTTATCTTCAGACCTAGATGGTCTGCTATCACCTTGGGTAGGATGCTAACTCCAGATCCCGTGTCACATAGGGCACGTGGGAAGTTGATCTCATGGACTGAGCAAGGAACAACGAACTTCCCTGGATCACCCTTCTTCTCAAGTTTGATCCTCTTCTTCATACTTTCTCTGACTTGGTTGAACATCCTCTTGATGTCTTCTTCTGTCTCCTTAGTTTCTCTGAAAAACATCCACAATCTGTGTGAAAAGTAGGCTTCTTCAAAGGGTTTCTTTGTAGGTATTCTTAGAACTCTCTTTCTGAAACTTGCCAACTTTTTCTCATTAACTCCTCTTTTAAGGTGTTTAGGAACCTTCTTTTTCCTTTTTCTGAGAACTCTGCCATCTTTTTCCTTTTCTATCTCCATTGGATCAATGATATCCGTGGGCTTCTTCATTATGGCGGTTGGTGGGTTTCTGGAAGGCTTAGATTGCTCCCGGAGTGCATTAAGTCGTGCAACATCTATCTTGGGAAGTTTCACTCGGCGTGTGATAACTGAATATCGATCAACAGGTTCTGGAGTATGTCGATCGATTTCATTATCCTTCGGTCGATCGATGGGACGTCTGTCCCGGCTCGGCCGATGTTGTAAGGGCTGGGCGGATGTGGGTGCTTTGCTGCGAACTCCTCGTGAGAAAGTATCTTCACGGCGTTGCACTCGTGAGTGGATTCTTCAAAATCCATCGGTCGATGCTCGTCTGAGTCCATCGATCGATTGGTTTTGGCGCACATCGATCGATGTGGATGTCCCGACATCGGTCGATTCCGGTTGCCGCCAATACTCATGGAACTTTCGATCCGAAGTCTCCCTCTTGCAGCTTCTCTTGCTTAACCACTCTCCAAAAATCATCTTCTATGATAGCACTAACGCTAGGCCTGTTGTTTTTCTCCAGTCCTTTTCCTAAAGCTTCCTCGCTTCTTAACAAATTTCTCCCCGTCTGAATCACCGAAGTCTCTAGTTTCTTCACATGGGTACTCAAAGCATCAAGCTTTGGTCCAAAGTGGTGGATACAGGCCGTTTTCCATTGAAGTTTACCTCTAACCTGCTGGCTTTCAAGAACTTTGCTGAGCATGTCTTCTAGCTTTCTTCTCGGGTGGGTGGTTTCATGTAAGATGAGTTTCCATAACTCCCCGTTGGTTGGGGTTGCTGCTGAAGTTGCCTCTCTATCCCGAGAAGTTTATGTTTCCTTGGTTTCCAGATCTCGAACCGTTCCTGATCGATCCAACACTCGCTTGTATGTAGTCATGTTCTTCATCGCTTCTCGATTCTCCACCGAAAGCAGATTGTTGTTTAGCAACTTCAACATTGTCAAGTGTAGCTTGTAGACTCATTTATCCGTTCCTTTCCAAGGAACGCCGCAGATTTTGCTCTTACAATGTTCTTCGTAAGGTCATGGGATGCTAGGTTGTCTATTAGCTTCACAACATCTTCAGGATTCCTTGTGGTGAAGTTGCCTTCACCGCAGTGTCCGTGAGCCATCTGATATTTCAGTCGCGATGCTCCAAGAAAGTGCAGAGCAGTTGCACTTTGTTGAATCCATGGTGTGGACAGTCCTCGGTAAGACTTGAATCTGATCCGGTATCCTTGAATGACTCCGTGCTCCCCGGTTGAATGTGGCAATTTTCCTTCTTAAGTCTTCACACAACATCATCAAAGAAGCGTTAAAAATGCTTTTGATGTCGCCCAGGATGTAAGAGATCCTGGTGGTAGCTGCTTAAGCCATTGTAAAGCTTCTCCGCATAAAGAGTGTTTGAAGAGCTTAGAGAAGGTAGTCCACAGGACCCATGGCTTTGATAGCAGATATGAGATCCTCGAACTCTCCGTGATGGTCCATGAGATGCTCACCGGACAGCCCACATAGGGTGTCTGTCCCACAAGGGTGTAATACTCGCGGTTTGAGCTCAAATCGCCTGGTCAGCTAGGGATAATGGCTGATCTGTTGGTGTAGAACTGATCGGGACGGTTGTAGTCAGCTAGTGTTCAGCAGCCTCTTCTACAGGTTGAAAAGCTCCTCAGAGGTGCAGTTTCGGCTCAGGGATTACTTCATTCTGAGCATTGAGTTTCTGACTGCTTCATTACGGAAGGTGACCTTCTTGGTCACAAGTCTCCATTCTCATCTCGTATGAGAATAATAGCGCAACCATGACTCATGGACGAGATCGACGATACGCCGCTAGCGATCGATCGATGTCGATGAAAGGTGTCGGTCGGCGGTGAAGTAGTATCGGTCGACAGGAAGATCGCGAGTATCGTTCGGCGACGGTGTCTTAATTCGGCGAGGTCGCGTCGGTATCGGTCGACGAGCAGTTGATGGTGTCGATCGATGCGGAACGGATTTCCTTAGCAGTTGAGCGTTCCAAGCTGGGAATCTCGAGAACAAAAGTTGAAATTCGTTGCTTACGGTACTGCTGGGTATGTACCGAAAAGGCGAAAAATTTTGTGTCGAGAAAACAAATTAAAATCAAAATAAAATAACCTAGACCTAATCAGATTAAATCCTATTGTATCAAAGCTCCCAGCGGCGCCAAATTTGATATCACTCAAATTACCTAAGGAGTGACTTTACTCTCTCAAATAAGAGGTTCGGTTGTAGTACTTAGGGATCGAATCCACAGAGCTAGTGTACAAATAAGATGCAATCTTAGTGACTATGCTAGGTTGAAAATGGTTTAAAGTAAATTGCAGGTTTGATGAGTAATGGTAAGATTACTCAGTTGAAAGGATTTGGTTTTAAAGCAATAAAGAAAAGTAGTTAGATTCGTGGTAGGTATTCGTGAATTCAGATTATAAATACTATAAAGGCTAACAAGTTGCTTGCATGATATGTCAGAGCTCAGCACTTATTAAATGAATCCATCAGCTCTCGCATTATTTAGACCATTTATTACTTAGATGCTAAACGATGTTTGCGGTCAGCTATCTTGCTGACAGTATCGATCGATGGTTCGATAGGAATATCGACCGATACACCTATAGCTACGCCGATCGACACTCTATAGGAGTATCGATCGACACGGCTCTAAGCAAGCTTTATGCACGAAGTTGATACAATGCTCACCATGATCTTAGATCAGCTTTCGCATATCTCAAGAGGGTTATAGCATGTTTAGGATGTTATCAGGTATTGCATGTAATAAACAATGCAATCCAAGTTCATGTTCTAGGTAGCTAAGCTAGAAAAGCTTTAGTGAACAATCCTAACAATAAATATCACAACTATAGCAATTATACGCTGGGGTTAATCCCTCGTATCCTATTTAAACCCTAAATCTAGCAAATGAATCTACTCAGACATGGCTAAGTAGTTCATAGCAACATGGTAATAATAGGAATTCATAGATCTTTTAGAGGGTGAACACTTAGGTCCCAATCACAAATATCTTTGGATCTCTCTTCTAGATCTAGAATCCTATAACCTTTGTTAAGAAGAACAAATAGAGAACTGAATAGAACTTTATTGAGAACTTGCAAAGTAATGAAAACAGTAAATGAAATGAGTAGAAGAAGAAGGAGGTGAAAAGGTGGTGGTAAAGCTTGTAAAACTTGTAAAAAAAACTATAAACTTATTTCTCTGCCAAAACACTTAGGCACATATAAATATGAGTTCATTAGGTTAAAAAAACTCGTCAGGGGCATTCTTGTAAAATGTGATATCTTGGGCTTTAAGTTCGGCCAGGTCCAACTTGTCTTTCTCACACAAGATCGATCGATAGTACAGGGTGTACATCGATCGATTATGGTCTCGATGTATCATCCTTCGGCTAATGTGTGTCGATCGATAGCACAGAGTGTGCATCGATCGATGTGTAACTCTTGGTGTCAACCTCTGGTCTTGATCACGGGTGATTTCTT
Organism: Brassica carinata; assembly: GCA_016771965.1. Taxonomy (NCBI): domain Eukaryota; kingdom Viridiplantae; phylum Streptophyta; class Magnoliopsida; order Brassicales; family Brassicaceae; genus Brassica; species Brassica carinata. The sequence goes on from CM028689.1 coordinate 47,289,204, forward strand.
CTTTAAGCTCCAAAAAGGCACCTAAAACATCACTTTTCTCCAAAATGCTTCTGTACCTGAAAACATACCTAATAGACTCCAAAACATAGATAATAGTAGTAAACACACTTATATACCATGGGTAAAAACAGGTAAAATCCATGGTATATCATAAACCATGAGTAGTGAAGAAGAAAGGAGCCGACCCGGAAATTCTTATGCTGGTTTATCTAACTTGAAGATGCGGGCTTTGAATGATAATATCACTAACCTTGTGAATTCAGGTTTGGAACAGATCCATCAACGGCTCGATGAGATGCAGGTTAGCCAGGCCCAAACCAGAACCGGAGCAAGAAGAGATCGGCCAAGGAGGAACCATAGGACCGATCTAGTAGAGAAATACCAAGAAGACGATACTCGTTCAATCAACTGACCTAGACGTAGACGTCAAAACAAAAACCCAGGTGATGTTAATCCTTTTGCTAGGGAAGAACTAGATGAAAGACCTGATAATAGTTTAGGAGGATTAAAACTAAAAATCCCAAGTTTTGATGGAAAAAATGATCCTGATGCTTTCCTTGAATGGGAAAGAAGAATTGAACTTGTTTTCGATTGTCAAAATCTTTCTGATCCTAGAAAAGTTAGACTAGCTGCTGCTGAGTTTACTGGCTATTCTATTAAATGGTACGATCAAGTATTGACTCACAGGAGGAGAACATGTGAAAGGCCGATCGAGACATGGGAGGAGCTCTCCATGCTGATGAGGAGACGATTTGTGCCTACTCACTACCCCCGAGACCTCCCATCAGAAACTCAGACGACTGCTGCAAGAAACCAAGTCAGTGGAGGACTACTACCAAGAGATGGAGATTTTGATGATCAAGGCGGATGTGGATGAGCCAATGGATGCCACTATGGCTCGATTCCTTTCAAGTCTCAACCGGGACATCCAAGACCGCATGGAGATTTAAGAGTATGGCAGTGTGGAGAAAATGTTACACAAAGCCATCTTGATCGAGCAGCAAATCAAAAAAAAGAGTCTCTCTAAGCCGCCCTTTGCTCCTAAACCATCTTTTGCTTCCAAAGCAAACTACCAAGACAAGGGTAAGTCTCCTTCTACAACAAATACGGATTTTAGAACTAATGTCCCTGCTCTTGTTGATAGAGAAAAGAAAGAGGAGACTTCCAAACGAACCAGAGACATTCAGTGCTTCAGATGTCATGGGCTAGGCCACTATGCGAATCGATGTCCAAATCAAAAGGTGATGGTACTTTTGGGGAATGGTGAAGTAGAGTCCGAGGATGATAAGGAGGACGACAAGGAGGATCTTGAACCAGTTTTTGAAGAGGATGATGAGACACTTGCCTATCCAGCTCATGGTCCCCTTCTTGTTGCTAGAAAGCCATTAGACGATGCCTTTGGTCCCATCTTCGATGAAGAGGTCGATGAAGTGATTGATGAGTTTTGCTCGACCTTATTGGAGGATACCGGTCCGGTCTATGACGAAGACAACTTCGACCACCCAGCTCATGGACCACTATTGGTTACTAGGAGATCCTTGAGTGTGCAACCAAAGGCGAACGACAAATAACAAAGGGAGAATCTTTTTCACTCTAGATGCCTTGTTTCTGATAAAGTTTGTTCTTTGATCATTGATGGAGGTAGTTGCACTAATGTGGCTAGTGACACCCTTGTAAAGAAACTTGGGCTTGTTACTCGGCTTCTTTCTCGTATGTCCTTCCCATGGACGCATGCCATATTCTCTTGGGTCGACCATGGCAGTTTGATAAGAAGGCCGTGCGTGATGGATTTATGAACCGGCACTCTTTTGAACACAAGGTGATGCACCCTAAATTAGGATCACTCGACCGGACTGATAAGGGGATATGATCTCAGACAGATTGAATGAGAAATGATGGATTGAAGGGTCACACAACAGTTGCGGAAGACTGTTGATATTCCCGAACTCCCATTGTTGCTTGATATGACGACAAGTCCAACAAAAGGAGAAATAGATGAATCGAAGGGTCGCACAGCAGATGCGGAAGGCTGCTGATATTCCCAAAACCAATTTGTTGCCGGATGTGACGCACCGGTCCAACAAAAGGGCAGTCTCGATCTGTTGCCGGATGTGACGCACCGGTCCAACGAGAAAGAGAGAGTTACTTGGAGCTAACCACACCAAGAACAAGAAAAGTGAGATTCCCTCTCAAGGTTCCAAAAATAATCACTCAAAACTTATTTTATTTCGTTGATCAAATAGCCTTTATATAATAGGCAAAGCATACAAAAGGTTTAGTCAAAACCTAGAAACTTGAAAACTCATAAATATTAAAACTTGACCAAAGACCAGAGACCAAAGACCAAAGACCAAAGACCAAAGACCAAAGACCAAAGACCAAAGACCAAGACTTTTGACCGAAAATGGGAATTTGTGGTCGATAACTCTTCGGCTGATCTCGTCTCTTTTGCATGGTCGACGGCTCGATTGTCGGCCGATTGATATATTATTTGACCATACCTTCTCGCTTCTTGTTGGGCCTCGCATATTGAAGTATGTTCATAAACATATTTTCATAAATCGGCAAGCCCATCGCTAAAACTCAAGCCCAAAAGCCAAACTTTCTTGATTTGTTTCGTTGTTGATTCAGGGCACATCATTCCTCCTTCTTTAAAAGATTTGCCCTCAATCTGTCTTTCTTTAGCTTCGATAGAATGATCTCTTGGCTTTTAAAACTCTTTTTGAAAAGAAGATGAAAGGTAGAAGATGGATGAAGAAGATGGAAAGATGAGAAAATGAACAGATAGTACCGTTGAGTGGCTCGATACCACTCGATGCACCCTAAATTAGGATCACTGACCGACTGATAAGGGATATGATCTCGCAGATTGAATGAGAAATGATGGATTGAAGGGTCACACAACAGTTGCGGAAGACTGTTGATATTCCGAACTCCGATTGTTGCTTGATATGACGCACAAGTCCAACAAAAGGAGAAATAGATGAATCGAAGGTCGCACGCAGATGCGAAGGCTGCTGATATTCCCAAAACCAATTTGTTGCCGGATGTGACGACCGTCCAACAAAAGGGCAGTCTCGATCTGTTGCCGGATGTGACGACCGTCCAACGAAAGAGAGAGTTACTTGGAGCCAACCACACCAAGAACAAGAAAAGTGAGATTCCCCTCAAGGTTCCAAAATAATCACTCAAAACTTATTTTATTTCGTTGATCAAATAGCCTTTATATAATAGGCAAAGCATACAAAAGGTTTAGTCAAAACCTAGAAACTTGAAAACTCATAAATATTAAAACTTGACCAAAGACCAGAGACCAAAGACCAAAGACCAAAGACCAAAGACCAAAGACCAAAGACCAAAGACCAAGACTTTTGACCGAAAATGGGAATTTGTGGTCGATAACTCTTCGGCTGATCTCGCCTTTTGCATGGTCGACGGGCTCTGGATTGCCGCCAGATTGATATATTATTTGACCATACCTTCTCGCTTGTTGGGCCTTTCTTTCGCTGGGCTGAAGTATGTTCATAAACATATTTTCATAAATCGCCAAGCCCATCGCTTAAAACTCAAGCCCAAAAGCCAAACTTTCTTGATTTGTTTCTGTTGCTGATTCAGGGCACATCATTCCTCCTTCTTTAAAAGATTTGCCCTCAAATCTGTCTTTCTTTAGCTTCAGATAGAATGATCTCTTGGCTTTTCAGAAAACTCTTTTTAAGATTTGGATTTTGAACCACCGCCATACCCACGATGCACCCTAAATTAGGATCACTCGACCGGACTGATAAGGGATATGATCTCAGACAGATTGAATGAGAAATGATGGATTGAAGGGTCACACAACAGTTGCGGAAGACTGTTGATATTCCCGAACTCCGATTGTTGCTTGATATGACGCACAAGTCCAACAAAAAGGAGAAATAGATGAATCGAAGGGTCGCACAGCAGATGCGGAAGGCTGCTGATATTCCCAAAACCAATTTGTTGCCGGATGTGACGCACCGGTCCAACAAAAGGGCAGTCTCGATCTGTTGCCGGATGTGACGACCGTCCAACGAAAGAGAGAGTTACTGGAGCTAACCACACCAAGAACAAGAAAAGTGAGATTCCCTCTCAAGGTTCCAAAAATAATCACTCAAAACTTATTTTATTTCGTTGATCAAATAGCCTTTATATAATAGGCAAAGCATACAAAAGGTTTAGTCAAAACCTAGAAACTTGAAAACTCATAAATATTAAAACTTGACCAAAGACCAGAGACCAAAGACCAAAGACCAAAGACCAAAGACCAAAGACCAAAGACCAAAGACCAAGACTTTTGACCGAAAATGGGAATTTGTGGTCGCATAACTCTTCGGCTGATCTCGTCCTTTTGCATGGTCGACGGGCTCTGGATTGCCGTCAGATTGATATATTATTTGACCATACCTTCTCGTTTCTTGTTGGGCCTTTCTTTCGTTGGGCTGAAGTATGTTCATAAACATATTTTCATAAATCGTCAAGCCCATCGTTTAAAACTCAAGCCCAAAAGCCAAACTTTCTTGATTTGTTTCTGTTGCTGATTCAGGGCACATCATTCCCTCCTTCTTTAAAAGATTTGCCCTCAAATCTGTCTTTCTTTAGCTTCAGATAGAATGATCTCTTGGCTTTTAAGTAAAACTCTTTTTTTTTTTTTAAAAGAAGATGAAAGGTAGAAGATGGATGAAGAAGATGGAAAGATGAGAAAAATGAACAGATAGTACCGGTTGAGTGGCTCTGATACCACTTGATGCACCCTAAATTAGGATCACTCGACCGGACTGATAAGGGGATATGATCTCAGACAGATTGAATGAGAAATGATGGATTGAAGGGTCACACAACAGTTCGCGGAAGACTGTTGATATTCCCAACTCCGATTGTTGCTTGATATGACGACAAGTCCAACAAAAGGAGAAATAGATGAATCGAAGGGTCGACAGCAGATGCGAAGGCTGCTGATATTCCCAAAACCAATTTGTTGCCGGATGTGACGACCGTCCAACAAAAGGGCAGTCTCGATCTGTTGCGGATGTGACGACCGTCCAACGAGAAAGAGAGAGTTACTTGGAGCTAACCACACCAAGAACAAGAAAAGTGAGATTCCCTCTCAAGGTTCCAAAAATAATCACTCAAAACTTATTTTATTTCGTTGATCAAATAGCCTTTATATAATAGGCAAAGCATACAAAAGGTTTAGTCAAAACCTAGAAACTTGAAAACTCATAAATATTAAAACTTGACCAAAGACCAGAGACCAAAGACCAAAGACCAAAGACCAAAGACCAAAGACCAAAGACCAAAGACCAAGACTTTTGACCGAAAATGGGAATTTGTGGTCGATAACTCTTCGGCTGATCTCGTCCTTTTGCATGGTCGACGGGCTCGGATTGCCGCCAGATTGATATATTATTTGACCATACCTTCTCGTTTCTTGTTGGGCCTTTCTTTCGTTGGGCTGAAGTATGTTCATAAACATATTTTCATAAATCGTCAAGCCCATCGCTTAAAACTCAAGCCCAAAAGCCAAACTTTCTTGATTTGTTTCTGCTGCTGATTCAGGGCACATCCCTCCTTCTTTAAAAGATTTGCCTCAAACTGTCTTTCTTTAGCTTCATAGAATGATCTCTTGGCTTTTCAGAAAACTTTTAGAAAAGAAGATGAAAGGTAGAAGATGGATGAAGAAGATGGAAAGATGAGAAAATGAACAGATAGTACCGTTGAGTGGCTCGATACCACTTGATGCACCCTAAATTAGGATCACCGAACCGACTGATAAGGGGATATGATCTCGCAGATTGAATGAGAAATGATGGATTGAAGGGTCACACAACAGTTGCGGAAGACTGTTGATATTCCCGAACTCCGATTGTTGCTTGATATGACGCACAAGTCCAACAAAAAGGAGAAATAGATGAATCGAAGGGTCGCACAGCAGATGCGGAAGGCTGCTGATATTCCCAAAACCAATTTGTTGCCGGATGTGACGCACCGTCCAACAAAAGGGCAGTCTCGATCTGTTGCGGATGTGACGCACCGTCCAACGAGAAAGAGAGAGTTACTTGGAGCTAACCACACCAAGAACAAGAAAAGTGAGATTCCCCTCAAGGTTCCAAAATAATCACTCAAAACTTATTTTATTTCGTTGATCAAATAGCCTTTATATAATAGGCAAAGCATACAAAAGGTTTAGTCAAAACCTAGAAACTTGAAAACTCATAAATATTAAAACTTGACCAAAGACCAGAGACCAAAGACCAAAGACCAAAGACCAAAGACCAAAGACCAAAGACCAAAGACCAAGACTTTTGACCAAAATGGGAATTTGTGGTCGATAACTCTTCGGCTGATCTCGCCCTTGCATGGTCGACGGCTCTGGATTGCCGCCAGATTGATATATTATTTGACCATACCTTCTCGTTTCTTGTTGGGCCTTTCTTTCGCTATTGAAGTATGTTCATAAACATATTTTCATAAATCGTCAAGCCCATCGTTTAAAACTCAAGCCCAAAAGCCAAACTTTCTTGATTTGTTTCTGCTGCTGATTCAGGGCACATCACAAGGGAAAGAAAATCACTTTGGTCCCTTTGACACCTTTGGAAGTACATCAAGATCAGCTTCAGCTTAAGAAGGGTCGAGACCAAGAGCCCAATCCGGACAAGCCTGAGACATCTACCAGTAATTCCAACTTTTTTATCAAGGAGAAACAGGTTAGAAAATCACTTGTTACTCAAAACTCATTTCTTTTACTCGTGTACAAATAATCTCTTATGGCTACTTCTTCTTATAACCTTGCACCGGAGATTCCGAAAGAGTTGCTAGATGTTTTGCAGGACTTTTCTGATGTTTTTCCAGATGAGAAATCTAAGGGATTGCCATCAGTAAGAGGCATTGAGCATCAGATCGATTTCATCCCGGGGGTGTATCTACCAAACAGGCCAGCGTACCGTACTAACCCGGTGGAAACAAAGGAACTACAGAAGCAGATTGGTGAGCTTCTTGAGAAAGTATATATCAGGGAGAGCCTCAGTCCTTGTGCCGTTCCTGTCCTGATGGTACCCAAAAAGGATGGCTCTTGTAGGATGTGCGTAGACTGTTGTGCCATCAACAACATAACAATTAAGTATCGACATCCTATCCCTAGACTTGATGATATGCTTGATGAGCTTCATGGTTCCTATGTCTTTTCTAAAATTGATTTGAAAAGTGGTTACCATCAGAATAGGATGAAAGAAGGTGATGAATGGAAAACTTCCTTTAAAACTAAGCTAGAATTGTATGAGTGGCTTGTCATACCATTTGGTCTCACTAATGCACCTAGTACTTTCATGCGCCTGATGAACCATATCTTGAGATCATTCATTGGTCTTTTTGTTGTTGTTTATTTTGATGATATTCTTCTCTACAGCAAGAACCTTGATGATCAGAGATTGCATTTGAAATCTGTTCTTGAAGTGCTTAGGAAAGAAAAACTCTTTGCAAACCTTAGCAAATGCTCTTCTGGGACAGATCATGTGGTGTTTTTGGGTTTTGTTGTAGGTTCTGATGGACTTAGAGTGGACAAGGAGAAGATCAAAGCCATCCGCGACTGGCCGAGTCCAATGTCCGTTAGTGAGGTGAGGAGCTTTCATGGCCTTGCTGGTTTTTATCGAAGATTTGTTCCAAACGTCAGTACCATAGCCGCTACACTCACTGAAGTGATCAAGAAGAATGTGGGGTTCAAGTGGGAACAAGCTCAAGAAGACGCATTCCAGATTCTCAAGGGGAAATTGACTCGAGCTCCTTTACTTGCACTTCCTGATTTTTCTAAAGTCTTTGAGATCGAATGTGATGCCTCCGGAGTGGGTATTGGTGCTGTTTTGATGCAGGATAAGAAGCCCATTGCCTAATTCAGTGAAAAGCTTGGTGGAGCCACGCTTAACTACCCAACTTATGACCAGGAGTTGTATGCTTTGGTGATAGCTCTTCAAACGTGGCAGCACTATCTCTGGCCAAAGGAGTTCATCATTCATACCTACCATCAGTCTTTGAAACACCTTAAGGGTCAGCAAAATTTGAACAAAAGGCATGCTCGTTAGGTGGAATTCATTGAAAGATTTCCTTATGTGATCAAGTACAAGCTAGGTAAGGAAAATGTCGTGGCTGATGCCTTGTCTAGAAGGTACACACTTCTCTCAGCCCTTGAAACTAAATTGCTTGGTTTTGAATTTATCAAGGACTTGTATGCTACTGACCAGGATTTCAAAGAGATTTTTTGAAAATGTTCCAAAGTTGCTTATGGGAAGTATTTTAAAAATTCTGGATTTTTATTCTTTGATAACCGCTTGTGTGTGCCCTAATGTTCTTTGAGGGAATTGTTTCTCAGGGAAGCTCATGGAAGAGGACTTATGGGACACTTTGGAATCAATAAAACTTACAAGGCGGTTTATGACCATTTCTACTGGCTGAGTTTGAAGAAGGACGTGGAGAGGATTTGTGTTCGATGTGTGGTGTGCAAACAGTCCAAAACCAAAGCTTCAAACCATGGTTTGCATTCTGCTCAACCCATACCCTCTAATCCTTGGGTAGACATTTCTATGGATTTTGTGCTTGGATTGCCTAGGTCTAAAGCTGGTCGAGATTATATCTTTGTGGTGGTAGATACATTTTCGAAAATGGCTCATTTCATTCCATGTCATAAAACTAATGATGTTGTTCAAGTTGCTGAATTGTTCTTTAGAGAAATGGTTAGGTTGCATGGAATGCCTAAGACATTTGTTTCTGATCGTGATGCTAAGTTCCTTAGCTATTTTTGGAAGACCTTGTGGTCTAAGTTAGGAACGAAATTGTTGTTTTCTACTACTTGTCACCCACAGACCGATGGTCAAACTGAAGTAGTAAATCGAACCTTGTCCGCATTGCTTAGATCATTGGTTAAGAAAAACCTTAGGACTTGGGAAGAATGCTTGCCTCATGTTGAATTTTTTTATAATCATGTCATGCATTATGCTACTAAGATTTCTCCATTTGAGGTTGTTTATGGTTTCAATCCCTTATCTCCACTTGATCTTTTGCTTTCCTTTGAGTGAAAGAGTTTGTACAGATGGAAAGAGGAAGGCGGACACAATCTAGAAGCTGCATGAACAAGTTCGTTCCAACATCATGGCCAAAACAGAGGGTTACAAAAGATATGCCAACCATAAAAGAAAAGAGGTTATTTTAAAGGAAGGTGATCTTGTTTGGGTTCACTTGAGAAAGGAATGGTTTCCGGAGGAAAGAAAGTCCAAACTCATGCCTCGGGTCGATGGTTCATTTAAGATCCTTAAAAAGATCAATGACATTGCCTATCAGCTCGATCTTCAAGGTAAGTATGACATTTCTTCAAGCTTCAACGTTTCGATCTTTCTCATTTTCTTGTAGATGATCCGAATTTGTGGACAAATCCTTTTGAAAAAGGAGAGAATGATGTGCCCCAGTTCGAGGATCAGTCCGTGGAACAGGACCAGCATGATGATCATGACATTGCAGCTGAGGTTCAGCCTTCAGACCGCACCGATCAGACGGACCGAGCTGTTTACCGATTCGACCCACGTACGTCCGGAATGGAGCTTCAGCAAGACCCACGATCTAACGACCGAATTGACCGAACTGAAGCCCGTCTTTCCCGACCAACTCGCCAAACTAAAGCCATCAGTCAAGACAGAACTGAGTTGGAACGAGTGGAACAAGAATCAGGCTGTGGCTTCTCTCTCTTAGGCCGTTTGGACCGTACCGGCGGCCATACTGATGAACTGATCCCACACTTCGATCAGTTCATGAACCTTGAGTCTCCAAATCTTTCTAAGGCAAGAATCCTTAGCTTTCTGAAGGTTTGGGTCGAGTGAAGTCACCATCTGTTCATGGAACACACACAGCCAGTCCCGCGGCCGACCCACCATTCATCCTTGTCCTTACCGCGGGTCGTGCAACAAGGTTCATCGAATCTGGACAGGAGTAGCCGAAGGGTTCAATCGACCAGTCAACCCCATTTTCCATGCCTTGACTAGATCTGGTCCAATTTATGTTTTCTATGTATTGTTTTTAGCATTTTCTATTTATTTCATTTGACCACAAAGTTGTATAAGTGTGTAAACTCTCATTTGATCAATTATTCGATTTTACCTTTGATTTTTGATCGAGTTTTTACTCTCATTGTTCTTTGTTTAGAACATCCCTAGTTTCCTTGGTGAGGTTATCTCCGAGCAAACGACCCTTCTTTCGTTGGACCGGTGCGTCACATCCGTCAACAAAGAAGTCTGGTAGTATCAGTGGGCCATCCGCATCCCATTGTGTCACCCATCAATCCATCAGTTCTCTTTCCATTCGGATTGAGTCCATATCCATTGTACCGTTTGAGTGATCCTTTCCTAGGGTCCTTCACCGAGGGAATCACATGGGATCGCGATGAAACAAGTTTTACGCTATCTTCAAGGAAGCATGACGTACGGTCTTGTGTTCGAAAGTTCAAAGGCGAAGATACCTAAGCTTGTAGGTTATAGTGATAGCAGTTACAACGTTGATCCAGACGATGCCAAGAGTACAATCGGCCACATATTTTATCTTGGAGAGAGACCCATTACATGGTGTTCTCAAAAGCAAGATACAGTTGCTTTAAGCTCATGTGAAGCTGAATTCATGGCGGGTACGGACGCGGCAAGACAAGCAATATGGCTTCAAGATTTGTTAAGTGAAGTAACCGGCCAGCAGAGTAAGAAGGTGGTGATTCGTATTGACAATCAATGGCGATTGCATTGACAAGAAATCCAGTGTTTCATGGGCGAAGTAAGCATATACATAGAAGGTATCATTTTCTTCGAAAGTGCGTAGAGAACGGGCAAGTGGAAGTGGAGTATGTACAAGGAGATAAGCAAAAGGCAGACATAGTAACTAAAGCTTTGGGTCAAGTTCGGTTTAAGGAGATGAGAGACTACATTGGCATGAAGAATCTGGAGATGAAGGACTTGAGCTTAAAGGGGAAAATGTTGGATTAAGCTCAAAGTAAGATGGCTTGAGAACTAAGCAACTTAATTCTATTGAATTATAGAAAAAGGAAAATATCTATTTAGTTATTTCTAATGAGTAGGAAATTATAAGTGTTATATAAGGAGATGCAAGGGTGTTGCATAACTTATATAACTTATAATTTTTTTATGAGTTTGTGAGATTGAGAGAGTTTAAGGTTTTGAGAGAGTTTTATAGCTTGTTTTCTTTAGACTTTAATATCAAGGGATTTGATTTCTATATTATAAGGGATTTGATTTCTATAGTAATTATGTAAGTGAAGGGAAGGAATGCCTTACTCTAAGGGAAAAAAAAAAAATCAAGATTCTTACGATTCAGAACAGATTTTTGATAATATTTTTGGTGGTTATACGGAATATAGATTGGTTCTTAAACTAGATTTGATTCAAGGTCCATATTAATAACACTTCGCTAACATGCTAAACCACTAAGGCACCAAGTGCTAGAGAGTTCTCGTATAAATACGCATTTTGTGTTACAAAACTTGCTTTCGATATATGTCAACGTTGGTTTTAATAAAGCATTATGTTAAAAGCACATTTTCATTACAAAAAGAAAAGGAAAATCTCGGTAGAAATAGACCGCAATATCCACGATAAAAGGAGCTCAATTAGTCAAAAAGCTATCTAATGAACGGTTTGAATGTAGAAAAATTGTCATAAAACAAGGATATTATCTTTGAAAAAAAAGGATATTATCTTTGAAAAAAAAGGATATTATCTTTTAACAATTACATCTGCATGTCTCCTTAGAGCACTGGCCCCATGTGATTAGGAGAGCCATCTATGTCTCTTAGCTCAGTTGTCGTTATCTCTTTAAGAATACTGCAGTGCACACTTTCTTAATTTAGTTTGTACCAATAAAGTTTTCACCAACTAATTTAATATTTACCCAAAAACAAACCTTTTCACCAACTCCATTTAGGAACTAACACTTTCTTGTGAATTATTATCACGAAGATAATAATTTCGAAATCCTTATTTGTTTCACAGGAATAGTAGTTTTAGTTGTCCAATATAAATTTATAGGGTTTATCCATTTTACTCATATTAATTAAGATAATTACTATATATAATTTAAAAACAAAAATTATGTATGAAAATAGGATTGTTGCTGGTATTGTAATTTTATTCTTAAATTGTGTGGAAACTCTAAAACAATAATATTCGTAGAACAGATGTAGTATGCATTTTATTTTTCATTTTGTTTTATTTTATTTTTTCTGTCTTATTCTTCACTTGCTTACATGTCATATATTTTTTGTCAAAATATAAAAATTATTTTTAAATGGAAAATTCTTAAAATTGTGGAATAAATTAACTAATTGGATGGTTGCTTCTTATAATTCCTCTAAAATATATTCGTGAAAATAGAATAGGCACTAAAATTAGATTAACCAGCTTTTGGGAGTAGCATCCAACTATTAGTAATATATACACTGTGTTATATCTGCACATGAGAGAATAATCATTTTAAAGTTATTTATTAATACATGAATTACTAATTCAAAGATTATCGGATAAATTGTTTTTTTTTATGTTTTCAAAAATTAAAACCAAATATAAAGTTATTTATATGTGATAGTTATTCATCATCAAAATAAATATGTTCGTTATTACGTTATTTTTTTTTTTTGAAAATTCTTATGTGTTACATATATTTTAAAATTTTATTTATACATTACATTCATTAATAATAAATAGATATTTAAAATCAAGCAATATTATCTATATAAAACTAATATTTTGTTTTATTAATATTTAATTAGGTGTTTTATGTCTCTTCATTTTTAATTTGTATGATTAAAAGATATTTCTTTCGGATAACCACACAATATATATATATATATTATTGTCTTATTATTTTATAAATACATTAAAAGATATTTTTTTTTGGATAACAACATGATATATAAAATTATATTTTTGTTAATTTTCATTATATCATTTTGATGAATTATCTGATTTAATAAATTTGATTCATTTTTTGGCTAATTTTATATTAATCTATAATCAAAAATTTAATTTAATATATAAATTCAATTATTCATTAAGGGTAATAATAACTTTTTATGTGAGAATTCAGAACCAAAAATTTATAGTGTAAATAATATATATATATATATATATGTGTGTGTGTATTCAAAATTTAAATAGTGTTCTAATATACTCCTATTCAGTAAGAATATGAAGAGATACGTTTCTTGTGCGTCCAGTATGATGCGTTATGCGAGTTAAGGGAGAAAAAGCTTACAAGAAATCTGCAGCATGGCGCAAGGAGTGCCGGTCAAGCGAAGATCTATAGGGCGGCTCAGGTGATGAAGTCAGGCGGGAATCCTCATAAGGCAGGTAAAATTCTCGGCTGTAGAATCGTCTGTAATATTTTTCATAGTTTGTAATAGCATAATTATCCAGCGTTAAAAAAAACAATCTGTTAAATTTCCAAAATTATAAATGTCAATTATTTTTTTAAGAAGTTACCGAAAGAAGGTTATGTTTATAGTACTGAATCTAAAGTTTGACCTGATTTGATTTTTAACGAGGTTTTAAGTGATCTAAATGAATTGCAGAGTTTAAGGTGATTTTTGTTAAACCACTCTAGAAATCACCTCAAACCATGAGATTTTGAGTTTTATTTTATTTTATTTTTTTTAACCAAGAAACTCCACTCAAACACCCTAAAATCACTTGAAAACTTTTAAACTCCACAACTTAAAATATTTTCAGTAACAGTGGATTTCAAAGTACTTTATGAAATATCAAGTTCAATAACAGTGGATTTTAAATAAGTTTTTAAAATTCATGTTTGAAAAAAAGTGGATTTTTCATTTTGATATAAATCACCTAAAATTCTCAGTTTGAATACACCTCCCTAAAGTCATGTTTGCAAAACCCAATTCAATTATATAAAGAAAAATGAAAATTTTCAAATAAATAATGAAAGAAAATTCATTCGCAGTGTATGTTATCACTCAATAAACATTATAAGCATATTTCATAAAAATTGGGGGATCTAATACTATAAAGTAGAAGGCAACTCTCTTCTTAAAGAGACACGTCATCAAATACTTTAACCAATAGGAGACACGTGTCCAAGCCATTGAAAAGTTGTGTTTCATTTAAACCGGTTGATGGGCTTTATTTTTTTGGGATCCCAACAGCGCCATCTCTACTACAAGACGTCATCGTCTCCGCGATCTCGATTTCTCACCATGGCATCTCGCGACTCTTCATGTCATCTATGTAGCGGCTCCACGATTGCCTCCTTTCATTGTCTTGACCAAGCTTCCTTCGCGGCGTGAACCCACGTTCATCGTTTCACCGCCGCAACCAGAAGCCATGGTATCTCCTAGCGTATCTCCTAGCTCCCAAAGTCATCGATCTCACTTCCAATTGCAGAATATTTCAAGCCCCGGCAGCCAATCTGCGATTTTTCCTTCATCAACGCGACGAGCCAAATTCGTGAAGAGCTTGAGAATGGCCGATCTAAGTGTGGAAGACACTCGATCTAATCGTCTTCAAAGTTCTTCATCCCTTCCGTTATCGTCTTCAAAGATCTAAGCGGCAGCTGTTCTTCTAGACATTATCACCAATATCTCCTTTTCCATAATCAACTCTAAAAACGGTGTTATGGCTAATTCGAGAGTAATTCATCAACTTTCTCCTCATCAATCAACATTTCGCACCTCCGACCATCAACCGAAGCTACTGTATATATATGGCGCCAGAGTGCTCAAGAGAATCACAAAGCTTCTTCGAACAGAGAAAGTTGTCTCAAAGGAATCAGAGGAGTCGATCAGAGGAGTCGAGAGTGTCACCGGCGTAGTCTTCGTCCGTCTACGGTGGCAAAACCCAGATCTTTGATAGCCGTTAAAATCCCTGGTATGACCACCAATCGTACCTATAAAGAATATTGTTTTCTAATACTGATTTCTTATATGTTTCTCTGGAGTTATTAGAGACAGAGGATTTGAACAGATTACAGTTGGATTCATCATGTGTTGCAGGCTGCAGCCACAACTGTTTGGATTCATTGTGTGTTGCAGCCACATATGCGTGAGCACTAAAGTAAGCTCTTCAAGAAATTTTCAATCTTCAAAAGGGTAAGAAATCACAACATTTTTTGGTAGGTTTATGAAATTTCGAAAGTGATCACCAGTATCGCTAACTTTTACAATCCACCTTGGTTCAAGGTTCTACCGGGGCTCATACTCAAACCTTTGAAGCACCTGCTGAAGGAAGGTGCCATCTATGAGCTAAGCGTATTCAATGTCACAAGAAGTAACATCCACTTCAAACTCACTGACTTACGAGTTTGCATTCCACTCAACGGCCAGACCAACCTTGTGGAGCTTATGTAGATTACTGCTTTTATTCTACAGAAAGTTCAGGTTTCAGAAATATGAGCAGCTCATGTATTTAGTTATTACAAACGTTGATTTGCCGGGTATCTGTTTCCAATCTTGATTTTTCAATTTGCTAACTTTTAGGTTTGATAATTGTGCGTGTGTATTCAACCTTTCTTACCAAGGTTTTCTGCAGATATTTTTCATGTTGTTTGTGGCATCAAGAACACTACAGTGAAGAAAATCAGGCCGTATTATTCATGGTGAGGGAGGAGAGCTTTCAGCAACTCAAATTCTTATACTTGGAACATTTCAAACATATGTTCTTCTTGACTAGACTTGGTAAGATTAAATTTATAATCTTCTCCTGCACATGCTGCAACATGATTTGAGGTTTGTGCTTCGTTTTGTGGTATGTGTAAATAATATATCTGATGTTTTCTTCGTAAGACACTTGGAGAATACATAGTGAGAAATGCAAGGTTATTCACATAAAAAGTCCAACACTTTGTGGAAGATGGAAGTCTTTTACTTTTCTCTTCTATGCTATCTTTATATCCATATTAAGATGCTAAAAGAACTGATTTTTCTTGTTTTCTATAAGCTGGTGTCGGACGGTAACAGAACAACAGACTATGGAGACTTCACAGAAGCAACAGTACACATCAACAGACCCGACAGAGAAGAGCATCTCTTCTTACCCTTCTAAAGAAAAATTGACTGTTTAATCTAATTGATTTTTTAACAACTGTTTCATCTAATTGTTGTGTACATAAATAAGTAATTCCAAAAGTAAACTAAAAACTACGGGTTTAGTCTTTTGTACAGATACGAAGATAAAGGAAGTTAAAAGTATCAATGGATTTAAGAAACAAATGTATAAGACTGCAAATAATATATAGTTTGTTATCTATTTTTTTTTTACCTATTTGCCTAACTAAGATAAAAAACACTGTATAATGTTTTAATAAATTATATATAGATGAAGCTATTTTTAATGGTAGGATAAATATATAGAATCCAATAGTCCACCAAGTAAAAAAAAAAAAAAAAAAAAGAGAAGCATATGTCAAAAAGAAAAAACACGCAAGTATATAACTATGCAAAGGAAACTACTTTGAATAACTTCTGTTAAAACTTAAAACAATTAAAATATTCAACAAAACCCAGCAATTGATAAACGCAGATTATTTAAGTGCAGCGAGCATCAAACCAAATCAAGTAATTACACTGTACAAGTTTTAAAAATATTCATTCCGAGAATCACAATTATATTATTATACGATTTAGTCAATCTTAACAATTTCAGCTCTAAATATCATAACACCGTATGTAAGGAAAATCACATGTAAATGAAGATTCACAAAAACATATAACCAACCCTTTGAATCTAAAACAGATGGCAATTGAAACTAAATCAAAATCGGCTGATATAAGTGAATATTATATTATTTGTGTATGTTTTATAGATATTATATTCTTCCTAAGTATTCTTCTTATTTTTGTCTCAATTTTAAGGCATCTCTATTGTCTAATTCGTAGGTGTTAGTTAGAATGCTGCAAGTTCAAGACTCCTCACCAAGAAGATTAACTGCATTTTCTTTGATATTTAATATTTCAGCAGCTTCTTTAAAGCTTGATATTCTATAATATTCAAGATTAAGTAATACAGACGCTGATGCAAATTCAATGTTCTTATCTCTAAGCTTGTCCTTCCTTTGTGTCGGGTAAACTTGCGTTTAGTGAATCCTACCTCGACCAGAAAAATGTGATTATGTATAAATAATATTTGCTGGGTCTTTACCACATTATAGCTTCATCGTAACAAAAACAATCCACGTTTAACTTTTGAATGGATCCTCAAAAGTTAAATGAAATATATCTAAACAGTATACATGTCTCTCTTTCTAATATGTCAAAACACTATATCTAATTATTACAATTATACATATTTCTCTTTGTAAAATGTAGGAACACTAGATCTAATTATTACAAATTATTTCAAAATCAACATATAATACAAAATGTTGCAAAATACTCTGATATAAAATGCTAATATATTCTTATCCATATATTGGAGTTTTATTTTCTTTGAAAATAAATTTAAGAACAATGATGCATGAGTGAAATAAAATTAAAGCATCTTCATATGTTAGATAAATACTTTATTTTGCAAGATCATAAATTAATTTAATTTTCAATGAAACATATACTATCATCGAAATCCGGCGCGTAGCGCCGGACTCCCCTAGTAATACATAAACACAAAGATTTTCTCTAACATTATCATAAACTACCAAGACATTAAAAGTACAACATAAAGTGAAAGATAACTAATTATAACTAAGTTGATTTTTTATAAAAAAATAAAATAATAAAATATATATTTGGAATCAAAGCTAGAATAATACTGATTAAATGAAAAGAAATAATTACATCTATACATACAAAAATGACAAAAAAATTTCACATCGATACGATTTTCTGTTATTGTAACACATAACAGATAGTGGTTGAAACAAAAACGGATATAGTAGATCGAGTGAAAAAAAAACAGATCCAACAGTTCAAAAACGTATCAAGCAAATCTAGTAGTTTAATATATATATATATATATATATATATATATATATATATATATATCGAATGGTAAAACCGATAATAATGATCTTACATCGTTTGAAATCATTAATAAGGAGAACATAGACTGTTATTTATTTATTTAACGTAAAATTGATTATAACTTATAAATATTTTAAAGTATTGTTTATTTTAATAATTAAATTTTATTATTTCGATTCATTAAATATATATTATAAATAAATAAAATATACTGTTTTAATTTTTTTGAAAATAATCTATAATTTTATTACGTCATGTTTATATGTTGGTTTTTAAATTTATAATATATTATTGTTTATGTAGTAGAAAAGAAAGTTAAATTGAATAGAAAAATATATTTTATTTATATAGATTAATTAAAGTTGAATTGCTAAATAAGTTTAGTGTGATATATAGATTAATTGGTTTAGTTAATAAACATATTTCAATAAAATCTTAATTTTTGAACTGTTTTTTTAAAAACCAATATATCCATTTGGAACACTCCAATTGTATAGTAATATTATTGTTTATAGTAGATCATAAATTTTGTTCTTAAATTTGAACCACTAGCAGTTCAATTGTTTTGTACTATTTCTTTTCGATATGAATCACTTTTTAGTAATCAAGTGATAAATGGAAGATGTATAGTGGTTCTTCCATCATAGCATGAGAACTATTTATTCTGGCTTACATAAATAGGTTGTAAAACTCTGACCGCCAAGACAGAGATACAACAAAAATGAAAACTGATCTATCTAAGTATCTTTACTAGAAATTCAACTACTTTAGTAAGAATATATAATTCAATCAAACCTTTACATGCTCTTTAAACTTAAAGAGGTAAGACTTAAGGAGGCAAGTTTCTTTGTGCTCCGGATACTCATTCTCTTCAGATGAAAAATTGATTCTTTAAATTAATCTATTCGGAATATCTAAAAACAAATTTTGGATTTTAGGGAAATTATAAATCAGCTTTCATAAAAACAATAATGGCTTGTGTTGGATCTGAGTTTAACTATTTTTGAAACGCTTGATTTTGATCTTATTTCTTTTTTTTAAAAAAATACTTAAATTTATTTAACAGTTACAAGTTTCCTCTTTAAAGAAAAAAATGGATCGGAATATACGTGATGGAAACAAGAAAACATGATAATTAAATAAGTCCAACATTTTGTTGTTATTTTTATTTTGTATTTTATGTAAATGCTTCCTTACATATTGGGCAAACTATAGATTTTATTTTTCTCAGCTGGGAAAACTATAGATAAAATCAAAGAAGTGCACTACATTATTTTCTAGTAAATTTGTTGGTCTGATTTCGGTGGTGTTTTATGATAGTGACATTAATTGGGCTTTGGTGTTAGCTGTGAGCACATGATCACGCCATGTTATTCTTCACCCGATTCTCTTTTACTTAAACAACTTCTTAATGTGTATATCTGTCCTAACACTTTAGCTTCTAGAAATGTCAAATGCCTAACTGGAGCTTAGTTCTCCTCTCTATATAGCTAGTAGTAAATATTAAGCTATTGATGCCAAAACAATGGAAAATAAATAAATAGTATGTGGTGTATTGTGACATTTTACATTGCAAGGTTTCTATATGTATTTTGTTATAAAATATAGTTATGGTGCACGTTCATGATGTTATACGACCAGTTAGTGGTTCTTTTGTTTCATTTCTTGGACCAGATATTTCTTCAACCATCCATGTGTTCTCATGTAGTTATTATGTATGTCATCGTCTAACATGTAAATACATATCAGAACCGGTTAATGCAAAATGTTCTTTGGATTGAGATAACGCGAAGAATATCACTACAAGAAAACACATAAAAATCCCAATGAAAAAATCTTTCGGAAATTCCCAAAATATTCTCGCCAAAATTTCACCAAAGTTGCAAATCATAGAAATCGTTGAAAAAAAATTTCAACAAAAAATGTTTCTTCGCATATCTGCCGGGAATTCCCAATATATCTCAAAGACAAAAATTATTTATTACCTAACCACTCTAATTTTAACAGATTTCCATCGAAATACTGAATATATCGGTAATTCGTCAGGAACTCATGATGGAATTTATAGCTGCTATAAGCCATATAAAAATTTTATACTTCTCTATAAATGCTATCTCCCCCTCATTCATTCACAATTACAACAACGCAATAAAACTCATGTCTTCTCCTAATTATTTTCGTTCTTGGATGGATCAACCTCATATAGATCCAAATACAAATTTACTTACGGATGAATATGCACGAGGTATTCAAGAATTTGTGGTGTTAGGTCAACGACAACCAGAAGCAACAACCCGTAAGTTGATATATGTCTGCTGTAGTTGTAAGAATAATAAGAAGATGGAAGTTTGGAACCACTTATATTTACGCTCGATTACAAGATCATGTATATTTATGGAGCAAGATTGGATTACGGTAGTACTAGTGAACCTCATACTGTGGATTTGTTAGATGAACCTAGCATAGATTTAGTTTTGGTGTAGGTACTACGGATACGGTAAATGATGCAGATAGAACAATTTACCTTTGGTTGTAGATGATGGAGATAGAAGAGAAGAACCCAATTTAAAAGTTAGGAGATTTTTTGATATGTTAGACGCAGCTAAACAACCATTGTACAAAGGATGTAGAGATGATCATTCACCTTTATCATATGCAAGTAGATGATGTGGTAAAAAGAATTATAATTTGGATAAAGAATGTGCGGATGTGATTGCTGATTTTGTGAAAGATATTCTAAATGAGGAAAATCTTGCACCTAGTTAATAATACGAGGTTTGGAAATTGGCTGTTGGTCTTTGTTTACCATATCAGGTGATAGATGTATGAATCGTTAAGTGCATTATTTACTGGAGAGCGGATGAGAACCAAGAGAAATGTAAATTTTGTCAGAAACCTCGCTATCAGGAGAAAAGCGAAAGAGTTCAAGTTCCATATAAACAAATGTGGTATATTTTGTTGACAAAAAGAATGAAGAGGCTATATCTGTCAAAACACACATCAGAACCAATGAGATGACATGTAGAGCACTCAACAAATGGTGAGTATACATATCCTTTAGATGCATAAGCGTAGAAGCATTTATAATCAAAATATCAAGACTCCTATGAGAGAATAAATGTCTACCTTGGACTATGTACTGATGGTTTCAACTCATTCCGAAATCATAGAAGATAATATTCATTGTTATTAATAATTGTGACACCCTACAACTTACAGCGACATTTGTGCCTCCGATGTGAGTTTTTATTCATATACATTCTCATCCCAGGCCCAAAGCATAAATTGGATGTCATGCATGTTGAGAAGAATTTTTTTAGACAGTCTGATGATCTTTAATGTCCAAGGAAAAACAAAAGATAATATGAAGTCTAGACTGGATCTGGTTAATACTTTTTTCTCGAAAAGAACTTCATATTGATGCCCAGGGAAATGTCATGTTACCATTTATCGATTGGATGAAGCTTCGAAGGAAGAGTTATTTGATTTAATTATACACATATTCAAATTTGCAAACGGGTATGCATGTAACTTGCATAAATGTGTTGACAAAAGTGAAGGAAATTGGAGATGGATATATCTTTACGAACGGTATAATTTTCATATCCTAGATTTCTACTCGAGAGTATGCAATCACAGTTCAAAGGTAAGGCAGCTCGAGGGAAACTAAGGATTCTAGTGCTTCATCTTCATCTGATGATGATGTGTACTACAGAAATCTATGTGAAATTTTAGGAATCCAGTTCCCAAAATGATTGGCATGAGGTGCATTGTCTTCTATTTTGATTGGTAATAAAGCATGGAGTGAGAACAGACACATTTGGTGTTACATATGTATATTCGAGACGGAGACTGCAATATTACGGTATATTCATTCTTGCTTCATAATCTAATTAGGTATTTCCTTAAATTTGGAAATACTTCATCAGTAATATTAGTAAATATTAAACATATGTAATTAAGCAACGCTTTTTGATTTTTCAGGTTTGCTACATTCGTTATCCCATGTTAGGCAAAGAGAGAATTTTTATCACTATCACATCAATCAATACAAGAACTAAGTACGAGGAGTTTTCTGGTCCATTGCAACCAAAATCTAACAACCACGTAAGTCCATGAACACTGTATTTCAAGTAAGAGCACTCTACGTGCAAAAAAAAACTATGAATGGTTTGATCCCCTGCGGGAGTATAAGCAGATCTCACGAGTTCAATTTACAAAAAAAAAAATTACATGTATTATTATTTGGCAGAGTTGAAAGATATTTCCCAATGTCACGACAAACATGCCAAGTTGCATTTCTCAATGTCACAGTAAACACGCCAAGTTGAAAGACATTTTTTTAATGTCACGGGAAATACGCCGAGTTGAAAGACATTTCTCAATGTCACTGTAAACACACCGAGTTGATAGACATTCTTCAATGTCAAAATAAACACGCCAAGTTAAAAAAATTAGAACAATTACTTTTCGAGTCACCATACGGATGACGTGTGTGTGTTACTTCTGTAGAGGATCGCTGAGATAAAGGATTGAAAAATCGTAATCTTGGTCGATATTTGATCGAAAGCCTAACTAGCTTCTCTAAAGAGAATGGCTCAAGTACTATGCCAAATTCAGAAAATGCTGAATTCAGAAAATGCTAAACTCAGACAATGCCGAAAAGAAAAAGTATTGCCTGAATTCGGTAATTTCAACGTGTTGACCATGTGCTTTGTCAAGTACTCATTTTTTCTTGTCAAATGATGATCATAATTACGAACTAACTGCATGACTCTGATCAATCATGTTTGTCATTGTTGATTATTCTCTAGTCAGGCACTTGGTTAGCCTGCTATAATTTCATAAAATGTTTAATATGAAAAAACGAATAATATAAAGAATAAGTATATTAAATAAGCTGATAAAACAAAACAAGGACCAAAAGGTTCATTACACAAAATACATGGAAACATACTACACTTCTTGATCATCTATTTTATAATCGTTTGGATTCTCGCTGTCTCCTTCCTCACGGGGAAATCTGAATTGATTGTATTCTTTGACATAACGAAGGTCTGCATTAATTTCAGGGTCAAGATCTTGGTCGTGAACTTGGATTGAAAGAACTTGTACCTCAGAAGACTAAAGACAAGTGAGAGCATCTCTCTTATAAGGTAAGCTGGTTCATCCTGAATTTAATAGGCACGACAACCGGAAGTATCAGATAAGTCCCAGGTATCTCGGCAATAAGAAGAGTTAAATCCCTCTCTCTCTCTTTAACTCCTCCATCTACACCTCATTAATCTCTTTCTTGAACTTGGCCTCATCCGTAATAAGTTTGTCCATGACGGCCTTCAGGATTTCCAGGCCTTGTGCAGCAAGATTTTCTAAGAATTTCTTGATCCATGTAGCTTGGCTAAGAAGCAAAATCTTGTCATTGGCTATCTCCTGCTCAACTATGAAATTGCGACATTTCTCGAAATGGGCCGTATACTTTTTCCCTCATCTCAGCTTCAACATTTGCAACACACTCTACACGAGAATGCCTCAGTCTTTCGGTCTACGACTGAAACGGACGAACCAGATCCTCCTTCTCCGCTGCAAGCATTGTAACTACTTTCTTAGACACCTCAACGTCATTCGACAACACATCAAGCTTATTCTTTGCCGCGTTCAACTCAATAGTGGCCTCATTCTTTTCAGTAGCAACATGTTCAGCACACTCCTTCAGAGGCGATTTCAGCCTAAAGTTTGGCAATATTCGCACCGCGGCTCGTAGCAATTAGGATTTTCCTTTGCAAATCGTTCTCTTTTGCAGCTATAGCAGCCTCATATCCAGCTACCATGAAATTGATATGAGACATTGATATACCATGGAATTTACCACTTTTAAGCCATGGCATAAGTCCTTTTGGAGTCTTTATTATGCATTTTAAGTCTATTTCAGGGAATTTTCAGGTCTACGTGTGCTTTGGAGCATTTGGAGACTATGGAGCAAAATGGAGCTTAAAATGAAGAAACCCATAGCTGTGCAGAAGTTGGAGTCGAGACTTGATGTGGGCGTCGACCGAAACAACCTTGTCGTCAATCTACGCTGTTGCAAACTGGTGAAGCCGACCTGACTTTCAAGAATTGCACTTTCGCCCAGTAGTTTCCTTATTTGCAAAGAAGCTCATGGACGTGTTTAACCTACATTAGTTTATTTTCCATCCACTGTTTAGGCTACACTTTATTATTTTGAGAGAGTTTTCGGAGAGAAGATCAGAACTTCTTTATATATTGATTGGAAATCCTGTAGTTCTTACCGTCATACATTTTATACAATTCATTCAGTATTTTGTTATGTCTTGCATGATCATGTCAGTGTAATTCATCTGTTAGATTTAGGGATCTTCTAGGTTTTGATGAACTTGGGATTGATAGGACTGATAGGGTAATCATATTGTTTCCATCACCAGGATTAATCTTACTGCTTGTTCTTAGAGTAATCAACTAGGAACTTGATCTTAGAACAATTGGAATAAAATGAGAGTGTGACCAGTATCTTAAATTGAATCCTGCTGAGCTAGGTTGATTAGTCACAACAAGAGTTGGCCTAAATAACTTAGTGAACATATCAAATTGGATTCTAGAGAAACTGGTCGTGTAACGAGAGTTGGCCTTCGGGGATTTATACATATATTTTTTATCGCAGCAAGAGTTGGATAACTGATATTTGAATACAAGTTCTGGGACTGATCTTAATAAACCATTTACAACTATTTATCTGAGTTTTGATTGCCTATTCGATATCCATGGATTTAGCGTTTTCCCCATCATTCTACAAACCGATTTAGTTGTTTTATTTGATTTTTTGCTTTCTATTATTTAGCTATATTTTCCAATAACTGATAATCTATTGTGTGATCCACTCTCACTGTGCATTCGATCCGCAAGTACTATATCGATCTCTTATTTGAGAGAGTGCTCTCGAGATAATTTGAGCATATCAGAAATATACTGAAAGATGAAGTTAGAGATGAGAAGACGAAATAAAAAGAGGGGTAATACAAAGGAAAAAACGATTTTGAAATTCTTACAACGACTTCAGTATGAGCTGCATCACGATATGCGTTTAGATTAACCAGATCAGTCACAGCAGGTAGTTCCCTCATTCCAGGTTTAGGTTGGTGAAAGAGATCGTCTCATGCTTCACGATTGTTCATAAAAGGAACAATGTTGGAGTGCGAAAATTCCACAACGAAGTGGAGCAGTGGTCATCATCGGCACTTGCTCTGTGGTTTCACCTTGATTATAGCAGCAGTTTCCTCCGTAGGAAGATTTAGTCGACCTTTGACTTGTTGAGTATTAGGAGGCTGGATAAAAAATCAGTAATTTTTTATTATTCCAAGGGCTCATCAGAATGGGAGCTGATTCCAGGAGCCATTGACAGCTCTTTCTCCTTCTCAGCATCAGCAATTTTGGATGCTGACATCTTCTTCTTATTTTTAGACAATTTCTCCTTCTTGGTATTTTTGGAAGGGGTTGCAACAATTTGCCCATTCCTCTCCGGTCAAACAATATTGTCAAGAATCTTTAGCGGATTCTGCATAGCTTCATCAGAACCTTCCCTAAAAGATTTGGAGTAATATGAAATATTTTTCTTCACTCTTCATATTCTTGCTATTGTAGTGTCAACTCCGTGATTATGAGAGTAAGTAATGTTACTTGCCCAATCAGAGGCTAATATCTAGTCTTAGGACCAGTCATCCTTCTAAGACTAGATATTAGCCTCGGTTCTGTTACTCTGTGAAACTCAATGAAGCAGCCTTCATAGAGACTCCGATCAACATTCCAGTGTTATAGTACAATAACATTAGTAGTTAGCCGATTTCTCTGTTCATTTTTAAATCTTGTTAATGATGGTGTCCTCTAGCTTTTGCAGTTCGACATCCACATTTCATTGACTATCAAGAAAAGTTTTGGGCGAACTTCCCCCTTGTTGAAACGTTGAGTTATCACAACTTTGACGATCAGAGAATCCGTCTTCAATTAAGATAAATTGTGCAAGGTAAACTAATATTTTTCCGGCGTCTTCATATTTAAACATTTGTATTATCATGTTATCTGTAATATAACTTTCTATCTTGCAGCTGATTGGGCAAGTAACATTCCTTACTCTTGTAATCACGGAGTTTGACCGACCACTACAATAGCCAGAATAGGAAGAGTGAAGAAAAACATTTGTATTACCATCCTAGAAGGATGATGGTCGGTCAAACTCCGTTATTACGAGAGTAAGGAATGTTCGCAAGTCAAGGACTCTAACAGACATAGAAATTTCAATTTCAGAAGGAATCATCATTAATTCTACAGAAATCTAAATGGAAGAAGTAGATAACTGAGAGATAGAGAGAGAACAAATTCCCGCCAAAACAATAAGAAGTGACGAGGCGAGGGATCAGAAATCATAGATCTTTCTGAAACCAGATTTATAGATGCGTACCCAACTGGAGGAGAGCATCATATTTGATGTAGTTTCGGGATCACATATGTAAAGTTGGCGCCCACGTTAAACGAGTGGCTCAACTGTCTTGACGGTTGATCGAGTAGGGAAATGATTTTTCCATTTTTTACCTTTAATGTTCGACGGTCTAATATCTTATATTGGAATTTCGGCCCCAAAAAAATAAGGAACCATCTTCACCACGTCTGATTGGAAAAAGATTTGACTTTAGTGGCATCATCGATTGTGACTGTGACGTCGAGATAATCGTTTCCGCCTGATGACCGATTTCCATCTCGACATCTCCTTCATCAACCGCTGATTGACCTTCACTATCAGCTCGAAACGTATTTTCTGAAAATTAGAGTAGCTGGAGCTGATAAAAATACAACCGGCAATATTAGACAATGCTTCCTGATGGCCCCTCATCAGATTGTAAATTGAGCTTGAACCACCAGACAAATATGGGTCTGGACTTGGCAACATCACCTTCTCCTTTCCTTTTCTCGATTATTTATGGATCAGTGACATCTTTCAATTGAAGAACAGATGAAGAAACAAATCAGATCTGAGAAATCAAACATATTCGTAGTGGCATGTTGGAAAAATAAATAAGTAAAAGTGGAGAGAGAGAGAGAGAGAGAGAGAGAGAGAGAGAGAGAGAGAGAGAGAGAGAGAGAGAGAGAGAGAGAGAGAGAGAGAGAGAGAGAGAGAGAGAGAGAGAGAGAGAGAGAGAGAGAGAGAGAGAGAGAGAGAGAGAGAGAGAAACCGATCTAAAAACATTGTAATCGTCTCTTTGATCTCAATAAAAGTATTTAAAATAACTCACTATCGAATTCGTGTACACAACCAGTTTGTGCTAAAGTCAAATTGAACATCGAGTCAAAAGCCTCCCGACGTCATCATCAAAACCCTCCACCAGAAGATAAACCGATCTAAAACCAAGAAGATGAGAATTCACAAATCATGGGAAACATGACAAAAGAAACTAATCAAAATAACTACCAGTATCAAGATACCAAGATGAGCGGTAATCCAATCCTGAAACAGAAGCCTCGCTAATCAAACAAGGAAATAGCGGGACCACCAACGATCGACCCAGTCGGAGTTTCTTCCCATATCAGCCTCAGTCCCTGCCAATAACTTATATAGAAAGTCACTTGAAAATCTCAATTTGTGCCAACTCGAGTAATCTGGCAAGGGAACCAAGGATTCACTTCAATCCTAAGCTTAGAGGTCAATAGCAAGGTACCAACAAAAAACCTCATCGCTGGGCCTCAGCTGAGTAAAAGCAATGTTACGCTCCTTGTAGTCAGCAACCAAAAACTTATGCAGTGGAAACAACAACCTGGAGTCAACATAGAAAGACTCATTGAGCACCACAAAACAGTGAAAGCATCCCAAGGATGCTCCGACGGAGTCAGAATCAAATTCTCGAGCTCGGTCGGACCTCCATAAAGCTTGTATAGCTCACTTAAAGGGTTACAATCTGATTCCAAGGACGACATCACATTAATATGACTAGGGACTGGCGGACCAGCAGGCCGAAAAAAATGACCCTGCTGAATTCTGCCGCGACCAACACGGCCACGGGCGGACACCGACCGATAGCGTGCTGGCTTATTTTTAAATCGCGAAGAACCAACAAAAGATGTTGTACCACCTAAGGAAACGGCTACTAATGCTGAAATATATCGCTGTGGGACATATATCGATGAAGAATGAGCCTCGAAAATAGGATGACTTACGTCCCAAAAGGAATGACCTGCCAATTGCGACAGAACCTAACAACTCAGAATGATGAGAAATCGTAAAACTGAAAAGAAGAAATATGTAAAGAAAGAGGTAAAGAGAAACAGCCAACTCAAGAATATTTATAGACGCCTCGTATCCCAAAAGAACCTCCCCCCCCACCCAAGGAAAAGAAATCAAAACCCTGAAAACCCAATGGGCCTATTTCCACAAACATCGTCAAGGATCCAAAGATACATCGAATTCACGAATATCTCACGAACTGGGGGGAGCTTACTATTGGAGGTAGGCTTTGCACTTCTATCAATACCTGACCTAGTTCCAAAAGCGCCCATAGAAATTGAAGGCCCAGAGACAAAGAAAGCCCAGCTCGCTAGAAGACAAAACATGGAAATGAAACCGACAGAAAGAGCTCATGCCCATGCCGGAGGGAAGGATGTTTGCTTGGTCCAACAAGCACAAATGATGCAGTACGACTAACATTTAATGCCTTGCGACAAAGTGAGTTGTGTTAGTGTCGCAGAATAAGTGACCTCACCTGACATGATGGAATATATGACTTCATCAGCAAGGACGACGAGCTTTCTTTTGTCTTCTAGACTGTCTCACAGCTCTAAAGGAAGAGAGATCGAGCAAGAGGACCAGATTTTATCCCAAGAATTTTTAGAGAGATTTTAGAGAGATAAACTAAGCAAAAAAGATTTCCATTGTATAGCAAGCTCGATCTGATAATCGATCTCGCCTCGCATTTGTAACCCTTTTTGATCCCGATTTACTACTAATATAAACAGGATTTCTGATTTGCTTTGTCCCTAATTCGGTTATTTCACTATCCCATAATAATTATTCAACAAATCGCTAGAAGACATTCTTAAACGATATTTTTAATCACAAAGCTCTTTTTTTTCTTTTTAGAAAAACGAACTTGTGAGTGACCGTCGCGTAAATCATTTTTTTTAATATGATTCATATTTTAGAACAAAACATTATGCATAATAGCCACAAAGTGTTCGCAAAACCGTTCGGACCAATTTACAATATTTTTGTAAAACTGTTTATAAAATCGTTGAAGATAAATATTGTTCAAAAAAATCATTCTGATTCAAGAAATAAGCATAAAGTGGATTTGTTGAGTTAAGATTGCATGACCATGAAAAATCCTGATTGAAAATCGAAAAATAAAACAATCAGAAACTATAATGAAGAGGTAAAAAACATTTTAGAAATCGTAAGAAAATAGACAAATTTGCTGAGTCGATATTTTATCTCTTTCCTTAAATAAATAAATCAGTAATAATGCATGACGTTTCTGTGCGATTTTTAAATCTCATGATATAACCATGATAAATTTGTTTCGCAACACTCGAAGCAGGATTTACAAACTTAGATAACAAAGTTATATTCTCGAGACTTATTTAAAAAAAAATTAAAAACAAATTGGCTGGAAGCTTTAGTGTTTAATTTTATGTGTGTTGAATTGAAAAGACAACGCATCTATTTATATGTATGAGTTACTTGATCGCTAAAAATAATCTTATGAAAAAATAAAAGTATATTCAAGAATATAAATAGTTTTGAATTATTTCAAAGAATATTCCATAATTATTTCATAACTATACAATTATTTGAAAAATATTTCTTTAGTTATTTTTTAAAATATCACATATTTATTTGAGAAATATTTCATTAGGATTTGATGCAAACTTTAGATTTAACTAAAAATAATATATGATTTTTTTTTAATTATTTGAAAACTATTCCAATGTTATTTTTTTAATTATTTGAAAAGTATTCCAATGTTATTTGAAAAATAA
Source organism: Brassica carinata (assembly GCA_016771965.1). Taxonomy (NCBI): domain Eukaryota; kingdom Viridiplantae; phylum Streptophyta; class Magnoliopsida; order Brassicales; family Brassicaceae; genus Brassica; species Brassica carinata. The sequence goes on from CM028689.1 coordinate 47,319,259, forward strand.
AATATGAATTTTTTTTTAATTATTTGAAAAGTATTCCAATGACCACGAAAATCCTGATTGAAAAAAAAAACAGAACAATCAGAAACAATAATGAAGAGGTAAAAAACATTTTTGAAATCATAAGAAAATAGACAAATTTGCTGAGTCGATATTCTATCTCTTTCCTTAAATAAATAAATCACTAATAATGCATAACGTTTCTGTGCAATTTTTAAATCTCATAATATAACCATGATAAAAATTTTCACAACACCTGAAGCAGGATTTACAGACTTATTTAAAAAAAAAATTTAAAAAATCTGGCTGGAAGCTCTATTGTTTGATTTTATTTGTGTTGAAATGAAAAGTCTATGTGTCTATTTATATGTATAAGTTACTTGATCGCTAAAAATAATCTTATGAAAAAGTAAAAGTGTATTCAAGAATATAAATCGTTTAGAATTATTACAAAGAGTATTCCATAATTATTTCATAAGTATACAATTATTTGAAAAATATTTCTTTAATTATTTTTAAAATACCACATATTTATTTGAGAAATATTTCATTAGTATTTGATGCAAACTTTAAATTTAACTATAAATAATATATGATTTTTTTAAATTATTTGAAAAGTATTCCATTGTTATTTGGACGCAATATTTACAATGATCCAAAAATAGTATATGCAATTATATGGACGAAAGTTTTAATTTGTCCCGAATAATATAGGAACACTTTGTAATATCTAAACACATATTTGTAAAATCTATCTGTTTTCTATAAACCCAAATGCCATATTAATTCAAATTTATCGTGGAAGGCTCCTTGTTCTAGTGGTTTGACTAAGGGTTTATTAATGCTTTTACACCCGGGGGTTTGGGGTTCAAACCCCAAAAAATACCAAATGATGCCTATTATAGAGAAATAGGTTACAAGAGATCTTCAGCTTGGTGCAGGGCGTACCATCGAACATGGATCTCATAGGACGGTTCGGAGTGATGCAGTCAGGCGTATATTCTCACAAGATGGTAGAATTGTTGACTGTAAAATCGTCTATGTAGTATTCTCATCGTTGTAATAGCATAATTAATCAGACATTAAAAAAATCTAGTTTTATCTAGTCCATTAGGTTTATTCATTTTTCCAAATTTTTCTTCGGCCCAGTAGTTTTATAAAAAAAAAAAATTCAACATTTCTTGTAAAAAATGATAATCTTTCACGATTAACACTAACTCAACAACATATATAAAGAATCACAAATCTTTTGAGAGGTAAAATAAAAGAGAATTGCACTTGTTTGTTCTTTTAGATTATATTAAATATTCCTTGATCCAACAAAAATTTATTGATAAGAGATAACATAAAAATGTGTGTCAGAGGTACTCATGTAGTAAATGAAACATACATCTTCTCGTATGCATTATAGATTGGTGGCTTGTTTTTAAATCACGAAGAACCAACAAAAGATGCTGTACCACGTGAGGAAACGGCTACTAATGCTGAAATATATCGCTGTGGGACATCTGTCGATGAAGAATGAGCCTCGACCTAAGAATCTAATAACTCAGAATGATGAGAAATCGTAAAACTGAAAAGACGAAATATGTAAAGAAAGAAGTGAAGGGAAACAGCCAAATCAAGAATATTTATAGACGTCTCATATCCCTAAAGATCCTCCCCTCGGGTTTGGGGTTCAAACCCCAAAAAATACCAAATTATGCCTATTATAGAGAAATAGGTTACAAGAGATCTTCAGCTTGGTGCAGGGCGTACCATCGAACATGGATCTCATAGGACGGTTCGGAGTGATGCAGTCAGGCGTATATTCTCACAAGATAGTAGAATTGTTGACTGTAAAATCGTCTATGTAGTATTCTCATCGTTGTAATAGCATAATTAATCAGACATTAAAAAAAATCTAGTTTTATCTAGTCCATTAGGTTTATTCATTTTTCCAAATTTTTCTTCGGCCCAGTAGTTTTATAAAAAAAAAAAATTCAACATTTCTTGTAAAAAATGATAATCTTTCACGATTAACACTAACTCAACAACATATATAAAGAATCACAAATCTTTTGAGAGGTAAAATAAAAGAGAATTGCACTTGTTTGTTCTTTTAGATTATATTAAATATTCCTTGATCCAACAAAAATTTATTGATAAGAGATAACATAAAAATGTGTGTCAGAGGTACTCATGTAGTAAATGAAACATACATCTTCTCGTATGCATTATAGATTGGTGGCTTGTTTTTAAATCACGAAGAACCAACAAAAGATGCTGTACCACGTGAGGAAACGGCTACTAATGCTGAAATATATCGCTGTGGGACATCTGTCGATGAAGAATGAGCCTCGACCTAAGAATCTGATGACTCAGAATGATGAGAAATCGTAAAACTGAAAAGACGAAATATGTAAAGAAAGAAGTGAAGGGAAACAGCCAACTGAAGAATATTTATAGACGTCTCATATCCCTAAAGATCCTCCCTCCCCACCAAAGGAAAAGAAAGATCCTCCCCCCCAAAGGAAAAGAAATCAAAACCCTGAAAATTCAATGGGCCTATTTCCACAAACACCTACAAGGATCGAAAGATACATTGAATTCAAGAATATCCCACGCACTGGGGGGAGTTTATTATTGGACGTAGGCTTTGCACCCCTATCAATACCCGACCTAGTTCCAAAAACGCCCATAGAAATTGAAGGCCCACAGACAAAGAAAGCCCAACTCGCTAGAAGACAAAACATGGAAATGAAACCGACATGATGAGCTCATGCCCATGCCAGAGGGAAGGATGTTTGCTTGGTCAAACAATAACATATGATGCAGTATGACTCACATTTAATTCCTTGGGACGAAGTGAGTTGTGTTTGTGTCGCAGAATAGGTGACCTCACCTGACATGATCGAATATATGACTTCATCAGCAAGGACGACGAGCTTTCTTTTGTTTTCCAGACTGTCTCACAGCTCTAAAGGAAGAGAGATCGAGCCAGAGGACCAGATTTTATCCCCAGAATTTTTAGAGAGATAAACTTAGCAACATCGATTTCCATTGTATAGCAAGCTCGATCTGATGATCGATCTCGCCTCGCATTTTAACCTTTTTGATCCCAATTTACTTCTAATATAAAAAGATTTCGGACCTGCTTTGTCCCTAATTCAGTTATTTCACTATACCAAACTAATTATTCAACAAATCGCTAGAAGACATTCTTAAACGATATTTTTAATTACAAAGCTCGTTTTTTCGTTTAAAAATACGAAATTGTGAGTGACCGTCGCGTAAATCATTTGGTTAATATGATTCATCTTTTAGAACAAAACATTATGCATAATAGCCAGAAAGTGTTCACAAAACAGTTCTGACCGATTTAAAATATTTTTGTAAAACTGTTTATAAAATTGTTAAAGATAAATATTGTTCAAAAAAATCATTCTGATTCAAGAAATAAGCATATATTGGATTTGTTGAGGTAAGATTGCATGACCACGAAAATCCTGATTGAAAATCAAAAAACAAAACTATCAAAAACGATAATGAAGAGGTAAAAAACATTTTAGAATTCGTAAGAAAATAGACAAATTTGCTGAGTCGATATTCTTTCTCTTTCCATAATTAAATAAATTACTAATAATGCCTGATGTTTCTGTGCAATTTTTAAATCTCATGATATAACCATGATAATTTTGTTTCGCAACACCCGAAGCAGGATTTATAAACTTAGATAACTAAGTTATATTCTCGAGACTTATTAAAAAAAAATTGGCTGGAAGCTTTTTTGTTTGATTTTATGTGTGTTGACATGAAAAGACTATGTGTCTATTTATATGTATGATTTACTTGATCTCTAAAAATAATCTTATGAAACAGTAAAAGAATATTCAAGAATATAAATAGTTTAGAATTATTAAAAGAGTATTCCATAATTATTTCATAAGTATACAATTATTTGAAAAATATTTCTTTAATTATTTTTAAAATATCACATATTTATTTGAGAAATATTTCGTTAGTATTTGATGCAAACTTTAGATTTAACTAAAAATAATATATGATTTTTTATAATTATTTGAAAAGTATTCCATTTTTATTTGGACGCAATATTCACAATGATCCAAAATTAGTATATGCAATTATATGGACAAAATTTTTAATTTGTCCCGAATAATATAGGAACGTTTTGTAATATCTAAACACATATTTGTAAAAGTTACCTGTTTTCTATAAACCCAAATACCATATTAATCAAATTTTATCGTGGAAGGCCCCTTGGTCCAGTGGTTTGTCTAAGAGTTCATTAATGCTTTTACACCCAGAGGTTTGGGGTTCAAACCCAAAAAAATACCAAATTATACCTATTATGGAGAAATAGGTTACAAGAGATCTTCACCTTGGTGCAGGGCATACCAGCGAACATGGATCTCATAGGACAGTTCGGAGTGATGCAGTCAGGCGTGTATTCTCACAAGGGGGTAGAGTTGTCGGCTGTAAAATCGTCTATGTAGTATTCTCATCGTTGTAATAGCATAATTAATCATGTAATAGCATAATTAATCAGAGATATAAAAAATCAAACATTATCTAGTCCATTGGGTTTATTCATTTTTCCAAATTTTTATTCGACCTAGTAGTTTTATAAAAAACAATTTTAACACTTCTTGTAAAAAAGGATAATCATTCACAATTAACACTAACTCAACAACTGGTATACCATGGATTTGACCCAGTTTTACCAATGGTATATGAGTGTTTTAAGATATATTTGTTATGTTTGGGAGTCTATTTAGTGTATTTACACGTTTAGGTACGTTTTGGAGAAATATGGTGATTTTGGTGTCTTTGGAGTGCAGAACTGAGCATATGTGTCAGATGTTTAGCTATGGATGGAGACCTTTTCACCGTTAGATTGAGTTCATCTTTTGACACAAGATAGAGCTTTGAGTTAGCTTTCCAATGCCACCGGTTTCATATCAGCATCTTGTAGAAGAAGTTATGCTCGTTTTACTGAAGAGTAGTCAGTCTGCCTCGCGAGAGGAAACTATCGAGAAAAGGAACGTATGTCGATCGATGCAGCACTCTTGACATCGATCGACAGGGATGCCAGAAGGTGGGCCGAGCATATTTTATGACCGACTAAGGCCCAGAAGCAACCAAAAATTACCAGAATACCCTTGGATGACCTAAAACCCTATTTATATTATTTCTAAGCCATTGTTGACGGCTACACACTTTCTTTTACTCATTTTTCTTATTTAGGAGAGAAGAGAGGAATTCCTTCAGAGTCCTCCTGGATCTCCATTGGTTTTAGTTTTATTTATATTTATGTTCTTCATCTATGATTTCTGTGACAAACTTCATGCTTGAATAGATTCACCTGTTAGGTTTATGATTCAAATATGTTATGTGGGATTAGCCCCAAATGTAGAATTGCTAAATTTTGATATTCATCATATAGGTTGCTCTTCCTGCTTGTGTTCTAGAGTCATGAACTAGAACCCTGATCTTAGAATTATTAGGTTTAAGCTACTGCTTGACTTATTCTCTGAACCTAACCTATCTGAGCTAGGATTGATAGAAACAAACGAAAGTTGCGTTAGACATCCTAGTGAACGTGTGTTCAACCCGATCGTAAAGCTTGCTAGAAGCGATATCGATCGAGAATCAAATAGATTAATCGATCGATATTGTGAAAGGTGTATCGATCGATATTCCTATAGAATAATCGATCGACACTTTCTTGTGAGCGATAAACGAATGTTGAGATCCAAGATCTAGATATTAGACTGTCTATACAATGGAAGTTGTTAGATTTTTACTCCCAGTTGAGTTCTAATATATCTATCAGCTTAGTAACCTATATCATTATAATCCTGATTTCCTGAATAGAAATCCTAGATCTAGCAACACATCCTTCCATCAAACAACTCTCACTTTACCGAGCAACTACCTTGCTTACCTGCTTAGCTATATTTATTTACTGCTTTATTAAACTTATTAGCCTAGCTTAATCATATTTGAGAGAGTAATTCACTCCTTAGGGTAATTTGAGTGATATTAAATTTGGCGCCATTGCCGGGGAGCTTTGATCGCCATTAGATCTTGTCTAGTTAGATTTAGTCTAGGTTTTTCTACTGTTCTAAAAATCTCATAAAATTATTTATTCTTCTATATCAGGTACATAAATCTTAGTACAAGAAAAAAATAGACAGAATTTTTAGGTCCATCAAAGAAGGTGTCTGCTGGTTTATGCACGATCTGTAATTCTACGAGGGACGTATCGATCGACACCCTCCAAGCAGCATCGATCGACAGTGTGAACCAAGCATCGAACGATACTATTCATCATGTGGCGGAAAACACTGTTCATCACGGGACTGTTCACCAGGTTACTGTTCATCCCGATACTGTTCACCAGGTTACTGTTCATCCTGTTACTATTCATACTGGTACTATTCATCGTGATACTATTCATCACGATATTGTTCATCTTCCGTCGATCGACACTGTTAATCCCGTGTCGATCGACATTATTCATCCTAATTTTATTCATTGCGACACTGTCATCCGAACACTGTTCATCGCGACACTGTTCATCCGAACACTGTTCATGACGACAGTGTTCATCCGAACACTATTCATCCCGACACTGTTCATTGAATGTCGAACGATGTTACCTGCGTGGAGACAGAGAAGGATGAAGTGCTTATACTTGAGGTTGTTGAGAAGAGGATCTTACAAGACGAGGAAGGTCGAGCTCGCACAAACACAGGACAGCTGATTCATGCACAGGGAACTGCAATCCCTAATTATATTGCTATTTCAGAGAGGGACGACTTTGAGCTGAAACCTATATACGTCACCCTTTGCATCAGCATCCCTTTCATGGCTTTCCTTACGAGAAACCAATAGATCATATCAGCATGTTTGAGTAATTGGTACTGTTTATCTTCGATTGAGTCTGGGAAAGCCACTATTTCTGCAAACTTTTCCCATACACTCTTGATGGAGATGCAACTCATTGGTTCAAAAAGCTACCATCAACCTCCCTCATAACTTGGAATCACATCACAACCGCTTTCATCAACAACTTTCTCTGTGATGCTGCAGCAAATCTAGAGATTTAGATGAAATCTATGCTGGCATATACAGGAGAGGATGATGAACAACAAGGATCTGGAGAGCTGAGCAGAGTAGAAGAAGCTGATACAAGTGATCCTACCTCAGAATCGATCGATACCATCACCTCAGATTCGATCGATACTAGCACCTCAAAATCGATCGACATAGACTTTTATCATCGGTTGATACCTCTCGAAATCCCAGAAAGATCGAGTTGTCCTCATGACATTGCAGACTCGACATAGAAGAACACTGATGTATCAAGCTATTACATTGCCCCATATGTAGAAAAAGATATCACCATGGAAGATTTATTGGAGTTAGAAGAATTATTAGAGTTAGAGGATGGAGAACAGCTTGGAGATTTAGATTCAACTAGGGAAGTCACTATGGAAGACTTCTTGGAGCTGGAGGAATGGCTTGAGGATATAGATCAGAACTCGAAGCAGAAGCTTTATGATGATCGGTACACTTTAAGAAAAGCTCTGGAAACTTCGCCAAAGGCTGACATCGATCGACATGAACCTAATGAGATCGATCAATATCCACACGAGAGTACCGTCCGACAGTACCCACCTGATATCGATCAACAACCACCCGACGGTATCGATCTGCACTCACCCTATATCATTGATCGACGCCCACCAGATAGGATCGATTGACACCCACCCGATTGGATTGATCTAAACTCATGCTTGGATGAACTATCAGGATACATGATTGAACCAGGACCAATTATGGACAGATTGCAAGAGTCTGAGACCTCACACCTTGCTGTCCCTGAACATCACAGACCCCTTACATGCACAGTAGAAGCTTCTGGGTTTCACAAAAGAGTGAAAAGGATACATGACCCTATGAAGTTTGTGGTTTCCTGCGATGTTTGTGAAGTTGAATCGCCTATTCCACCAGACATAAGTGAGCCTCAAGGATACTCAATTGGGGTACTTGATAATCATCAGCATGCAGTAGGTTCTCAGAGAAGGTCGAGATTTAGATGTGACGTTGACAGAGGCCCCGCAACACCAGTATCGAACGACATCAGCAAACCGGAATCGATCGACACTACCACTTCATCATTGATCGACACCGACCAGATACCATCGATCGACATCCGTCGCAAATCAGACCAGAATGAGTTTGAAGTGTGTCAAAATCTTTTTTATGGAGGCACCACCAAGCGATCAGACAAGTCTGGGGGAAAAAGGAGGAAGAATTGGAAGAAGAGAAAAAGGACGAAGGGGAGTCCTCAGTTATTATTGATTCCTCACTTCTCAGACGGTGTCAAGAAATCCAGAGTGCGTAGCAGATATTTCTCACAGCCATTTGCAAAACTTCGAGCGCTCCTTATTGCTGAGATGATAGACAAAGGAGTAGAGTCTATGGAGGAGGCATATCATAAGTACAGACTTGGTAATTGCTTCAGAGAGAGCAGAAAGACAGATAGGGACATTGAGCTGTTATTCAACAAAGTCAGCCGTAAGCCTAGGAGAACTCTGAAGAAGGACCAAGATCTTGGGAAGTTCCTTATTCCATGCTCTACACATAGCCACAATTTGCCAAACGTTCTCTGCGATACTGGACCTGTAGTCAGCATCATGGCCATAGACATTACTAAACTATTAGGACTAAAGATGGAATCTTCTCAAGATAGTTTCACTTTCGTGGAAAACTCCAAGGCAAGCTCAGTAGGCATGATCATGGATGTTAAGGTGGAGATAGGAGAATGGACTATCAATGTGGACTTTCATGTCGTGGAGATCAAATCAGATGAAACTGTCCTCAATGATCCCATGGAGAAGAAGAAAAGCTCAGCATCAATCGATAGGAAGCCTAAGACATCGGTCGACATTCAGCCTGCAACATCGGTCGCCATTCAGTTTTCACCATCGGTCGACAAGCAGTTTTCAGAATCGATCGACACAAAGGTTTCAGCATCGGTCGACACCCTCCCAATTTCATAACAGCCCGAGACTGAAAAGTCTAAGTCTAGGGGAAGGACCTGGAATAGGAAGAAGAAGAGGAAAAAGAATATAGATGTAGATTTCCTGTTACTAGTCCCTTCGCAATGTCAAGAGGGAAGTCTTGAGTATAGAGTACGCTACAGAGGAGGTCCAGAACCTTTCACCAAGTTTAGAGTGCTATGTGATACAGAGCTGAGAGATAAAGGGGAAGCTGAGAGATAAAGGGGAAGCTTCAGCAAGAGCTCTTATCAACTGCCTCAACAAAATGAGGAAGAGAGACACTGAGACTTATTTTGGAGCAAGTACACAATCTCATCCGGACTAAAACAAATCTCCAAAAGTCAAGCTAATGACTGAAAATAAGCGCTGAGTGGGAGGCAACCCACTGTTAGGTTTGTTTTAAATTTGATTTTAATTTCATTTACTACTGATTTTCGTTTTATTTTTATTGCAGGTAAAAAAAGTGATGAACAGTACACGACGACACTGTAGCACACTGACAAACGACACTATAGCAGTAGCGTCGATCGACACTGTAGCAGGAAAATTGAGCGGCACTGTAGCAAAGTTACTGTAGATGCGTTACTGTAGCATAATCACTGTTTATCGGAAAAAAAAATTGATTTTCTTTTCATTTATTACTTAATTTTCGTGTTTTATTTATATCAATTAAAAGGAAAAAGGATCCGAGGAAGATGAGTTTGCACAAGAATCGACGATGGCTAGCTAGCATCGATCGACAAAGCATCAAGAGTATTGATCGCCACTTAACTGTGTTGGTCAACACTCATATCCAAAGCAGGTATACCGTATTCCTTGTTATTTTGTCCTTATGATTTATTTCCCCACCAATATTAGACTGTATAACACTGGTGACAGTGTTGTTTAAGTCTGGGGGAAGTTCTACTGATATTGTGTTATAGTTAGTGAAAAAAAAAAGATCCGAATAGACGATTGCTCAACACATTGACCGATGAGACCAGCTCGATATCGATCGACAACACTTAATCATCAACGATCGACTGTCGTTTCATTGTGTCACACGATTGTTCTAGCCATAGACCGATGAGACCATGTTGATATCGTTTGACAGCACTTCAGCAACAACGATCGATTGTCACTTCATTGTGTCGATCGATAGCGAGCAGGTTATCATTTTACTTGTTACATTGATTACTTATGATTTATGTTTTCACCGTAACTCCGACTGGATTTACACTGGGGACAGTGTAATTTAAGTCTGGGGGGATGTTTACTGATATTAGTTACTTTGTACAATGTTTGTGAGTCTGTGAGTCTATGAGTCTGTGAGTCTGTGAGTATTACTGATATTTAAGTCTGTGAGTCTTATTAAATGTTTTCAAAAAAATTTTATTGTGTCAAGAAGGGTACAATGAACTTTTTCAATTTTTCACTTATTATCTAACCACTCTTTAGCACCATTCTTAGACTTGTTGACTGCAGAATGTACTAGAGATGCTAAAGTGGATCACCTGTCAACTATGACAACACTTGCTATGAATGTTTGAAGGAACCAAAGCTGATCTCCAACCTAATTTGACTACATTTACTTGTCTTGGGGCTTGGTATACACGGGGTCGGATTCTTCAAACAAATCTGGAAGGTAAAGCCTTGTGTAGATATATATATCACCCTCTCTTTCTCAATTTTGAAATTTAGATTTAAATTTTCAGTCTCTAAAAAAATGTAATTAAAAAAATATATGTATATATATAGGAATAGTTAGATATTATTTTGGAAAGGAATTCGAACAGGACTTGGTGGTTACAATAATTAAGGCTTGATTCACAAGAATTCTATAGGTAAAGGGTTCGAACAGGACTTGGTGGCTACAACCATTAAGGCTCGATTCAAAAAGAATCCTACGATATAGGTCCAAAAGAAGTGAACAGGGCTTGGTGGCTAAAACTATTAAGACTTGATTCAAGGAATCCTTTCCAATCTTGGTCACTGTCTTGCAAATAAAAGTAGACTTTGGCTAGGAGAGAAATAAGTAGTGAGAGAGGAAAGAAACTTCTTTTTACCTGCAGGTCCAGATACTTGTTTGAGCAGTCTTGCATCTTGTGATCGATACCCCCAACGTAAAGCCTGCATTTTTATTTTTACGCAAAGAAATGAGATCAGTAGAGGGGTTAGTCAGACATGATTTGCTAAGTTGCTGGCTAGATGAATTTGGTTGCTAAGCTAGGATATGGCATATAAAGTGTTTCTGTAGTTAGGCGATATTTGATTTTTCTTACAATATTGTAGAGGTGATGATTTCAAGTTTTAATATTGTGTGAGTCCCTACTATTTTCAAACCTCTTTCAGAGAGACTGCATGTTTGTTTTGCTTGAGGACAAGCAAAAGGGTAAGTCTGGGAGAGTTGAAATACCATGGATTTGACCCACTTTTACCCATGGTATATGAGTGTTTTAAGATATTATTATTATTTTTTGGAGTCTATTTAGTGTATTTACAGGTTTAGGTACGTTTTGGAGAAATATGGTGATTTTGGTGCCTTTGGAGTGCAGAACTACGCATACACGTCAGATGTTTAGCTATGGATGGAGACTTTTCACCGTTAGATTGAGCTCATATTTTGGCATAAGATGGAGCTTTGAGTTAGCTTTCCAATGCCACTGGCTTCAGGTCAATCAGCATCCTGTAGCAGAAGTTATGCCCGTATTATTGAAGAGTGGTCAGTCTGCCTCACGAGAGGAAGCTGTCGAGAAAAGGAACGTATGTCGATCGATGCAGCACTCTTGACATCGATCGACAGGGATGCCAGAAGGCGGGCCTAGCATATTTTATGACCGACTAAGGCCCATAAACAACCATAAATTACCAGAATACCCTTGGACGACCTAAAACCCTATTTATGTTATTTCTAAGCCATTGTTGAGGGCTACACGCTTTCTACGCTTTCTTTTACTCATTGTTCTTAGTTATGAGAGAAGGGAGGAACTCCTTCAGAGTCCTCCTGGAACTCCATTGGTTTTGGTTTTATTTATATTTATGTTCTTCATCTATTCATCTATGATTTCTGTGACAAACTTCATGCTTGAATATATTCACCTGTTAGGTTTAAATTTTAAATAGGTTATGTGGGACTATCCCCAAATATAGAATTGCTAAGTTGTGATATTCATCATATAGGTTGCTCTTCCTGCTTGTGTTCTAGAGTCATGAACTAGAACCCTGATCTTAGAATTATTGGGTTTACGCTACTGCTTGACTTATTCTCTGAACCTAACCTATCTGAGCTAGGATTGATAGAAACAAACGAAAGTTGCTTTAGACATCATAGTGAACGTGAGTTCAACCCGATCGTAAAGCTTGCTAGAAGCGATATCGATCGATAATCAAATAGATTAATCGATCGATATTGTGAAAGGTGTATCGATCGATATTCCTATAGAATAATCGATCGACACTTTCTTGTGATCAATAAACGAATGTTGAGATCCAAGATCTAGATATTAAACTGTCTATACAATGGAAGTTGTTGGATTTGTACTCCTAGTTGAGTTCTAATATATCTAGAAGCTTAGTAACCTATATCATTATAATCCTGATTTCCTGAATAGAAACCCTAGATCTAGCAAAACATCCTTCCATCAAACAACTCTCAATTTACCGAGCAACTACCTTGCTCACCTGCTTTGCTATATTTATTTACTGCTTTTTTAAACCTAATAGCCTAGCTTAATTATATAACTATTAGATATTTTGTGTGTCCTAGCCAGACCCGTCCCTCCCATAAAGCATATGAAGCTTCGGCTTTAGGCCACAATTAGTTTAAGTATTTTTAGGGCCACAAACATTAATTCATGTATAAACTAAATACTAATTGATGATTCATTTTATATGTTACATGTGTTTGAAGACTTAGTTAGATAAACTATAAAGATTTTCAATCTTATATTCATTGTTATTCCTTTAAACTTCTAATAATTTATATATACCTTCTTAGTCTCTTTCTATAAAAAAAATCATTGCTGATCTTATAATCGTGTTTTTACCTTTCCTAGTTATCAATATTTTTCAAAACTTATATAATTAATATAAACCTATAAATAATACAACAACTACAAACCTAATTTATTTCATAACAGATATTATGAATAAAACTAAATCCATTTTTCCTATGTAAAAAAACATGATATATCATATTTAAAAGGGTTAAAAATATTTGTTGTTTAAAAATATACATAAAGGCCACAATTTTCTATATTGCATTAGGCCTCCAAATATTTAGGGACGGCACTGGTCCTAGCTCCTTGTGAATTCGATCCCAAAGTACTACAACTGAACCTCTTATTTGAGAGAGTAATTCATTCTTTAGGGTAATTTGAGTGATATCAACAACATATATAAAGAATCACAAATCTTTTGAGAGGTAGAATAAAAGAGACTTGCACTTGTTTGTTCTCTTAGATTCTATTAAATATTCCTTGATCCAACAAAAATTTAATGATTAAAGATAACATAAATATGTGTGTGAGAGGTACTCATGTAGTAAATGAAACATACATCTTCTCGTATGCATTATAGATTGGTGGCTTATTTTTAAATCGCGAAGAACCAACTAAAGATGCTGTACCACGTGAGGAAACTGCTACTAATGATGAAATATATCTCTGTGGGACATCTATCGATGAAGAATGAGCCTCAAAAATAGGATGACTTACGTCCCAACAAGAATGACCCGCTAATTGCGACCTAAAAACCTGATAACTCAGAATGATGTGAAATCGTAAAACTGAAAAGACGAAATATGTAAAGAAAGAAGTGAAGAGAAATAGCCAACTCAAGAATATTTATAGACGCTTCATATCCGTAAAGAACCTCCCCTCCCCAAGGAAAAGAAATCAAAACCCTGAAAACCTAATGGGCCTATTTCCACAAACGGCGACAAGGATCCAAAGATACATCGAATTCACGAATTTCCCACAAACTCGGGGGAGCTTATTATTGGAGCTAGGCTTTGCACCCCTATCAATACCCGACCTAGTTCCAAAAACACCCATCGAAATTGAAGGCCCAAAAACAAAGAAAGCCCAGCTCGCTAGAAGACAAAACATGGAAATGAAACCGACATGACGAGCTCATGCCCATGCCAGAGGGAAGGATGTTTGCTTGGTCAAACAAGCACAAATGATGCAGTACGACTCACATTTAATGCCTTGCAACAAAGTGAGTTGTGTTTGTGTCGCAGAATAGGTGACCTCACCTAACATGATCGAATATATGACTTCATCAGCAAGGACGACGAGCTTTCTTTTGTCTTCCAGACTGTCTCACAGCTCTAAAGGAAGAGCGATCAAGCAAGAGGACCAGCTTCTATCCCCATAATTTTTAGAGAGATTTTAGAGAGATAAACTTAGTAACATCGATTTCCATTGTATAGCAAGCTCGATCTGATAATCGATCTTGCCTCGCATTTGTAACCCTTTTTGATCCCGATTTACTTCTAATATAAACAATATTCTCACCTGCTTTGTACCTAATTCAGTTATTTCAGTATCCCAAACTCATTATTCAGAAAATCGCTAGAAGACATTCTTAAACGATATTTTTAATCACAAAGCTCATTTTTTTTTCATTTTAGAAAAACTAACTTGTGAGTGACCGTCGTGCAAATCATTTTATTAATATGATCCATCTTTTAGAACAAAACATTATGCATAATAGCCACAAAGTTTTCGCAAAACCGTTCGGACCAATTTAAAATATTTTTGTAAAACAGTTTATAAAATTGTTAAAGATAAATATTTTTCAAAAGAAAATAATTCTGATTCAAGAAATAAGCATAAAATGGATTTGTTGAGTTAAGATTGCAAGACCACGAAAATCCTGATTGAAAAAAAAAAACAGAACAATCAGAAACGATAATGAAGAGGTAAAAAATATTTTTGAAATCTTAAGAAAATAGACAAATTTGCTGAGTCGATATTCTATCTCTTTCCTTAAATAAATAAATCACTAATAATGCATAACGTTTATGTGCAATTTTTAAATCTCATGATATAACCATGATAAATTTTTTCACAACACCTGAAGCAGGATTTACAAACTTAGATAACTAAGTTATATTCTCGAGACTTATTTAAAAAAAAATTAAAAAATTTGGCTGGAAGCTTTATTGTTTGATTTTATGTGTGTTGAAATGAAAAGTCTATGTGTCTATTTATATGTATAAGTTACTTGATCGCTAGAAATAATCTTATGAAAAAGTAAAAGTGTATTCAAGAATATAAATAGTTTAGAATTATTACAAAGAGTATTCCATAATTATTTCATAAGTATACAATTATTTGAAAAATATTTCTTTAATTATTTTTAAAATACCACATATTTATTTGAGAAATATTTCATTAGTATTTGATGCAAACTTTAAATTTAACTAAAAATAATATATGATTTTTAAAATTATTTGAAAAGTATTCCATTGTTATTTGGACGCAATATTTACAATGATCCAAAAATAGTATATGCAATTATGTGGACGAAAGTTTTAATTTGTCTCGAATAATATAGGAACGTTTTGTAATATGTAAACACAGATTTGTAAAATTTATCTGTTTTCTATAAACCCAAATACCATATTAAACCAAATTTTATCGTGGAAGGCCCCTTGTTCCAGTGGTTTGACTAAGAGTTCATTAATACTTTACACCCGGAGGTTTGGGGTTCAAACCCCCAAAAATACCAAATTATGCCTATTATGGAGAAATAGGTTATAAGTGATCTTCAGTTTGGTGCAGGGCGTACCATCGAATATGGATCTCACAGGACGGCTCGGAGTGATGCAGTCAGGCGTGTATTCTCACAAGGTGGTAGAATTGTTGACTGTTAAATCGTCTATGTAATATTCTCATCGTTGTAATAGAATAATTAATCAGACATTAAAAAATTGAAATTTTATCTTGTCCATTAGGTTTATTCATTTTTCCAAATTTTTATTCGGCCCAGTAGTTTTATAAAAAATAATTTCAACACGTCTTGTAAAAAGGATAATCATTCACGATTAACACTAACTCAACAACATATATAAAGAATCACAAATCTTTTGAGAGGTAAAATAAAAGAGACTTGCACTTGTTTGTTCTTTTAGATTCTATTAAATATTCCTTGATCCAACAAAAATTTATTGATAAGAGATAACATAAATATGTGTGTGAGATGTACTCATGTAGTAAATGCAACATACATCTTCTCGTATGATTGGTGCTTTCATAGTGAATGGGGCAAAGAGAACGAAGGATGAAGATATATTTTTTTACAGATCCCATTCCAATAAGTAAAGAGTGCATCTGTCCCTTTAATCATTGCCTCCAAAACAGCTGCAACTGAATTATCCCTTTCTATACAATTCTATTTTGGGCTTTTTGCAAAACTGAATCAAAATAAAAGGTCAAAAACAAAACTAACCTCTCATTTTTTAAATTATTTTTTTGTCCTATTCACCCTCCATATTCACATTATTTACGAAAATACCATTAAATTTTTTTTTTCGAGAATGAGTTTTTTACTCTCTCAACCTCATCATCTTCATGTATTCACAAGATTGTCATTGCCATCAATATCCAACTACCATGAACAACCAATTTGAAGCTCTTAATTCAGCTAAACTCGATTTACACTTTCTCTTTCTCAATTGTTTTGAACTAAAAAAAACATCTCTATCACTTTATCTCCATATTCATCCAAAAAACTCAAACTTTTGATTCAAAATTTTTATAGTTGATAGAGCAATTCAAGCATACTATTCTTGGTGGGTTACTTTCATTTAAGGTTCTGGGTGGTTGGAGAAGACTATGTGTGCTAAGGAAATCATCTCACTAGTTTAAGGTATGAAATTGAAAATTTTTCCAGATCTATTCGCGTAGAAGACTTACATGTAAGTCGTCTGGCTGTAGAAGACTTACCAGTAAGTCGTCAAAGATAAACAGGTTAGTTTTGCATTTGACCGAATTGTGTCAGATATTTGACTTTTCCCAGACGACTTACCAGTAAGTCGTCTCTGGGAAAACAAAAATTTCAATATTTTATTAAAGCTAGACGACTTACTTGTAATTGGAAAATAAAACTTAAATATTTAACTTTTCCCAGACGACTTACTTGAAAGTCGTCCAGGATAAGCAAAGTCGTCCAGAGTTTTTTCCGACATTCTGGTCAAACCTTGCTTATCTCGGACGACTTTCTCGTAAGTCGTCTAACTGGATGACTTTCAAGTAAGTCGTCTAGGAAAAGTTAAATATTAAATTTTTATTTTCGAATAGCAAACTAACCTGAGATGACTTACTAGTAAGTCGTCTTGCTTTCAAAAAATATTGAGATTTTTTGTTTTACCAAAGACGACTTACTGGTAAGTCGTCCAGGAAAAGTCAAATATCTTACACAATTCGGTCAAATGCAAAACTAACCCGTTTATCCTAGAAGTCGTTTAGCTTTTTTTTAAAACAAACAAAGCTGGACGACTTTACGACTTACAAGTAAGTCGTCCACTTAAAAGTCAATTGCAAAAATGACCTGTTTGGACGAGTTACTGGTAAGTCGTCTATGTCTTCCAGACGACTTACTGGTATGTCATCTGCGTCAATGTTTAGTAAACTTTCATTTTGTCCATGTTTACTAATGTGTTTTATTTTGAATTTTTGTAGATGATGCGTCAGTTACATGCATTGTATGGAGAATGGTTGTTGAAAGATGGCTGTTGGGATTTTGTGGTTGATAATTTCAAAGGAGGGAGAATGTTTTTTTTTTGATAGAAGGTTCGACACATGCTGAACTTGTTGCAATGGCTCAAGAAGATTATAACCTGGACAGGAGCATAGAGTCTGTGGAAATAACCTACTCATTACCAGCAGAAATGATGCAACATATGGCTCCAGACATCCCTCCTATTCATGTTACAAGTGATAGACAAGTTCGAAACTTGCTCGAGATAACCAAAACGCATGGAGTGCAGCTTTGTGTATCAAGCCGTAGCAAGTTGGAAACGGTTTCAGAGTAATGGGAAGAAGCTGATGAAGCTGATGAAGCTGATGAAGATGAAGATCATGATGTAGAGGATGATGATGGGGAGGGGGATGATGGGGAGGAGGATGCTCATATCTCTATGGTTGCTGAAGCGGACGAGGATTACAATGTTTATGGAAAGGTTAAAGATGAGGATGAGGAAAAAGATGATGATATGTGTTTTGAAGAGTTAAAAGAGACATATGCTATTGAAGGAGGAAGATCGAATGGTAACAGTATCTATGTCAACCAGAGTTTTGTTAGCAAGGATGCACTGCTTTCAGAGCTGCGGTTGCAGCAGTGAGGGGTAAGTTCTCCTTCGGAATATACAAGTCAACGAAAACTCTCCTTGTGGCAACATGTCGGGTTAGTGGTTGTGGATGGAAGATTAGAGCGAGTGTGAAACATGGGACAAACACGTTTTGGGTAACAAAGTATGTAGAAAAACATACATGCTCAGTGGGAGACCGACTCGCTCAGCGGAGACACTGTACTCCGAAGTATGTTGGTAGGCTTTTCATTGATCGTGTTGGAATCATTGATGGGTTGGTTCCGCAGCATATCACTGATGCAATGAAGAACATGTTTGGCATGGAGCTTGATTACACCACTTCATACAGAGCACTGTTATATGCACAAACATTGGTGAGAGGATCAGCAGAAGATGGGTATTCGCGTCTGCCATCATATCTCGAGCAAATCTCCCTAACAAATCCCGATTCTATCACTGCTATAGAACTTGATTCTAAGAATAGATTTAAGTATCTATTTCTCTCTTTTGGAGCTTCTATTAAAGGTTTTAAGTATCAGAGAAGGGTCATTGTGGTGGATGAGACTCACCTAAGTGGGAAGCATGGAGGTGTTATGTTAGTTGCAGCCGCACAAGATGGGAATTTTCAGATATTTCCATTGGCTTTTGGGATCGTAGATGCTGAAGATGAACCTTCTTGGGAATGGTTTTTCACAAAATTGGCTAGTTGTGTATCTGATGACCAGCCTCTGGTGATAGTCTCCGACAGGGACACGGCCATTAAAAGTGCGTGTGATAAGGTGTTTCCTTAGGTAACCCGAGGAATATGTTATTATCACCTTCAAGATAACATTGTCAAAAAGTTTAAAGGGAAACATCTCTTGTACTTGGTGAAAGGTGCTGCTTATGCTCATACGGTTTACGATTTTGACCAGTACATGGCTGAGATACGGAGTGTAAACCCGGACCTTGCAACGTATTTGGAGAAAGCCGACGTCAGCCTATGGTCAAGGGTTTATTTTCAGGGAGACAGGACAACATAAAAACAAGCAACATCGCTGAATCTACTAATTCCGCACTGAAGCGAGCTAGAGGATTTTCGATTCAGTTCCTGTTGGAGTTCATAAGGGAGAAGCTAGGAAGGTGGTTTTGGAAAAGGAGAGAAGATGCTTTGAGTCTCCCAACTCAACATAGTCGGGGTGTTGAATACTTTCTTGTTGTTCGATCGAAGATAGCGGATACGATGAGGGCCCAACCAATTGATGGATGGAGATTCTTGGTGAAAGGTGGCAAAATGGACTATGTGGTTGATTTGGAACATAGAAAGTGTGATTGTGGTGTCTATGCAGTGGAGAAAATACCTTGCTCTCATGCTATAGCTGCTGGAACATATGCTCGTTTGCATATCGACACACTTGTATGTCCAGTGTACTCAAAGGATTATTTGTTTGCAGGATACTCAGAGAATATATATCCTTGTGTTGGAAAACATGTTGAGGAACGCACATGCTTTCCTCCGGATGTAAAGCGTGGTCGGGGGAGACTGAAGAAATCAAGATGGCAATCTTGGTTGGAACTATCCAGGATGAAAGGACGCAAACCCCAGAAGCAACACAGGGTTTATAGATGCTCAAACTGCAAAGAAACTGGCCATACGAAATCACAAAGTAAGAAATGATGTGGACGGCCTTCAAGTGAGTCGTCCAGACGACCTTCAAGTTAGTCGTCCAATGTTTAGTCTTCCAGAAGACCTTGAAGTAAGTCGTCCAGACGACCTTCAAGTTAGTCGTCCAGTGTTTAGTCTTCCAACTTATGAATTTTTCTTATGAATTTATGTAGTGGAGTCTGTGTCAACTTATGAATTTTTCTTATGAATTTGTGTTTCCAGATGACTTACCATTAAGCCGGCCTGAAGACTTTCCAGACGACTTATAATTAAGTCGTCTTTCCAGATTACTTACCATTAAGTTGCCATCATATACCACCACATCAAAATAATCAAGTTTAAATACACACATCAGCCTAATCTATCATACAAAATAATCTAACGTAGCATGTTTATCATCCCTATACGTTGCCAGATTTTCATCATTGTCCTCGTTATCTTTCTCATGCTGGCCAGGAAGCTCTTTAAATATATCCACCGCCATTTTATCCCTCATAGCCTTCCCGTTGCACTTAGAAAAGTCTTTATTATTAAATGGCATCCCAAGAGCATGACATTCAATGTACGTTAGAGCGTACACGCCACAATCACCAGATCAGGCCTGAGGGATATCTTCCGGTCTCGAGTATGTGAATGGCTCCAGGGTGTATTAGGCACGCTGTTCGTCGGAGGGAGCGCACTCAACAAGCAGATAAGGGACCATGTTGAGAAAAGGCTCCATTATTTCATCGAGGTCTTCTTGGGAGATATGCTTACAAATGCTGTTCCAGACGACTATGTGCCTCTTACGGATCAATATCCACATAGCAATCCAATGACTGTCCTTGTGATTCACTGGCGCATAGATATCATCAATATCCACTCCCCAAAACTTGTTTGATCAGCAAAATGATGGTATAGTGCCTGAATAATAATTCCACGCCCCACCAGAGAGTCTTCTTCCTAAACCGTTGTGATCGGGCTCTGAGTCCTTAAAATCCTTGTAGTTGCTTCTCCATTTCTGAGAAAAGAGATGATCAAGGAAGCAAATTCTCTAGCTCCTGAAGACTTGTGGCTTAGCATCGTACCTCTTCCTCAGCATATTTATCCAAGCATCCATATGCTGCATATAAAATAATACAAGTGAGAAGATATCAAACGAATTACTGGTAAGTCTTCTCGGTAGAAGACTTATCAGACGACTTACCGGTAAGTCTTCTTTGTAACTACATAGTAACAACAAGGATTTTAAGTCGTCTGGTAAGACTTACACAGTCCTCCAGCCAGGATAAGGAGGTCCGGAGGGTTCGATACCACCAAGTTGGACTTTTACGTGGTTTCTTGTCGAGAGGTGTTCTATAATGACTGCAAACACAAAATTTAGAAAAGCAATCAGTTTTTTGTAGACTAAAGCAAGCTATTATGGGAAAAGCAAACACTTACAGATCAGTTTTCAACCATTCAGCGAGCTCCTTCAACTTGTTCTTGTCAACAGCTGGAAAAGGATTATAGCCTGGGAAACGCTTTTTGTTTGGAATGATCACTTTGGCCGTGCTGTTTCCGCATAACGAGATTTCTGTGAGGCAGCAAGTTTCCTTGTTCGATCACTCTTTGCACGGCAAATTGCCAAAGCAGCATCCCTCTTTTTCTGATATCTAGCTAGCTCCTGTTGTAAATCCTCCACAGTGGGTACATGTTTGTCTAATAGAACCGTGCTCGGTTCTGGAACCATGCCCGGTTCTGGAGCTTTATCCTTGGTCAAATCTGCTATCACTAGACTAAGCTCGGTTCCGGACACATCTGGAGCTTGTTCCTCCGGCAAGCTCTTCTTTCCCGCGTTCGTCCCATTAACACTTTCACTCTGCAATGTACAAGATGTGTTTATACACTATAAACAAAGATCCATTTCAAACAATATTAACCAAAGATTAACCAAAGATCCATTTCAAACATGAAACAAAATCCATATACAAGAAACAAAACAATCGCACATGTTCTGACATACAAGAAACAAAACAAATCCAAAAACAAAGCAAATCCAACTTTCAGTTCTTATTCTTACGACTTTGTCTAGTGAATATCTTCTGACAGGTGTTGGGAGAGGTACTAACCCCGGGTTCGTGCGCCGGTTTAGGCGGAGGCGGATCATTAGAGGTAGTGTTTTGAAGATCATTAGATGATGTCCGTTTCCTTTTTTGGTGATACCAACCTTCTTCTCCACAGCTTCCATCCTATCCGACAGATACTCGATCTCCTTAAAGCACGTCCCAAACCCTTCCCTCATGGCATCAGCTATGTCCTTGAAGCATCTTTCAATATCCTCTTTGGTCATCCCACAAACAGTCGTAGTCACCTCTGTAGGAGCCTCTGTAGGAACCTCTTCATGTGCCTCTGTAGGAGGCACAGCAGTAGTCTCTGTACGAGCTTTCTTCCGAGGTCTTGGACTGAGATCCTTCACCACAACCTCTTTCTTCGCTGGACTCACAACCGCCAGCTTTGTATTGACCCAAGTACCGGTGACTTCCCAGTAATCCATGGTCCACTTCCTTGGTCTCTGATTATACATGATTTTAATTACGTTCTCCGTGGCCGGGTCCTCAACATCAGAGTCCCATTTTGGAAATATTTCACTAATGTCCTTCTGAACAAAGTTGATCACCGTAGTCTGCAGTAAATAGAAGATATAAACTTAGATATTTGACGGATTAAGAAAGATGGAAAGAAAAACTTGAAGACTTATAATTAAATTAGATGCGGAAAGTCTTCAGCTGGAAGACTTAGTAGAAGACTTATAATTAAATTAGATGCGGAAAGTCTTCCAGCTGGAAGACTTAGTAGAAGACTTATAATTAAGTCGTCTGGAAAGTCTTTCAGCTGGATAGTCTTTCCAGACGACTTAATTATAAGTCTTCTACTAAGTCTTCCAGCTGGAAGACTTTCCAAACGACTTAATTATAAGTCTTCTACTAAGTCGTCTAGCTGGAAGACTTTCCAGACGACTTAATTATAAGTCTTCTACTAAGTCTTTTGGATTGAAGTTAACATACCTGTCTGCAGATAGCATCTTTAAAGCATATGCGTCCTTTGCCACCCATGTAAGCCACTCTCGGTGGAGACGGTGTGTTTGGTATGGGATTACCATAATTAGCACCCAATTCCGACAGAGCTGTGTACACCCAGACCTGGAGAGCTTGTGCAAACCCATCAATAGTGTAACAACCCGTAATATCTTTGCCCTTCAGAGAGTCCATCAGCACCTTAAACGCGACTCTCCCCCATGGATAATTCTCAAACCGTTCTAATTCCATCACTAGCCTTGCCAGACTAGCATGTGTAAGGGTTGAGTCCTTTCTCCCTTCAATGCCAGTCAAGATGGCAAGGTACCCGAGCCGTTTGCAATCATCCCGAGACCATCCTTCGCATCTCTCAAGTGCTTTTATTATCTGCTGAGTATATGGCCCAGCTTCGACATCAACTCCCAACATCTCCCAGAATGAAGCCAACTCCTTTGTAACAAAACAGTTCGGTCACTCAAGGTCCTCGATGTACTCGCAGTTTAGACCAGTGAGGTTTTCAAACTCTAACAGTGAAAACCTCACAGGTTGTGGACCAACGAGACACATCAGCTCATACTTCTTCTTTATGTTGAGCTGGAAAGCGAGTATGTAGTGAACCATCCTTGAAGCCCAACCAAATCCCAGCTCTTGGAACTTGATGAAAACTCCCAACTTCGACTCCTTCAGCTCATTATATTCGTCATCATCAAGAGCATTCTTCAAAGCAGTATGCAACTTCGAAGAAACCGTATGCTACGAAATGCTCTTCGCTGCGGAGGGCTCTTCCCTTAATGTATGTATCCTCCGGGGGAGTTCTGGAATATCCGTTTTTTTGTCTGCAAAACAATCAAAGACAACCACTCAAACACACAACCATCCAGTATAACATTTTAATTATAAGTCTGGATGACTTTCTAGACGACTTATAATTAAGTCGTCTGACAAGTCTTCCAGCTGCAAGACTTCCAGTAGAACATTTTCAAGCCGACCTGAAAATTCGGGGAAGATATAGTCGCCTTCCACACAGCGGTTATAGATCTGCAAAAATATACGTGAAAAGAAGAAGCGCGGTGAGAACGACGGTGAGAACAACGGTGAGAACGACTATAGATACACCTTAAATCATAAATTGATAGAGACTCGACAGTAAGAGATATAACTTACCGGCGGCGGAGTTCAACGAGACGCCTCTGAGAGAAACGGCGCTAGGGTACACAGAGAACCGGCGGTGAGAACCAGACGCGACACGGCGCTAGATTTTACAGAGAAACGGCGCTAGGGTTTCCTCTCAGATCTGAAATAGAGGAAGCGGCCGTGAGAACGGTGGTGAGAACAACGGTGATAACGGCGGAGAGATAACCGGCGGTGAGAACGATGGATTAGAGAGAATCGACGGAAATCGCCTTCGAAATCGCCTTTGAGAGAAACGGTGTTAGGGTTTTCTGAATTTCGCAGAAAAGTGAATAAAAAAATTCATCTTATATATGTCCGGTAAATAATTCGGTTAGGTTTAAAAGTACATTGGTAAAATTAAAGGTTCGGTCCGGTTTGGACGACTTACTAGTAAGTCTACCGTAAATATATTCACCAGACGACTTACCCTAAATTTAACCCCTAAACTAAATTGACTCAATTAACTAACTAAATACGTTATAAAATCAAATTAAACTTAGATAATGTTTACTATACACAGAAATAAACACACTTAGGTAAATTTTAAATTTTTCAAAAAAACATTCATGCTTTCTAAAATCTAACCCTAAGAACACATATAATACTACAACATATGC
Source organism: Brassica carinata (assembly GCA_016771965.1). Lineage (NCBI taxonomy): Eukaryota > Viridiplantae > Streptophyta > Magnoliopsida > Brassicales > Brassicaceae > Brassica > Brassica carinata. Next base: position 47,344,098 of record CM028689.1, read on the forward strand.
TTGGCAAAACCTAAACCAAAGAATATCATGACTCACTACTTTCACTCATCTATGTTAAAAACAATTCACTTTTGTTATATATTAATTTATATGACTTAAAACATTTGTTAATTACATGATTTAAATTTTTCACTTATCAAAATATTTTTAACAAAAATATTAAATTATTTTTAAGAAGAACTATATCAGACGACTTGCGGGGGTTAGAAAGGTAAAACAAATTCTGTTTTTTTTTGTTTGTTCACAAGAGGCTGGTTGTAATTTCAATAGCCTTTTAGATTACTTTTGCATTTGATTCAAGTTTGGGTTAGGATTGCATTTGAAATCAAGTTGTGAGTCATAGTTGGCAATTCTCCCTTCTATTTTTGGTAGTAGTTCTAATTATAGATGTGGTTTTCTAGCGCCTTTGTCAATCGCATTTGAAACAAAAACTTTACTTTCCCATAAAATAACTTTGTAATGTGTTGGGGATGGATTATACCCATCCACAAAGCCCATCGAACAAAAGGCCCAACCTAAAAAGCCGGAAAGTCGTCGGCTCAGAAGCCAACACTCGGCGCTCATGGCTCGACTCCAGACCACTTTTAGCCGAGCAGAAGACCCTGAGGACGATCGACTCAACAGCTCGAGACGAGTATTCGACTCGATAGGCCAGACAGGCCGAAAGGCCCAATCAATCAGCCGGTGAGCTAGGTGAAGTCATATCCGGACAGAGGCTATAAAAGGAGAAGAGAGCAAAAGAGAAAAGGGATTGAAACCTAGAAGACTGACACTTGACGGCTAGATTAGGGTTTACTATTATACTTTCTATCTTGCCGTTTCTGTATTTCCTCCGGTTAAAGCTCTCCGAGCACCGGCCCCCATAAACTTTCTCCACCTTTGTAATCTCTTTATCTCGTTTCTAATAAACGCCTCTGTTCGACCCATTCCAAGTTGCATTCACTTTCTTCGAGCAAACTCACCTCAAACAATTGGCACCCACCGTGGGGCAGAACAGAACTAGCAATTCTAGAAATGACGACCAGCGATACGAACCCATGAAACTTCGGGTGAAGAGCGTACACCTCCACCCTTTCCACCGCTCTCGTCGGAGTTCATGAGCTCCGTCATGGCACGACTCGCCCACCAAGAGGAGGTTCAAAAGGCGACAAACGAGCAGTTAGCTGCCATCATAGCTGCTCTCAGCGTACCCACCGGACAAACAAGTAATCCCCAACCGTTCCGCCGTCACCTTTTCAATACAAACCCTGCGACGCCAGCAGACGGTCACGTAACGGACGAGCCTGAACCAAACGAAGCTCCTGTACCCGACGCTTCCCCAACAGCACCGACCCGGCGACAGTTCGAGAGATTGCTGAGCTCAAGTTAAGCTTCCAACAAATGAGCTCGAAGATCCATCAGGCCACAAGCGCGGCTCCTGAGATCGACAGCGTTATCGCCTCTACCTCTCGCACACCTTTCACCAAGGAGCTGACCAAAGTTCAGCTCCGGAAGATGGAAAAACTGCGACTCCCAGACTATAAACCTGGAGGTGACCCCGTCGAACACCTGACGGCCTTCAACATTGCGATGGCTAGAGATCGACTATCCAATGAAGAAAAAGATGCAGGCTATTGCCAACTCTTCGCCGAGAGGCTGAACGAGCAATCCTTGACCTGGTTCTCCGGACTCGAGGAGAACACAATCAGTAGCTTCAAAGAGCTCTCCTCGGCTTTTCTCAAAACTTACATTATGTTCACCAAGCGCGAGGCAACATCATCTAGCCTTTGGAACCTCAAGCAGTCAAAGGATCAAAGCCTCCGAGACTACATGGAACGATTCAAATCGGTCGTCTCAAGGATTAGCATCCCCGACCATATCGCTATCGACGCTTTGATGAACACCCTCCTGGTCGAATGTAAATTCCGTGAAGACTTGTACTGTAGCCCCACCTAGTCACTTCAGGACGCCATCGCTCGGATGGAGGAGGAAACCAAGGCTATCATGGGAAAACTAGGTGTGGCGAAACAGTCGGCACCCAAAGGCACCGACAATACTCGCGTCGAGCCTCGCCAGCATACCCCCCACAACAAAAACAATCGCAAGAATAGTCTCATGTACGTCGTCGACAAGAATAATAAGCCCATCTCGACCTTGGTCGTGGACGGAAAGAAATGGAACACTTACCACCGAGAGACCGACTCTCCGAGCGAACCACCTCGCGCACCAAATACTACAGTAGTCGCTCAAATCGACTCAACGGTGGGACCGTCTCGAACCCCTCCAGACCTTACCAAACAATGCAAGTACCACGGCGTCAATGGTCACGACACGTCCGAATGCAAAACCCTGTATGCACAGTTCCTTTCCGCGCTCGACAGTGGCGAGTTCAAAATTCCTCCCCCAAAACCAAAAACTGAAAGTAGCTGGAGTAGGAACAAGGATAGGAAGAACCAACGGAAACCGCAGAGCAAACCGCGTTCGACCGATCAACGACCGAAAGACGTAGAACAGGCTCCCCGACCGACAGAAGATGACGATACCTCGGCGAACGAGGAATAACCTTTGACTCGACAGAGAATCGAAGTCATCCGCGTCCAGCCGGGTTCATCATCCGACGAAGAAAGTGACTATGAGCAACCTCTCGAACCGATGGACCTGCGGATGTTCCTCAAACGAAAGGTCGCTCCGACAATCAACGAGTCGCCCAGACCCTCCGACCTCCGATTCATGATAAACGCCAACCGAGCAAAGAGAGCATCGACTCATGTGCCTCCATTAGAACAACCGAACGGTATGCTCATCGTTGATTTGCGAGAACAGCTCAATGCCCGAATACGCGACTTGTGCAAGACGCTCGATGACAAAAGGTCAATTAAACCCGAGGCAAGTAGTGACCTCCGAGCCACACTTCTTGCAAAACAAGCGCAAACAAGGCCACGGATAAACGTGATCATGGGAGGTTCACCGCCTTGCAGAGACTCGGTTCGATCCGTCAAAGATCACCGTCGACAGGCGATCACTTCACAACGTTGGCCCCAGAAACCACCAAGCGATCCCTCTATTTCCTTCTCGTCCGACGATCTACTCGGAGCATGCCTTCCTCACAACGATCCCCTTCTCATTGTCCTCGCTGTCGACAAGTACGACGTTACAAAGGTGCTCGTTGATACCGGAAGCTCAGTCGATATCATTTTCGCGAGACTCTTGTGAAAATAGGAATTGATCTGAATGACGTAAAACCATATTCCCGAACCCTGACAGGCTTCAATGGATCTTCCGAAGTAATCTTGGGAACGATCCGCCTCTCGGTTCACGCGGAAGGGGTCACACGAATGGTCAAATTTTTGGTGGTTAGCTCCAAGGCCCCATACAACGTGATACTCGTAACTCCTTGGCTGCACTCTATGCGAGCAATCGTATCCACGTACCATCAGTGCGTCAAATTCCCGGGAAATGACGGCACAGTCAAGACTTGAAAGGAGACCAACAAGCTAACTCGGTATCAGCGACTCGGACACTAGCAAAGTCGTACGAACAGGCGCCGACTCATAAATAAACAGGGATCCCGGAACGAATAGATAACGAACACCACTTTCACTCGTTACTTTCTCAATGTAAGCGACCAGCAGGTCATTTCCCCCCTCCTTCTAGCGCCAAAAAAATTATAAATAAAATAAAATAAAATAAAAAACACCGAGTAGATGCACTTTACAGTCACTTCTACTCGTCCGAGTAAATGAGCCTTTACGGCCACTTTTACTCGGGCCCAACAAACTATGAGAGGTTTGATCTTCCCCGGAGGTACGTAGGCATCCCCTCTACGGGGTCCAGCCCCAACAAAACAAAGTTCAAACTTTTTTTTATGACTCATTTCCGCCTCCTAGCTCACTGAGCAGATGACAAACGGCCATATCTCCCAAACAAACGATGCTAGCATCCTTATGCATAAGCGAAGCACAAGCACTCACCCTGACAAATCGGTTATATCCTGATCAGATATCGACCAAAGGGAACATAAATCTCGCGTCACCTGTGTATTATACACTGACCGAGATCCGAGCGAAATTTTTGGCCATACCGCAAACCGAAGAACAGTGAGTTGGCCGACCAAATCTCTCTCGGTTACCGCGAAGCGTCCAAAAACCTTTTCCTCGGGAACCTAAACACTCTCCTAACAGGGTGGAAATTCCTCGTCTTTGCTTATTTTAACGAACTTCTACGAGTAGTTTCTATAAGTAAACAACAGCGGATACAAGTGATAGTAACCATCTCTGGACAAGTAGCTCGGATTATAATATTCAAGACATTTCTAAGTTTAAAAAGAAACAACTTACTGAAATTCTCTGAATAAAAGTTAAGTCTTACAATAAGGCTAATTCAAGCCGAAACCGGCAAAGATCTAAACAACATACAAAAAGGCTTCAACAAAGCCAGAACAACAAAGTAATACAGAGGAAACCAAGTCGATCACTCCTTGGGCGCGGCAGGATCGGCTCCCTGAGCTCCTTCTTGTCCGGGAGAAGGGCGAGATGCACCTGTGTAGAAACCTACAACTCCGCGTCCTCGCCCATAGGCCTGGCATTATCACTCTCCAGAAGACCTTTCCCATCGCCGGAATTGAAGCCTGAGATCTCTTCTTCCTCTTCCATGTTATTCGAGACGACCGTCGTGCTGTCCTTCCCGTTTCCCTCGGAAACGCCCTTACCCAGACCAACCAACGGGACTCCCACGCTACCACACGAGCGTCCCTCGAGGGCATGCTCAGAGGTCTGAAGGCCGGCGACAGCTTCAACACCAATCAGACCTACATTGGAACCGTGCGGATTGACGCCGACGGGAGTCTCGCTAAGAAGGGCCTCGGCCGATAAGCTGGCCAGGAGCTCCTCGTTCACGAAGGAGGATTCAAGGACGAGAGGAGACATCGTCACAAAGGCCTCAGAGATCTCCCCGGGACAAAGCTTCTTAGCCGAACAGCCAACTCCTCGTCTTGGGCCTTGAAGAAATCGATCCTCTCTTGCGGGATGGCCTCTCCCTATCCCTTGAGCAGCTGCAGGCATTTCCTCGTCCCGAAAGCTTGACTATAAAGGCATCGGGTGTCGTCGTACTCATCAAAGCGTTTTTCGCGACCCAGAAACTGATCAAAATGATTCTTGGCCTTGGCAACCATAGCGGAATGGACTCTTGCTCGTTCGTGAGTGAACTCGTAAACGCGGGACTCCCTCAAATGAGAAACCTCCCGAGCATGCTCCTCAGCGATCTCAGTTTTCTCTCGCTCGAGCTGATCCCTCTCCTTTCGTAGCATCTCGGCCGAGACCCTCAAAGCCTTCAAATTGATCGCAATATCCTCGGCATGCATCGACAAAATCTCGGTACGACGAGTGGCTTCATCCTTCTCAACTTCAGCCTTCCCAAGAGAAGCCTCCAGCACAGCAACGCGCTCCGTCCCCCGGCCTGCCTCCTCCTGAGCTTTCCCCAAACTCACGTACGACGCCTTGAGCTCGGCATCGTATTTCATGACCAAGGCGTCCACAGAGTCGTCAGCCTGCAAAGAAAAGAAAAAATAATCAGAGCACGAATCAAGAACGGTACGACATGACGAAAATGGCAGCGGGACGAGCAACTTACTGCTTGCCTTTGACAAACGACGTCAAGATATGAAGCCCGAAAAACCAGGTCATCATCAGGCAAGGGCACCCTCGGCACCAAGGTTCCGAGACGATCATCCGCACGATCGACCTTTTGGGGGATTTGCACCTCGACCTCCGGATTAACCTTCGTCTTCTTCTTCGGCGGGGTAACCGGGGGAACGCCTTCCTGACCAGTCGTCAGAGTTTTCTGTGGCATTACTCCTGTACCCTGGCCGGAGATCGAATCGAGCCCTCTCTCGGGAGGCAGGTTATCATCCGCTTCGTCCCTAGGCTGCGGGACACCCTCCGCGACGGAAGCCACTTTCTCCTCGGCAGACCTTTTCTTCTTGCTCTTCTTCTTCTTTTTTGCCGGGGGAGCATCAGGAAGATCCCCCGCGATGGCGTCGAGCTCGCCAGATCGGTCTCCGAGATCACTATCCTGAGACCTCTTCCTACCCGTGCCGACTGGAGCAGACGCCGCGACGTTGGTAGGCAAGACGACAGGCTGATCCTCGCAAGCAGATGGTGCAGTCACGTATAATCCAAACCCGTCTAAGACCTTCCTTAGCCCACTTGCTGGCAAGGGACCCTCCGGCCTAAACTCGATAATCGAAGAAAGGTCTGGCAGATCCCTCATCTTCAATGCTCGGGTAATCTCTTGCTGTTCTGCTTTGGTGAACAAGGCCGATCTCTTCTTCCCTTTTCGATCTGGGCAAGGAAGCTTTGAATCCCAATCACCTGCGAGCATACAACATCAGACGATATTAAATCACGAAACGAGCGACGAATTCAAAAAAAAACAGGGCACTTACCTCTGTTGATACGCTGCAGAGACCTACGAATCTGAGCCTCACTTATATCAGGCCAATTCCGAATGCCAAGCTCAACCAGTGCTCGCGCGTTGTCGAAGAATTGACCTGGAACTCCAGTGAAATATGGATGATTAACTACACGAGACGAGAGAAAAAGGTCAGAAAGCTTGCAATAAATATAAGATCGAGTAACTGTTGTCTACCGGTACGCCAATTCTACAAAACCCTGTACTCGTCATCCGGCGGATCGATAAAGGCGTACTCGTCGAACTTAACGAAGAAGTACCAACGCTGCCGGTCAGTGGTCTTGACAGGATGACCGGTGATTATGTTGTAGTTCGGTCTCATCTTCACCGAGTAAAGACCGGACTCCAGTGCAGTCACTGACGTCAGCTCCTTGAACGCCCGAGGACACAACGATATGCCGATCTCCGCAGCCATAACTAACAGCGCGACCGCCAAACGAAACGACCCATTCACCATCTGACTAATGGCCACGTCACGGCGAGAAACGTAGGACGAAATCAGGTGCAGTATCGGGAACCAGAGCTTTGTATCCCTCTGGAAATAAGACTCGTACACACACTGATATCCGATCGGAGGTGACCAAGGCCATTATCCCTCGGTCGGAATCAGATATGTCACTCCCTTCGTGTCACAGTCTATGAGAAGCTTCTCCACGCTCTCGACCGTCGACCTAGTCGGCAACACGTTTCCCTACGACTTTCCCGGAGCATCAGAGGCACGCAGTTGCTCCTGCGAAATCTCAGGACCTCTCTCGAAGACGCCGTCCCCGAGATAGCGAGTTGGGACCTTGGGAAGAATATCTCTCTCTCCTCGTCTCGCCTTGGCAGGTTCGGGACGAGCAGGATTACGCTGGGTCATTCTCGTACGCACTGCTCGGGATCGTCGTGGCCTCAGATCATCCATCATCTCAGCTAACGCTTCCCCGCCATCTTCCCCCATTAAGTCCCTCTCCGCGTCAACAACGAGAAGCCTCTGCGAAGAATCGAGACCGGACATGTCTCTTAGCGCTTCCCGGTGAACCAGATCAAACTCCTCTAGGGGTTCATTGGTCGTTGCATCCCTAGTGGGACTCGGAACCACCACAATATCTTTTCCCTTTTCCTCTCGCGACAACCTCTTCCGCGGGCACATGTTGCCAGAAAAGTATATATTCTACAAGTAAAGCTAGAGAGAGAAGTAGAGAGAAGGGAGAGCGAAAGTACCTGTAGCGGCAAAAGAAGTGAAGATAATGAAGAGGAGGTGCGAATTTATAGAAGCGAGGAGGCGTGATTCCCAGAGGCGTCATAATTAGGTCTACTGGGACCTAATTGGGCTTTCCTTCTTCGCGACCTTTCGCCTTCCGATTTAAATGGGCCGAGGATTCTCGAAGGTACCCATTCCTCCCGAGACTGTTCGTCTCCCCGCAATAGATCAGATCCCCATAACTAATTTATCACCGAGCGAACGACTCTCCGGGCGAACCACCTCGTAGGGGATTCACATCAGTTGGATTCCCCGTAGCAAACCCATTCCAGGAAAAGATCAAACCGAACAAGCGCCCGATCCAATCAGCGTACCATTCTCAACCCGGATTCAGTGAGCAAAGCGATGTTCATTCGGATTAGGCCTTTTGTCCTCCGAGCTAAGTCACCAAATTCATTAAAGATCAATCACTCGATTCGTCAATGAAATGGGGGGGGGGGGGGCTTACTGTTGGGGATGGATTATACCCATCCACAAAGCCCATCGAACAAAAGACCCAACCTAGCAAGCCGGACAGTCCTCGGCTCGGGAGCCAACACTCGGCGCTCATAGCTCGACTCCAGACCACTTTTAGCCGAGCAGAAGGCCCTGAGGACGATTGACTCAACAGCTCGAGACGAGTATTCGACTCGATAGGCCCGACAGACCGAAAGGCCCAATCAATCAGGCGGTGAACTAGGTCAAGTCATATCCGGACAGAGGCTATAAAAGGAGAAGAGAGCAAAGGAGAAAAGGGATTGAAACCTAGAAGACTGACACTTGACGGTTAGATTAGGGTTTACTATTGTACTTTCTATCTTGCCGTTTCTGTATTTCCTCCAGTTAAAGCTCTCCGAGTACCGGCCCCATAACACTTTCTCCACCTTTCTAATTTCTTTATCTCGTTTCTAATAAACGCCTCTGTTTGATCCATTCCGAGTTGCATTCACTTTCTTCGACCAAGCTCACCTCAAACATAATGGATAAACGCTTGATAACAGAAAAGTTATAATTTTCGTTTGCGTTTTGTCATCGGGTTTATTCCTTTTTTTTTGAAACACCATCGCGTTTATACCTATAACAAGGAAATTGTGTTATTTTAAGATAGTCAATCTTGTGGATTCAATCCAAAACAAATATAGGTACAAGAGCTAATAAACAATGAAATGAAAGATTTAGTCATATTACATATGTAGCTGTAGTGTATCAAAACCATTCCATTAATGTATTTGAAAAATGTAACTACCCCTTCCTCTCCATGCGTACCAGCGTACGGCCCCTAGTTTTGTAAAGGACAGATCAGCATTTGTATTCCATTTAATTTCATAAAGTATGGGAGACTTAAGAGTTAAGACCCACTTGCTCTGACTGCAAGTCACATTATTTATAACCTCGACTCGAGGCTCTATTTTTAAGGTATTCATATCTCGTCAGTCGTCACTATATACGGAACTAGAGACACTTTTATGGCCAATAAAATGAATGATTCAGTAAGTACTTCCCCTAGCTTTTAAACAGAACTAAAATTGTGAAGCAAAAGCTTTCAAGAATTTTCAATTGGATATCTCCCTTGGGTTGGAAATACAACGGTAGAATCTTCAGCCAAGACTATTAGAATCTTCAAACTAGTTATCCAGACCACTTTTAGTTTGAATAAAAGAATATATTTTCGATGTCAAAGAAAAAATAATCAAAAGTATGTATATGTTGTTTTTAGATATATACTACAGATCACATACGCATTAAGGCATGGCCCAAACAGCCTAGGGTTTGTCACTACATTATTGTTCTTTTTTTATCTAACGTATTTGTTCTTCATTTAAATACTTGATATATCACCTTTTGATCTTAAATGAACTCATAATAGTACTATATATATAGAAGCCTTGTACTCTCGTCTCTTAAGCCACTTTATGTAAACTTTTGCCTCTTCGATAAAGTTACGTTAGAATTAAAAGAAAAAACACAGCATGGGTTTGATGAGATCGATGATCCCAAACGGGAAGCAACTTTTCAAATCGCAATCTTTGAAAAAAAGAAACCAATGTCCATCAGCGCCAAATTTAGAGCTTGTTCCGAAGGGCCATGTCGCGGTCTATGTAGGAGAACAAGTGGAAAAGAAGAGGTTTGTGGTTCCTATATCGTACTTAAACCATCCTCTCTTTAGAGATTTTCTTCGCTGCGCTGAAGAAGAGTTCGGATTCAATCACCCCATGGGCGGCTTGACAATCCCTTGTAGAGAAGAAACCTTTTGTAGTCATTATCATCTCATTAATTCTCAGTTGTATTGAGGAGAACGTTGATCAAGAAAGCTTCTCATTCTTAAGTTAGGGTATTGATGAAGGTTTTTAGTCTTTGAAGATAAACTGATGAGGAACTAATTAGTGTATATGGTAACTAGCTGTACATTCAGTTAGAACTCACTGTAACAATAATCCCGTCTAGCTCAGTTGGTTGATTACAAGGCTCTGAACTCTACGGGCTTTGGTTCGAATTCCGCGGTGGGCGATTTTAAGCAAGTTGCCTATTTCTCGAAAAAAAAAGTTGAGTCTACCGTCTTATTTGTTCTTTTGCTTGTTTTCCATCTAAACAAGTACAAAGTATGTAGTAATTAATTATCACAAGAATTTGAGGCAAATGACCAGTCTTTGGCGTTGGAGGCAAATGTGTGCAGTCGGGTTTTTAGAGTGCATATTTGGTTAGTGTTCTTGACCTTCTTTTCTTCTAGTATGTCCTGCCCTTCAGTGATACTTAACAAATACATACTTGGTAAAGTCATCGATAAGTTGATAACTAGCTATTTCTGAGAAAATAAGGAAAAGACTTTGGCATCTGAAGGAAAACGAAGTGACTTTTTTTTCGTGGTTATTGTCAAAGGTAGAGAACTGTTAATGATGCACGAGGAACACGTTGGGGACGTAGATCAAATGAAGTTAGATGGGAAATAGTAAAATTTGTGCAATTTTGTGTAAATCAGTTTATAATCCGATCCTTAGACCATTATTAACCGGAGATTCATAGGGTGGAGTTTTTAGGAAAATATAAGAAACTGTTTCTTAAATTTTAACTAAAAAAAGCTAAAAACCGGTTTTTAAATAAGGTTCTTAAAATTTTTTTAGTTAAAAGTTAAGAAATTTTTTTTTTTTTTTTCCTAAGAACCACACTTAAGAGTTCCGGATTAATAATGCTCTTAGTTCTATTTCGAGTTTAATCTTAATATATTTGTTTTTAAAAATTAATTAAATGCCATCCTGAAAATAATTGTTAATACTACTGTGTTAAAACGATGTCGTTTACGGATCCTGTCTTGTTTCTTCTTCGTCCACCGTCAGCGCCTGTGAGCTGTGACGAAGCATAAAGTAACCGTCAAAGACAAAACACCTTTCTTGTCTTCTTGCTTTCTACGCATTTTACTTCAGAGCAGGACGACTAAGTTCGTAACTATCTCAAAAACCAACATGAAGACGATTGTTATTAGACTTCTCTTCCTCGCTTTCCTTCTCCTTGCTTCACCTTTCCTCCAAGGTTCTTCACACCTCTCTCTACTCATCCACAGCTTCGCATATATTTATTGTTTACTGCTGATTCTACTCTGTTTCTTATCGCCGATGCTCTTAATCTTGAATTGTTTCATCTCGCATGAGATTTTGCTTAATGGGTTTTGATCAAACCTGGAGTTGTGTTTGTTCTTAGTTGCTTTGTGTCAGTCGGATTCGGAGGATTCTGGGTTTGAAGTTTCCGAAGAAGAGAGCGAAACAGAGGAAGTGTTTGGTTTGGAGCTTAACTCAGCTCCTGGAATTGAAACCCTCTGCGTTTTCCCCAATAACAGAGCAAAAAGTATTGATTTTCTTTGGTCCTGTTTCTGGTTCGAAGTTCGAAAACTAGGGTTCTTGTTCTTGCCATTTCTGTATGCTAACACCCTGTCTTCTGCAGTAATTAAAGCTGGAACTGAGACAGAGGTGCTCGTTGGAGTGAAAAATGATGGTAATGAAATGGTTTCTTATCATACTGATAACTTGAAGTTAGCTGAAAGTTTCTAACTTTTCCTTTATTGGATCATAATATATTATTAGGTCAATCCAATGTAGACATCGTTGAGGTTAAAGGCAGTTTACATCTTCCTTTTGATCAAAAGCCTCTTGTTCTGAATCTCACAGCTGCGGTAATTATTTAATGAGTCTTGCCTCTGTTTCACGTATAATACAGCAATACATTGTTACTTGATATTTTCTCTAAGCCGTAATGTTATTTTATATACCTCATTTCCAGAATTAGAAACTTTTTTTCTGAATTACAGAATTAGAAACTTATTATTTAGTGTATGTATCTTCTATGTGTAGAGCTTCGGCAACGCTTCTGTGCCTGTTTCATCTCAAGCTACCTTCCCATATGTCTTTGCTGTCAGCAAGTTCCTGCCGGTCTGTTTGTTAATCAAATAGTTTTTCGCTCCAGAAGATAGAAAAGCATCCTAGCTTTAAACCATTTCCTTGTGCAGGCTGGTGGTTTTGATCTAGTTGGCACCATTGTCTATGAGATAGATGGTAAGCCCTACCAAAGCATATTTTACAATGGAACCATCGAAGTTGTCGAAGACGGTCCTCTCTTCAGGATGGAGTCAGTCTTCCTTAGTGGTCTTTTGATTTCGCTTATCGTTCTTCTTATCATCTATATCAAAAATGGTCTGAGGAATATGACCAAGGTACATACCTATACATCCCATTTCGCTATCTTATCGCACTCTCATTTGATGTTGTGTCCTTTTGTCTTAAAAATAGAATACCAAAAAGCGTTATTAGCTTTGAAAATGGTAATGCGTGATAGCCTAATCCTTCGTTTTACTTGCGCAGAAAACAAAGAGAGCAACAAAAGCAAAAGTTGAAGTTGGAACCGCAGCTAAAGATGCTTCACTTGATGAATGGCTTGAGGTACTTGCGTAGACAAGCTCTAATAACTTATCCACAATGGGTTTTTTGCATTGTTTGAGTGTTCTGGAACTGATTCATTATTGCTCTTGATTTACAACGCAGGGTACTGCGTATACTCAGTCTTCGAGTATGTCAAAAAAGAAGAAGTAGATCAGACCAAATCTCACAGGCTTCATCTGCATGTCTAGGGACTTGTACAACCAAAAGCACACGAACGATACTAACGTTATAGATAGAGAGAGAGAGAGTTGCTGGTTGAGATCCTCCTTCCTAAACTTGTAACATCATAAAATCTTAAATGCTTATTTTCTTACTACTGTAGTAGATGTTAAACTTGTTACCTTTGTTAAAAATGTCAGAATACTTTTCAATGACTTTCCATGAGTCGTGGTTACTTTTTTGATTAGGTTAAGAAAGTTCCAAAATGCATGATCACAGAAAAAAAAACTAGAAAAATCATTAGATTAACAATACAAGTTTAAAGTTTCAGGGTTGTGTCATTGCATCTTTTCAGCCATATATATGAAGAGAGATGAGAAGAGAAACTAAGAACAACAAAATAAAAAGTGATCAAATTTATGGAGAGTAAAGTTCCAAATAAGTGGCCAGTACAAACCTGAGAAATTGGTTTCTTGAAACATTGTTGAAGAGTGCACGGTATGGTCTTTGTTGATGTCAGAATTGGTCCTACCGATATCAATATCCATAATCGCTTTAACATAGCAAAACATATATTCTACTCAGTCGAGTAAGTAATGTAGAGAATAATTCCACATAAGCTACGCCGGTTTAAATGATGATACATTAACATAAGCATCAAATAAATGTTTCCGAAAATGTAATAAAATAATTTTCGTGAAACAAGAATTATTTGGAAAACATTAGTTCAAAGTGGCTTAACTAGAACTTCCTTTCTAATCGAAAACATTTTACGGCACAGTTTTTGTAGAACGAAACTAAACAATTATACGAAAAAAACTTCTGTAAACCTAACTTCGACAAAGTTTTACGAAACAATTTTAGTAAAAATAGTTAAATAGTTTTATACTAAACAACTTCCGTAAAATTAACTTTGACAACGTTTTACGTAACAATTTTTGTAAAATTAAACAAAAACTCAACGTTTTACAGAATAACTTTCGGAAACAAAACATGATTACACGAAACAATCAATGGATAAGACGAGAAAATCCAACAATGGACCTGCACCCATTTCTCTCTCTCTCTCTTCTTTTTCTCTTCTCCCACTCTCGTAGCTCGCCCACCAAAAGCTCCTCACACGTTCCTCCTCGTGCACTCAGATCGGTTCCGATATAACTTGAATTCGAACGATATATGATTATTGTATGGGTTTTAGGATGCGATACAAAACCGATCCAAAACCGATTTGTTATATACGAACCCAACCCGTACTTGCTAATTTTATTAGCATGAAACGTAAGAAGTGTTATAAAATAGAACCAAAATCTGAAAAACTCGATCTGAACGCTAAATGTATCCGAACGCCCAGGCCTTGGTTCAAGCATGAAATTTGATATCAACATTAGTCACAATCAAGTATGGCTTATGGTGTATGATTACTACTGTTTTTTTTCTCTGACTAGGCCATGCTCATAAAGATTCACAAGCTCTTCAAATTATGGAATTTAGCTTTCGAGGAACTGGAGTAAAATTCATCGATGATTTTCAAATTTTTAAAAACACAAAACAAAAGTCTATTGGGTTCTTTACGCTAATATCCAGCCTAAATTAGTCTATCAGACGATGTCGTTGAATTGATGATAGTCAAGGTTGTTGGTTTATCATATGTTTAAAAATACGGCTGATTTGTCGCGTTTGCAGCCGTCGAAATGCTGATAAGAGGCTAACTGCATAAATTTTAGCTAAATCAGCATATCAATAGTTAATCTGCCATTTATTATTTACTAAGCACTATTAATCGGATTAGTTACCGACTTATAACACTAGTTTGTGCTGTCAACTTTAATATTTTTCTGATGTGGAGGTCAAGAATTAGTCATTCATAAAGAAAAATGATTGTCATCTATAATCCCAGTTATACTGACTGTTCTTATTATAGATGCCATCCATTCTCGGTCGCAATTCAATTTACATAATACATCATTCAGATTCAGGTTTAGTTAGTCATCTATTGTCCTATCATCCAATTTTTTCTAGCAATGTAGATCATACATACTATCATCACAATCATTCATAGCAATCAATCATTCAATCAATCTCTCACATCAACACAAGTCAGTCCATTAAGTCATTTTAAACAGTATGAGCGTTCTTATCCATCATGATTCATGCATCTAACAACCTAGCAGTCGTTATATCTACCATCCTAACAGCAAACAAGGCTAGTAAATCCTAGTTCCGCATTGTACACTATAAAAGAATATGAGAACAAACAGTCGTTATATCTACCATCCTAACAGCAAACAAGGCTAGTAAATCCTAGTTCCGCATCGTACACTATAAAAGAATATGAGAACAAACTGGGTTCAAATACCTCACCTGGATCTAGGATTTGTTGTATAGAGTTTGATTAAAGATTTAATGTTTATGTTTTGGAAGATATAGTTAAGATAAAAAGATTAAATTTAAATTGCAGATTTAAGGTTATGGTATGAAAAGAATAGAGTTTAAAGAGTTGTGTTTTAGAGTTTTTCGTGAGTAAATCGTAGCTAAAAAATATTTTCACTGATTAGCCATGATTTTTGCCATGTTTATTTCGTGACTAATCTGCCACGGCATATTTGTGATAAAATCGTGGCTATTTTATAAATATATACAAATTTTTTTCTGGCTAAACTGTGGAAAAATAATTTGCAAATTAGCTACTTTTTATTTTGTGATCATTTTCTCATTTAATATTTATGGCAAAATCGTGACTATTTTTATCCATGTTTTATTTTGTGATAATTTTGTATCTTTTTGCCACAATTTGCACATGTAGCTTTTTAAAAATTTGCCACAAAAATTTTGTGGCTATTTCGTGACAATAGCCGAGATTTATTACAGTTATATACTCTATATTATTGGCCTTGTAATTAACTTTTTGACGCTAATACTTATCAAATTTTATATTTCCAGCCACTAATTGTTTGATTACCACACTAATGTGAAATCGATACTACCATCATGGAAGAAGCACTAATGGGAATAGATAACATTTAGACTTGAACGAAACAAACATCTCTTAAATTCTGAACAAAGTCTTACCATCGCCTATTTCTTTCATTATATGACTGGTGTAATCAAGAAAATTTCCAAAGATCTCCAAAAAATAGACGGATATCTAATTTATTAAAACAGAATTATCCTTATCTTTTATTCCTACAACTCCTTAGAATATTACATTTGTGTCACTAAACCTACTTTGAAAAAAACAACTGCCGATACCTTTTTATAATTTGATACCCTGTATTTTAGGAACCCACAACTCTCAACTATACAAATGAAAACTCACGTTACAAAATATTTACGAGATGACTGGTATATGTTTTTTTTTAACTTTGGGGTATTCCAGGTCCATGGAAAGGTTTAGACTAATCTTCAAAGAGATGGTATAGTCCACGGATGGATCCTCACTCCGGGTATTCAGATGGGCCATAAGATAAGCCCATATCCGTGTTACCACAAGGTGAAATATAGTGAAATGTCTTCGAACCCGGGTTATTTAGCAATTCCAAAACTCGCCTACCACTCTACTAGACCGTCTCGTGGTTTGACTGGTACATGTTTTTTTTTTTTTTTGACTTGTACATGTTTGACTAAATCTATATAATAACTATAACTAATTTTCATTCTTTTTCTTTTACTGCCACTAATCTACATTCGTATTGGACTTATATTTCAATCTAAAGTAAATTTATATAGACGTAAGTTCCTTTAATCTTTATATGAATCATATAAAACAGATGAGACCTCTTCTCTCAACTATTTCTCCTTTAAGATATAATAACAAAATTATCAGACCACAAAAATCTTTATGTTTTTTTGGGAGCAAATAGTTACATATCTTATCAACTTTTTTTTCGTTATATTAACTTGATAGTTGTAAGATTCATATTCCTTTTTATCTAAAATATATGTGCTTATTATTGTGTTGAAATATATATATATCAACACAATAATAAGCACATAAATATACGCTTAATTTTAATCTAATATATTTTATTTTTATCGTCTAATAAATTTTACCCTTATAAGAAAAAATAAAAAATATATTAAAACACGAACAAAAATATCAAAACAATTATTAAGGTGGCCAAACCACTTTCCAGCCATATAAAACAATATAATAGTTTTTATATACAGTTCAACATCATCATCGCATGTGTTTCTGATAATTTCATGTTGATAAAACACAAAAGAAAATAAGAAAACCAAAGTAATCGCAGAATGAACAAACGAATCTAAAACTACCATAAAATTAAAGCTTAATAATTAGTATAGCTGGATCAATTACCTGATCATCATGACCTCATAAGATCTACTCTAAATATCCTGCCGTCTATATAAATATATTTAATTAAATCTATTAAATGTTTTAAAAAATCACACATTTTCACAGTTTTTAAATATCAAGTCAAACATTTTTATAAAAATACACTAGGGTAAGCCTGCGCTTCGCGCAAAAATTGTGTCATTATATTTTTCCTTTAATATTTGTTTTTAGCTTAAATGATTTTATTTTAATCACGCATAGAACATTAGTTTTTTCTGTAGTTATTATTATTCTTTATGTTGATCTCGTTTATTGTAAAAAACTCAATGTCAATTTTGTCAGGTTAACTAAATTTTCTAATATGACTGTTTCAATTATTAATGAAGTTCAATTCTATTTTTGGTATATATATATATATATATATATATATTTTAATACATCTAATTTTATTTCCATTATTTTTTGTTGTTTATTGGGTTATTTAAAATTTTTTGTTGGACTATGTAAGTATATATATTATATTTTTTTTTTTTGTAAAATTCTAAAATTATGGTTGAGATTATCATTTTATTATATTTTTAATAAATCACATTTTATTCAATCTAAATTTTGAGATGATTTGATTTTTAATACGATTTTAGATGATTTCAGTGAGTTGCAGAGTTTAAAATGATTTTTCTCAAACCACTCTAGAATATCATCTAAAACCATGAGATTTGAACTTTATTTTTTTTAACTAAGAAATTTCACCTAAACACTCTAAAATCACTTAAAACTTTAAAATTTCATAACTTAAAAATATTTTCAATAACAATGAGTTTCAAAGTACTTATGAAACGTTAAGTTCAATAACAATGGATTTTAAATGAGTTTTTAAAATTTATATTTGATTAACATTGGATTTGACATTTTAATACAAATCAACAAAGTTGAATACACCCCCTAAATTAAATACAATGACCTTACATTTTCTCTTCACAATACTTTCAGAAATATACTTATTTTACCATTAAAACAATTTTAGTGTAATTTTTTAAAAAAATGTTTAATATATTCTCAACTATACATAAATATTAAATTCAATTATTTCTATAACAATTTCACTATTTAATATATTATTGTTTCAGTAAGTTATATATGATACTGATTATTTTTTCTAAAATGATACTGACTAATTTTTAGAAAATAATCTGTAACATTAATCTCATTAAATCTAATTGATTTATTATATATTAACATCTAAATAATTTATTTTTATTTATTAATATTCTGATTAATCTAATTGATTTATTATATATTTGCATCTAACTAATTTATTTATATTTATTAATATTCTGATTATACTTAAAACTAAGAACTTACATATATATATAATGTCAAACATATTATTAAGATATTAATGTTTCAATGTTCACTCTTTTTTCCAAATATAATCTACAAAACAAACATAGAATCGAGGTTAAAAATCTCATACATGTTTTGTTTATACGATTTGGCAGAACATAGCTTTCAAAAAGACTATTACTTTAATCTTATATACATACACATTAATTTATTTCGTACATGTACCAAGAGAAACACTCTTACTCAATTTTATGAGTTATTTTATCTATATGTGATATTTAAAATCTTAAATATATAAAAAAAATCTGAAATGTGTTCGATTGATATTTTATTTGATTGACATTGCTTTTGTTTTACTTTAATATCATTTTCTTATTTTTATATTATGTAGAATGTTTCAATTTTATAGTTTGGAAGTTATTCAATAACAGGAATGGAATCAAGGAATATCATGTGTCAGCATCATATAACTTGACACTTGTTTATAAGTTCTTTCGTTCTTGATTTGTTGTCTCTTGGTTAGAGCTGGACGTACCCATGAAGATAGAGATACAACCGAAAAGCCAACATCTGTTGAATAGCTAGTCTGGATGAGATTTATTTGCAAAGGTGATGATGGCTAAAAATAAAGTACGTCCACTTTAAACTTGTTTATTTAATCAGTGGATATTATACTGATTTCTCAAAAACAGAAGATTTGATGCAGGACTGTTGATATGCTAAATGAACATACTCGTGCATCTGCCCTTTTTATTCACTGCAGTGGCAACATCGATTTTTTTTTGTAGCCATTCGGCGTTTTAGAGCTGTAGATAAATGTTTAGAACGACGCAACAAACAAACTTTTTGGTTCTAAACCACCTGTAATGTTTTCCTTGACAAATTTAACTTAACTTGACAAAAAAAAAAACTATTTAAGAAAAGTCAACATGGGATGAAACACCAACAGTAATCTCATCGACCACCTATAAGAACAACATAATATAGAGGAAAGAGTTAGATAGAAGAACCTTGAAGAAAACTAACGAAAGATGTGGAGCCTGCAGTAACTACCTAACCTGTTTAGTTAGATCTTTCTTCTTCAACTTCTTCCTTGTCAAGTGTTTCATCAATTGCCGATGTCATCATCTTTATCTATAAAGACACAAAACACAAAACAAATAGGGCACAACCATTATTCGCGATTACACGATGACTGCATTATGCTGGATGAAATAAAAGAATCTAATAAAAGAAATAGTGATCAAAGTTGTAAAGTAATCCAAACAAACGACCTAGTCAAAACTAAAGGAAGCAAAACATGGAAAGAATTTTTTTAACACAGAATATGTCTTTGGGTTTGATTGGCAGAGCATTATGCTCATGATTATCCAATCAACATTTATCACAAAAGTATTTACAAGAGTATTTACAAGATGCTAATGCTCTCCAAATGCTCTTTACTCAATGCTCTTATATGGAGCTTTTGGTAGAGCATGTGCAGTTAGAATATATAAAATTTAAAAATAATTATATATAATTAATATATTTTATTTAATAATATAAAAATTATGTTCATAATATAAAAAATTATATTTTAAAAAATAAAATTTGTGATAAACTATATTAACTTTTTTAAAAGAACAATATTTCACATTTGAAATAAAGATAACTTATATAATTACAAATATCATTCATTATTTTTAATAAAAAATAAAATAATATTTATTTATATATTATGTATTAGAAATTAAACATACATATTATTTATAAAAATAAATTATATGTCATATATTAATTTTTCTGATAATATTATATGAATCATTTACTGCTCTACCAATAGATAAATAATGATAATTTATATAAAAATTTTATATAATTAGTTCATTTTATTTAATAATATCAAAATTATTTTTATATACAAAATTAAATTTATATTTTAAAAATAATATTTACATTTATTTTTTAAATAATAATATTTTACATTTAAAATTTAATTTAATTTTATAATTAAATAAGTTTCATTGTTTTTAATAAAATATATTATTAATATATATTATAATTTCATATATATATTATTTTATAATAACTATATTATATACTAACTTTTATGATAATTTTAAAATTGTATACTGCTACTGCTTTACCAATCACTTTATTAAAAATTTTAATGAGAGCATACAGCTTCTGCAGCATATTGTTTCTACAGCATACTGCTACTGATTCTTCATCTGCTGTACCAATCGAGGCCTTTGTCAAATGAATCAAACGCTCAGGTACTCCTGCCCGAAAAAAATGATCTGAGATACTCCTGCCCAAAACTGACCGGATTTGGAATTAAATATATCTTTATTAAATACGAAAATTTATTAAAAGACAAAGAAACCAAGAGAAACTTAGATAATTACAACTCTATCTACGACTATCCAAACCCGGACCCAGAACCGACCCAAAAAAATTCGGATACCCACTTCCAGAAATTGAATTCCCAAATACGTTTCCCCTCTCTCCCCTTATTGGTTAAATTTTAGGTTTGAAAAGACAGTGAAAAGTATATTACATAAATGAACTTGTAAAAATTAATAAAGTTCACCGTCTCTCACTAATTTCTCCCTTTGACTCCTTTGTCGACCGTTCGCACAAGTTGAATTATGAAAACCCTACTCAATCGACAATCAAAACCCAAATCATGTTGAATCGAGACGATCCAAATGCAAAAGAAAACGGCTCGAGTAGTGTAGGAGGAGATGACACGGCTATGGTTACATTCTCGGGAGATGAAGCAAACCCAAAGACCATCGACAAATCTGTCACCCCGGGAACTGACCAAAGTCCCCGAGATACAGATGAAAGCGAAGAAAATGCTACTGGGAAAGGGGAAGAGGAGGAATCAAGAGAAGTAGACGAAGGAGAAAAAGTGAAGGAAGCTGGAGACGAAGAGAATTAAAACGGAGAAGAAGAGAATAAGCCCAAAGAAGGGGATGACGAAATGGAGCCCCGAAAAAACGACGAAGAAGCTGATGAAAGGGCCATCCAATTGGTACGACAACATGAAACTGAGTCGCATGCAGACTCGGTAAGTATTCAAATTGAAAACTTTTAGATAGATGATTTGAAAGATTAGATAAGTGTGGAAAACTAAGTGGAATTTAGAGTTAGTGTAATTTTGAGAAACAAAGTGAAACTTGTAATGCGTTGATGACTTTGTAAATCTGAGTTGAACTACAACAATATAGATGTACGAACTTTGTGAAACTAAGAAAAACTTGAAGTGAGTGATTGCTGAACTAAGTCCAAGTTTGTGAAACTATATGTTGATGCTTGTAAGATGTCGTACGTGATCCGGTTTTCACTTGAGTGCAGTTTGTAGATGACGAAGAAGAAGGCATGCAACTGCTGAAGTTGCACTTTCCTTCAAGCCAGTATCAAAAGTCTATAAATCTTTCAGGAAAATGTTACATTGACACGGCGATAAGAAATATACAAACGATCCTAAAAGAGAAGGAGGTGGAATGGTTCATAGAGCACCCACAATTCCAACATTTCTTCCATATTAAAAACCGAAAGCAGAAGTGGATGGGAATGTGGGTTCTCGTTTTGCGATCAGCTTGTGTTGCGAAGAAGTATGAGTTATGGTTTGTCGTTAATGGCGTCCCAATCCGATACTCTCTCAAAGAATTAGGATTCATTTCTGGACTATACTGCCATTAGTATCCCCCCAACCATGAGAGGTTGGGTGGTACAACATTCATGAATAAGTATTTTGGAGGGAAAAGGGTCACATACGCTGACCTGGAGAAGCAGATGTTGGCAATGAAATCAAAGCCATCCAAAGATCGTAAGAAGATGGCTGCTCTGTACTTCTTAGCCAGCATCCTCGTCAGAGGCCGAAGGAGTGGTGAGGGAGCATCACCTGTGGACAGTTTCTTCATGAATGTTGTTGATGACATAGATGCGTGTATAATGTTCCCTTGGGGGCAGTATGCATTCGAACATAACTTGAAGGATGTCTCTAACTTCTTGGAGAAATGCGACGGGGTTGCGCCGACGAGTTGGGTTTTTACAAGCTTTCCTATCCCTTTGGAGGTATGCTTAAGCTCTCTTCTACTTAGTTGTGTTATTGTTTAATTGATGTTAATGTCTTTTTGTTGTGTGTTCGTAGTTGTTGGCCTTTGAGGCTATTCCAAGCTTGAGGAACCATTTCTGAGAAAATGTGAGTGGTGCACGCATTGGTTGCCCGCGGATGTGCAAGATGCAGTACAAACGCAAAAGTGGAACCAAGGAATTCAGTCTGAATGCTGTGAACGATAAACTTGGTAATAATACAAAGGTAATTGATGTTTTATGTGTAGTCGAATTAAGGAGAAGGGACTTATGAGACTTATGAAAACTTGGTGAAACTAAGGTAATTAATGTTTTTTGTGTTTTTGCCACAGGATATTGAGAGTATCTTGGTAGCAACAGCAGCTGAGAAGGAACTTCTTGCAAGCATAGGGATGGACAAGGAAAGTTGTTGGGCCGAAGACGCCGATGATGCAGCAGTTGATTGTCGGACGAAGATAATATGGAAAGGGAAGAAACAAGTTTTCTTTGAAGAACAGTTCGGCATTGATTTTGAGTCTCGTACATCTCGGATTGAAGGTCCCACCAATCCTATCGGAGGACCATCGAATAATGCAGAATCTGGTCAGGCGCACACAGATTCGGTGGAGGCTATTGGAGCTACTCCTGGAGCTGAGGGTTTTAAAGCGATGGAAGGCCGGCTTATGAATGCAGTCCGTGATGCGATGAAGGAAGTGAACGAAAAAGTCACTTCATTGTCGCAGAAGCTAGCTCTTCTAGAAGAGGAAGTGAAAAGTCTTAGGTTGAGTGGTCCCGGAATGAGTTGTGATGATCCGTCGGACCAAGATGGTGTTAGTGACAATCCGGCAGACCAAGATGCTGTTAGTGACAATCCGGCTGAGCAAGATGATAGTAGTGACAATAACTAGTCGAAGGAAGAGGATGGTAGTGACAATAACGAGTCGAAGGAAGAGGATGGTAGTGACAATAAGGAGTCGGAGGAACAGGATGGTGGTTTAATTCACAATATTACAGAGAAAATTCAGAGGGTACATGGTGATGGTGATGTTGTCATGGATGATGATGATGCAGAGATATATGCACATGCATCGGAGGTCGAGAGAAATTTAGAGGAGAAGGCAAAGTCTGTAAAGACGAAAAAGAAGAGGTCGAGAGAAGATGATGGAAAAGAAGCAGTTCCTGCGAAAAAGTCGAAGGGTTGTGAAAGAATGAGGAGTCCCGTTTATACAAGAAGGCTGAAGGCAGTTGAGGAGGAGGCAGCTGAGGAGGAGGCAGCTAAGAAGCCAGCGGCTGAGAAGGAGGCATCTAAGAAGGCAGCAGCTAAGAAGGCAGCACCTAAGAAGGAAGCAGCTAAGAAGACAGCAGCTAAGAAGGCAGCAGCTGAGAAGGAGGCATCTGAGAAGGCAGCAGCTGAGAAGGCAGCAGCTAAGAAGACAGCAGCCACGAAGGCAGCTCAGGAGGATGCAGCCCAGAAGAAGCAGAAGAAGCCGAAGAGAAAGAAGGTTGGTAAACTCTAAGAAGACGGAGTGAATTCCGTATGTGGTTTTTTAATGTGGTTGAACTCTATTCGGTTTGTATGACTTTGAATTCCTGTATGACTTTCTTGTTTGTTGTTGAAGACTTATGGTATTTAAGACTTATGTTATCTATAACTTAGTCTAACTTCGTGAATATAACGTAATTCGTAGATCGTGAATGAGAGAGAGTAGGGGAAACTTTAGTAAGTTTCACTTTCAACTTAGTCTAACTTTGTGAATCTAACGTAATTCGTAGACTGAGTTCATAACATAACTGAAGTAGATAGTTGTTCGTGAACATAACATAGAATCCATAAATACATAAGATGTGAGAGAGGAACATAATCCGAATCTCAAGCAAACATAATCTGAAGTAAACATAATCTCAAGCAAACATAATCTCAAGCAAACAACAACAACAGATAGTAAACTAATGTCATGGACCGGACGCATCTCATGGAGTGGTAGGATTCGGACGGGTAAGATTATACTTCAGTTCAGCAATCTCTGCAGCCATCGCATCCACACGCTTCCTTAACTTTTCAACCTCTTCCTGGACTCCGAAGACCCATGGTTGACGGAAATGGAAGCCATCATTCTACACGTAAAACGGGAAGTATCAAAATCTCTCAAAATCTGCACATAAAACCCGAAATTTTCCATAAATTCCTCAAAATTTTTGCAACTGAAGTATTTTCTCCCCGGTAAAGTATCAAAAATCGGTTGGATACTTCGGGTCCCGAGACACCTCGTTGATGATTGTCCCCACAAGGGCATCTGGGGAATCCCACACTGGGCATCCGCCACGAAGCCAAGCATGTCGAAGTCTCTCTTCCAAGCCTTCATCTGCCTATACTCCTCGTCTGGATGAGTCATGATTCTGAGTAAGCGAGAAATTTAGAAAGAAGAGGGACCGAATGTTATGTAAATCTGGGTTCTCGAGAAATGTAGAGAGATATTAAAAATTGGAGAGAGAAATTCGCTGAGATAAATTGGGAAAACAGAAAAAAAAAATTGGGTTTAAAACACGTTTACGTCGACTCAGCATCGATTTTGGGGAAAGTCAAAATTCGAAAAATGGGTAAGAAAATTCAAAATTCTGGGCGAGAACAATTTGTAAAGTATTTTCGTGCTTCAAGTTTCACTTAGTTTGTAGTTATACAAAAACCTTTAAAGTTTTACTTTTCTGTTTTTTGCGATTTTGATGGTTTTACTGTACTTAGATGATTAATTTTATGGTTATACCAGATATATTCTATTTTATATCAACGTGTTAGATGTGCTCATGTAGAAGAAAATTTGATTTCGTAACATATGTAACTTTTCTAATCCCACGTGGTAGTATATACAAAAAAACACCTAACAATGATGTATTCCCTTCCCAATCGATAGAAAATGTGATCCAGATTATAAAAGTTTTCACTCGACGTGATCCGGATTTCAGAACATGTTAATAAGTTACGTCAGCTTCGTAGAACATGAATAAGTTATATCATCGCAATTGTAATCTAAATCATCAATTATTCCAAATCAACAATAACATAACGTAAGTTTCACCAAGTTTTACAAACATATAACGAAATCACCTTTTTTAGGTTTCACAAAGTTTTACATTCATATAATGCATGTTTTCACAAAGTTTTCAAAGATTTCCCTCAAATTCAACTTCAGTTCCTTGTGTTCCTTCAGTTCCTTTAGTTCTTTGTATTCCTTGTGTTCCTTCAGTTCCTTTTGTTCCTTCTGTTCCTTTAGTTCCTTGTGTTCCTTCAGTTCCTTGAGTCCCTTGTGTTCCTTCTGTTCCTTGAGTGCCTTGAGTCCCTTGTGTTCCTTGTTATCCTTATGTTGCTTGAGTTCCCTGCGAGCAGTTGAAATAGCTAGCCAAACTCCTATTCGGGATATACTTATTAGGACGGGACCGCCTTTCTCCTGCCAAAGGATACCTTTTTCCTAATGTCTTCCCTTCCTTTTCTCGTACAGTGGAGGTAAGGGACACTCATCCGCGACTGCTTGTGGAACCATCCAATCAGTAATATGAGGGACTGGATATACAGTCCTTCGATACGCCAAACCCCACACTTTAATGAAGTAATAATTCGAGATGAAATCATACATGTCACTCAACTCTAATGGTCTATCATGCTTCAAACACTTAACGACAGCGCCTATTGCATGTCTACATGGGAATTTATCTATATCAAACTTCCTGCAACTGCACGTTTTCTTGCGAAAATCCACGAAATAAGTCTTCCCGTCCGCTCCAATAACACTGTATTCTAGTTGAAAAGTGTTCAGCGGAGTCACTGTAAGTTTTGTACCTTTCGGTACTCTGTCATGGATTTTGTTCTCCACTAAAGGAACCAATTTTCGAGACGACGGTCCTACTGCTGCATCCTTCCTATGTCTGTTGAACCACTCAGCCATTTTGTCAATAATTTTATCAAGCATAGGCAATAAAGACATCCTTCGCGCCTTATCAAATAGCGCATTTAAAGACTCTTCACAATTAGAGGTGTCTCTGTGGTACCTTGCACCGGGGAAATGACACTTCGCCCATTTTTTGACGTCGACTGTTTTATCAAGATACCTAGCACACGATCGATACCTCTCCCTAAAATCATCATACTCCTTTTTAAACTCAGGCTCTGAATAAAGAGTGGCAACTTTTCTGAATTGTAGTGCAACCTCGTCCTTGCCCTGGTTGTCATGGCCTTTCACATTGTGCGATAGATGCCAAATACAATACCCGTGTTTAGACATCGGATACACTTCAGCAACCGCTTTTATCAGACTTGAATTTCTGTCTGAAACAAACACCAATTCCGTCGAATCCGGTATAATAGTTTTCAACGTCGTGAAAAACCACTTCCAGCTTTCATTTTTCTCCCCATCAACGACAGCAAAGGCTATTGGATAATGGTGAAGGTTTAGATTCTAAGCCGTGGCAATAATTAAACAACCACCTTCAACAGTCTTCAGGAAAGTTGCATCCACAGTGATGACTTTCCTCATGTATTCAAACCCTTCAATGGAGGCTCCCAACGCAACAAATAGGTATCTGAACCGGTTGTCTTTATCCAGTAACAAACTTGTTCTTGTATCCGGGTTCACCTTCTCTAACATATACAAATAAGCAGGAAATATTTTGTATCCTTTCTCGGGATCACCACGAAAATCCGCAACAGCTTGTTTTTTTCCTCTCAAACATGTCGTATACGACACTTCCACACCCAATCTCCTTTGCACCAAACCGACCAGGATTTTCGCAGTTGGTGTCTCATATAGTCCCGGATAATCCTTATGCACTGTAGCTGCAACACATCTTGGTGTAACTTTCCTTTTCTTTCCAGTACTTGAAGTTGCGCGAGAGCATGAATGCATCTTCATGTATGTTCTAATCGAGAACGCTTCAGAATTATTTATCTTTGTAGCTCTCACACTCCATTTACAACCTTCAGCTGCTCCCCGACATTTCACCACATATCGACTCCTGTCTGAGTTGGAGATACTGATTCCGAAACAGTTCTCCTGTGATGCTCTATCAATAATATCTTTCACAGCTTCTTTACTCGGAAATTCTTGAAACAACTCAAGACCCAAACCATCTTCCCACTCTTTAACCACTGGAATTTCTTTTGCAACACGTGGGAGCTCAACATAGTCCCAACTAGGACGAACATCCATAGAGTTATCCACGTCGCCCTCATTGTCCATGCCCCCTTCGCCGGCTTCTCCATTAACAACATTAATGCCCCTTTCGTCGGCTTCTCCATTAACATTATTAATGCCCCTTTCGTCGGCTTCTCCACTAATAACGTTAATGCCCCCTTTCACGGTTTTTCCATTAACAACATTCTCCACCCGTTCAGCCCCCGGTAGATATAGTTCTGCTTCTTCAATGAGAGGAAATAGAGTGAGTGCACCCGGATTACCTTCAACTTCGGGTAATCCACTCGCAAGCTCACTATAGTTCCCACCATATGAGCTTTCTTTCTCAACTACTGATTGTTGCTCCATTACCGGAACTATTTCCATTTCTTCGATGACCTCTACATGCAAAATACTTCTTCTTCCCTCTTTATCCACTGATGTCAGATACACATACACTTCTTCATCATCCAAAATATATGATTGCCTCTTAGGTTCTACTACCAGTGGAATGTAAGTCAGATTCAGCCTCTTTAAACACGGATCTATGCTCTTCTTCTTGCATATCCTCTCTTTCAAAAAGGAATAAGTGATCTCATCCAATGATGATGTCTTAAAGGGTATACCATACAAACGACCATCGCTTGCAATCCATTCATAATCATCTCCAGATTTCGCATAATGTCCATCATAGTCAAAGTGTATGTTTGTAGAAGAGTAACCCATTATCTGTTGTACCAAATAAAATTTATACAATTAAAGTTAATTCTAGTTATACAGTTTTGCTATTAAAGTAATGCTTTATACTTTTTTACACAATTTTGTCAAGAGTAAAGTTTCACCTAGTTACACTTTTATAGTCTACCAGTTTCACCCTATTCATTCCGGATTTCAGCTTTGATTCCCGATATTTCTTGTTGATAATCCAATTCCATAACAAACACACCATCCAGCTCCCAATTGACAACCCAAATATTCGAAATCTACTGTCTAACAATCCCAACCAAACAAGCAGCATTTCATTCATTCGAGTCCACTATGATGGGTTGAGTTATAAGATACAGACCAAGATAATGCTTTATCTGAAGTTTATTTAACCTGGGTTGGGGATCAATTTCAGCATCCACGCGAGCCACAATCGAAGGATCGCTCGAGCTTTCATTCGCTTTCTTCGCCAAACCATCGAGAAGAGAAAATTAGGAAGAAGAGAGAAAAATTAAAACTAAAAAAGAAAATCCACTTGGATAGGAGAGAGAGAGAGAGAAACCACGTTTTTTTATTGGTCAAGTAGAAGAGCGTTTTGATTGGTCAAGTAGAGAGGGGCACTTTCGACTTTGACCATCGAAATGAAGAGTATCAGAACAGATAAGAGTATGCTAGATCACTTTTTGCCTCATTAAGAGTACCTGAGCACTTTACTCTTGTCAAATGCTCTAAGACTTTCATTTGCTACACCATCTATCTACCGTATTGTTAAAATAGAAATAATTTTTCAAGAGATAAGAAAACATATCATGTGTAGCCACAACCATTTCTTGTTGAGTAGAGAAATAGGCCATACCCATTTTTGTTGGGAAGCATAGTTTGCTTAACCGCTGAAGTGTTTCAGAGAAACTCGAAACAGAATTATGTATTTTGTTAAATTGAGTTTTATTCAATTTGCCATATAAAGCCTATTTGCACCAATTTTCTTAGGGAAAAGCAACCGAAGCAAGCTCAGTTTAAAGAGTGGATATGTACGGCAGTAAAGATTGTCAACAACTTATTGGAGTATGAACTCACTGAATAAAGGAAAATATAGAGCCATTATAACTGTACTCATCGATATCGTCAATCAACTTCCTAATTATCAGAAATCCACATCAAATTATATTGTGTAGATGGAAACATAGAGAGCATAAATGTGAAAGTTGAAAGCTTTACCTCATTTCTTGAGGAGACTCTTCCTTAATTGGTGGTTGGTGTGAGATTTGAGAGCGTGATTGCGTCATCTCTTTAGAGGCCGGACGTTCTTCTTGAAAAGCTCCCACTGATACTCGATCTAGCAAGGAACACTGCTTGTGGATTCTTTTCTCCGAAATTTTTAGGAATGATAATGATTGAAAGGTGATTCATACAAAAGAGGAAGGGGAATGCATTGAATAAGAAACCATGAGGAATGGGGAAGTGTTGTTAATGAGGGAGTTAATGATGACGGTTGATTGTAGTCGACTTCCGTTCAGCGGTGAGAAGAACACCATTGGATTAGAACGCCGGTGTCGGGTTTCAACAGGAATTGGCGGAAACAATAGATGTACGTACATAACAGAGACTTGAACGGCGGAAAAAAAACAGAGAATTCGGCAGCTACAACCTTCGTCGTGTTATTATTAATATATAGATGGCCCAGTTTTCTAGTCTTGACAGGCCCAAAAAGAAACCTAAGAAAAGTTTAATGAAACGATGTGTTTCAAGGCAACGGACACGTGTCAGACACAGGATCATCGACTTGATGACGTGTCACTTCCAGAAGAGAGAAAGACATTGTTTTATATAATAAGATTTTGATGATATTTTTAAAATTTTTAAAATAATTATGAAATTTTTATTCTGAATATTTTAAATAAATTTAAACAGAAATAAATGGATCAATATAATTGTCATGGGCTTAAATGAATAATTTTATTAGATTTTAAAATTAAAAGTGTCTATTTATTTTATCGTACATTTTTCCGATAAACAGATCCTAAAAAATCAGGATACCAGTTATATATTTAATTCGGGTCGGATATTTTTAACTGAAATAACCAAACTACTCGACATGGTCTAGGTATTTATATCCAAATTATAAACGTACTCAAAATAATTAAAAATAACCAAAAATACTTATTAATTTTGGCTTAAATCAGTTTTTTTTTATCTAAAAGTATTGATTTGGATATTTTTGTCCAAAAAACTCATTTTAACCATAAATACCGAAAAAGACTAATATATTTGATTTATAATTTTAATTTTAGGTATTATTATTATAAGTATAATTATAACTTATATATATGTTCAGATACTCATTTGATTTTCAGTGAGTGTCGGACTTGAATCGTTTTTCGGATATGGAAATTTAAATCCTGTTCAAATATATATATATTAGGTCTAATCAGATTTGGGATGCTGGCCTTCGGGCTGATTCAAGGTCGATTTTTTCGGTACATATATTATTAACTAATTACGATGATAACTTAGAATGCTATAAATGCAAAACAATATCCCCTGATTTCATTCAAACATGATTACATATTTTAAAAAATTTGTCGTCTGTATCTGCAAATCATTCTAAAACCTAATTATATATTCCCTCTGTTTTAATATAGATGATGTTTTGAAATGAATATTTTGTTTCATTTTACGTGAAGTTTTGAGATTTTTAGGTTACTTTAACTTTATTGGAAATTGTACAAAATTTTACTGTCTTTTTTATAATTGGTTAACTGATTTAAAACTATATCTTTAAAATATATTTTTAGAAAAATGTAATTTTCTTAATCTTTGTGCAATAAAGCAAAACATCAAGTATTATGAAACGGGGGAGTATTTCATAATCGAGATTATTTTCATTAGAACATTAAATATATAATAAAGCACAAATTTAATGTTTTTGTTGTATTATTTTAAATGTAAATACAAAATAAAAAAATACAAATTTATATCAATTAAACTTATTTTGTTTCGAAAATAAATCCGCACTTTCAAATCCCCGATCAAAATCTAGTCTACACAATAAAAATGATTTTTGTTGATATTAAATCAATGTCATGTTTTTTTCTGTTTTGGTTTGAAGTTTATGCTTTAGCATCGTTCAACTTTGGTTACAATTGAATACAAGATTTTGATCCGCGCTTTAAAAACGCGGGATATTACACATTGTAAAAATTTAATAAAAATTCATCAAATGCTTTGTTAAGAATGATAAAATGATAGATTGACCTTTTAAATCCGTCTTATTTTTGGCGAACACATTTACGTCTCGACCGTTTGAACTCATTTACTTTTAAGTTCTCAATAATTTTATCCATTTAAATTCATGTAATTGTATTGGTCATCTATTTAGACCGGTTTAGATTAATTTTGAGTGACTAAAATCATTTAAATTTAACAAATTATATTTGTATTTTATTTTTCTTAAAATATGTTTAATTCATTTCTAAAAATTGAAAACAATGTTTAGAATTATTATTTTGAACAAAATGGAAAATTAAATCAATGTAATTCATGTGTAAAAATCTTAGTATCCACGGTTGCCATGCTTAGTGTGTTCAAAATAATGTAAATTTAGTTAAAAATCATAAAAGAAAAATTAGTAAAAAAATTGATACAAGTGGAAATTTATATTGTGAAAGTAAACCGCCTTCTACATAGATCAAACGAAATCAAATAATTATACACAATAATTTCTAACTTAGATTTGAGAATATTCAATAAATTTAAAATTAGATATGATTGTGTATATATCTATGCCATTTATTAAATCATTTTTGTTAAATATTAAATAATTGAAAGATTGCAATCTTTTAAATTAGCTAAATATTAGGTAATCTATATATAAAAATCAGTTTTCTCCTTCAAGGATGCACCACCTAAGACTCCATGTCACTAATTCAAGCTCCCAAAGTGCGCCACGTGTCCACTTAAATGAAACTCTGTGTTTCATTAAATCAGGTTTGTATCTGTTTGGGCTTTTTATGCATATTTTGGTGTTGTGTTAAGCTTTGTAAAGCCCATCCTGAGATAGGATATGTCTAGATTCTCGAAATGCTCCATTTTGTAACGTAGAAGTTGAACCTTTTCTTTCTCCGCCGTTGCGATATCTGCTCACAATTCTAGGGTTTCGTTTGTTTTGTTTCATCTTCTTCCTCCGATCCTGAAATTTACCAGTTACACATTCATCTTCTTAAAGTTCTCTTCGAGTCCCTCCTCCGCGATCTACATTCAATATGAGCTTTGATCTTGCAAGACGGTGGAGATTCAAGTATAAAAAGTTAGCATCTCTACTCTCGAAATCATCCTACCAATCTATTCAAACAGCGAAATCTATTTATTTTCTGAAAAATGCTAACTCTCCAGGTTTTTCTCTTTGAGTTGAAGACATTTCTTTTTCTTACCGAGCAAAACAAAGACCTTACCTAGCATAACAGAGACCATGAATGGTAATTCGAGGAGGGAATCAGAAAATGAGTCTACATCAAGCCTTAAGTCTAGAGACCTTCCTCTCGGATTATTTGCTTCAGGTAGCTTAGGAAGGTACCCATATCTCACAACACCATCTTATGCACACACAAAAAAAAAATCTCTACTTTGTTTGATGTTATCTGTCTGAGTCAGACTCTGCTTAATAGTTTGATGTTTGAACATTAAGGAGGCCAGGTTCTACACCCCAAGGATCAGATCGGATAAACGGTAATCAAGATGCACATGAAGAGGTGTTGAGAGCTTCATAAACGCTAGAAAATCTGCAGCTTGATAGGAGAACTCAGAACCTAACATCGTCTTCCAAGCTTCTTTCCAATAAATCAAAGATTGGACTGTTTAGTTAGTTTGGTTGCGATGTAGGAATGTGTGTGATACAACAAGGGAAGAAGAATGGAAAGATTGGTATTTTATATATATAATGAGAGGTTATGTTGTCTTATGATACTACTGAGACTATGTATTCTCATTGCTGTCATATAAATGTGTGTGTTGTTGTTTCCTGTTCATAAAGTATTATTTGATCTTCTTGCGGTGTTTTGCATGTAGCCAATCTTAATATCTACTTAAAAAAATATCGGTAATATTGATGACGAGTTCAAGTATCTATTATGTGACATAGCCACCCAGAGCGACTTTCTTGACGTGGAGAAGTTGCAGAAGATTGGTTTGAAGCCGGTACGGAACACTGCACAGAGAAGAGTTGCTTGCACATATCCAAGGCATATCGCAAAAAAAGCAAACCTCGTCAGCACACCTCTTCCGTTCTCTTCCAAAGCCTCAACCCCAACAGTTCCCGGAACTAAACCTCATAAATGGATGAATGCTATCTGAAAATCAAACTGATCCCTAATTTTCTTACTATTTGCATATTTGTACATGTAACAAAGTAAGTGTAAGATGTGTTTTGCGTTTATAAAGGTTTGCATGTATTCCGAACAAAAAGTGCATTTTTAACTGAAGGAGATTGAGTTTATACATGTAACTTATGATCACAATGCAATCATGAGACGAGAAAGTACAAAACACAAATTTTGAAAAGTTTTCTAATACAATATCAGACGAGAGAGTACAAACACACAAATCTTGAAAAGTTTTCTAATACAATATCAGATCGTTTTCTTAGACCACAATGCAATAATTAAGAGGCAAACTCAAGCAAAAAAAACGAGTTTAAAGATTTGTCGGATCATTTGACAGACCATCAAAGAGGATTTAAATAGACCAATTCTCCCATTTCTTTAGCTCCATGCCATCTGGTGAAATGCTCTCTACTTCCTTAGTCTCAACCTCTTTCCAGTCAAACCAAAACCACTCAAAAAGATATATCTTTAGTCAAAATAATAAATAATAAGTTGTTAAACCAGAAGAGAGATTGATCACCTCACAAATGGGAGATCAATATTGACCACACATTGAAAAGTCTTTACACAGGATACGAGTTGAAAAAATCATGTGTTATTTAACAACATTCACAACCATCGAGGAGATGCCATCTAAACAACATCAAGGATAGATGCGACCAGTTTCAGGGGTACCCTATGAGATTTGTTAGTACTTAGTACCGGAGGAAGTTCTCCTGACCATGTGAATATTTTGGAAACTAAAGTTTCTTTGTACTTTAAAAAAGATTTGGTAAAATGTTATACATTAATTAGTTTATTAACCCCTCTAAATTTTCTAAACATCTACTTGAGCCAATAATTTTTGAAATAATTTCCATTCCATTCATTCTATAATATTTAATCTCTTTTTCCTATTTTTCAGAAACTTTTTTTTTTCAGTTTTCAGCACTTTAAATACACTTTTTCCTTACCTAAGCTTATAAATATTTAGAACATCATTTGATTTTCAAAACAGTATCTTTCGAAACTAATTATATTTTTTTGTTTATTCAATATTTAAATGAATTTTTAATAAATTAAAATAGTTTTTTTTTCATCAAAAACCTTAACAAATAATAAATTTAATAAATCCCATATTCCTAATATTTTCGAATAAGAATTTAATTTTTAAATAACTATAAACTCAGTAACAAATCTCTTCATCATCTACATCTAAATCATTATAATTTAAATATGTGTATATAAGAAATTAAAATATATAAATATTTTAATTTAAGTATGTGTGTAAAATTAAAATATATATAAATATAATAAACAGAATAAGTAATTGTATTCAATATCAAAACACAATCAATATAGTCAATATATAAGTAGGTGTTTTGCCCGCACTTGCGGGCTTAATAATTTACAAAAATTTGTAAATAAATTTATCAATTCAAAAACCATTATAATAAATTATTTTCATGTTTCTAAAATATTTAGTATTAAATAGATATTAATTTTTATATCAATAATTTTTATTTTATTTTAATAAAATAGATTTATTATGTAAAATAAACTTGAACATATTCATATATACATGTATTTATATTTATTTTAAAAATATTATGATATAAATATTTTGGATAACATAATACATAATCTTTTAGACAATGATGATTATAAAATTAATGGAATTCGTTTTAAAGTCTAATCGGTTTAATATTACTAAACCAAATATAATATAAATATATGTAATATTTTAATATTTCTAAAGTAAATATAATATAAATTTGACGATATCATAATCATAAGTATTTTTACTCATTTTCAAGATAATGATAAATTATCAGCTAAATCACTAAAATTATTTATTAAAATTAGTTAATAATTGATAATAAAATATAAATATTAAGTAACCTAAAATTATGAGAAAAAATTTAACAGATAAGCTTAAAAATATAACAGATAAATAAAGTCCCCAACTAAAATCAAAAACAATTAAAAATATAATAAATAAGTAAAACTACTTATTAAAATTATTAAAATAATGACTAATAAGTAAAAAACCTATAATCAAGGAGAATGTGACACATAAGAAAAATCACTTCATAAATAATTGATAATAAAATATAAATATCAAGTAACCTAAAATTATGAGAAACAATTTAACAGATAAATAAAGTCACCAGCTAAAAACAAAAACAATTAAAAATATATCAAATAAGTAAAACTACTTATTAAAATATTAAAATAATGACTAATAAGTAAAAATACCTATAATCAAGGAGAAAGTGACATATCAGCAAAATCACTTCATAAATAATAGTATAGAAAAGAATAGATATTGTATAATAAATTATTGTAAGGATTATATTTCATAGTTTAGCAAGTAATATTTATTTCCAAAATTCTATTCAATTGTTTTGATATCGTGGTTAATTTCGTTTTAATAAACTATTAAATTATTTATTTCATATTTATAATTTATATATAGATACATATAAGATTTTAGAAAACCTTCCCTTTCTTTAAAAAACATGCATATGTATAAAGAGTAACAATATTTCAAAATACCTATTTGTCCATCTTAAATTTTTTTTAGTTATATGACTAAATTATTTTCTTTACATTGTGATATCGTTAGTTTTTTAAACGTATAAAAAAATAAAAAATAATTTTATTTTTACAATTTTATAATAATTAGACAAATATATAATTTTAAAAATGAATAGTTAAAATTGTTGTAAAATTTTATGAAAGTTAGTATTGTTTTAAGTTAAAAGTAAATTAATCATTTAAAATATATTTTTATTCTTCGTCTTTTGTCCGTCCGCCCGTAGGGCGGGGTTACCCTAGTTTAATATAATACACACGATTTATAAGGAAACTCATATTTATCATGTTTTGTAAATTCATTTACTAAAATTAATTATATTTGTGAGTGAAAAATGACATTAATGTAATTAAAAGGTTATTTCAAGTCTTAATTCATATTGGTACTTCAAATTTAATAACATAGATAGGAAAGCACGTTTAGCTATTTTAGTATTTATGTTGTTACTATTTTTAGGGAATACCTTGAAACATTCTGAATTGTATAAGGATTTTCAGAATTAAAATATATTTAATATTTTTAATATTGTGATCTTTTTTAAGATGAGAAAAGTTGGGGACTATAAGTTGAAAATTCTTTTAAATATATTTATAATTTCCCAAATCGCTTTAAATGATAATGGTTGTTGTCAAAATTAATAATTCTAAGATTAACTAAAATCTTAAAGAATAATCGATATGTCATATATATAGTTTTCCATATGTTGTATTAAATGATATTGATTGGTGACTAAATTTTAAAATAAGAAGTAGTATTGTCTTGTAAATATAATAAAAATCCAAGGACATAATTCTAAATTTTTAAAATAGGATCCTGCTTTAATAGTATAGATTAATATGTTATCTTAGGTAAAATTTGAGATTCTGGTTGTTCATCATATCATGCTATTTATTATGTTGAAGCTTAGAACTTAGAAGCATGCTCTTTAAGTAAAAAAAAAGATTGTGGAGAAGAACTGTGACAAGTAGACTCATTCCTCATTGGATATGGTAAAGTAATATAACTTTTAATAGTAACGTTAACTTTAGTTGTTACATATAACATCAAAATAGATGATTTCTGTGACATAAAATTAAATAAATGTGATTTTCGGGTTTTAGATATATATCATAGAGCTATTTAAAATGAAAAGTTTTGTGATATTTTACTTATCAATTTTGTCCGTTTCTGTGGTCATGGGCTTTCACACACGTGGAAGAAGGTGAATCTTGATCCCAAATATGAATCTCAACCCATTGTATTGATGACATTTTATTAAGAGCATGATTATCCCAAAGACTTTTGGGGTCTCTTAATATTTTGTTAATATTTTTAAGTAGTAAATGTGAGGTTAAGAAACATGGTTAAGAGATCCAAACATTTATATCCTTCAAAGCCAGTCTCTTATTTAGAGGTTCTTAAAAAAAAAAAGATTGAGACACGAAACATTAAGATAAGAAGTGGATACAATGTTGATCCTGAGCTTAAACAAGACCAATAATGGCAAAAGCTCCTAGTACCAGCAACAATAACGGCTTGAACAAGACCAATCCTGAGCTTGAACAAGACCAAGCTTGCTCAGTGGAGACATGGCCAGATCAATCTGTCAAAACAATATGAATACTCAGACTCAAACTGTGTTTAATACTCAGACTCAAACTGTGTAGAGAAGAGAAATGTTTCCAAGGATCATAAGAACAGTGTGCTAAGGTTTGATGGGCGAATCGAAGAACTCCTCCCACCACCGTTTTGTGCTATAAGATGGTCTCTTCTCGGCTGACTCATCATCATTGGAACTCTCCCTAGACCACCACCATTGCCTAAGGTTCTTCGACTCCCATGAGCCATCCTTCCACCGCCATGTCCTCTTGCATTTAAAGATACCCCATTCTCCTCTCCTTCCCATCTTATATCTTGCGGTGGAATCTGCAAAAATCATATAAATAAGATTGAAGATTCTGCAGTACAGGAAGCATGTTACACAATATTACGTGGATACATTTCAAGATTACCTCCTTGAGATCAACCCATTCCCATGTTTCATTCGCTGTGTTTATGTCATATACCAACGCATGGTGACCTGTTAGAAAACAATTAATATGATTTCTACCCACAATAAGCTTCCTGCTCAAGTATATGAATCTCCACTTCTATATCACTCTGTCGTTTTGATAGCACGCAGTGGGGAATAACAGCAATATTATTGAAATTTCATTAAAGTGAAGAATATCATCAGCAACTTAGCTACTCTGACTCAAAATACAATCTCTCCTACTTGCTTCAAAAGATCTAACATTATTAGCAGCAAAATGATTAAAAATTTCATAAAGTGGAGAACTTTTCAATCAACTTCAAAGGCAAATGCATTGTAAAAAGTCATTCACTCAAGCACAATGCATATGCTAACACACACGAAGTAAAAAGCAGCAAGAAGTATAAAGCAGAAAACTTTCAAATACCCATTTACAAATCAAGCGAAAATGCGTGAACTTTACCAGATCAGGATCATCGATTTGGAGAGCAGTGTTGATGCAGCAGCATCTTAGACGATCAACGGCTACTTTCTTATTTTGTTATTTCCTGTTTTCTAAAGACTTTGTGTTTCCTTTTACTATTAGGTTTTCTAGTTTTATGACGGTTTAAGAGTCCTATATAAGGAGCTCTCTTATGGTTTTGTAAGACATTTTTGACAATTTATAAAACTAGCTTTGGCTTTTAACCTTATAAGATTTGATTAAATTCCTTGAATAAGATCTGATTAAATTCATCTTCTTCAAGTAGCAGGTCTCTAGAGATTTCAAATCGAAATCCCTAGATTGAGCTGATATCTGTTCTTACCCGCCATCAGGTTGGTATCAGAGCACAACTCCTCACCGCCGTTCCCGCAGAATTTTTTTCGCCCATCACCATGCCCCGCGCCAAGAAAGAAACCCAAGCTGAGATTACACAACGCACCATGGAAGAGATGCAGACACAGCTTGCTCAACTTACACAAGCAATGCAAGGGCTGCTCGCTCAATGCCATCCCGCACTAGTTAATCAACAAGACAATGAAGAACAATCCGATCATGAAGATGATGCAAATCCATTCGCAGTCCTCGGAGAAAGTCGAAACAGAGCTCAACCCGTTCAACTTCATAAACGATGGGATCGTAGTTTCAAGTTCGAGATACCGGAGTTTCATGGAAGCCAAGTCGCTGAAGACCTTCTCGACTGGATTGCTACGGTTGAAGAAATCTTATAATTTAAGCAAGTCCCGCTTGACCACTGCGTCCCTGTCTTGGCGATGCGATTTCGCGGCAGAGCAACTGCTTGGTGGACCCAACTCAAGACTTCAAGACTACGTTTGGGCAAAGCTAAGATTGAATCATGGGATAAATTAAAGAAACATATGCACAAGACGTTCTTACCATACAACTATGATCAGCTAATGTTCCAACGGTTACAACATCTGCGTCAAGGAAGCCGTACAGTGGAAGACTACGCCACTGAATTTTTCTTGTTGCTTAACAGAATTAAGCTGCATGATTCCGATAGACAACTTGTCTCTCGTTTCATCGGCGGTCTTCGACAACAGGTACAGCATACACTGAACTTGTTCAATCCTCTTACGCTTTCCGAAGCTCATCAACAAGCTCTAACGGTCAAAGCTCAAAATAAAACTTCTTCAACTTGGAACTCAACACGACAACGTTCACTACCAATCAGCGCCACTACGCCTCCTTCCCCAACTCCGCAAACTTCATCCCCCGCCGACACCACCATTGTTCCTGTTGATCAAAATCGACCCGCGCGAACAGGCACCCTCCGTTGCTTCTCGTGCGGAGAACCAGGTCATCGCATGGTCGTCTGCCCCACCCGCAATCGTCGAGGATTATTACTTGACTCGACTGGGCGTGACGTTGAGATCGAATATAATGAAGAAGAAGACGGTGATGAGAGCGAAGAACTTGTCGCAGACACTGGTGTTTCTCTCATGCTCCGACGGTCCTGCCTTGCTCCCCGATCAGATGAAGAATTCCCTCAGCGCAATAACCTTTTTCATTCGCGTTTTACAATCCAAGGCAAAGTATGTAAGCTCATTATTGATTCTGGTAGCTCGGAGAATGTTATCGCCGCCGACGCTGTCGATAAACTGTCTCTTAGCGATGAGCATCATCCTGCTCCGTACAGACTCGCGTGGTTACAACAAACCACTGATCTCCTGGTAACCCGACGAGCGCTAGTCTCCTTCTCTATTGGCGACTCGTACCATGATAAGATTTACTGCAACGTAGTACCTATGGATTAATGTCACATACTCCTCGGACGACCATGGGAGTTTGATCGACGAGTGATCCATGATGGGTTCTTAAACATGTACACGTTTAAGTTCAACAATCGAAGTTTTACACTCAAACCATCACCTCCACCTAAACCGGTGACGACCCCTGCTCCTCTCTTACTATTACATAAGACACCGTTCGAAGCAGCAATGTGTGAAGAAAACATTGTCTTTATCTTAACCGCAACGCCATCATCGCCTTCTGTAAGCAGTGAAGTCCGACCAGAGTTCCAGGCTCTCCTCAGGGAATTCTCAGATGTATTTCCCACTGACCTGCCACCTGGACTTCCTCCGTTGCGTGATATTCAACACCAAATTGACTTTGTACCAGACGCAAGCCTTCCTAACCGATCACACTACCGAATGAGCCCCTCAGAACATGAAGGACTTCGTAAGCAAGTGGAAGATCTCGTCATCAAGGGGTTCTTGCGTGAAAGTATGAGTCCGTGTGCCGTACCAGCCCTTCTTATTCCTAAAGAGGATGGTTCTTGGCGTATGTGTGTTGATAGCAGAGCTGTGAATAAAATCACTGTTCGTTATCGTTTTCCAATCCCACGGTTGGATGACCTTCTTGATCAAATCGGCACAGCATGCTTATTTTCCAAACTCGAGTTGAAAAGCGGCTACCAACAAATCCGCATTCGTCAAGGAGATGAATGGAAGACAGAATTCAAGACACGTGAAGGACTTTTTGAATGGATGGTAATGCCTTTTGGTTAATCAAACGCACCAAGCACGTTTATGCGCGTCATGAACCAAGCTTTACGACCTTTCATCGGAAAATTCATTGTGGTCTACTTTGATGATATTCTCATCTTTAGTATGATCTTAGACGATCACATGTCACACCTACGAGAAGTCCTCCTTGTCTTACGGTGTGATAAACTTTTTGCAACGCTGAAAAAGTGTGCCTTTGGCTCTCCACAGGTCCACTTCCTAGGCTACATCGTCTCCGCCGAGGGTCTAGCAGTCGATCCTGATAAAGTTTCTGCCATCAAATCCTGGCCCGAGCCACGTACGATTTCGGAAGCTCGGAGTTTCCATGGTCTGGTGTCCTTCTATTGTCGCTTTGTACCTTAGTTCAGTACAATCTGGCTCCATTTACGAATTGTATTCGTGATAGTGACTTCTCCTGGACTCCAGCCGCGACTACCGCCTTCAATATTATAAAAGAGAAGCTTAGCACTGCTCCTATACTTGCTCTTCCAGACTTCACAGCAGTCTTTGAATTACACTCTGATGCTTCTAAAACCGGTATTGGCGCTGTACTTAGTCAAAAGGGTCGTCCAATTGCGTTCTTCAGTGAGAAAATCTCTGGTGCTCGTTTTCGCTACAGCACTTATGATATCGAGTTCTACGCTTTTGTACAAGCGGTCAAACATTGGCGACATTACTTGTTTCACAAAGAATTCGTCTTATACACCGATCATGATGCTCTCAAGCATCTCAGTACACAAGACAAGGTCTCTTCCCGTCACGCCTCCTGGATAGCATACCTGAAACAATTTATGTTCCTTATCAAACACACGTCCGGCATCAGCAATCGTGTAGCCGATGCCCTGAGCCGTCGTCACTCTTTGTTGTCGACACTTCATGTTTCCGTTCCGGGTTTTGGTTTGTTCGCAGACTTGTACCCAAGTGATCCTTTCTTTGGCCCGATCTGGACAGCAGCTACGGTAGGCTCCGCCTCACCATACTCCCTCCATGATAGATTCTTGTTTCGCGATAACAAGATTTGCGTGCCTGATTGCAGTCTTCGTCTGCAACTTATATCTGAGTTGCATAAAGAAGGCCACATTGGTCGTGACCGAACTCTGCATCTCATTGCAACTTCGTAGTTTTGGCCCGGTCTTCGTCGTGACGTTGAAAGATTCGTTGAGTGTTGTGTTACATGTCAAACAGCGAAGGGTACTGCCTCTAATGCCGGTTTATATTTACCATTACCGGTCCCCACTCAACTTTGGACAGACATTAGCATGGATTTCGTTATGGGATTGCCACGGACACAAAAAGGTTACAAATTCTATCTTTGTTGTGGTGGATCGTTTCTCTAAAATGGTTCATTTTATTCCGTGTAAACGGACAACCGATGCGGTCCAAGTTGCTACATTGTTCTTTCGAGAGATCTATAGATTACATGGGTTACCATTATCTATAGTGTCCGATCGAGATTCTCCCTTTTTAGGACACTTCTGGCGTTCTTTATGGAAGCTACTGGATACAAGCCTTGATATGAGCTCAGCTTACCATCCCCAAAACAATGGCCAAACGGAAGTTACTAATCGATCACTTGGTAATCTTTTGCGCAGCTTGGTTGGTTCCTCTATCAAATCGTGGGACTCAAAGCTTCCACAGGCTGAATTTGCTCATAATCATGCTCTCAACCGCAGCTCAAAGTTCAGTCCTTTTCAGATCATCTATGGTATGGTTCCACGAGCTCCACCTGACCTTTCTACATTTCCTGATCGTATCCGTCTGCATGGAGAAGCAGAGGCTTTTGTGGAACACATCATTGATACTCATGTTCAAACAAAAGCTAACTTGGACGCTTCAGTGACAAAATACAAGGCCACTAAAGATTCTCACCGCCGTCGTCTCGTCTTTGAAGTAGGAGATCTCGTTTGGGCTGTTCTAACTCGTGATCGCATGCCTGCTCACGCCTATAACAAGCTCAAATCAAAGAAGATTAGTCCTTTAGAAGTCCTTGAACGCATTAACGAAATGCATATCGCCTCCGCCTGCCATCTGGTGTTACAACGTCTGATGTCTTTAACGTCAAATACTTATCCCGCTATTTTCCACCTGATCTGCCTTCTGATTCGCGGTCGAATCCTCTTCATTCCGGGGAACCTGATGCAGCAGCATCTTAGACGATCAATGGCTACTTTCCTATTTTGTTATTTCCTGTTTTCTAAAGGCTTTGTGTTTCCTTTTACTATTAGGTTTTCTAGTTTTATGACGGTTTAAGAGTCCTATATAAGGAGCTCTCTTATGGTTTTGTAAGACACTTTTGACAATTTATAAAACTAGCTTTGGCTTTTAACCTTATACGATTTGATTAAATTCATCTTCTAGGAAGCCTTGAATAAGATTTGATTAAATTCATCTTCTTCAAGTAGCAGGTCTCTAGAGATTTCAAATCGAAATCCCTAGATTGAGCTGATATCTGTTCTTACCCGCCATCAGGTGTTGATCTTGGAATCAATCACGCTGAGAAGCGATTGCTCGGAGCTCATCCTATCGGTAGTCGTTGAGTAAAGGGCAAAGGGTAGAAACGGAGATGGGTTGCGAGGAAGAGACGGAGTATGGTTAACAACGGCTGAGATAGATCGGTCGAGAGAGAATAAGAGACAAGGAAGGGAATGTCCAACGCGTGTCTCTTAAGACACGGATCTTGTGAAGCTTAATTAAGATACGTGCCTTCTTAATTACATAATTATCTTTTTTTTTAATCCTTAAAACTTTGAAATCCCCCCTTAACATACCGCGTTAATGCTGCTCTAATGGCCTAATTTCATTCCTTTTTGTACCATTGGCCACTGCAGAAAATTGCAAGTGGTCTTTGTACTTGTTTACTAGTGTGCTATAAATTTCGTAGTGATACGCATACTCCTAGCCAATTAATTGAAATCCGAATTTGGTATTCATATACGTTATTTAGAGAAAAGGAT
This sequence comes from Brassica carinata, assembly GCA_016771965.1. NCBI lineage: Eukaryota > Viridiplantae > Streptophyta > Magnoliopsida > Brassicales > Brassicaceae > Brassica > Brassica carinata. The sequence continues at coordinate 47,388,351 of CM028689.1, forward strand.
AGACAAAATAACTGAATAATTTTAATCAGACACTGAATAATTTTGTGACGTATATCGATGACATACAAAGATGGAAGGAATGTTTCAACACGTTTAAAATCATACACGTCCCTCGGACTCACAACACAAAAACTAAAAGATCGAATCCACAACAAACTTTTTTGCTAAAATGTTTTCTATTTAAAGCAAGAGTTTACGAAACATACAATAATTAATAATTTGCTAAATTATTCTTAGCATCAAGGGTTATAAGCAGAAAAGAGGAGATAAGTACAAAAGCAAAAGGAGCCCAAAACCCGCTTAGAATGAGCTAAACCCAACCGCCTCAAAGTGTGCACATCAACCGAGACAGGACAGTGAGCTGAAGGTACCCGCCCGCACCACCTGAACAAAGCCAATCCTTGAAGGGACAGAAGAAGCTACCAACGCACAAAGACCAAGCAACCCAACATCAAAGACCCGAAATCAACCTCTAACGCCTCAAACCCCTTTGGTTTGAATAAAATTAGCAAACCCACATTACGCAACAAATTTTTCTTGAGGAAGTACCTCGACAGTCAACATAACTGCTCGAAGAAGAGACTGCAGAAGGATAGACTGATGCATCAGAAGTAAAAACCTGAAGAGGATCAAGATGTTGGTGGCGAGAAAAGATGCACAGGCCGCAATCACTAGTCTGAACCTATCAGAGCGGCAAGGGAAAGAAGCACAGACACTGACTAGGTCACTACTAGGACCCAAGGCAAGCACAGCCGAGCATCATCCAAGCAAAACCCGCTGAGCAACGATGTCAGATAAGCCGGAGAGAGACAAGGGAAACCTTCGACAGAAACAGAACACATCGACAAGTTTATGGCGGCGAGGGAAGAGGCACAGACCATCCCAACGGCAAGGAAAGAACACAGATCAGGCTTGCTTTGTGGAGAGACTAACTACCGAGACACTCATCTCAACCAAACTTTCAGAGACAGGACCAACTCAAGAACACCGAACATAACAACAACGGAGGCAAGGAACATAGAAATACGAAGGAACCAGGGAAGACAGAGACGTGCGCAAGAGAAACCAAACTAGAGAAGGGGCCAGAAAATCCGCTGAAATAGGAGAGAAGCACCAGCCATGTCGAAACTTGGAAATGGAACTACCTCCTACGCCTGAACCGCAAGGGAGAAGCGTGAACGCTGGCTGGAGACAATGACGGTCGGAGATGGAGGCTTTTACCGAAGACACCAAACTCAATCTACAAACAAATCATCACCGAAAATCCTCAAATCCGGCAAAATCCGAGTAGATCTGACCCACCAATGACCAGATCTAAAGTCTTAATGCATATCTCAGGCTCTACCGGAGAAGACAGCACCACAGCCTCTGAAATTCAGAACCCAAAACACAGCTGACATAACAACACTTATGAGAAAGGGAAAACAGAGAGGTGGGGAAGAGAAGAGCATACAATAATAATGCTGAAGCTCATCTCCTCCCAAGCAGAATCAGTTGACGGTGTCTGCTAGGGTTTGATGATGGAGGGGAGAGACTCTAGAGAGAGTTGCCTGTCTCTCTCTCTCTCTCGTGTTTTTTTTCAATAAGTTTCTTCTTTTTGTATGAATCCACAACAAACTTGTTAGCAAATAGATTATAAGTGTAGAAAACTTCCACTTTACCATTTGTTGTTGTGTTTTATGTTTTCTCTATCGACTATCATAAACAAGTCCTAGATGTATTTTCAAAACATTTGGAGATTTGTATTTCCTAGACCTAATAATCCTGTGACACTAATACTTGTTTAATCATTATTAACGTGATCAGATTTTAACAACTAAATAAGACCCAAGTGCACAACAGTGTACATTAGTACTAAAAACTGAAAGATCGAATCTACAAACAGTAGCGGCGCTGACAGGAAGCATACCAAGCACCAGCTTCCAGCCCACTAAAAAAACTTGAAAAAACAGCCTTTCTTTAAGAACAAATCATTGGTATATATGTGTTATTTTAGTTACACGTATATAGGATAGGCCAAGTTTTTGAAAAATTGCTTGTGGGCATTGCCATTAGGGGTGGACACGGATCAGATATCCAGAATTTTAAGGATATCCATGATCCGATCCATCCCGTACGAATAATCAAATTTTTGATTTGATTCGATCGATAATCTTTCGGATATTCGGTATTACGGATATCCAAAAAATCAGTATATTTTACTATATATCCAATTTGATCTGTCGATTCGGTAAAAATTAATAAAAAATTTTCATTTTTTTGAAAAATATTAAATGAAAAGAAAATATTTAATATAAAATAATAATATTTTCATTACAAATTATTTAAAAACTATATACTTTTTAAAAATTTAATGATCAAATAATTAATTTAGTGGATAAAATAACTAAAAATCTCTATAGAGATAAAAAATTATATATAATTTTATATGTACATGTATATGCATATGTACATTACGGATCGGATCAGATATTCGTTTTCTTTTAAAATGAGTATTTGTGATATGCTTCTTATTTGACGGATATTGAATTTTAGTATTTACTTTTATTCGTAAAGTTACGAATATCTAATCGAGACGAATAACTGATCGAATTAAATTATACGATATTTTGCCCACCCCTAATTGCCATGTCAGGTCTGGCACTGTCCACAAAAACCAGTGATATATTACAAGAAGTATAAATGAGACAAAAATGGTTTGTTTTGTTCTTCAGAAAACAATCCGGAATCCAAGATCCAAACCAAACCAAAACTCCATAAGTTATCCGATATAAAATGCAAAAATACCCAAATGGTTATTACTCAATTCAAGGTATTTTTATTTAATATATAAAATATATCCAAATACGAATTGTTATTACTCAATTCAAGGTATTTTTTTTAATATATAAAATAAGTATTAAAACTTAAATAAATACTTTATATACCTAATTACCTATAAATTATTACTTCAAGATTTACTCGTTGAAATAACAAATCTAACATATTTATAAGGTAATGCATATTGTTTACAGACAATATTTGTTTTCATGCTCGCTTTCACATTTTGTTCTTATTTTATAAATTTGATATGTGTTGGATTAACTTATATTCAATTTTTTATTTTTTTTTATTTCAGATATATCCAAACTGAACAGTTATGACCTGTATCCGAATGAAATATAATTACTTTGTTGGTTTTATGATGTACTACAAATCAGAACTGAATCTAAACTGTTATTTTCCGACTCAACCTATACCTATAAATTATTAGAGTGAGAGAGCTAGGAGGGTGAACTCAAAAACCGAAAACCCTAAATATCTGATCCGAATTCAGATGGTTAACATTTGTAAAATACGTGCACACGTCGAGTAAAACTTTGTTGTTTTTAATTTCACACCTCACGTGTTGTGTGTGAAACTGTGTTCACATTAGTCACAGCTCGACACAACTATATTCATACAAAGTCTTGATAGTATTAACTGCGTGGAGCCAATGCCTTTAAAACCAAACTATAACCCAAACCTTTTATCAAAAAAACTAAATTAATTTTTTTTTTTTACATTTATTGCTCAGCACAAAAAGGTTGGGGAGATGATTAAGGAACATTAATGTTCTTGACTCGTACGAATACTCTCATGTTTGTTCAGACAATGAAACCATCATAAACTATTACTACTTTTTTCTTTTGTCTTTGTCAACAACCTCAATTAATATTTTAGCAGTTGAACGTTGTATGATTTCCTTTTTATTTACTCTTTTTATCTTCTGGCTTTTAAGACTACCATAACTACTCATCTTCTCTTCTTGTTCTTTATTGCTTATAGTGCTGAGAAATCAAATGGATCCAAATCATAATCTCCTATTTGTCTCCTTTCTTGTTCTATGCTTAGCCGCAAATGGAGTAACTGGATATGCCACGGTCACAGGGTCAGTGTTTTGTGACCAATGCAAGGATGGAGAGAGATCTTTATTCGATTTCCCTGTCTCTGGTAATTAATAACAACACTGTCAATACTTTGTTTTTGCTGTATCTCTGCTTAAGCTGTTTTGTTGATTTCTTAAAGGAATCAAGGTTACTGTCACATGTTCTGATGAAAATGGACAAGTCTATATGTCAAGAGAAGAGACAACTAACTGGCTTGGAGGATATGTAATGAGGTTCGACGGGACACCGGATTTGAGCAATTGTTATGCTCAGGTTTCAGACAATGGAGCTCAACAACAAGGCTCAAGTAGTAGTTGCAGCATTGCTTCAGGTCCTGCACAGAAACTTAAACTAGTGTTTAGCTTTTTTGGATTTGAAACGTTCGCTGCGGATGTGCTTCTTACGCAGCCGGTTCAGCCAATGTCTTATTGTCCTAAACCACCACCAGCTCCAGTTATGTCTCCTCCTCAAGTCCCGGTTATACCTCCTCCTCGTCAAGCCCCACCGCCTCCTGAGGTTAAGCTTCCACCTTCGCCCCCAAAACCTCAAGTTCCGGTCTTGCCTCCTCCTCAGGCCCCGGTCATGTGTCCTCCTCCAGCTGCATCGCCTCCTCAGTTTAAGCTTCCACCTTTGCCTCCAACCCCTCCAGCTCCATTTTTAGAGCCATCATCTTGTTCCCACCAGTGAGTTTCTTTCTAATTCGGTTTTTGTTGCTTAACTCTGTTTCACATACTTCCATAACGTTTTGACTTTTTGACTTATATAGGCTGTGGATAAGGCCTGAGTACAGATGCTACTGGAGGGTGATAGGTCCAGACACGAAGGTGGCAGTTGCGTTCGGACTAATAGCTGGGAGGAGATATGGTACTGATATGACAGTACGTGAAGCACTAGACGGGCGAGGAGAAGCCTACAAGACTCTCTTAAGGGAGGCAACATGATAGGCCTCGGCGTTGTTACGTGAGAAGGAAGAAAGATAACGATGACAAGTTGGGAGAACAGAGGAGTGACGTGGAGTTGGAGGGAAACGGTTACTTTGGAAAGAATGATTGAATCAACTAAGGACTATAAATAGAATAAAGAAGTAGTAGAGGAATTTTATGCAATTACTTTGATTGTATCTGTTTCGAGTAGTTGAGACTACGAGAACTTGGCTCTATTCCGTGTTGACGGTTAGAGATTGTATTCATCTGGTTCAGAGTAATAAAATACAAGTTTGCTCTTAACAATTGGTGCGGTGACGATCGGAGATGGCGACCGAGTTATCAGAGGAGATCGGAGCTCAACTCAGTGAGCTGGAAACGACGATTTACGGGACGCAGAATCAAATCAGTTTCTTGACCGGTGGTTACAAGCTGTTATCGAAGCTTCGACGACGGGCGAGAAGCCTTTGAAGCCGCTGATGCGCCGATTAAACTCCATGGACTCAACCTTACTGGCGATGACGAAATCCTTGGAGAAATTGACGTCGGCGATTCACGGAAAGGCTCCGATGCATACGAACATACCTAGTTCATCTCACAATAACGATCAGGTATCTTCGATGAATCTGGGAACAAATCCGGACGTGAATCCGCTAGGGTATCGATCTGTGTTGACTGATAGAGATCGAATGTTGAAGAAAGTTGAGATGCCTGTTCTTGATGGTTCACATCCGTATTCGTGGATTGCTCGAGCTGAACGATTCTTTCGGATCGGTCAACATTCGATGCAAATGCGAATGGATATAGTGTCTCTCAGCTTGGAAGATGATGCGCTGAGCTGGTATAACTATGAGGTGGAGCATCGCCCATTTCCTGACTGGTTTGATTTCAAGCAACGATGCTGGCTCGCTTTATGGAATCATATGAGAAAACTCCAGGGAAGCGTTGTTTGGTATAAGGCAGACAGGGACAATTGCTGAGTATATTCGTGAGTTTCAAGAGCTAGCAACACAAGTGAAGGTGGAAGAATCTCAGTTAGAAGATATATTCTTTAATGGCCTGAAGAGAATATCAGGAAGTGATTAAGATGAAGGAACCAAGAGGCTTGCCTAATTTCATTGCTGCGGTTCTCATGATGGAGGACAGTGACTTTGCAAGTTGATAGCAAGCAGACCTCAGAGTGATACTCGCCCTTCAAACAAGGCCAAGGGGTATCGCCGCAATGCTTCAATTAATCAGTCTACTTGGAAGTCTAAGAATCATCTTACTGATTCGAGTCAGCAGCAGACGAAAAGATGGTGAAAAGCCAAGAGGCAATAGACAGCATAACACGGCAACAATTCCGTATAAGCTTTCTGAAGCAGAGTATCGCGGCTAAGAGGAGAGACGGACTCGCTATACTTGTGACGAGAAATGGTCTAAAACTCACAAGTGTAGAAACAGAGAGTTGTATGTAATCGTGGTGCTCAAAGATGAGGAGAACGAAGAAGAATTCCATGACTCGATAGAAAATATCAATGATAAAGAAGCGGAGGTGATGGAATTGTCACTTTACTCTTTCTTTGGGTGGTCTGCACCAAAGACAACGAAGATGTGGGGTTACATTGGTAAAACAAGAGTTTTGGTGATGATTGATGGCGGTGCAACACATAATTTCATCTCACCTTCGGTCGTTTCTCAAGCTCAGTTGTGTCATGAGGAGGATACTAAGTTGAGAATCAAAGTGGGAACTGGTATCATGGTAAATGGATCCGGTATTTGCAAGAAGGTTCCTTTAGTTGTCCAATCGGTGGAGTTGACAAATGACTTCATTGTACTTGAACCAGGCGGTGTGGATGTAATTCTCGAGTTCAATGGCTGAGAACATTGGGGAAGTGTGAAGTAGACTGGGAGACGCAGGAACTGTCGTATTGCAAGAATAACCAACGCATTACTCTTCGTGGTGATTCATCAATACAATTGAAGACTGGTACATTAGATACAGTCTCTGTTATGTTTCACACACAGTGTGTTGAGGATCCTACTGATTTGTTGCAAGGGATTCCTTTAGACCTACAAATGGTGCTGGATCAGTTTCAGAGTGTGTTTGCTGAACCGACACAACTACCCCCGAAGCGTGGTTATGAGCATTCAATCAAGCTTCTTTCAGGAACAAGACCAGTATGTATGCGACCGTATCGTTATCCACATTCTCACATGGAAGCTATGGAGAAACTGGTGGATCAAATGTTACAAGCTGGAGTTATCAGACACAGTCGCAGCCCTTACGCGAGTCCAGTGTTGTTGGTGAAAAAGAAAGACAAATCCTGGCGGTTTTGTGTTGATTATAGAGGACTTAACAAAGCTACTATTCCGGATAAGTTCCCTATCCCAGTAATAGATCAGCTTTTGGATGAACTTTACGGAGCGACTGTATTCTCAAAGTTAGACTTACGATCAGGCTACCACCAGATTCGGATGGAAGAGAAAGACATTGAGAAAACAGCTTAGAACTCACGCAGGTCACTATGAATTTGTGGTGATGCCGTTTGGTTTATCAAATGCACCTGCCACCTTCCAAGCCTTAATGAACGAAGTCTTTAGACCGTTTCTGCGAAAGTTCGTATTGGTTTTCTTCGATGATATATTAGTGTATAGCAAATCAGTAAAGGAGCATGCTGAACACTTACGATCGTGATGGAGTTGTTGGTCACTCACCAGTTGTTTGCGAATCAGAAGAAATGTTCCTTTGGACAGAGCAGTGTGGAGTACTTAGGACACATTATCTCTCAGATCTGGTGTGGCTACAGATCCTTCTAAAACGCCTCGCTATATCGAAATGGCCTGAACCAAGACAGTGAAGGAATTACGGAGTTTCTTGGGACTTACGGGCTACTATAGAAATTTTGTGAAAGGATATGGGGTTATTGCTCGACCATTAACTGATCTATTGAAGAAAGACGGGTTCGAATGGGGCAGCAAGGAGAATAAAGCGCTCACAGAGCTGAAACGAAGATGATCCATTCACCTGTGTTGGCTGCCAAACTTTGAAGAGCAGTTTGTAGTGGAACTGATGCTTCTGGATATGGTCTTGGCGCAGTCTTGATGCAGAATAAACGCCAATAGCCTATTTTAGCAGAGGATTATCTGACCATGAGCAACTAAAGCCAGTATATGAGAGGGAGTTAATGGCTATTGTAATGGCAGTGCAGAAATGGAAACATTACTTACTCGAGAAGATTTACCATCTATACTGATCAGAAAAGTTTGAAGTTTTGCTTGATCAGAGAGACGCCTCTATGGACTACCAGAAATGGCTTACGGTTGCTTGGCTATGATTTTGAGATCATTTACAAGGCAGGAATAGACAACAAGGTAGCTGACGGGTTGTCTCGAAAGTGATGTATTGCAATTCAGTCAATACCATGGACTTGTTTATGGCTATCACTACCACGCCTAATCTGCAAATTAAAGATGTTCTGGCTGAGATTGATGAAGATGATCAGATTCAAAGAATGTTACGCGGATGTCTCTCTTGGTAAGTCGGAGAAACCTGGATATACAGCTAAGAAGGGAAGACTGTTTTACAAGGATCGACTGATTATTCAAAACGCCAAAGTATATTCCAGTGATATTGGAGGAATATCATAGCAGTGTCGCTGGTGGTCACTCGAGTGCTTAAACTGTTAAACGATTCAACGCTTGTTTCATTGGGCAAATTTGAAGAATGATGTTCAGAGATTTGTTGCTGAGTGCCGTGTTTGTCGACACATAAGTCAACGACCTTATCTCCGGCTGGTCTCCTTCAGCCGATTCCAATACCACAACAAATTTGGGAGGAGTTGTCGATGGATTTTATTGGTGGGTTACCCAAGTCACAAGGCCGATGTGATTTGTGTTGTGGTTGATAGATTGAGCAAGTATGCTCATTTCTTGACACTTAAACATCCATATACGGCTCATTCGGTAGCTGAGAAGTTTGTGAAAGAGATTGTGAGGTTACATGGATTTCCAGTTTCTATAATCTCCATGCAGATCGAGTATTCTTGAGCAGTTTTGGAGAGAGTGCTTTAAGTTGGCAGGGACAAAGTTACAGTTCTCACGGCTTACCATCCGCAAACCGACGGACAGACTGAAGTGATCAACAGATGTCTTGAATCGTGATTCGCGTTGTTTCACTTCGCCACATCCGACACAATGGAGTCAGTTCTTGTCTTGGGCAGAATTTTGGTATAATTCTTCTTTCCACACATCATTGAAAGCGACACCGCTCGAGTTGGTTTATGGAAGAAAACCTCCTTCTTTAATCAGATTTGAGGAGGGATCAACAACCAATTTTGAGCTTGAATCTATGCTTAAGGAAAGAGACGCGATGCTTGATGATATGAAAATGCATCTGTTACGTGCTCAAGACTTAATGAAAACAATGCGGATAAGCAAGGAGGGAGTTACAGTTTGAAGTGGGATCGCTGGTGTTTTGAAGTTAAGACCGCATGACAGACGAAGTCTTACTGCCGCTTGTCGAAGCTCGCAGCCAAGTTTTATGGGCCATTTGAGGTGTTGAGAGAGTTGGGACTGTGGCGCACCGTTTGAAGCTTCCTGATCAGTGCAAAATTCACCCTGTATTTCATGTTTCGCAGCTGAAACCTGTACTGGGAGCGGGTCATGAGGTTATGCCACTACCAGATTCTTTAACAAAAGCTGAGGAGTTGGTTCTGTTTCCGGATGAGCTGCTGGACTATCGGTATGATACAAAGGGATTATTGGAAGTGCTGGTTAGCTGGAAAGGGTTACCACATTTTGAGCACACGTGGATGAAGATTACGGAGCTGGAACAATCTTTTCCTACCTTTGAGCTTGAGGGCAAGCTCAATTTCGGGGAGGGGGGTATTGATAGGCCTCGGCGTTGTTACGTGAGAAGGAAGAAAGATAACGATGACAAGTTGGGAGAACAGAGGAGTGACGTGGAGTTGGAGGGAAACGGTTACTTTGGAAAGAATGATTGAATCAACTAAGGACTATAAATAGAATAAAGAAGTAGTAGAGGAATTTTATGCAATTACTTTGATTGTATCTGTTTCGAGTAGTTGAGACTACGAGAACTTGGCTCTATTCCGTGTTGACGGTTAGAGATTGTATTCATCTGGTTCAGAGTAATAAAATACAAGTTTGCTCTTAACACAACAACTGCATTACTCAATTCATACAACTCTCTTGGCTTTCCTTATAACTCCATCGCTGTCATCACACATACAAATTTGGCACTCCTCGGTAATTCGCAGCATGATGTTCTCATGACCGCTATCCGTTTCATCAAGGCTAATTCAGGGACTTGCAAGTTCACAGTTTGCAAGTGATTGGTTGTGCGGTCTTCCTATTTATATACTCCACACCCTTTTGTTTTTCCATTGTTCTTGTGTACGTTGGTAACACCTACTATAAAAGTCTATATTTGGATGCATTGGGGAATACTATTATATGCCCTTCTAGTATATAGATTACGGACAAACAGAATCAATTCTTGCATTTATGTTACAAAGCCTAACGAATTAGGAAATAACTAAGAGACTAGAATTTGAATTTAGACAATGTTAATACAAACTCTTATGTGAGTCCTAGGCTAGTCAATGATGTGAGTCCTAAAGTTAATATATTTGTATGACTGATCCGGAGGGGGAGACATGAACAAACATAAGATAAAAGCTTTATTCATAACATAAATCAGAAGGGTTTTAGAAATAGAAGAAAAACAACCATTGAACTATTTATCAGACAAGTAACGTGTTATGTTCTGGCAAATTCAAGAGACATGCTTTCCTCGAACAACTGGTCTTTGTTTCTCGGACACAGATCCTGTTCAAAACGGTTTTGATATGACCAATCATCAACATCAGCAATCGACAAAGAAGATTTGCAGCAGATGAAACTATCGAAATCAGCAATTAATTCCGAGAAAAATCAAAATCACTGATAATCAGTCAGGTTGTGTACCTTTTCAACTCGCTCTAGAGTGTTCTTATTGACTAGCATTTCCTAATACTCCATTGGGATTATGAAAATCATCCTAAACGTTTGTTAAATCTAAATTTGGTACCTACGAGATGAATGTACGAATTTGATGATTAATTATTTGAAAGACCATTATTGAATAATTAAAGTTGATTACAAGAAAAAGATCGAGAAATTGTAAAGGTTGATGAACTCTATGCCGACTCCTGTTTGTTTATAAAGATGTTTGAACCTTAGTTTTGTTCTGACTCGATTATCTCCTTTTAATACTCAAATGTTATAAAATAAGGGGAAAGTTTATATATTTATTAGATAATAAAGAGTTCTTTATATAGGGAATTACATAAGTTTGAAACTCTAATACAATATGTGCTAGAAAATACAAAGACATAAGAATATGGGCCTTAGGATATGGACTTCCACTAGACCTTGGTTTATAACACTCCCCCTTGGAAAACCATCTCCGAAGTGGTTTGTAATACGCTTTGGATGTTGCCTCATTAAAACCTTACCAGAAAAACCCAATGGGATAAAACCATGGTGAAGAAAAAAGAGTACAACACGTATTACTCCCCCTGTTAAGTACATCTCTGGATATCAGTAACACCTTAATAATTAGATCCACCAAATCCTCGCTTGAGTGAACTTGGACGGAAAAATAACCTTTATCACTAAAACTAATTTACCCTTCTTCGGGTAGGTTAGTATCAAATGGACCCAAGTCTTTAGTTCCTTGTAGGTAACAAAAATATGTATAATCTCGTTCTAGTGTCTTTGGGTCGATCATGAGCTACATCTAGCTAATAGATTACATCAAATTATTTATCTAGCCTTGTATGGCTCGCCAAATCCGTCAAAACTTTATGGCACTTAGACATGGCATTTCAGGACCAAGGATCTCCTCATTTTCTTCATTAGGGCCGAAATGATATTTTCTAAACTGAGGAACCTTATAATTATGAGACTTGTCAATTCGTAAGCTTAGTCCATATCAAACTTCTCGAGCACGTTATCTATGTATGTCATTTGATGCATAAGGATTTTCTTTTCAAGGTGCTCAATGTATAATCTAATATATAATCTTGTTTTCCCAAAACCTTTCATGTTGAATTCGAATTCTTTCTTGATGTATTCTATCTTTGTGAAATTTCTCCAGAGGTTCCTAGGATATTCAAGTCGTTTACATAAAGATATTCAATATTGTTATCGAGAATTTGATGTGTTCGGTAGTTCGATACCCTCTGGAACTTTCACATTAATTTCGTTATCCAGTGGACCATATATATATGTATTTTATTTGCCAGACTTATAAGGAATCAGAATGTCATTGCATCCACCACATAGAAGTATGTCTCCTTTATAATTGATTCCAGGTCTTTGTGAGAACCTTATGCAATTTCGCCATTCTTATTATGTTTTCTCACCAAAGACTTACTTATGTCCAATTGGTTTGACTACATCTCCTCTCTTAAGAGATTTCATATACCACGTCTTATAGCATTATCAATTTGCTTAATCAATTTTTCTGAGTAATTTCTCTGAGTGCACTCTATGATAGACGTTGGTTTCATGATCCTCGCTTTTGTCAAGCGCTTTTGTATTCAAATATTATATCATCATCGACGTCGATATTATTTTACCGGTTCCATTTATAATCCAGACATGACATAATGCATTTAGATCTTATTATTCTCAGGTACCTGATCTTTATTCATGGTCATGTCTAAGGTTTCCTTTATATCATTTAGATCTAATGCATTTAGATCTTATTATATCCAAGTACCTTACTTTCGGATCTGCCATTTCAATTTTATGCTCTTCTTATTTTCAAGTAATACATGTATGGAACCGTCTTATCTTAACTAAGTCCAAAATCAATTTTATTAGAGCATAATCCGCTGGTATATTTTAGTTTGGGTCATCAAACATGTCTGGCAATTGACTTGTTTAAGTTATGAGAATGATTCATTCTTTGGACTCTTATTCTATATTTATATTTGGGGATCATTATTCATTCTCGAAATTGTTTACCAGCTTATTATTTCTCTCCCTGATGTTGGATATACGGATTTATCTAATCCATGGCTTAGCCTTAATCATATCTCTCGTGGCCTTATGTATTCTTATGGAGATTTATATCCAACGTATACACTTAATTCGATTTCAGATCCCATCTTATAACTTTGTGGTGGAGCAACTTATTTAAGTTCTCTATATGGGAACATTAATTCTTGACCCTTTATCAAATTCATGGGAGAGTCTCTATTTGTTCTTTGGCATTATGCGAACAAAATTTTGCTGCAACTTATAAGGATTCATAAATCCACCGGTATCACCAATTACTCTTGCAAACTTATTGCAGATTTTGACAAGGATATATACAACCATATGCTGTCACATATGATGGATGATCAGTCCATCTGTAGGTGATCAAGCCCACGAAATTCCTTACTTATTTTTGAAATATCATGGTGAATACTCATATTATCAATTCCCTTATTCAAAGGGGCAGCATATCCTAAACCATTCAATAGAATGTCACATACTTAACCGGAATGGCATGACCGGTTTGCCAATCATTAATCTCCATATAATCTTTATGTTGTGCAATTTTGTTTTCAGATTTGATTTTGGCCGAGTTTTATTTGGGCTATTGTTGTCGTGGATGCTTAACTTATTTAGGGATTTTGGGATTCTCTAATTCTCCCCCTCGAGATAATAACACTTCTCGAGATAATAACACTTAATGTTAATTTATCTCGTATTGGATCCCAAACTTAGGTAATTTAATATCAAATTTTGTTCCCTTAGACAATAATTTTGAAAACATCATGCATTAAATAAATCAAAGTGTGCAACAAATGACCAGAAATAAACTAAGTCTGAATAGATTATTGTCTAAGATATGGATTCGGCCAAGATAGATTATTCAAAAGACTTTGGCCAAGGAATTTTGGCCAAGGGGATTCGGCCAAGATGATTTCATATTTGGCCAAGGTTTCACATTTGGCCAAGATAATATCAATTCGACCAAGAGATTCTATTAGTTTGACTAGATTTCATATTTGGACAATAGAAATTTCAATTTGGCCAAGGGATTTCTTGTTTGGCCAAGGTTTCACCTTTGTGGCCAAGGAAAATCGGTTAATGTTTGTCTTTGGCCAAGCTTTTGCCTTCGGTCAAGGTCTTTTAAGGTTGGCCAAGAGAATTTAGACTTCGCATTTGATCAAGATTTAAGCTAGGTCAAGTTTCTACATTTGGCCAAGGCTTTAAAGATCATGCGATTGTTCATTAGGCCAAACATAAGTTTCGGCCAGGCCAAATCCGAATGGTTCTTGGATTCTTATAGATTTCAGCCAAGGAGTAATTTTATGATCAGATTTTAAGTTTTAAACAAGTGATCATGTCTTAAATTTGGCAAAGATTTCATTTGGCCAAGGTTTTGAGAAACGATCATACAAATGTTCTTATAAACATGTATAGTCTTGGCCATGCCAAATCCAAACAGTTTTAGGATTTGGTTATGTGTTTTGGATTTGCTAGATTTTTCAATATATGATTCAAGGTTTAAAAACACATATAGGCCAGGAAATGTAATCGAATCAAGTTTAGCATATGATGAAGTTTTGATCCTATGGCCAAGCTTTTAATCATGCGGATAGGATTTCATGCAATCTCTATGTTTTAAACAAGCAAGGCATCATTTTCAATCAAGTAATCAGCTAGCAAATCAGATTTGGATCAAGTGAGCATGTGATTGAGCAAACTAAATCTAGGTTCCATGCTGCATGCATTCGGATTTTATCTTTAACAATCAATTCAGATTTTAATTTCTTAGCATGCGAGCTAGGCGATCAAACAAATCAGATTTTGGGTTTGAAGCATGCGAATCAGATTTGGTTAAGACATACGATTCAGATTTTAAACATATCATGTGATCAAGCAACCAAATCAGATTTCAATCAGTAGCATGTGATCAAGGCAATTTCTATTTCTAATAAGATTTAATCATGCGATTTCAATTTCCTAGGTCTAATCAATTTTTAATCAATTAGCATATGAATAATTTAAATCTAATCATGAAATTTTATCCCTAGGTTTCATATGATAAATTTTGGAATTCTGATTTAAAATTATTAAGTTTTAAACTTTCAGGAAATTCCAATAAACATGCGATCAGATTTTAGGTTAAATTTCAAATCCTAATTCTAATAGGATTTAGACACAAGAACATGTAATTAGTCTTAGTCTAATTATGCAACATCAAACATGTAATTATGCATGAAAAATATCAAGTTATACAAGCATAAAATCGGCCAAGACAAAAACCCTAACAACTTTGTAACAACCTTGTAACAACCTTTCTATTTTTAAGAGTTCTAGGTTTTAACATGCAATTTTAGTTTTAATGTTTATTTTTCAATTTCTAACATTAAAACATGTAATTTCTATTAGAGATCAGATCAAACAATTAGGTTTTATCAATCCTAACATGTGATTAACAAAATCAGATTTTAAACCTAAACATGCGATTTAATTTTCTATGTCTAATATGGGATTTTGATTTTAATGTTTAGCATATGATTTGCAAACCTAAAACATGCAATTTATATTAACAAACAGATCATACAATCAAGTTTTAATAATCCTAGCATGTGATTAGGTGATCAAACAAATCAAATTTCAATTAAGCATGCGATTTTTAATTTTATGCCTAGCATGCGATTTCTAATTTTAAAAACATGCAATCAGATTTTATTAAACAAACAATCTGATTTTAAAGCTTTAAAAAGCATGTGAAAACAAGTTTTAGAAAGTTTTCATCAAGGAGTTTTAATTTTAAAGCTATGCGATTTTTAGGTTTAAGCAAAAGTGATTCCTAAACATATTAGGAATCGGTTTTTCAAGCATACCAAATATGCGATCTGATTATTGACATAATCAGATCTGAAAGTATAGTTTTAGGTATATGATTCAAGTTTTAGAATTATTAGAATCATATTAGATAGTATAGGTTTATACAATTTTCGGTTTTAAGCATGACATGCGATTTTCATGTCATGCGATTTTAGGTTTAGATTAGTTCTTAGGTTTAAAACTTATGACCATGTTTTACTAAGTTTTAAACATATACTATATGATTTATAAGGATATAAATCGAATTATGCATTCATAGTTGGTTAGGTTTTGATTTCTATGATCGCATATTAAGGTATAAGTGATCGGTTCTCTCTTGTATGGTTCGAGTTTAATTACATTAAACTCGACCTCTAAGTAGTTTTAAAGTTTGAGATAATTTACCTATGAACTCTTTTTGATCTGAATGGAAAAGAGAGTTTGATTGCACGGGTAGCAACTCCTCTCGGCTTGAACTCCTTGTTGATATTAGATTTTAATTCCCTAGGCTCATGAAACAACACGAGGAGCATTAGATAACATGAACGCCATAAGCTAACAAGATAACATGAATCAACTAAGGTATGATAAACTTATCTTGCACAGGATATGAGTTCGGCTAGAAAATCCTTGTTGGAATCGGATTTGGTTTCCAAAGCAAATCGGTGTGCACTGTATCTGTGCGTGAGGGCGCGTCAGTGGTCAGATCGACAAGCGGTTTGCACTGACGGATTCTTCTTGGCGAGGGCTTAAATTTGATATCTTGATCGTTTTCTGGGTCCTCACGGTTTGAGAGAACGGCCTCTTTGAAGTTCCGAGGCAGATTCCTTTTCGTTTAGGGTTTGATGATTTTTGGCTGAGTTGAAGAATATTTCGTGGGGGCTTAGGGTTAGAGAATCATGCTGATAACGTGTTATAAAATAAGGGAAAAGTATATATATTTATTAGACAATAATGAGCCCTTTATATAGGGAATTACATAAGTTTGAAACCCTAATACAATATATACTAGGAAATACAAAGACATAAGAATATTGCCCTTCAGATATGGACTTCCACCAGACCTTGGTTTATAACATCAAATTCTTTCTTTATTTCTTCCAAGTCAACACATTTGTTGACTGCCTTCAACCAATTGGGCCGAGTTTAGTTTACTTGATGGATCTTATTCAAAGGATGTAATCTATCTCCAACAATATATTCATCTACTTCATTGTGAGAGATGAAGCCATTCTCAATTTGCATGAGTAGGTTCTAGAAATAAAGAACTTGACACTTGTCCTTCAAATGATGTCGGGCTTCCATTTTGGCATGTCCAAGAGATCCGATCAGGTTTGCAATGAACCGTCTACAATCCTGATCCATTAATCATAACGTTTGATCTGTAAACCGGATCATGGTTTACTCTGAGAAGTAAAATCATTGCTCCTAAAAAGAGGAAAGCACACCTTTTTAGGTTTCGTAGATCTAATGATGACAACTTTTCGTTTGTCGTGCCATACCTCTATAAATAGAAGATCATATTCTTATTTCCTCACTTCTCTTCGCGATTAAAGATAGTTCTCTCTCAAACTCTCTCCCCTTTTGGTCTCATTTAATATCTATTCTCTTCTCTGCCACCGAAGATTAGCTAGATTTCTCTGACTTTCATCGTGTTCTTCAGCCGTTCTTCCTATGGGAATGGCTTCGATCCGAAGATGCTCGAGAAAGTGAAAGAAAAAATACTTCCCGAGCGCATATCCAGATGTTTCTGGTTGTTCGAGTCTGTTTAATGATCCGGTGAGAATTCATCGAGATACCTTGGGTAACACTGCTGGTTTAGATTTTGATCACTCCAATTAGCTTGTTATGCTGAAGAGGTGTTCAGAGCATACGAAGGTTCTCAAGATGCAGTAGACGATATTACGCAGTGAGTTCCCAGTGGCAGCACTAACTTTGAAGGCAGAAAAAGGAAGTACAATATTTTTTTAAACAATTGTGTCTACCCATACTCTTCAGCCAGAGTGGACACTTTGTGTATCTATCTTAGCTTTCTGAGGTTGACATCCGCCTATCAACTGTCGAAGGACAGAATTGGCTTAACATCCAATTGACTTGGTCAAATTTCATAGCCATAAAAAAACTCCTAGAGGAACTTGATATATTTTACTGATTTTTGACTATGATATAAATTCGGTTTTAGAGTATTTTGTGCATATTCTATGTAGTTTTAGAGTCATTGCAGGCCTATGTACTTTTCAGACAACATTGCACCTTTTGGAATAATTTGGAGACTGAAGGACCAAGAACCTGAAAAGATCAAGTTGAAGCCAATTTCTAAGTCAGGTGTCGATCGACATCCTCTCTTTTTCACGAGACATTCCAACTTTGAAGATATTGAAAGAAAAGCCTAGAAGTTTTACTTAACTACAAAAGAGTCTAATTCGTGTTTTAGACTATATCTTAGGTTTTTAGAGTTTTTGTAACTTGCGTTTGGATACTTGGAGTTAGAGCGAGAGCTTTTTTGAGAGAGAGATCTGAACTCATACCTGTTGAGAGAAGATTTTGAACTCTTATCTTATACTTAGACAATTTATTCAGATATTGATTTATGTTTTCTTGATCATGTATGAGTAATTTAAATGTTAGATTTAGGGTTCATCAAAGGTTATTAAATGAATTCTTAGACTTGATAGAATTGTTAGGGTAATCCATTGGTTCTTCAGCTAAGCTGTTCTTAATGTTAGTTCTTAATTAATCACCTTGAATCTAGATCCTAGGATAATTGATAGACGCGACAACATGATTAATTACATGATCTTAACTTAGATGAGCTAAATACCTATTCGCAAAGACCTATTTGGTTTAGGAAATGAATTAATCAAACATGTTCTTAATGCTTGTCTGAATTATTAAAATTTACAAAAGAGATTTGGAATTATAAGATTTAGACATAGACAGTGTCAACATAGAGAGTTGATTAATTATATTTTTTGCTCTGAGTTCTATAATGGTTCTTAATTAAATCCATAAAATCTATGTAGTCTGCAATTCTGATTTACCTGAGAGTTTCCCTAAGTTTATCGCTTCTCATCTCTGAACTTAAACAACATAAATTTTTTAATTGTATTTTCTGCATTACATTCTCTATTACTTAGTTTAATTGGAAAAATATATCTATTTTGTAATCTTATTATCAGTAGACTTTATTTAGAGTTTATTCTAGACTTTCAACTTCAGGTTACTTAGTAGTTCTTTCCCTTATCCTGTGTGTAACAGAAAGTGCTTGGGTTAGAACACACGAACAGAGACCGCAAACACCTTGAAAGGATGAGAGAAGTATGTTAATGCCACTTAGTAGATGCTGGAACCAAGGATACTCCGTGAGATTTAAGAGTGATACTCTTGCCAAAACACTTGAAGATTCAAAGATGATCCTCTCTGTTGGTGAGTGTTTCTCATGTCCGTTATCGCCCAATGCAAAGCTATCAACTCTGCTTCCCTAGCCGTCTGTATTCGAAAAGGTTCTACGACTATGAAGAATGGTTCTGCCCTGGTCATCTCTAAGAATCCACGCTGCTCCGCTATTGACGTGATTTCCAGTCCATGAAACACCTAT
This sequence comes from Brassica carinata, assembly GCA_016771965.1. NCBI lineage: Eukaryota > Viridiplantae > Streptophyta > Magnoliopsida > Brassicales > Brassicaceae > Brassica > Brassica carinata. Next base: position 47,407,664 of record CM028689.1, read on the forward strand.
GTTACATTTAAGCATTCCTGGTGGCGGTTTCGTCCATCTATTCAACCGTTCAGAGGCCAGTGCAGAAGAGGACCTATCAGCCTCCTCAGGATAGTTTACCTTAAGCGACACACTTGCTTCCTCCCTTGCTTTTAAAACATGAATCTTTAAAAAAAACAACAAAATCTAATGAATCGATTTTTTAAACAGAGAAGGATTATAAAATATGAATGAAGCATACGAGGTCAAACACGAAAAACTAGATCTGGACACTTGGTGGATTTTGAAACAACAAAATTGTAATTTTATTTTCTTTCTAATGGCCAAAAAGTTCAATCCTCTCTCAAAGATACAATGTTTTTCTTTGTATGTAATAATATTCTTCCCGAAAAAATAAAAATAAAATAACACACAACAAAGAACAATGGATCTTCAATTAGCAAGAGACTGCTAACAATGGCTCTCCATTGCCAGATTCCACAATCTTAATATTCATCGTTACCTGAAGCTACTAAGAAATGTCCCCATTTTCAGAAGTTTCCAGCTTTCCATTAATCTTAAGTGAATCTAAAACACTTCTTCTGCTAATACACATCCAAGTTTTTGAAGACTCCTCATTGTTTTGGCTTGCAACAGGAACATGCCATGACCCTTTCACTGATTCCTGAATGTAATCAGGATTTATTCAGAAAACTCCATTTCTTAAAACCGGAAAAAAAAAAAACAAAACACGAATAGGATTAAGATGGTGAACCTGAATGACAACAGAAAAAGGAGGCGGCATTTCAAGCTTCAGATTACCTTTCGTAAATGTATACCGAACCTACCACCAAAACCATAAACCATAAGATAATTTTACATTCTCGAGATTACATATCTTTTACAATAAAGTGCTCAGGCTATACTTTATAAGGGTTTATAGATTTTACCTGATGCCTTTCTTTCCACTTTTGGAAAAAACTGTTCCCTAAGAGTTCAAAAATGTGATCTCTCATCTCATCATTTGTCACAAGCAAACACTTGATTTTAGCAGCAGCATAGAGCCAATACCTGAAATAGAAGGAAAATGCCCAAAAGATGAGTTTAACCAGACACTGTTTGGTAATGGGATTCAAGAGAAGCTAAGTTCATACCAATCATCGTTGAAACCTGGTGGAGTCGCATACAGGACACCGTTGTTAATCCATTCATCAACCAGATTCCTGTGAGTTGGGTTCTCTAAAAGCGTCCTGACACGTTTCTTATGCAAAAGAATCAGGGGCCATTTGTTATCACCACTCTTATGGTACAGTTCGTTTACCACAGCTTCAAGCTGCTCGATCGCGCACACGTACGTTTGTTAGTCTTGCAAGAATGTATTCAAAATTTTGAAGGAAAAAAGACTAGTAAAGATAGATGAGAGAACCTGTGAAAGACTGAAACCGCCGTCTGCAAAATTTTGTTGATAGAGACCAATATTTGCTCCATCTACTATAGCTTCGTAATCTCCATGTTTCTCAAGCCAGTCCTGACAAAGATTCGTGTAACGTTCAGACAAAGATCAACATTTAAATACTCAATATTCTTTACATTTTCAATGGTCAAGCACCAAACGTAGTAGAATTCCACCATGGATAATAGGAGATACATACATTACATATAACGAAATCTTAAAACACAGAAGCTAATAAGGGCATTTTCTTCTTCCATTTTTTGATTAATTTCTGAACATAGAACTCGGAGAATGTGTTCCTGAGTGAAGACAGTCTGTCCTAAAAGCTATCAGAAGAAGATACTGAACTCTCTTTTGCACTGTACTTTACTTTTTTGCTTATCAAAGTTAACTAAGCAAAACATAAACTTTTATGTCCTAGACTTATTAGAAGCAATCTACGAGAATCATTAATTCTTTCTCTAACCTGAAAGTCGCTGAAGTCCACCTTTGTCTCGGAAGAGTTCATCTTTGCCTTCCTCTCCATAGCCAAAGCCACCAAAGAATCCACAAACTTCTGTGTTTCTACCTCATTGGTATCAACACAAGCCAGCAGCTCATTGCAGCTCAAACATCTTCCGGTAGAGCTGACATTACCTTTTTTTACAATCCATTTACCTTCTCCAACCCATCCATGCCCATGCCACCCACCTCCATTCCTCAAAACAGCTTCTCTAAGCATCCTAACATCAGAACCAATCCTATTACCACTAACCTCACCAGCTTTCTCTCCACAGAACCATTCCTCTATAACTTTCGACGTTTCTTCACAAACGCATCCAACATACTCCCTTAGTTTATGTAAATATCTGTAAACCTTGTTTTCTCGGCTCGTGGCAGCGCTTACCTTCAACAAAGCCGAGATCTCAGCCTCCTCCAGTGCAATACCTGCCGCATCCATGTGCTCTTCCACCTCATAACCCTTTTCAGCCTCCAGTCGCTCGCAGAAACAGAGCAAAGCAGGCGCATAGGTTCTGAGGCGGGGAATCGATGTGCCGCCGACAGAAGCAAAGTCCTTGACAATCTTGAAAGCATAATCACCATCACACTTAGCAGAAGCCAGACGAGCCACTGAAGTGACGGTTGCCTCATTAAGACTTAACCCGGAAGTAACCATACGGTCAAAAATCTGGTAGCCACGTTCAATAGCAAGGGTTTGAAGAGATGGGTCAGTAATGGAAGCCGAGCATAGGTAAAGAAGGGTCTGAAAATGTTGCTGGTTTAGTCGGACTTCGTTGGAAGTGACGGCTGCATCGTAAAGAGCTAATGCAGCTGAGAGATCCTTAGACTTGGAGCATGAGTTGAGATTGAAGAGGAGATTCTTTTCCGGGTTCTTGATTGCCTTCCTCCTCTTGTTGGGGTTTGAAGGGCTTTCGTCGTCCTGGCGGGAGCGGCGTTGACCATTAGCAGCCATCGAAGAGTATAAGTGCAAAGTTACAAGCTTTGCATTGGCAAAAGTGGAAAGATGGAATCCTAAACTCTCCTGACCAGCATTTGAGAGCTGAAACAAAACCAATAAACAACATCTTACAATCAACCTTTTCACAAAAATTAAAACACTTCCCACAGTAAAACAAGATTATCAAAGAATATAAATCTGAAGGTTCAATTGAAATCAAAACTTTTTGAGCTGTACCGGAAAAGTGAACAAAATACAAACTATTCTGGTTCTTGTGAATACTATGTTTCAATCTATATGGCGGTTCTTAGACCCCAATCCAGCATGCAGTAGTAATACTATTTCTAGTTCCTAAGTCAGAAGATAGAGTTTACCGTGTTTGAAGAAGACGATACACACGAAGAAAAGCCGGCAAAGGGTCAGGTGATTAGACGGTGGAACAACGTCGACGCGCGGAGATGAGAGACCACGAATTCAACTTTAGACTACGGCGGCGACTCGCTCAACAGAAAAAAATTTAAAGGTAACCGATCGCCTATCGGGTCACTGGGCACCTAACGGGTGGATCATCGAGGCGACCCGGTCTGTAGATTAGTAATAGTTTTTTATTAGTTAAAACTAAATCAATAAAATTTGGAAAATTAGAGCCAATAACAAGCAAAAAAAAAAACTTAAATTAAGAAGGAACCATACAAAAATAGCGTCACTACTCTACCTATATGTTTTAATTATCATTATACTGTTTCTCAAATTCCCTCTCTTTGATTTAAGTCGTTTTTGGTATCAAAATGATTATTCAATGTTCGAAGTTACTCATAAACACATAAATTTAACTAGAACTTATAGGTCTAGTAGTAAAATTTCCTGGTGAGTTAGCGCAGGTTCAATCACCGTGGCTGGGGAATTAATATTCTCGCATGAGGGGCGGAGGGCCCGACCGTGGCAACACGTGGTAGTCGAACCAACACGTGACTAGGATCTTACGTATAATTAAAAAACATAAATTTTTTTGTATAAATAACATATTTCAAATTTCTTAAACTGTATATATATTTGATTAATTTTTACATATAATGTTGAAATAGAGAAATATCATATAAACCCATACTATTCTATATATAACTATGCTAAATAAAATAACACATATAATTAATTTTTCAATTATCTAATTTATGAATTATAGAAATCAAAAGAAACATACAACTCATTTTAGTTATTTTTTCCCTATCATTTCTTATACAGAAAAGCTATATAAATTATTATTGTTGGGACATTGATATCTTATAAATCTATAGAGTTATTAATTTACATTTTTTATTTATAAAATTTTAAATATGTTTTCATGTAAAAAGAAAGAATACATTGATTTTACGGTATATGTATTGATTTAATTTCATAAATATAAATTTTATGTTATTCTTATTCAATTATTTGGTGCATAGAAAATACGTCTTGTAAATGCAAATGTTTTAATTGTAAAACTAGGATTTGACCCGCGCTTTTAAAGCACGGGATTGTTTTTTGTTAAAATATTTAATTATCCGTAGGTTTTGTTCATTAATATGTTCAGACCTATTTTGTTTTTGGTTTGGTTTCATATTTTTTCTTCAGTTCGGTTCTGATTTGGTTTTTAGTGTTTTTTTCTTTAAGAGATACAGTAAAAACTATATAAATTAATAATGATGGACCTTCAAGAATTTATTAATTTATAGAATTATTAATTTAAGGAATATTTCCTTTTTTAGAATTCTATTTTCAAAAAGTATTTTAGGGTAGAAACCAGAAAATAATATTTCATTTATGATATTATATATTGATTAAACTTTATTGAGATATGTCAAAATATTATTATCTTATTATTTTATCGAATTATGTTATATTTTACGCCGGCACAACTTGGGACATGATAAATTTATTATCTAATGGCCTACAAAGAGTATTAGGTTTTCAGAGTCTAAAACGTAGAGGGGCAAAATGGTAAATAGTCACTCAGAGAGCAGGCAGCGGCCTGGAAGGCGCGCCACAAAACCGCTGGGGACGCCAGGCCGCTGGGACACTTGACCGTGGAGGGCTTCTTGTCATTGGCGCGATTTCGTAGACCGCGGGATCAGGCCGAGTGAGCTTCTGCGCATTTCCAACTTTGTGTCATGCTTGCAGCGGTCTTGATGCATGGCTCTCAGGCCGCTGGGGACGTCTGGCCGCTGGGACACTTAGTCATGGTGAGCTTTCTCGAACATGAATCATCATTTTGCTCCAAAATCATCTCTAATGTCTCCAAAGTCACCAACTAGCATCTCCAGTACCTGATAAGGACAAATGCAATGCAAATGCAACCTATATACATTCTATATGAATTTTAAAGATCAAAAAGAAGCTAAAACAAATATTAAAATCATGTAAATACACAAGATATCACTCATTTGGTAATTTAAGTTGCGGTCAAAAGCTCGGGTAGACAAAAAAAGTTGGAGAAACATGTTCTTTTCAAGGCCAGTGAGATATGCAGCTTCTGCAAGAGCAGCGAGAAGGCTTCCTGTGCCAGCAGCATCTTCTCCAGACACATCATATTCACTAACAAAGGCCTGTAAACAAAGTTGCACGACTGAGCAAAGATATGAAACGCAGAAAAGCTTCAAGTGGTCACTTCTCTGAGTTATGTTTTATATAATCTATGACCCCACCTTTGGACCCTTTGTAAAAACGTAAAAACGCTAATATACTATTCATGAATATATTTCTTTTTGTTAACAAAAATGTATTTACTCTTTCCTTATTATCCAGAAATTTCAAAACAATGATGCGAAAAAAAAGTTTAACATATCTTTCATTTTTGGAGAAACATTTTGTTTTTAAGATGTCACCAAAATAATTGGTCTTGCATTTATAAAAGTTCCATTAAAATAGATAGTAACATAAAAAATGTTTTCAGACACTCTTATGTAAAAGTATAATATATTATACATGGTTATTTTTTAACTAAACTTACTTTTCAAAAATCAAAACTTAATGTTTCATAAAATAAAAGAAATGTAATATATTTTCATATTTTCATATTTCATAAAACATTTCCTTTCTAAGATGTCAAAGAAAATAATTTAAACTTATGTTATAAAATCCAATTACACACGTATTAATAGATAAACTATATATTTAATTTATTGTAAGAAAATAACTTGAAATAAATAAAATTTCAAACCGTTAATGCAAAAGCTTCCAAAATACTCATGTAAAAACAAATATTATACTAACTATGAAAAGATCACAATTTTCTTATTTTTCGAACTCCTAAAATAAATGTACACAGAGAAGGTGAAACAAAATACAAAATATCCTCATATTTAGATGAATATTTTCTTCCTAGCACACTACGGAAAATTTGGTTTTACAGTCACAAAATTGTTTTAAATACCATATTAACAGCTAAATTATGTATTTAAAATTTTTATATCAAAATAATTCTACACAAAAAATATTAGAAAAGGGGTGAATAATCAAAAATAGAAACAACCATAAAAATTTAAATTAAAAATATAATTTCTCTGGACACAATAGCAAAACATATTCTCAAATAAATAAAAACACCAAAGCCTCCGGACTTCGAAAAAGAAAATTCTCACCACTTCTCAAATAATAGAACCATCGCCACCACACTTAGAGCTTCACCAAGAACACAAAGACTTAATATATTGAGAGGATCTTCCACCATCAATCCCCAACATTTCCAATGTGAGCCATCCTGCTAAGCAAACAACCTAGATCATAACTAAATTAACCTCCCTAGCAAATATCACAACACAGGTGTTGATGGAAGACTGCCATGGTTAACAAGCTGGTTACATCCCACAAACTCTCACACAACAACTCAGTAATTACCCACTCAGAACCCTATAACTATGCAATAAAATATACACAATCACTCTTACATGACCACGTTTCACAAACCTATATACAAGTTCTTTGCTAAACAATAAATACCAAATCGAATACAAAGTTATATAAATATTCCTACCGATCACACCACAATGAACCTATTAACTAAAAACATCATCACCACACGACAAACACAAACAAAAGCACACATTGTTTCACTACGGAACAAAAAAAACCGAGCTCCACCATAATATCAAGTAAAAATGAAACAACAACACACATATTGGTCAATACACAACAATTAAACTACTTTAAAACAAACATTAAAACATTCAAAATTTCAAGTGTTCTATAAAACTAAAATAATTTTATATATAAAACAAGTTTATTATCACTCACCCGCCCATAGGACGGGCCAACCCCTAGTATTTAAATAAAGTTTTTCAAAATATTATTATCCTATCAATTGTGTCAGTTTTTACATTGACATAACTCGAATATGGTAAAATTTATTAAAGTATGATGTTTATTAATTTATCGAGTTTTAATTTATCGAGTTTCTACTATATATATCTTCTTGTTTTTTTCCTCTTATAAAGATTATAATTTACTATTTTATTTTATAAACATAATATCGTATGTTACAATGTTTTTTGCTTGTTCTTATTCTCTTCCTTTCCTCTTCTCGAGAGTTTTGCAAATATATGACATAAAACTTGATGTTAAATACAAAAGTAATCTATTTTGTTTTTTTTTGGAATTTTCATTTGCAAATATTCAGCCCAGAAGTTTAAGTTATTCACAAAAAATACTATTATTAGTTTTTTCTATTTTTTTCTCAAAAATGATTGTTTTACTCTACCATCATCATCTTCCTCTTTTATTTACAACATTGCTATTATCATCAATACACCAACCACCATGAACAATCAATTTCAAGCTCTAAATAGACTTAAAATTGACATATCCATCTTCATATCTTTATTTCTTACACACACAAAACATTTCTCTTTAACTTTCTCACTCATTCCATTCTAAAATCACAACTTTTTGATTTCAAAATTTATAAGCTTATTAGAGTTACTCAAGTTCATGTTTCTTGGTTAAGAACAAGTGGATAACTTTCATTAAGAAATTTTGTGTACTTGGAGAAGCTAAACATGAATCTTACCAGATCTAAGAATGATATTTGAATTTTTCAGATCTGTTTCACAATCAAAAATTCTCTAAAAGTCTTCTCCATCTAGAAGACTTATAGTCAATGATGGGTTAGTTTTTCAATTGACTATCTTGTGTTTTATTCGTAGAATACTTATGGAGAAGTCTTCTAACTTTTCTTTGTAACAAAAACAATAAAGAAGTCTTCTCTGATAAGCATGTTAGTTTTGCAACTGACCGAAGTTTTTGATATCACTCAAATTATCCTAAGGAGTGACTTTATTCTCTTAAATAAGAGGTTCAATTGTAGTACTTAGGGATCAAATCCACAATGAGCGAGGAAACACAATAGATCCTAATCAGCAGTGATTAAGCTAGGTAAATTAAGGGAATAATAAACAGCAGGGTGAACAAGATAATTGTTCAGTTGATTGGTTTGAGTTTGTAGACAATTAAAGGAAAGCGTAAAATCTAGGGTTTCAGGTAATCAGGATTATAGTGATATAGAATACTTAGGTTATCAATCCTAGAACTCGAATTCTTATGAGAAAGTATGCCAACTTCCACTGTGAATCAATCCTATTGACTAATTCCAATACATCAACTATCGCGTTTTGATATGGATCAAACATCGATCGATGTTATGGTAAGAGCGTCGATCGATGTTCTCTTAGGCAAGCTTTAGCGAGCTATTCGATAGATTCACTAGTCTTAACTAGATCAGTTGTTGCTTTTCTCTAGCAATCCTAGCTCAAGGGAATCTGTTCTCGTGCAGAACCTACCGTCGTAGTTGTCCACAATCCTAAAATCAGGGTTCTAGTTAGCTACTCTAGAACACAAGCATTGCAATCAATTCCTTGAAGGATATCTATCACCTTAGTATTTCTATAGTTTGAGCTAATCCTTCATAACCTATTTCAACCCTACACCTAACAAGTGAATTACTCAGACATAGCAAAGTAAATCATAGCAATGAAATAAATAAACTGTATAAATAGAATAAGGTAGAAAAACAGGAGTTCCAACACAAGCTCTGAAGGAGTCTTGGATCTTCTCTCCAAACTACTAAAAAACCTTGATATGTTTGCTGTGAAAAGTAAAAAGGTATAAAAAAGATGTCTAAAGTGTGTGTTGCCCAATACAATGGCAGAGCACATAAATATTAGGTCTAAACTCAGCCAGGGGTAATCTCGTAATTAGGTGGAACTTGGGCTATAAGTCGGCTTCACTGTCGATCGACGACAGATGATGTCCGCCGATCAATGACTCTGAACGTCGACTCTGGACTGGTTCGATGGTCAGCTACGAGTCTCTTCTATCTTTATCTCCAAAATGCCCTAAAATCACCATTTTTCTCCAAATCATACCTGAACATGTAAATATGCTGAAAAGAGTCCAAAACACAATAAATATATCTTAAAACACCTATACACCATGGTTTAAAATGGGTAAAATCCATGGTATATCAGTTTTACAGATATTTGACTTTCTAAAGAAGACTTACGGAGAAGTCTTCTTGGGAAGATTTCTATAGAAGTCTTCTTACCATCACATGAAGTCTTCTTCGAGATGGTCAATTGCAAAACTAACGTAATTATCAAGGAAGACTTCTCTAGAAGTTTTCTCTAGTATTATCGAGAATTTGTCAAGAAAAAAGTAAGCCAATATTTACAAAAGATGACTTCTCTAGAAGTCTGATCTACATAAGACTTCTTAAGAAGTCTTCCTTCGTAGATTTGCAATTACATAAATTGCCTAAGTGGAAGACTCTTCTCATGGAAGACTTCTACATAAGTTTCCTCATAGGAGAATTATGTAGAAGTTTTCTCTTCAGAGACTTATGTAGAAGTTTAATACGTCAATGTTTATTAAACTTTTAATTTCTCTAAATTTAATAGAATTTTAAAGATTTGTTTGTTAATTCATGTGTATTAGTCAATATTGGGTTTCTGAATAAAATTCATAACTTAAATAGTGATAAATTTTATGAGGTTAAAAACATACATGTTTATTAATGTTTTTAGCTAATGAGAGAAGACTTCTTAAGAAGTCTGCTGGGAGAAGTCTTTTTCATTAGTTTTTGTTAAATTTGTATTTTCAAGAGTGTTAAGTAACTTCAAGATATGTTTTTTAAATTTCAAAAGTGACAAATAACTTCAGAATATCAAGTCAAGTCATGTGGTTTAAAGCGTCTTCTTAGGTCATAAGATATAATTTCTAACTTTCATGATATTTAAGTAACTTAAAAGTCTTATATCTGTCCATATCTAGTGCTATATATAAACTTATTGTTATGTTTGTTATGTTTTGGAACTTATATGACTGTGTTATGAAATTATTGTTATGTTTGTTATGTTGTACTTATGTCAACAATTATATTATTACAAGCCTCCCCTCTAATTTGCATAAACATAACCTTAACAAAAGACTTACAATGAAGAGAATAATTTATGATTACAAGAACTTGATTGAAATAATTAAACATTAAACAATAATTTTTAATAGATTGGAGACAAAGTGGATATTATTTACAATATTTTATATACATTATCAAAACAAGATTTTCATAATTATAAGAGAGAACTAAAATTTTCAGCGAAGTTTGATCGTGAGTTAAGTTTTTCGCTTAAATTTAAGTTTTCCACTTAAATTTAAGTTTTCCGCTTAAATTTTATTTTCCGCTTAATTCGTGTGAAGTATTCCGAGAATTCTGCTTGAGAAGTCTCTTCGTGAAATCTGTTGAGAAGTCTTCCGAGAATTTGGTCGAGAAGTCAGCTATGAAATCTGATTTATAGTTTTCAGATCTGAAAAAAACTGCATATCAAAAAATTCTTAAAATGATTTCAACCAAAGAATTTTTTTTTTTAAATAAAACTTTTAAGTTGAATAAGAATAAAAAAAATCGTAGAATACTAAAAAGCTAATATCCGTAATGGAGAGAGTGTTCATGTAGGATTAAGAAAATCAATCAATTAGTAGTCTACTTTTTGCCATGTCCTACAAGATTATTCAAAGAGAAATTTATCCATGTAGGATTAAGAAAATTAATCAATTAGTAATCTACTTTTTGCCATGTCCTACAAGATTATTCAAAGAGAAATTTACACCAAGAGACATATTTTTACTTTCTATTTACACCTAGAGACACATCCTACATGTGACACACATTTTTCATGTAGTTTGTATCTCTACCCCTATGCTAGACTTACTAACTATTTTCTTATTTTTCTAACTAAACAGAAATTGGTCCCATAACCTGATAATCAAAGAGTACTCTTCATTTTCTCCTATTTTGAATCTAAACCAATTATCCAAATAAAAAACCTTAATTTATCTATTTGGGATTATCATGATTTTAATATGATATGTCTTACAAGAACTCAATAAAAGGAGTATCAATTACGACCAGGAACGGTTAACAGATTAGCCGAAGTAGCAGTGGTGACTCTAGGAGAGATCGAATAGGAAGAGGAGGAAGGCTGGAATAGGAAGAAAGGAGCTCTTGCACTTCTTGTAACTCCGCTTCAACCTGTAATTTGAATTATAAATTAATTTTGGTTTTGATTGCAATGTAAAATTGATGATTCACATAAATTGATATTCAATTTGATTAGATATATTGAATGGCTATCATATGATCAATGTTCGTATACGTTGCTTTGCTGTGAATTGGAAACATGGTCAAGTTCCTTGTTTTTACACATCCGATCCTTTAAATTTTGGCAATCTGCAATTTAACCCCAACACTCTTGAATTTTTTATAAATCTTTTTATTTGACCTAAACTTTCAATTATACACTCTAGCCCTTACCAATAATTCTTGTATCAACAAAACTCATATCCAGACTTTATATGTCCATAAAAAATTAACTAATATATTAAAATATTATAAAATATCAGAATATATATATATATATCTATATATATATATATATATATATATGCAAATGCTACAAATTTAACTCTTAATGAAGCCTAAATGCAATAATTAAATACTAAAATAACTTAAATTAAAGCATAAAAACCTATAAGATTTTATAAAAATCAACCATCCACTTCTCTTTGCTCCACAATTTTTTATGGGGCAAGCTCATGATCTATAAATCGTCATCCACATGTTTTTTTGTTTTTTTCCACAACTATTTGTCTAAGTAAAATGGTAAAATATTTTAAAGTCATAAAACATTAACCATTCCCATCCACATCTCTGTGTTCCATAATTTTTTAGTCACACATTCATGACCTAGAAACAACCATAGCCCTCTGATCTAGTAAGAGTTCCTAATAATTAAGTAAATATGAAACCACCTTTCTAAAATCAACATTACTCCATGCATACATTTTTTATACATTTATTGTGTTCATGTCGAAATTTTTTCTCTGTCCACAACATATATATTCACATTTTATTCGTCTACTAACAATTAATTCACAGTTTTTTTGTGTTGGTTTGTTTTTTCATATTTAAGTTGCTAAAATATACTAAAATGGATCTTAAAATGTAGAAGACAAAAAGTTATAACTTATTATATCTAATTTATTTCTTTATATACTTTAATATGTCAAAATAATCACATACAAATAGAGAGGAGTTGATAATAGTAATTTACAAAAATTCAAATAACTCTAACCCTATGATCTAGTTTCACTTTCCCACATCTATTGGTTTAAAAAAAATCCTTTTTCTATACTGAGTTATTTATTGTATACATTTATTGTGTCCATGTCCACATTTTTCTCTATCAACAACATATATGTCCACATTTTGTTTATCCACAAACACTGAATCCACATTTTTGTGTTGATATGTTTTTCATATTCAAATTGTTAAAATATACTAAAATGGACCTTAAAAGTAGAAGACAAAAAGTCATAATTTATTACATCCAATTTATTTATTTATATACATAATATGTTAAAATAATCACATAAAGAAATAGAGAGGAATTGATAATCTATTACTATAAAGAAGGGATTCTCTCCTTCTCCTTCAGCCACGTCACTAAATAGTGTTATCTGAGGCAAAGAAAATCCAATGCAAATCTATCACAATTTTTCGAGGGAGTAATCCCTCGTGAATTTATGAGGAATTTCGAGGGAAAAATAATGATCCCTCGTAATTTTCTCACAAGGTTGCTTCGGATACCGGCCCTCGCAAATCCTTAACAAATTTGCTAGGGATGTGTGACGAATTTACATGTTATTTACAGTTCCTCGCAAATGCCTAGAAAATTTGCTAGGGATTTACGACGATCATGCATGGCATTTATAGTTCCTCGCAAATATCAAATAAAGTAGTTATAACACATTTTTGTTATGTTCACCTAATTGTTTGCAAGGGAAAAATGTCTTGCAAATCCCTTGCAAAATCTGCTTCCCTCGCAAGTTTCTCGCAAATCTCTACCACTTCCTCCTTGCAAAATTTTTGGAGAAGTGTATAAATAGTAGATGTGATTTCTTTGTTCTGAACATCAAAAACAAAGAAGAAAAAAAGGTAGAGAGAAAAAATTAGGGAGAGAAAGGAAAATGTCTTCAGAACATGAAACATACATATTACAGGCTTGGATGCACAATCATAATGATCTGGAGACTGGAGAAGTGACTAAGGAGTATCGAGCCGGATTGTGGGGATTCTTACAGCAGGAAACTAACCAACCATTCGAAAGGGAACATGGTAAAATATTCTGTCCTTGTAGAAAATGCAAAAACGAGCCATATTTAGAAATATATACTGTGAAGAGGCATCTTTATAATAGAGGATTTAGACTAAACTACTACATATGGTTTTTGCATGGGGAAGGTGCATCAAGTAGTAGTACGGGTCAGGGATTTGAACTACCAAATTATAATGCTAATCTTTATGAGGACCATGGGCAGAATATGTTTGGAAATAATGCGGGTTATGGGTATAAGCAACATGAAAATATGTATCATGATATGGTTAAAGATGCATTTTATGAAGCTATCGTTCCTGATAATAGTAGGGAAGATCCTAACATAGACGCAAAATGGTTTTATAATATGTTAGATGCTGCCAAAAAACCCATCTACGAAGGATAAAGAGAAGGGATTTCTAGATTATCACTGGTATCTAGAATGATGACAATTAAAAGTGATCATAATCTGAATGGGAATTGGATAGATTCGTGGGCTCAATAAATTAATGAGTATTTACCAGAAGGTAATCTGGCTGCTGAAAATTTCCATGAAATTAAGAGGTTAGTTTCGGGTCCTGGTCTACCATCTGAATTGATCGATGTATGCGTTGACAACTGCATGATTTTCTGGAAAGACAATGAGAACTGCAAGAATGCCGGTTTTGTGGAAAGTCAATATATCAAGAAAATACAAGAAGGAAACGTGTGCCATACCAACGTGTGGTACTTACCAATCCAGATAGATTGAAGCATTTATATCACTTGGAAAGAACGGTCGCGTCAATGAGATGTCATGCCAAACATTCGATAAAATATGGCAAGATTACACATCCCTCGGATGCTAAGGCATGGAAATACTTTCAAACCGTATTTTCCGACTTTGCGAGGGAGTGTTGAAACGTTTATCTTGGCCTATGCACTGATGGATTTAGTCCATTTGGTATGTCTGGAAGGCAATATTATTTATGGACTGTCATCTTGACGCCATACAATCTTCCTCCAGAAATTTGCATGCAAAGAGAATTTTTGTTCTTGAGTATTCTAGTGCCTGATCCAAAACATCCAAAGCGAGCACTTGATATATTTTGCAACCTTTGATCCATGAGCTGAAACTGTTGTAGCATTGTGGCATGCAGACGTGAGACTAACTGCAACAAGATAATTTTAATATGAGTGCAGTGTTTATGTGGACCATAAGTGACTTCCCCACATATGGAATATTATCGGGATGGACAACGCATGGAAGATTATCATGTCTGAAAAATCTGTTCAGTTACAAAACGTGAAAATAGCTTCAAATCTGAAAAAAATTTCAAAAAGAGAATTTATAAGACAAAATAATAGCAAAGAAAACACATAGAGTTTGAATCTATACATTTATTTGTATGTAAACATAAAATACACATTTGAATATATAGATCTAAATCTTACATTTTTAGAGGAGAAGATGAAAAACATGAATAATTCACAAAAACAATATAATATTGTAAGAAAGACATGAGACAAAATATTAAGAAATTAAGTAAAGTTTGTCTTCAAATTAAAAGAGGTTAAGGAGAAGTGAGAGAGATTTAGAAAAAAACTGAGAGAGTTTTAGAGAAAATTGAGAGAGTTTTAGAAATTTGTGTAGTCAATGTTCAAACATCATTTACAGATAGACAAAAAGTCCAACTAGGTTAAAAAAATTGTCATAGTAGATTTCCTTTTAACCTACAATTCCATAACTCAAGTAGACTTTTTAAGTCTATAATTCCATAACTCAAATAGACTTTTTCAGTCTACTAAACTCCGAACCATGCTCTAAACATGGTTAGCAAACTAATCTATATTTTTACAAAAATTGTTTAACCGCATCAGATTTTTTTTTATATACTTCATATTTATTCATATGTTGATGTTTTATTATAAATTTTTTAAATTTATTTCTACCTATTTAAATATTATTATTATACTAAATTACAAAGTAGAGTTACTAAAAAATAGACATAGTAGACTTCTCTGTTAATAGTAGACTTCAGAAAGATATAATCATAAAATAATTTTATACTGTTTTATTTTGTCATAAGGGGTAAATGATAATTTTACTAACAATTTAGGTTACTGTTTGATTTGATTAAATATGAAATGTATATTTTTGTATTTTAAATCAAATTTTGAAATATATTTGGCAAATTGTCGTTTTTATTATATATATATTACTTGTCAATAACTGCTTTTATTTGGGGGGGGGGGGAGAGAAAAAACCAGTGTTTTGAAAACCAGACTGGACCGGTCGGTTCGACCGACCGTGACTCGCTGAAGAAGCCGAGTCCGGTTCAGTTTAAAATCCAGATTTGAAAAAAACCGGTAAAACCGACTGAAAACCGGGGACCCGGCTCAATTTTAAAATCCGGTTCTTAAAAATTAACTTATAATTAAGTGTTTTCAATTATTACTAGCTAAAATTTAATATTTTATAATTAGTGTTCAACTATCACTATTTAATTAATTTTTTATTTTCTTAAGAAACAATGTGAAAAATTTATTTTTGAAACTCATATACTATTTTTATTTAACCATATTCATAAAATTAGAGATGTTAGTTGTAAAAATAAAAAATATGATAATTTTAACGGTAATCATATGATTTTATCAATTTCAGTATACATAGTATTCACTATTCAGTTTTTTTTACTATATATATAGTTAGATTTATGTTTATTGTCTATATTTAGTTAATTATAAAAAAAGAATAGAGAATGTATTATATGTATAAGTAAAGTTCATATAATATAAATATATAATTATATATATATATATATATATATATATATATATATATATAATTTTTCATAGAAAACCAGGTTCGACCGGTTGAACCACTCCAACCAATCAACCAGTAACTACACCGAGTCAGTATCCGGTCCGGTTTTCAAAACATTGGAAAAAACATATATTTATATACTATACTTATAAATAATTGCCTTACTACAACCACACATAAGAGTCGTTGTCAAAAAAAAGAAAAATAAACACACATAAGAGAATGACAAGTTTGATACATGATCGAGGCCTTAATCATTAGAAAGGCCAAAAGAACAATGTTAAAATAGAAAATCAAAGACATGAAATGTTGAACTTGGTGTTGAATGCGGAGACTGAGACTCTAACGGACCCTCCTGCAATTAAGCCTGACCTCGTTGCCATTCCCACTGATACTACTCATCTTGATCATGGAATTCACAAAAGCCCTCTTGAACTCTTCCATGGAACTTGCGTACTTGGCCACAAGTTTCTTAGTAGAAGGTGTTGTGAGAAGTGCTTGGTCTGATGAGAATAGCGATTTGCCTTGCATAAGCATCTTGTAATATATATTGTCGAATGATTTTGTGCTTGCGTCCATAGTCGCTCCAGCGTTCTTAGCCTTGTTATGGGCTGGGCAAATTCCTTTCAAGCTGGCCGCAAATGATGGGTTTAGAGTTGGGTCAACCTGTTTTTGTGTGCTGAAGTTGTTAATCCTGTTCTGGAATGATGAGCAGTGGGCGAATCCAAGTGTGTGTCCTCCTGCAATATCATAAAACATTCCACATATTAATACCCTTGTATCATAAACAAATAACATACTGAGAAAATTATTATTGTATTTGTACATTGAAACGTTATAAATATCACTACACACTGATCAGTATCTACCTAATGCCTAAGTTGTTACGATGACAGCCAAAACGCCCTTTTCTGAATTTTTGTATTCATAATGTATGTTCTAGTTTTTGGCATTTTTAACATACATATTATAATAAAGTTTTGCAAGTTTATTATTAGAATGTCAAGGACATTAAAATCAAGGCACTCTGTTGGGTGACACTGCTGAGCATTTAGGTGGAGAAGCCACATCCTTGCGCTGTATATTTAAAGTATACGAGAAAATGTATAATACCAGAGAGAACAACAAGATCGTGCATAGAAAGGCCTCTTTGGCCAAAGCTTTGTTGCAGCTGAGAGATGTTGAAAGTAGGAGCTGGTAGTTGTCTTGTTTCTATTGCCTTTGATACTCTTCCATCTTTTCTCCCTTTCGGCACTTCCCATGTAGGCCCTCCTGACTATCATAACAATCCACACAAATAAATTATGTGGATTATTAAAATTATCAAATGGTATTTTATATATGAGATGGTAAGAGACTAACGAGAGCGACAGCATCTCTTGCAGCGAGTGAAACGATATCGGCACACGAGACGACACCAGGACATTGCTCTTCCAATGCCTTCTTTGCATTGTCAATCACATAAAACGCATGGAGTGAGATGTTAGGAGGTCCATCTTTCTCTGCTTTGTTCTTTCCCTTCGTGTCTAACAGCACTGACGCATCACATCCCTTTAATCAACAGAAATATTCTCCAACAGCGTTACTTCTTTATTATATATATATGATTGAAAGATTACTAGAATGTGGTGTGCAAGTAGTAGCTACCCTAACAAAGCAATCGTGGAAATGCATCCTCAAGAGCGCGGCGGGGACAGTTTTGTCATTTGACATGGCTTTCTTGACTGCATTGGTGACTATTTGGTCAGCTTGTGGACATGAATGGTCGTAGTAGTGAGGACTAAGTGCTTCGGTGTTGAATGAAATCACTGAAATGACTGTAAGAATGAGACTGAGAAAATGGACATTCATTTCGGCCAACTTTTGAATATCTTAATTACTGACAAGATTCTGAAAATAGTCTTGATAGAAAGAATGTATTTAGGACGAATAGTTTGGGTTGCTTACGTGATGGAAGATTAACAGGATTTTATAGGCATAGCAAAAGGTGTTTAAGTTTTGGGTAATGGAGTTGTTAGTGACGCGATAAATTTGTTAAGCAAATTAGGTTATGAAGACAAGACCCGTTTGGTTGGTTGTGGTGGAGTAGAGTTTAAGCATTTGTAATATAGATTCATGAAAATGACAGTTCAAAAGAAAGGGAATATGTTCATCAATAATATTAGTGTGGTATCAGATATTAATTGTCTACGTCGAAATTAACGAACTTGTAAGAATGCTGATGGACTTTGACATTTACTATTGAAACTCTAATTAAATAACCAAGTAGACACTATTTGGTTTTGGTGGAGTAGAGTTTAAGATTTGAAAATTAGATTCCTGAAAATGACTGCCCAATATATACAAAATAAAAAGTTAGTTCAGTACAGCAATATATGTGTGTGTGGTACAGTTGATCTATTGTCTTCTATTGTCTGCGTAAATTTCTTAAGAAAGTTGATGGAATTTGACATTTGATATTACATCTCTAAACAACTATGTCTGCTTTTTAAATATTCGAACAACCAATAATTATGTCTGCAATAATATTATAACAACCTACCAAATCATGTCGAAACAAAAATCATGGTGTCCCAAACGGTATATCATTGACTCATTGTCCACATGTAAATTGTTAGCTGATGCTGGAGATGAATTTCGCTCACTCCTCAAAACCTATCAAACAATGAGTTCAGTCCATTTGCATCAATTTTTTGTGTGGTAAATATGACAAGTATAAATATTAATTACCACCATTTACATCATTTTCCAAATCTGAAGATAAAAATGGTCAAAGAAAAAAAAAGGAAGTCAGTATTAGGAACAAGAAATATAAAACAAGAAAAGCTTATTCGAGTATTAGAAACTT
Source organism: Brassica carinata (assembly GCA_016771965.1). Taxonomy (NCBI): domain Eukaryota; kingdom Viridiplantae; phylum Streptophyta; class Magnoliopsida; order Brassicales; family Brassicaceae; genus Brassica; species Brassica carinata. The sequence continues at coordinate 47,426,849 of CM028689.1, forward strand.
GAGTCTAGAGCATATAGGTTGCATTCACTTGCACATAGAGCATTGCCTTGTAAAGAACACTTGTTTGCACTGAATTTAACACCCTAGTTAAACATATCAAGTAGTTTAAGCATCTTTTGAAAGGTTTGCATGTTTTGAGCCTTGAAAACTCTTCTTGAAACTCATTGATTGCTGAAAATTACTCTTTGATACCAACTACAATCTTATTTGAACTGAATGAACTTAATGCTTCTTGCTTATGGTCCTTTGTGTGGTGAGTCATGGCTATACACACTTGCGTTGTCTCTCCTATTTTGCCAATCTTTTTGACAAACTCAAGTGGTACTCCATTCCTTTAGACCCTTTCCTCCTTTCAAGTCTTCATTGGTTGTTGAGTGAGGCCTCTTTGGAAAGCTTTACATGTGCATAATATTGAGAGTATTGGGAACGACAATGCTTAGTCTCCATTTTTGCTAGATTAGACACTCATATTATCTAGCTTCTAGAATGGGGGTGAGTGTTGTAAAGTTTGATCTTGGGATTGTGAAAAGGTTACGAAAGAAAAGGTAGACTCAAGGAACTCTAAGGTTATAAGTGATTTAGTCTAGAAGGGATAAGAGAAATGAAAAGTTCCAAAGCTCTAGTTTATAAAGAAAATCTTGGCACCCAATAAAAAAAAAAGAAAAGAAAAAGAATAATGAAGGGAGGGGGAGGCTAGCAAGGTTTAGAATGAGCTGAAAAGAGTTTAAAATCCCTTGTAGACTTCAAAAATAAAGAGTTCTAAGTGAGAAAATATTTTTGAGTGATTTGGGGAAGTCTTTGGGTGAGAGATGTGAGTGGGGTTTGGCATTGAGAATGAAGATGTATCTTGAATATTTGGGAAAAGGGTAGAACATGGAGATTGAGCATTGTATGCATGAGTTGATCCATTTCTTAGATATATTATGTGCAATGTCAAGGCTACTTTGTTTTGAGAGTAAACCATCTTGAAAGAGCATCTTCAACCTCTTGATTCACTTTGCACTAAAAACCTTTTCTTACCAAAACAAATGATTTGGACCATTTGACCATCTGCAAGAATTCACCTATGATTTGATGAATGTGAGAGTTGGCTGATTTGTAGTTTGTGGATTCATGATGTTGAGTGTAGAGGCATAAGAGTATTGATAGGCCTTGAGAAGCTAGAGTATAATAAGAGAGTTTTGCTCATGCTATTTGCTATGTTTCTTTAGGATGTCAAGTTGAGTGCTATGAGTGTTTCTTTTGGCTTTGCTCCCTTCTTTGTGTTGGGAAAAAATATCCCGGTGTTATTTCCCTCAGCCTCCAGGTAGGACCCAGATCCTCGGATCCCTGAAAAACAGATACCTCGGGTCCCTGCCCGAGGGAACCTTGAGCCTGGGTCCTTGAACCCTGAGCAGGGTCCCTGAACCCTGCTCCCTTCCGCAAAATGGAAAACTTCCAACAAGGAGAATTCTTCCATATTTCCGAATATGTAAGAGTTTAACCTAACCTAGACGGCTACTAGACGACTATATAAAGACAACTACTGTCCTACTTCAAGGGATCGACTTCTCCAAGGCTTAGAGACTAGGGTTAGGCAGCTAGAACTAGGGTTTATCCTAAATTCATTGTAACTTCTCTTGTTCTTGTTTGTCTGCTCAATAATACGTCTCTTTAAGCCTATCTCTTATTATCTTTTGCCTCAACTCTCACGAAATACTTATTAAACCCTCGGGTTATCTTTTCATCCAACGTTCCGTGGTACTCTAAAAGATCGTACACAAAAATCCCCTAACAGTTTGGCGCTAAAATGAGGGTATTAATCAAAGCTACGTGACGATGGCGGTGGATGAACAAGACGACCAGAAGGAATATACTCCGAGAGAAGCCGAGTTCCAAAGGCAAATCGATGGACTACATAACCAAGTAACCGACTTGCTTAAGGCTCGGGAAACAGCCGAGAATTCCGAACTTCCCTCTGAAGTCCAAAGCCCGAAGGAGAAACTTGGCGAACACTCCAAGCAGCTGGAGCTAAGTGCAGAGAAGCTCAATCAATTGCAGACGGAGAACGCGGCTCTCCGAGACCAGAACGATGCTCCCAACGCATCAAGCAACAAGAAGCGACGCTTCAACACTCGGGTTTGACCTATGGGGAACCTAAGTACTCCCAGCACCGGAGAAGGCAACACCAGCACGACTCCTGCAGCTGGGGCAACACGAGAAAGGATCGAAGACCACCAAATCCATGACCTAGAGGAAAGTGACTCCGAACCCGAGCCCGAGAAGGAAGAATCTGAAAAAATAGCAGCCGAATCTTCCATAACCGTCTACCTAGAGAAGATGTTCTCCAAAAGATTCGACGCCATGCAATCCATGGTGGAGCGCCTACCAGGAGTAGCTCCCCCAATCCGGAGGAGTAACCCCGACTCATACACCGATACTCCCTTCTCAGAGGAGATCCCCTCGGTCGAGATGCCTATAAAGTTCTCCTTCCCCAGCATCAAGACGTACGATGGCACTAACGACCCCGACGATCATATCGCGCAGTACAAGCAAAGGATGCTAGCGGTCGCACTTCCTAAAGAATCTCGTGAAGCCACCATGTGCAAAGGGTTCGGTTTCACTCTAATCGGGCCCGCCTTGCAATGGTACATCAATCTTCCCACCAGGTCTATATCCTCCTTTGCCAGCCTGGGTTACAAGTTTGTAGAGCAATTCACAAGCAGCAGGAGCCTGGAGAAAACTTTGGATGGTCTCTACGAGGTACTCCAACACCGGGTAGAGCCCTTGCGGGACTACATAGCCCGCTTCAACCAAGAGAAAGTGGCGATCCCTGAATGCAGCATCCCTACCGCGATCTCCGCCTTCAAGAGAGGGCTACTTCCAGATGGAGGGCTCTACAAAGAGCTAACCATGTACCCATGCAAAGCGATGGAGGATGTGCTATCCCGAGCATGGGCTCAGGTAAAGTGGGAAGAGAACGTTGCTGCCCGTGCCAAGGCTCAACCCAAGCAAGATCAAAGGTCCACCCGATCAGACCGGGGAGACCGAGATGAGAGACCCTCTCATAAGGGGTCTAAAGACTCTGGAAGCAGAAACCGGGGTAGGTTCCAATACCGACCCTTGGAGAAAGAAGAAGCGATGGCCATGTCAACCTGGCCCGATATCTCACGCCTCTCAATATCTACACCGGAGCTCATCAATACACTAAGACAGATAGGCCAACAGGTCAAGTGGCCCCAGAAGATGAAAGCACCTGACTCCTTGCGGAACCCCGCGCTTTGGTGTGACTTCCATCGCGATCATGGCCACAAGACTGAAGACTGCGTTGCCTTAAGAATCGAGGTCAACGAACTACTTCAAAAGGGGCACCTCCGGGAATTCCTCTCAGAGAAAGCCAAAGCTCATCTCAACAAGGAGGCATCGGGGAAATCAAAAGGAGACGCGCCAAGCTTGCCACCTCGCCAAGACCGGGTGATTCACGTCATATCTGGAGGCTCAGAAGTAAGCGGTATAAGCCACGCAGCCGCAAAGAGGAGCACTCGAAACGTGAAACATGGTCTGGAGATTACCCAACCTAAACGCCTACTCCTAGGCACCGATGAGATAAGCTTCACGGCAAGGGAGCAAGAGAAGATCCTAGCTCCCCACCATGATGCTCTGGTTGTCTCTCTCACCATAGCAAACTGCTTGGTGAAATGGATACTAATAGATAACGGCTCCTTCAGCAATATCATCTTCCTGACGTCGTACCAGGATCTAGGGCTAGAAGACAACACCCTGACGCGCAAGGTAACTCCACTCATTGGATTCAGCGGCAAAGTCAAGCAAACAGTTGGAGAGGTCCTTCTGCCAGTATATGCTGAAGGAATCAACTTGTCTACCAAGTTCCTGGTCGTAGATTGCCAATCGGCATATAATATGATCCTAGGACGATCCTGGATTCATGACATGGGAGCTGTTCCTTCAACCCTCCATCAGGTGGTAAAGTTCCCTACACCCTGGGGCATCCGAGCAACCAAAGGACACCAGGAGAACTCTCGCTCATGCTATCAGACTACCCTGAAGGGGAAGACGAAGATCTTATAGCAATTACAGAGAAGGCCTAAGGTCCCGCAGACTCGGGGACCCTGGGTCAATAGCTGGGGCAATCGGAGACCCTTCCGCGGAATGCAGGTCCAGAACCCGGGGAGCTCCCAAAAAACCTATGCCGACCGCTTTGCATGGTCTTTCCTGAGATCCCTCAAGAAGGCACCTGTCCGCAAGATCTGGTCCCCGTAGGACCCTCGTCCTCCGCCTCGCGTCGATGAGGTTACCAAGAACTTCAACGGTTACCAACCGGCGATAAACAACTAGGGCACGAAGACCCCAAGAAGAGTTCCTCAGAAGAGGGTCCCTAGTAAGCATAAGATGGACACACGTAACCAGACAGCAGATCTCCAAACCTGTTCGCTCCAGTGGATGAATGTGACTACACGCTTAACAGAGGCATTAAGAGTCTTCGTCAATAGGACCCGATGGTCCCCGAGCATCAGAAACACGGAGATCCGCAAAGGCTGGGGCACGCAGAAGATCCCAAGCACGGTCCCAGGACTCAGGAAGATGCAGAACCCTGCAGCAAAAGGAGGAACCCTCCAACAAGGACACTCGTCTCAAAGGCAAGCCAAACCCCACGGGTCACGCAGAAATAAGGGGTAAAACATGGCCTAACCACCGGGGCACCTCGCAAGCTGATATCTTGTACGGTCTCCGGACCATGATTTATGTCTAATTACTTTATATTATTTAAGCACTATGTTTTCCTACTCATATGTATGCTGAACGTCTACAGACATAGCCTATGTAATAAAATAGTTACGACTATAAGAAAGAGTACGAATACCATAGTACTTAAAGGGGCAAACGAGCTGGATCAGGTCAAAGAGGCCTCCGATCCTGGCCAACCCTCAAATGACAGGTGGCATAGCCACTTAAAAAAACAAAAACGGGTATGAGACATAAGGTAGGAATGGGTCTGCGCAAGCTCGAGTATGCCGTCAATACTGCCTAAAACCCCTGTATAGCCTCAGGCATATCGGGGTCCCAAACAGGAATATACCAAAATATGATTGTACCTGTGTTAAAACGCTACGTGCTAAATTAGCACAGGGGACACGAGGTATAATTGCCACTGTGCAAGTACTAAAGTCCGGGAGCACCCTAACAATATCCTGTTTCTCCAGACATGGAAAACAGCGTAAGCCTGGCATGATGGTTTTCACCACACCAGCACCCTTTAAGTCTAATAGTGGCTTTCTGCAGAAAGCAGAGTGCAGCACGGGAATTCGATAGTGACCAGCCATGAGCGGTAGCAAGCAATACCCAACAGGTACCGAGAGAGGCGACACCTAGGGTGGCAGAATGCGGTCCCTTTAAAAAACTTTATTACGGGTTCTGAGGAAGAAGCTCGGGCTCTGATAGGCTTTAGGGCCAAAAACCTACAGGTTCCCCAAAAGGATCTCAAGGTTCAAGGACCGTGAGACTAGTACGAGACCTCAGGGTCAGGAACCTAAGGGTTCCCTTCTAAAAATTTATTCCGGATTCTAAGACAGAACTCCGGGCTCAGATAGGCTTCAAGGCCAAGAACCTAAGGGTTCCTTACAAAGACCTCAGGGTCCAGGGGCTACGAGTCCAATCCGAGACCTCAGGGTCCAGAACCTATGGGTTTCTTCCAAAGACCTCAGGGTCCAGGGACCACGAGTCAAATTCAAGACCTCAGGGTCCAGAACATAAGGGTTCCTTAAAAAGGGGCCTCCGGGTCCCATGATCATTACAAATCTCTGAGTGATCCCCCGATCCCCGAAGAGATCCAATTCTACAAGACCCACAAGGTCTGATCACCAACAGGCCTAGAGGATCTAGAGACCCTCAGTGCCCAGGATCCCTGAATCCTTCGACAAACCATCTAAGCCTAAAAAGGCTCATAGTCCTTCGGAGAAACTATCGAGCAACCGGATCAACATCCAAACTCTCTCCGATTACAACCCAGGGTTTTAGAGATCATCCGAGCAACCTGCATCTTTCCAAAAGGATAACCGCAGAAGCAAGCATCATACAAAGACTTCAAAGAAGAAAGAGTACAAAACCGGAAAACATACTTAAAAAGCCACAGTAGGGCCACCGTTCAAAAACGACAAAATAGAGGCACGAAGGCCTAGTCTAAAGTTCCGAGCCTACATTGAAAAACAAAAGGAGCCCCTTTACGAAGCTAGGAGTACAAGCAGCGGATTGAGATCAATCGACGAAAGGAGTATCGCTAGGAGGCTCCGACGCCTTCTTCGCCCCCTCGTTACCAGAGATTTGAGAATAGTACTCGAAGGAGGGAGGCGGAAGCCCAAAGAACTCGGCCTCACTGATCTTCACCACCTTATATTGCTCACAGGCAATCACCGGCTCCCAACTATTGGTATGACCGCCAAGCCATTCACGCATCAGTTCCCAGCGAACTACAACTTTGGCGTCGTCCACGGCCTTTGTCTTCTCAGCACCAAAGACTTCCGCAGCATACCCAAGATGGCAGATCCCTTCCTCCTTCTCCTCTAGCTGTCGCTGCAAAGAAGTACCCTCTGCTTCCAGACGCTCCCTTACTTCGTCCAGTTCCTGCACTCTGAGCCTCAAGGCCTCGATCTCCTCATCCTTGGCCTGAATACCGCCCTTCTCCTCACCAAGCTGGATAGACAGTGCGTCTCTTTCAGCCTTAATAACGCTTTTGTTCTTCATCTTTCCCTTAAGATGGAACAGTTGAGACGCCACCTGCACCAACGAAGTCCAACCACAAATTCAGAAAAGAAGGAGCCGCGAAAGCAATAGGAAGATTATAGCCTATTACCTGGAGTATACCACCCTAAAGGGAGCAGACAGCCTGGGAGGAACCCTCGTCTAATGACGGGTGCGCAGGAATCAAAGGAAATACCTCCGAATTCAACTCAGCCAAAGCTTTAGAACAGCTGAAAGAGGTGGAAGGAGAAGACTTAGAAACAAAGGCTTTGGATTTCTTCCTAGAAGACGAAGGAACTGAAGCAGGAGCTGTTTGGCGCTTGCCACTCGGGGAAATCCGATCATCGTTGCCTCTAACAGGAACCACTCGTCGAACCGCATCCTTCCTCGCAGTCATCACCTTAAGAGCTTTCACTTCAGCACCCCTAGGACCCGATGTCACGCCTAGGGGACAATAGACACTTCATTCAGTAAACGATGAAAAAGAAACAGGGGAATCACAGTCACAAAGCCTACTTCTGATACTGCATCGGTTCAACGCCTCTTCACTCACAAGAAACGAAAACTCGCGGCGATCAATGGGAAGCTCCAGCAGTTGCTCAATCACGCGTCTTCTTGAAGAAAAATCCGCGCAAGAAATATCTGCAAAAGGGAAAGGTTGAGAACATTAGCACCGGGAAATCGACGCAAGACGCAATAATTCACACGACTTACCAGCTGCACGCCAAGTCGGAGAAAACCCTGGACGAGGCATGAAAGCAAATTTCGAAGTCCGATTCCCTCTGAAAAGAGGATGATTCTTCTTCTTCGAACCCGATAGCTCTCGAACGGTGATGCCTTGCCACGAGGATGCAAGTAGTATCTGTTCTCTCCGCCGTTTAGAGGGGGAATAGAGTAGCAGTACATAACCTCAGCGACTCCAATAGTCAAACCCTCGAGATCACCGAGATTCTGCATAGCTATCAAAGTCCTCCAAGCGGGAGGATTTAGCTGCCAGGAGATATTCACTGCTCTAGAAATTTCGCCACCGTGAGAAGGGACGCGATCCCTAAAACCCGATTCGAAGAAGCCTTCGTAAACCGGAATTTCACCTGCCCTAAAATCCGAAGCTGTCTCGAAAGGACCAGGGATTCGAATCACGAGATCCTCCAGGAGGTGAAACTTCATCCTCCAACACGCTACTTCCTCTACCCCTATCACCGATACGGGACCCACCGGCGATAAACCGCTTCCTTCCGGAATCGACGAGGCTTCCCCCATGGCAGCATTCATGATCTCTTCTATCTCGGCGGACAGGCCCAAAGAAGACCCCGAGGAGCTCATTGATTCGCGAGCTTTGTCTCTAATCGAATGACGAGAGCGAACTCTGTAACCAATCGATGATGAGCCTGAGGCGAAATCTGACCCGACCTTCATCTCAAAATAGAGGAGTAAGAAAAGAGGGGATTGCCAAAGAGAAGAACCTAGATTCGGGTTCGATGGGTTGTGCGAAGAAATTTGAATGGGAAGCCCGAGAGTCCAAATATAAAAAAAAGAAGAGCCCCAGGGATGACACGTGTCGGAAAAATACGACTGCGCGGAAAAATAGATCTCAGGGTTCGGCAAGGGACCTTTCTTCAAGACTCGAGGGAACGATGGAGAATTAGCTAGCAGCCCTAATCCTTCGGTCCGCGCGTGGATTACACGATAAGACCCCAGCCTCATCATCTCCAAGAAAATAGAAGAATGAAGGGATCAGTCTTTGCCTAGGTTCAGAATGAGTTCCGACTTGAGTGGAACCTGGGCTGGCGGATAGGGTCCTGCCCAAAGGGAGCCTGGTGAGAATGAGCAACCCCGATTGACTCGAGTGCACAGGTTATCCCTCAACTTCGATGACAAAATTGGGGAATAAGGGGCAAACTGTTGGGGAAAAATATCCCGGTGTTATTTCCCCCAGCCTCCAGGCAGGACCCAGATCCTCAGATCCCTGAAAAACAAATACCTCGGGTCCCTGCCCGAGGGAACCTTGAGCCTGGGTCCTTGAACCCTGAGCAGGGTCCCTGAACCCTGCTCCCTTCCGCAAAATGGAAAGTTTTCGACAAGGAGAATTCTTCCATATTTCCGAATATGTAAGAGTTTAACCTAACCTAGATGGCTACTAGACAACTATATAAAGACAACTACTGCTCTACATCAAGGGATCGACTTCTCCAAGGCTTAGAGACTAGGGTTAGGCAGCTAGAACTAGGGTTTATCCTAAATTCATTGTAACTTCTCTTGTTCTTGTTTGTCTGCTCAATAATACGTCTCTTCAAGCCTATCTCTTATTATCTTTTGCCACAACTCTCACGAGATACTTATTAAACCCTCGTGTTATCTTCTCATCCAACTTTTCGTGGTACTCTAAAAGACCGTACACAAAAATCCCCTAACACTTTGTATCTCTCCTCCGTGTGTTTTGAAAAGATTACTTAAAGACAAGTAAAGGACTAGTGTGGGGAGTTGATATCTTGCATATTTACATGTTTTTAGCTTTTATATCTTGTGCATTTTGATCATCTAGACTAGTAATTATGCATCTTTTAGGTCCATATTGCATTCATTGTCCTCATTAGGTGCTGGAGTGTGCCATGGAGTGATTAGAGGTGTTTGGGAGCTTTTTGATCCAAAAAGGGGTGAAAGATGAACATGGACGGAGGCCTTAAAGATATCTTCTGTTGCTGAGATTATGGGAAGACATAGTAAGTTGAGTTAGCTTTTTAACGGAAGTAGTTTCAAGTCATTTGGAGCTATATTGGAGGAGTTATGACCAATTTACTAGAGGCATATCAATCCCTGGTCGAGACCAAGGAATCACCAGGGGGAATCACGCGGGAATCACCACCCACGCGCCAGGAATCACCGGGGCTGATCACGCGGGAATCACCACCCGCACGCAAGGAATCACCAGGGAGAATCACGCGGGAATCACCACCCGCGCGCCAGGAATCACCGGGGAGAATCACGTGGGAATCACCACCCGCGCGCAAGGAATCACCACCCGCGCACCAAGGAATCACCACCCGCACGCCAGGAATCACCGGGGCTGATCAGCGCGGGTCAGGACGCTCGGGTAGGAGCCGGCCGGCTACCCTGAACGTTTTTGACAGATCTGGTCGAGATTAAATGATTCCAGGGCCATTTTGGTCAATTGTCTTTATATTTTTAAGGGCTTTCAAGCCTCCTATAAATACTTTTATAATCTCCTTTGTGAGACTAACTTCTTTTCTCTTAAAAACACATTTAGATCTTGAAGAAAGTTTGGATCTTGAATCCTTTTTCATCTTATTTTCTTGTGTTTGCTAGATTATCTTCATCTCTAATC